>CM032909.1:0-1200000 GCA_019202805.1 Arabidopsis suecica | reverse complement strand
TTCATTTTTTTAAGGGACAAAATGAGAATCTTTTACACGGAACCTCAGAACCTGACGTGCATTATTTTCTAACAGATCACAATCAATGGCATTCCTTAGTTAGAACTTAATTAGCTAGTCAAATGTTTTCTCCAAGAGGCCGGTTTTCCGTATACAATCCGACCGAACCCTCATATTTTTCGAGACTTATGCGCTCGCCGAATAAAATAGCCAAACATAAGTCCTGGAAAATTCGAGTGTCTTGTCACAACGGCCAACGGGTATAGGAAATTGAAATGTTGAAGTAAACATTAACAACCGTGTGACTACATTGACGTGGTTGTAAGAATCAACATAATATTTAAGAACTCAACTAAGATTATGAAGCATTGAGCGTAAGAGTTTGATCACTTTTACTTTATTTTTGTTATAAAATTCTAGTTAGTACAAAAAAACATGATGTTTATAAGGATTAAGGTCGATAGAATGGTTGGGTGAGAGGGGTCGGTCACATGTTACTCCTAATAACTCATATCGCATGAAACTCCTAACTCGTATCATATCTTATAGAATTTTTAAAAATAAGAAAAATTGAAAGTAAAAAAATTAAGGAGGCAAAAAAATAGAGAATTGTGTTTAGAAATTGGGAGGTTGGTTGTTTGAGAATATCAAATTGAGATAATAGAAGGGAAACAGAAGTGCGTACATGCCGGTCTCGTGTTTCTTTAATTGGACTATATATATAGATTAAATACTTAGTAGAGACTGGATAAAATTTTGTTTATTTTGGTTGTTATGATCACAATAGTTTGATTTTCTTTAGTTTTGGATTACTTTTTTGTTTTGTAAAATAACCATTTTTATATTTATTGGTTGATATATTGAAAAAAAAAAAAAAACTTTAGAAAGAGTTTGTTAGATAGATGAGAGAGTTTGTTAGTTGAGTATTTTGTTGGACAGGATCTCATAAATAAAAACTCATACCATAAAATTTTCAGGAAAATATAAGAAGGCCCAATTACATTATGTCCTCTCTAAATTCTTATTGTAGTTCACAAAAATCATCATCAATAAACATGGTCTTCATTATAAACAATCTCTTAGCCCTAAATCTTCTTTTATGCACAATAGTACAATACACAAATCCCTTATATATTAATTGAGAAGCATTTTTAAAAAATAACCTTACCCTCATGTGTGATTAACAAAAATACCATGCTCACGTGTCGTTCTCACAGAGCTTCTCAATCCATTTAATTAAAGACCCAATATTTATTAGGATATTTACAGATTTTGCCATTAGTTTTAATTATGTTTATTTTTCTAATTAATTTATGCTTTTTTATTTTACTCAATTAATTAAAACGAAAATATAATTAAAATATGTAATTAAGAGATACAAATCTATACAAAATGGAGTACCTAATACAGTAAAACCTATATAAATTAATAATGTTGGGACCTGAAAATTTTATTAATTTAGAGAGGTATTAATTTATAGAGAGATTTTACTAAATTTGTAATTTCTTAAAAAAATTCTATCTAAAGGGAAGTTTTTTTAATTTATAAGCAATATCTTTTTAAAACTAATTATAAGTAGAGAAGCAATTATTAAGTTTAAAAAATAACACAAACTTTTTTCGAATAAGAGAGTCATATTTCATTCAAAATTTTACATATAATATTTTAAATATATATTAAGTTAAATATACATATATATATCATAAGTTTATACAATTATTAATTTATAAAACTGATGGGACCATATGTTTACTTAAGATTTTTAGAAAAATTATTATCTTATTAATTTATCGATTTGTGTCATTTTTACATTGGTCCCAACTCGGGACCGGGAGAATTTATTAATTTAAAGAGGTTATTAATTTATCGAGTATAAATTTATAGAAGTTATACTGTATTTTGTGTATCTATTAATATAACAAGATATATATCATTAATCATGATAAACACAAAACATTAATACATAAATGAAAATTTTCACTAATCTTGATAATATTACTCCCTCCGTTCTTTTATAAGTTATGTTTTAGGAGAAAGCACATATATTAAGAAATTATTTATTTTTTATTTATTTCTAAACTAAAACATCATTTATTATCTAATCAACCAATAAAAAAATAACCTAAAGGATATAAATCGTCAAAACCAAGAAAAAAGTAATTAATTTTACATTGAAAATAAAAAACATCATCTATTTAAGAACAAAATTAGAAGCTTAAAACATCACTTATAAAAGAACGGAGGGAGTAATACACTACCGTTTATCTAATAATATAAAATTCGAACACTTTCAATATAATTAATACATTAAAATGTATTTAATAATCGTTTTGTCCCGCACATAGTGCGGGTTATTATCTAGTTCATATATTACATCAACAAATTCAGCGCCGTCCATGAAGAAAATCCACATAAACTTTCTAACTCCAAAGTGCAAAGTCAGAAATGACATGTGATAGACAGTCCAATCCAACCAAGTAAACAAAGGGTTACTAAAACTACAACCTTTTGTTTACTCTTTCACTCGGTTTTAAATCGGTTTAAATTGATTATATGCATAAGTTATAAGAAATAATAAAAATAAACAAATTATTTATATGTGTCTTACATTTGTACAAATCTATTTCTGACTTTCTCGAAGAATCCTTAACCAGGCAAACCAACCGGTCATGCCGATGGAAAGACTAAAGATGATATGAATAATGTTAATTGTTATGGAAAATGAATTATTATGTAAATCAGCAATAATCACAGCTTTACACGAATCACAATCGAAGCATAATGTATCTGCAGAATTGTTCCATCTCTTGCAATCAACTTCTACATTGTTATAATATCTTGAAACTGTCCACATATTTGGTTTCTCGTAATTCAATCCACATGAAAGTGGTGGTTTGCAGCAACCCGACTGTAAGAAAAAATTAAACAAGATTAGAATGAAATAAAAAAGCATTGATCCGATTTTATATGATTAAAACCGGTATCAAAATCGATTCATACTAGATTCGGTTTGAGTTTGCTAATGTATAGGTTACGTTATTACTACCGTTTTTTTTAATGAATGTAAAATTTATTCAACCAAAAAATCTTTGGTACATTCTATTACTACCGTTTACCTGTATAGGAGTTAGATTCATCTTATAAAACTCAGAAGCTGGCATCTTATGGTTTAACCTGTTACAAACATTGTCCTTAACAAGACATCTCCTTGTACGATACCATTCATCGTCTTTGATGACCAATCTACTAACCCATCCTGAGTAATCCTCGTACCTAAACTCATGAATCTTGGTACCAGGAAACAACCTAGGATTGGTCTCCTTATGTAAAAAGATGACAAAGATGGCTTTAGACACGACAACGAACATCCACAAGAAGAAGATAAAGAAGTGGATTCGGAAGAGACAATCGGATTTGAAATAAGCTGCGTAGAATCCAGTGAGTGACATAGCGAGCAATGAGAAGCTTATGAAGATTCCAGGAGTTGTGACGAACCGGTTACATTCATCGGTCCTGTAATGTAATGTTATGACGGTAACGAACCAGAAAGCGGCTGTGACGAGGAAGATTGCGCTTGAGATCAAGAAAATGGTGTTGAATGGAAATGAAATATTCTTGATAAATGATGAAGGGTTCTCATTGTTTTGTTCTTCTTTATCTCTCGCCATTATCGTGTAAAGAGAAAGGATCAAGTAAAATAAGAAGATGAATTAAAAAATGATCAGAGAGTTCGATGTTGACTTGTTGCAGAAGATAAATATAGGGTTTGTAGTTTGTGATTTAAGAAAACACTTGAAAACAAAAAAAAACTAACAATAGATAAAGCTGGTTTGTTTTTTTTATTTGTGTCTTAGTTTGTTGTTGACCAAGTTTGGTCAAATGGTCCATGAAAAATTTATAACTTTCTGGAATATCTTTTTCACCTGAACAACAACAGAAAATCAAAATCAAAATAATCGAAATTAATAACTGAAAAGTAAAAATATATTTTTTGACCAAAATAATAGGTTTATTCTTTTAATTAGAAAATAAGAAAAATGGATGAAAATACGAACAAGACTAATTTTGCAAATTGTTAAATAGTAGTACTAAGTAGTTTCGCGTGATTTTGTTTTTCGAATAAGTAGATACTAATCGTTAAAACTATTAACTATAAAACAAATTTCTTGATATGTGTCTATTTACGTGGACTCGTTAGTATATCTAAGCACATCAATTCAATAGTACTATAGTATTATTTTAACCAACTCAACCACCATGTTGGCATGTTACGGTGCGTGAAACGAAGAGCAAATAAGCTCAAACCCCAAACCAGAGTTTTAGTGTTTTGTCGGCCATTATCATTAATTAAAAAATAACACGAACATGTTCCGTTAATTACAATAATATCGCCAAAACTTGTTCCTCAATGGTCCCAAAGAAACTAAACTACAACCAATTAACCAATAACCATCCTAATACAAATATTAATTAATTGATTAATCTAGCTAAAACTTTTATTAGTTATTTTGAAATAATAATATAACGTTTTCATGGATCAAGAGGTAAAGCCTTGTTGTGAATTGGCCGTCTTCTTCTAAACGTACGATAATCCATCGATAGATATTTTGATAGAGCTCTCTTCTCTTCTTCTTCTTCACTTAGTTTCTTCTCTTCATCCTTAGATTTTCCTGTGAAGTAAAAACATAAACTAGGATTAATACAAATCATAATCTTTCGTTTAATTTTATATATTATATACTTAGCAAGATAAAAACAAAATTCTGAAGAAGAAAGAAAAATACATTGATTAACATTTTCTTCTGACATGGTCAACGATTCACATGTTTGACTTCTTTATCTATTTGTTAGGACTTTGTTTGACTAATAGAAGTGTGCTTAAGTCATGTGAGTTTGCTAATTACCACGATTTCTTTTAAGGAAAGAAAAGAAGAAGAAATTTCTAAATAATTTAGACTCCTTTTTAAGAAAGTTAAGAAAGCATATCATTTCCCAAATGATTGATTTACCTGAAGAAGTGACTTGAAGTTGTTCGCTCGAACCTTCATGAACTGTTGAAGTCATCACCTATTATTTGCAAAAGAGAAGGTTTGATTAGAAACTTTTCATATAAATCAAACTGGAGTTTCAATATGAGATAAATATATACAACAATCTCTTACATGTTCACTAGAGATGATCATGAGCTTTCGCGTCGCCATTTTCGTAACAATCTTTTTGCTTAAACCTGTATTGTTGTAAGTAAAGTCAGTTATCAATCGTTTAATAGAACATATTTTTGTTTTTCAGAAACAAGACAACATCTAAAAAAACCCATTCTAATTTCTACCTCAAAAACGTTACACTTGATATTCAAAACTTAGCGGTTTTAAGACAAAAAAAAAAAAAAGAAGAAGTGAACTTAATTACCTTGGCTAGGAGATGAGTAGGGAGGTTTAAGTTGTAGAGAAGAAGTTGGAGTCAGAAGCAATACAATGGCGAATGCACAAAGAAAGAAGATGACTCTAAGTAGCTTCATATTCTTCAAAGTGATTTTAGCTATGATAAACTTTTTTTTGTGCTATCTTTCTTTTTCTTCTTCTTCTCTTCTTTTATATCAACCAAAAGGAACTAACACACATATATGTATCCATCTATCTATATACCTATTATATTTGTATATAATATCTTAATGTGACTATGTGAGATAAGTGCACGAAACACAAAAGTGAGAGTTTCAAAAAAGGTTGAAGATACTATTTATTAAAAATATATGAATTTATTATGTCAAGGTCTAGAAAAGGGGTTCACGCCATTGAGGCTCGTTCTCGGGGTTGTTTGTCTTGGGACAAACACAAGTTTGGCATCACACTTCATCAAACCCAATTTGTCGAGTCTTTGCCTTTCTGTCTGTTTTTGTCTCTCTTCTCTTATATCCCACGTTCTTTATCTACCATTTTCCATTAACATTTTGTGAAAAAGTTTTCCATATATATTATATATCATCTTACTCAAGAATATAGATAGAGAGAGGGAACCAACATAGAATAATCTCTTATAGAAGCTAGAAATCCTTTACCATTCATGTACGTATATTATATAATCGGTTATACTATGTTGAATCTGAGACGATCACGGCCTATTCATCAGATGCTAGACGAATATCATATGGATAGTAAATTACCAAACCTAACTTGTTTATATATGTTGTCGAAAAAATTGTGTCAACATCCCCAAGCACAATTATGAGTCCTAAATATTTTGTTCGTGTATTTTCTTTCGATAAAGTGTTTTTTTTTCCCCTTGAAATAGCTTAATAGTTGATTTTTTTGTAGAAATTTCGTTTACTTTAACAGACAAAATATTTCAAAGATTTAAGTTCAAGTTATTGACATATGGTTTAATATTAATTTATGCGTGCTTCTCTTTGCGAGTAGGTATAAACAAAGTTGTTGGGAGTATCACATCATATTTGCCAAAACTTGCCAAAAACCCTTTGCTCTTTTCTCTCACTTTATGGACATTCACACGCCTAAGTTACTTACTTAAAAGTGCTATCCAAATGGGTGAAGATGAGAACATCACTTTCTAGTTTGTTACAAAACACATTTGCTAATGGCATCATTGATCTTATCACGTCTTAAAAGGTTTCAACTCCATGTACTAGTCAATTAACTAAGAACATGTGGTCCTAGGGTTTGTTCAAGTGAATTTTATGGGTACAATGATCGAGTTTTACTATTTTTACAAATATCGTTTATAGTTCTTTCTTGACATGTAATGCTTTAAATGACAAAATTACTCGTTTTTTTGACAAGTCGGTTCAAAATCTACTCGGCTATATTAAGAAAAAAAAACTAGGCAATTACAATCAATATTTGTTTGGAGGCTTGTAGTTCAATCTGATCTAGAATTGTCAATACCAGCTCACAATTTTTATGTTCTTGAAAATAAATCAAGATCAGAATTCAGATATGCTCTGACTTTTATAGGACTAAACCAACTAGACCGTACTAAGTAAAAACCTGCTAAAGCTGTCTTATTACGTGTGACTAATTGAACTGGCTTGCATGACTACATGTCTACAACGTTGGCTTGCATTTTATAAAATTGTTATGAGGCCAATCAGCAAAACTTCTAGCTATGATTGGATTGGATTGGATTGGGTTGGATTATTCCATCATGACATTTCTAATCACAATCATCACCCTCGTGTGGCCAACGGATAAATAACCACTAATTCAAATCTAATATAAAACTTGATAAAGGCTCGTTATAAAATATAATTTTATAAAAGATGTACATATATTTAAAAGAAAAACTTAATTACAATTGATACTCCTATATAAGTAAAATAGTAACAAGATTGAGACAATGATCTTGAAATCGCTGAGAGTCGAGACACCTGTCTTGGAACATGGAAAAGAGGTTGACCCAAGTCGCTGAAATGTTTGACCAAATGACATTGAATTGTGGGAAATACTGGAAACTTTAAATCAAATTAAGTTAATTAACAAACTGTACTATAACAAAATGTAAGTAAGTTTTTGTAAGTAACAAACGTACTGTACTATAAATTAAATTATCGATTTAATGAAACAATCTTGCTCCTGAGTTCTTGTATTGGTCAAGTAAGTTTTGTGTTCCTTAATCCTTATTATTAAATTTTAGGTTCAATATAACAAATTCATAAGTTATATCTTCATGCATTTGTGTGAAATTTGGTTTTCCACAGTTTGGTAGTCTATTTTACTGTTGTACATGTTAAAAGCTCTATCGTTTTCATCAAAATGGTAAAGCCAAAATAACAAGTTAACTAAAGAGAAATTGTTAAAAATGCCCCTTTTTCAATACCCTTTTTAAAAATGTCCCCTTTGAGAGTCCATTTTTAAGTTTGCCCTCTTTTAATTTTTAATGACCATTTTACCCTTATTTGAAACAAAATTAGGTCTACAAAATACAAAATATTTTTTGGCGGGAAAAGTGATCCCGCAATTTTCCCGCCAAAACACTTGTAAAAACCTTTAAAATACCTTGTAAAATTTTCCCGTAAAAATTTTTCCCGCCAAAAATTTTTTTTTGCGGGAAAAGTGATTCCGCAATTTTTTTGGCGGGAAAATTTTTGGCGGGAAAAATTTACAAGGTATTTTAAAGGTTTTACAGAGTATTTACCAGTGTTTTGTAAGGTTTTACAATGTATTTTAAAAGATTTTACAAGGTTTTATAAGGTATTTATAACTTGTAAAACCTTAAAAAAAACTTGTAAAACCTTATAACTTGTAAAACCTTATAAAATAGCTTGTAAAATCTTATAATATCTTATAAATACCTTATAAATACGTTGTAAAACCTTTTAAAATACATTGTAAAACCTTATAGATACCCTGTAAAAAACCTTTAAAATACCTTGTAAAATTTTCCCGCCAAAAATTTTCCCGCCAAAAAAATTGCGGAATCACTTTTCCCACAAAAAAATTTTTTTGGCGGGAAAAAATTTTACGGGAAAATTTTACAAGGTATTTTAAAGGTTTTACAAGTTTTTACAAGTGTTTTGGCGGGAAAAATTGCGGGATCACTTTTCCCGCAAAAAAATATTTTGTATTTTGTGGACCTAATTTTGTTATATTTCCTTATATATTTGTGATATATTTTATTAAAAGAAGGGTAATTTAGTCATTTTGTACATAAAATGGGTATTTTTAAAAATGGACAGTCAAATGGAGCATTTTTGAAAAGGGGTATTGAAAAAGGGGCATTTTTGTGAGTCTCCCTTAACTAAAACGATAGAATCTTTAACACATTGATAAAATAGACAATTTACTTATCCATATTTGTTTTCTTACAAAAATTCCACAATAGTAAATTCCAAAAAACAACAAAAAAAAAAATTTGTGCGAAAACAACAAAAAAACTTATAAGTTTTAATTAGTAGCTTATTCCACCGCTGCGTTAAAGGCTCTATCGTTTTCATCATGACCAGTCATCAAAATGGTAAAACCAAAACAATAAAGATAACCAAAATGATACATAAAAAACAACAATCAAAACGGTATTAACTTTAAAACAATATAAGTTATTTTTTTAACTTTTATTTATTTACTCTTTTTCTTTTAATATCGCTTCTCTTCATTTTTTTTTACATCTTTGCGTTATTTCATAGCCACCAATTATTTTTATACTATTAAAAGAATTGTACAGTTTTAAATTACCATTCTTTTTTTTTTTCGTCTACCATTCATGTTTCTAATAAAAAAAAATTCTCCATCAATTAAAAAAAATTAATAATTTTTTTATAAGATTGATTGATAACAATATTTGAGTTCTGTGAGAAAATATATTAGTGGCTATTAACGACCTAATTTAGTTCTACTACTGTCATGACGCGTGGATTTAAATCCACTTGAAATACTTTTTTTTTTAATTTACAAATAAAAAGCCATAGATACATTATTACACAGCAATTCATTTTTCTAAAACATTTTAGGGTTTTAAGAAGAAAAAAAAAACTTCACCGTCTCTGCTCCGCGACGCCGCCTTCGCTTTCTTCAAACTTCGCAATTTACATTCTCACCTTAAACCAAACTTCATGACGAGAGACTAAACAACAAATACCTCAAACTCAGGAACTAAACCATGAGCTTCAGCCATTTTCTTCAAAAGACGAAACCATGGACCAATTCTAGGGTTTGGCAACGCCGCCCATCCTGGCTTTCCTCCTTGCGGCGGTGATTCTCCATCCTTTAGATGAAGCACTCCTACACTTATCAACCAAAACATCATCCTTCAGAAACTCATAAAACAAACAAAACCCAAATACAAAGTTTGAATCTTTTTGCGTTTACCAATCGGATGAACAGTTAAAGCAGGACGATTTGAGACGGCGGTGTGACGGCTGAGGAAGATGACTTCATCAATAACTTCACCGGTAGCTTCTTCCCAACGTAAATCGAGATCGTCTTCTTTAAGAATAGATCTATCGTGTTGAATCACTCTCGTTTGCTTGTTACTGAAACTCTTTATGTCCTGAAAAGAATCGTAGCCGGAAAGTGTTAGTCAAAGATTGAAACTTTACCGGCGGAGAAAGATTGAAACTTTACCGGCGGTAAGATAGGTCCGGCGATCCAACCGGGCATGGCGAGAAGCGCCGTCGCAGGATTGATCGACGCTGGATCGGAGGTGGTGGCTACGATCAGTGTCACCATTTTCCGAGTTGTTACTGTAACGTGATAATTGGCGTTTAGTAGCGATTGGATATGAGTTGCGTTTGCTTTGAATCTATTGGTGTGCGTGTGGAGGAAGCGTATAGCGTTTCGGCTGTTTATTTTCAAAATCATGAATACTTTTTACCTTTGAACTTTTGGGAAAGTGTTTTAAAAAAGATTTTATTTTGTTTGGTCGACAAGCTAAGCTATTTACTGAGTTCAATTGGTAATCAAGTATTCAAGTTTAAACAGTGTGACTAATTTTTTTTAGCCGTTATAAAAAATAAAAATTCTTCAAAATAGCACTAATACAAGTTTTATGGATAATTATAGCACACATTCTATAAACTTTAAAAAATAGCACTAGTTGATTAACTATAAAGTTTTTGTTCTAAAATTATTACCATTAGTTTATTTTTTCCAATAATATCACAATTTCTATATAAAAACTATTCAACCAAAATAAATTAGAAATAAATTTAAAATATTATATTTGGGTTCTTTATTTATAATTTAGGATATATATTTCCACCATTTAAAAGAGTTATTGATTCATTTTAATATTGAATTTATGTTATTATGTTTGGGTTCATTAATTCCAATTTAGGGTATATATTTCCACCATTTAAAAGAGATTTGATTCATTTTAATATTAGTTTGTGGGATTATATTTGGATTCACTATTTTCAATTTAGGGTATATATTTCCACCATTTAAAAGAAATTTTGATTCAATTTAATATTAGATTAGTGTTTGCTCTTATTTTTTATTTAAATTAAAGTTTAGGATGCTATTTGTAGAATAGAATTTTAAAAATGTTGTGCTAATTTTGAAAGAAAAAAACTTTTTTGGAGCTATTTTTGTCAATTACCCTATAAAAAACCACTATTCGATCATATTACATTTGAACATTAATTCGTTCATCTTGTGTAGGGATATATACTGAATCAAATTGAATGCAATTAATATGAAGGAGCGAGAGAACCATGACCATATACCTTGTTGGAATGATACATATAATGTTTATTCATCCCTTTTTCACATGAACATTTTAGAAAATAAATTATTCTATATTATTTATTACCTTATTACAAATTTTGTTTTACATATAGAATAAATTTTGATTGTTCGAACAAAATAAATTGATGCATTTTTGGTGAAATTGATGGTGAAATCAGTGATATAGAAACCAAAATAAAAGCTTATATGTCTAAAAGACAACCCCTTTTTTTTTTTTGTCTAAAAGACAACCAAATATGTTTAATGTTTGCTTGCTTAATAGATATCTTTTGATTGTTTCTGACATTCGTAAGATTTAGTATGATAAGATTCATGACTCATAATTTATCCTATGAAATTTTATAACATTATTGGTTTTTTTTTTGTCAAACTACATAAATGTATATAAACCTGAAATAATATAAAATTATCTTACAACTAATCTTCGATTAACCGAGTAATCGTTAGGTCCACCTCGATTAACGCCTAACGATATTTTGAACATGGGAAAAGACTAATCATATCTACATGGATTAGCTTTTAAACATAAAATCAACAATTACTAAACTCTCATATATCATTACGAAATCAAATTAGCATTAAACTCAAATCCAGATAATTCAAAATACTTGCTAACATCAATTCTCATTGACTAGAAAAGTGTTGGTCATTTCAAACGGATCCATGCATTTTATTGAACAATTTTTGTGCATAAAATAATCTCGGTTCTAGAACTAGGTGATCAAGGTAAAAACAAATAAAAATGAGAAAAATCAATTTTACTTAGCTTTAACTAAACACACGATTCACAAAAACCCATCAATCCCCAAATAAGTGACTATTCACTCATAGACAAAGAATATACACAAATATATGAAAGAACACATGATTCAACTGACATGTAAAAGAAAATTTTTTTATAAATCTTTTGAGTTATCAACCTCTATCATTGAGTATTTGATATTAACGTGACAAATTGGATATGCTTTTCCAACAGTTTTGGCCTCCTTAAGCTGCTGGGATTAAATGTAATGATAGTCAGAAATTACAATATTTTGACTTCAATATGTATGAATAATATTGTTAAACTAATAAAAACCTGCATAAGAGATGCTGTTGTGACCACGTCAAAATCTCGAGATGTTCGATGCATAAGCAGATCTCTTACACAGCTACCAACTAAGTAACTCTCAAACTCTAAATAACAATGAAAACCATTAGGACTGTTACCGATAGTTAGTAAAACTGTAAGAAAATAAAATTATAGAAACTGACTTTTCTATTTTAGAGTTCTTAATACAACCCAGCAGGAGGTTGGAATCATGGAACCTTTAATCCCAGCAGCTTTCGCATCTACTATATCACTCAAAAAGATAATATCCTTTTTGTCATCTAATTTAATCCTTTCAAAGACCATCTTAGTTTTGTCATTAGAAATCTTAGTTTGTTATAGAATTTAACCATGCAAGAGCTTCTCTTTTGGTTTTCGCAAATCCAACAAGAAACTTGTTTCTCGCCTTTGTTCATGGCTTCCAACAATTCATGACTTTGTCCAACCTGTTTCAAACAGGCGAAGACAAACTTCTGCGTTGGATAGATTCAATAAAACCACATCCCAAGAACTCATCGATTCTTTTCATCTCAACTTCGGTTTGCTTCTTGAGCTCTTCGTAAGTAACAAAGAAGACATTTTCCGGATTTTCGCGGCTCGCGTACCTATACTCCAATATATGATCGCAAAAAGGTCCACCAATAAACTTCCCTTCACAACGTTTTTTATTGGATCCACTTCAAACATCTTTTTCTATTCAAGCGTTTTTGATCATTTTTGCTTAAACACACATCATTAGTAGCAAATAAAACAGTTCAATTATACTCGTAACGGTTGTTTATTACTAACTAACCATTCTAATTGTAGTGGTTAGATTTTATCGCAAAAGGTTATATATCCCAATCAAAACCATGGATAAAAGAAAGAATCAATCAATTTGCAATTTAGAAAACAAGAATCACGTGTTTCCTGAAAAAAATAAAACTAGAAAGTCGCATAATTGATAAAAATAAAATATATTTTAAACAATGGTGCTGCCCAGGATCGAACTGGAGACCTTTTGCGTGTAAGGCAAACGTGATAACCACTACACCACAGCACCTGATTTCTTCTTTGTCTCGTTTATTGTTTATATTACAGATCAATCATCACGAATAACCTCTTGGGCTTCGAGCGAGCATCGGAGAAAGCAGACAGATGTTGAGTTGTTCTTCATCGGCGTTCCAAAGAGTAGCCTTTATGCTAATGGCTCCCAAATTAAAACCTCAGAGACTCCATCAAAGTATGTAATCATGATTTGAGTAGTCTATTTAGTGTTGATTTCGTGACGAGGGTTTTGGTCTTTGTGTAGTTGCAGAGACTGGTGTAGAACAATTGGTTAAGAAAGCTAGGACGATGAGTACTGAATCCTCCATGAAAGATGCTTTCTCTACTTACGCTGATTATCTCAATAACTTCGTAAGTGTTTTTTTTTCCCTCTGTTCGATGTTTTCTGGGTTTATATTGTTAAAAAGATTGAACCTTTCCTCATGGGATTGAGTTCTGTAAGTAAGATTTATGATGTAAGCAACTAAAGAAATGATTTTTCAATTGCAACTTTGATTCTTTTGTTATTTAGTCAAGAGTGGGTTATGTATAAAGGAGAAAGCTTTATCTTGTTGTCTTAAGATTGTTATGTTATTGTAGAATGAGAAGAGGGAAAGAGTTGTGAAGGCAAGTCGTGATATCACAATGAACAGTAAAAAAGTTATCTTTCAGGTTCACAGGTAACATCAAAACCTCTGTTGTTTTTGTTTGCGTTCATCAAGATTGTGTGTGTTTGTTGTGTTCATCAATATTCTGTTTGATTGTATGGTTTACAATGTTGTTGTGTGGCAGGCTTAGTAAAGACAACAAAGAGGAGGTTTTGGAGAAAGCAGGGAAGGATTTAGAAGCAGTGAGGGATCAACATTTTGCCCGGCTAATGAGAGAACTTCAAGGGACTGATTTTTGGAAGCTGAGACGAGCTTATTCCCCAGGGGTTTGTGAAAAGATAAATCATTCATCTTCGGTACCATTTATGGTTAACGGTTTTAACTGATACGTTTTGTGTTTTTTGTGTAACTTACAGGTGCAGGAATATGTTGAGGCTGCAACGTTTTATAAGTTCTGTTTGTCTGGGACTCTATGTACTCTCGATGAGATTAACACAACGCTTGTACCACTTAGTGACCCTTCTTTAGAGCCGTTGCAGATCAATATCCTTGACTATATTCTTGGGGTATATAGTCTCTCTTGATTTATGGTTACTGTTAAAAGATTTTCGCATTCTTTGGATTTCTACATTGTGTTTGATTTTTGGTATTTACTTGCACAGCTTGCGGATCTGACTGGAGAGCTAATGCGAATGGCAATTGGTCGCATATCAGATGGTGAAATCGAATTCGCGCAGAGGATTTGCCAGTTTGTTCGACAGATTCATAGGGAACTTATGCTAGTTGTGCCAAAGATGGATGACAGTTACGACATGAAATCCAAGATGGAAGTGATGCTTCAAAGTGTGATCAAAATAGAGAACGGTATTGCACAAATTTCATATCCGCACACTATTAGATACCAACAAATACGTTTTGTAACTCTTTTTATTGCTTGTTTATTAGCTTGCTTTAGCGTCCACGTGAGAGGATCAGAGTATATTCCGCTGCTTGGAGATGATGCGCCAACATCGTACCTATTGGGAGCTGCTGATGTCGAGTGATTAAAAGTGAGTGGTCTTTTCCGTCTCTCAGACGCATTTCTAGGTTCGTGTGTTTGCGACAAGTAGGATCATTTTAGTATGCACTATCTTCAGAGAATTTTAGCCACTTCTTGCTTCTGAGGAACTTTAAATCTCTATGCTGCAAGACTTTTAAGAAACGAATGGTTAGAACAAGTTGTAGAACTTATATGTTTTTAAGTGGAAGCTTTTTATTAATAGATTACATTTGGAGCTAAAGTCTACAGAATCTAGCAATTACTCCCTCCGTTTCGTTTTAGTTGTCGTTTAAGGTTTTCTCACACATATTAAGAAAAACATTAAATTTTTTGTTTTACCCTTTATTAATATATTTTATAAAAAAATTCATTGGCCGAAACATTAAAACAGTAGGGATAAAACTGGAATTTTTACAAAACATTTGCATCGAAAACCTAAAACGACAACTATTATGAAACAAAATTTTAACTCTAAAACGACAAGTAAAACGAAACGGAGGGAGTACTTTATTATTCAAGTTAATAAGTTTTCTTCACTTTTTCTCAATCTTTCGTAATCCAGAAAGTACATTTTTTGGTTCTTGTTGTTTGTTTGTGCTTAATGAGGAAAGATATATAGATTCTTATCTACATATAATGCATCTTATTATAGTTCGACATTTGGTACTTTTATATAGGATTTTGACATTTGTTATTAATTTATATCTATCCTTAATAGAAATAGTTTTATTTTGAAATCATAAATTATTCTTTTGGAAAGAAAATGATAAAAATAGAGAAAAATCAAGTAAAAAAGTCTCACATTTTAAGATGTTCATAATTTAGTTATATATAGAGTTATGTGCAAGCAACACTACAATCTATGTGATATGATTATTGGGTTTTGTTGTTTTTCCTTTTTATTTTTAAGATTTCATGGCCTATATAAAGGGTTTTTATGCTAATGAAAACACAACTTCCAACAATTTACCTAATTCTCTAAGAGAGACTTAGGGTTAAGAGGTAGCTTGCTTTAAATCTCTTTGTTCTTAAGCTTAAGCTATTCTATAACAGAGGGTCCATTAACAAGAGCAAGAGCAAAAGCTTTGGCTCATATAATCACTATGACAAAATCCGAAACCACTCTTTCGAAGTTATTGGTAGAATCTGAATTTTACCAAGAATGTAAGGAGTTGCTGTCTTCTCTTCCTAGAGACAGAAGCTTTTATGCAGAGTATCTCTATCAATACCAAGGCTTTTGGTACCCACCAAATCTCTTAGAAGGTGTTTTATACAGCCAGAAGCATTTTCAGGCCAGAGATTCAGACATTATCCTTGTAAGCAGTCCTAAATCAGGTACAACTTGGTTGAAATCACTCGTCTTTGCTCTGATTCATAGACAGGAATTCCAAACCCCTCTAGAATCCCATCCTCTGCTCGATAACAACCCGCATACTCTCGTGACCTTTATCGAAGGTTTCCAGTTTCACACTCAAGATACTTCTCCTAGTATCTTCTCTACACACATTCCTCTAGGGTCACTCCCAGAGTCTGTTAAGGACTCGTCCTGTAAAGTTGTGTATTGTTGCAGGAACCCAAAGGACGCTTTTGTCTCACTTTGGCATTTCGTGAAACGTTTGACTCTCAAGGAGATGGTTGGATGCACAATGGAGGAAATGGTGAGTGGGTTTTGCAGAGGGTCAAGTGTTTATGGACCGTTTTGGGATCATGCATTAGAGTACTGGAAAGAAAGCCGAGAAAACCCGAAAAAGGTTATGTTTGTTATGTATGAAGAGATGAGAGAGCAGCCTCAGAATTCGGTGATGCGGATCGCTGAGTTCTTGGGATGGCCATTCACAGAGAAAGAGATAGAGAATGGAGTTCTGGAAGATATCGTAAAGCTGTGTAGTCTTGAGAATCTGAGTAAATTGGAGGTTAATGAGAAGGGTAAGTTAGTGAATGGAATGGAGACTAAGGCATTTTTTAGGAAAGGAGAGATTGGTGGATGGAAAGATACTTTAACTCCTTCATTAGCAGAGGAAATTGATAAAACCACTGAGCAGAAACTAATTGGTTCTGATTTTAGATTCTTTTGCTAAGAATCTGCTTAATTAAACTTGGTTCACAATTTCTTGAGCTTTTTCTTGATTGTGATTTTGTTCTTGTGATGGATTGGACCATTCTTCTTTCTATCTTTCTCTTTGGTATTATTGTACGTGTGGACCAGAAGAGAAATTGAAATACATTGTGTTAATTATTTGCCGACCAAACAAGCTTCACTCAATCACTCAATAACATTATATAAAAGCACACAAGCATTATCCTCATAGATGCATAGAGCTTAATAAACTCATACTTTCAACACTTTTCAAGATCGATCTATAACTCTTAACAATGTCATCATCATCATCAGTTCCTGCTTACTTGGGAGATGAAGATCTGACACAAGAAACAAGAGATCTGATCTCTTCTCTTCCAAAAGAGAAAGGTTGGATAGTGAGTGAGATGTATCAATTCCAAGGGCGTTGGCACTCACAAGCTCTGTTACAAGGACTCTTGAACGTCCAAAAATACTTTCACGCCAAAGATTCTGACATTATCCTCGTAACTAATCCTAAATCAGGTACCACTTGGTTAAAAGCTATTTTATTTGCTCTCATTAACCGACACAAGTTTCCAGTTTCTTCTTCTGGTAATCATCCTCTTTTGGTTACCAATCCGCACCAACTTGTACCCTTCTTGGAAGGAGAATACTACGAATCTCCAGATATCGATTTCTCTGAGCTGCCTTCTCCAAGACTGATGAACACGCACATATCACATCTTTCGCTGCCTGAAACCGTTAAGAGCTCCTCTTGTAAGATTGTGTATTGTTGTAGGAACCCTAAGGACATGTTTGTCTCCTTATGGCATTTTGGGAAGAAGCTAGCTCCTGAGGAAACTGCAGATTATCCTATCGAAATCGCGGTTGAAGCTTTTTGTAAAGGGAAGTTTATAAGTGGACCCTTTTGGGATCATGTATTGGAGTATTGGTACGCAAGCCGCGCGAATCCGAACAAGATCTTGTTTGTTACTTACGAGGAGCTCAAGAAGCAGACCGGAGTTGAGATTAAGCGAATCGCTGAGTTCTTGGGATGTAGTTTTTCTGACGAAGAAGAAGTGGAAGGAAAAGTGGAGGATATTATTAAGTTGTGTAGCTTTGAGAGTTTAAGTAAATTGGAAGTCAATAGAAAAGGGAAATTACCAAATGGAATTGAGACTAAAACTTTCTTTAGAAAAGGAGAGATTGGAGGATGGAGAGATACTTTGAGTGAGTCCTTGGCTAAAGAAATTGATAGAACCATTGAAGAGAAGTTTCAAGGCTCTGGTCTGAAATTTTCTTCTTGAATCAATCTTGAAACTTGTTCTTCAATTATGTTTTCTTCAATCTTGTGAGTTTTTGTATGTTTGGTGTCAATGTTAATGTTGTTTGTTTCTTGTATGAATAAAATGAATCATGTTTCTGTTTTAGTTTTTTTTTTTTTTCCTTTATTACCACGTTTAGATTCTGATTATGACATGGCACATGCCAATCTTGTCGAGTGGTGTTTTATATTTTTTTACCTAGATTTTAACTCGCGGTACACCACGGAATGATTTATTTTTT
The DNA here is from genome assembly GCA_019202805.1 of Arabidopsis suecica. Taxonomy (NCBI): domain Eukaryota; kingdom Viridiplantae; phylum Streptophyta; class Magnoliopsida; order Brassicales; family Brassicaceae; genus Arabidopsis; species Arabidopsis suecica. The sequence continues at coordinate 1,181,411 of CM032909.1, read as the reverse complement.
AAAATTAATATATATAAAATTTTGCAAATTGTAAATATTTTATAGTTTACAATTGTTATTAAGTAACGGTATACCACGAGTCCACGGAACAATTGTTACTAAACTAAGGATTTATCCCCAATTTTAAAACGTTGTCGTTTGCTACGTACACAACAAAACAAAAACGACTAAAACTACATTGTTTTGCTTAGTCACATTTCACGTCACGAGTCTAGCTCAGCACCGTTAGATGGTTGACTAATACCGTATAGATCAAAATAGGAAACGGCTAACAGACTTATGGTTCAGGTTGATAATTTAAATTTTTTTGTTGTTTTAGATTTTAAAATGCATGGTATTATTTTTTTAGTATAAAAAATATTCTGCAAAATGTTTGGATTGATTTTGGTTGTTTTCTCCAAGTTGCAATTTTTTTTTAAAGATTTATTATTAATTAAATGCATGAGAAAAAAATGTTACATGAAAATCAAGTCCTAGTTGGCCAAATAGCCCAACACTACACAAGAAGAACCCAATTTGAATTAAGGAAGCCCATCTAAATGATAATTAGAAGAAGAAGAGTCGTAGCAGTGGCCCAACTAATTGCCCTAGTCGTAGCAGTCGAAGCAAAAGAGAAGTGAGGAAGAAGGTGAGATTGGTGGATCGAGAGATACTTTAACTCCTTTATTAGCAGAGGAAATTGATAAAACCACTGAGCAGAAACTAATTGGTTCTGATTTTAGATTCTTTTGCTAAGAATCTGCTTTGATAAAACTTATTTCTCAATTTCTTGAAGCTTTTTTTTTCTTTTTAGTTGGTTTAATATGCATTAATAATACAAGTAAAGTTGCTGACTTTTTGTGATGGAACCAAACATAAGACACTATTTACTTTTGATTTTTTAGACATTAGAGTCGTGATTCTCCTTCTTTCTTGTTTTGTTATCTTTAGATTATTTATTCTACGTGCTCTTCAAGTACAAGATGTGTTGACCATTGGACCCAAAAGAGAAATTGAAGTATTATGCAATTTACTTGTAGAGCAAACTTCTCGTACATATATAAAACCACACAAGCATTACCCTCATAGATGCACTAAGAGCTTAAGCAAAAGATCTCATACTTTCAAGATTTGATCTATAACTCTTTACCAATGTCATCATCATCAGTTCCTGATTACTTGAGAGATGAAGAGGTGACACAAGCAACAAGAGATCTGATCTCTTCTCTTCCAAAAGAGAAAGGTTGGTTAGTGAGTGAAATGTATCAATACCAAGGACGTTGGCACACACAAGCTCTGTTACAAGGAATCTTGATCTGCCAAAAACGCTTTGAAGCTAAAGATTCTGACATTATCCTTGTCACTAATCCTAAATCAGGTACCACTTGGTTAAAAGCTCTTGTCTTTGCTCTCCTTAACCGACACAAGTTTCCAGTTTCTTCTTCTGGTAATCATCCTCTTCTGGTTACCAATCCACACCTTCTTGTGCCCTTCTTGGAGGGAGTTTACTACGAATCCCCAGATTTCGATTTCTCTGGGTTGCCTTCTCCAAGACTGATGAACACGCACATATCACATCTTTCGCTACCCGAGTCTGTTAAGAGCTCGTCTTGTAAGATTGTGTATTGTTGTAGGAACCCTAAGGACATGTTTGTGTCCTTATGGCATTTTGGGAAGAAGCTAGCCCCTGAGGAAACCGCGGATTATCCTATCGAAAAAGCGGTTGAAGCGTTTTGTGAAGGGAAGTTAATAGGTGGGCCTTTTTGGGATCATATATTGGAGTATTGGTATGCAAGCCGCGAGAATCCAAACAAGGTCTTGTTTGTTACTTATGAGGAGCTTAAGAAGCAAACCGAAGTTGAGATGAAGCGGATTGCGGAGTTCTTGGGATGTGGTTTTCTTGAAGAAGAAGAAGTGAGAGAGATTGTGAAGTTGTGTAGCTTTGAGAGTCTAAGTAATTTGGAAGTTAACAAGGAAGGGAAATTGCCAAATGGAATAGAGACTAAAACTTTCTTTAGAAAAGGAGAAATTGGAGGTTGGAGAGATACTTTGAGTGAGTCCTTGGCAGAGGAAATTGATAGAACCATTGAAGAGAAGTTTCAAGGTTCTGGTCTGAAATTTTCTTCTTGAATCAATCTTTGAAACTTGTTTTTATGTTTTTGTTTTGCTTCAATTATGTTTTCTTCAATTTTGTGAGTTTTTTTTTTCTATGTTTTCTGTTGTTGTTGTATGAATAAGATCAATCATGTTTGTGTTTTCTTGGATTATTATTTTTTTATAAAAAAAAATTTGTCGCACACTAGTACACTACTACTTTTAGATTTAAATTATGACACAGCACATGCACTAGCCACTAGCACAGTGAACTACATGTGGTTGAAGATAAGATTTCTTATCTTAGGAAAATATCTGTGGCTTAAGATCCACTCTTGTCTCTTGTTAGAAACGCGTACAAAAGCCCTAAACACTTGCCTATGAAATATAAATATACCTGTAAACTTGTAAGGTCGAATCGTTCAAAGCATCAAATAAAATAAAAACTCTTTTATCTTCACATTTTTCACTATCCTCTCTTAATCTGTGTTCAAAATTATTACAATGGAGGCTTCTGAAGAATCTCACCTTCCAAACTACATGAAAGACGACAACGTTAGTCAAGAAACCAAGAACTTGATCGCTTCTCTACCTTCAGACAAAGATTTCATGGGTTATGGTCTCTACAACTACAAAGGTTGTTGGTACTATCCTAACACACTCCAAGCCGTTCTTGACGTCCAAAAACACTTCAAGCCACGAGATACCGATATAATCCTCGCTTCTTTGCCCAAAGGTGGAACAACTTGGCTCAAATCCCTTGTTTTCGCCGTTGTACATAGAGAAAAATACCGCGAAAACCCCCAAACCTATCCTCTGCTTTCACAAAACCCTCATGACCTTGTCCCATTTCTTGAGATTGAGTTATACGCTAATAGCCAAGTTCCGGATCTCACAAAGTTTCCTTCTCCTATGATCTTTTCTACACACATACACTTACAAGCATTGCGTGAAGCCACTAAAAAAGCTTCTTCACCTTGCAAAATCGTGTATGTGTGTAGAGGTATCAAAGATACGTTTGTCTCCGGCTGGCATTATAGAAACATGTTGCATCGCACCAAGATGGATCAAGCAACTTTTGAGCTCATGTTTGATGCTTATTGTAGAGGAGTTCTCTTATATGGACCCTATTGGGAACATGTATTGAGCTATTGGAAAGGGAGCTTGGAAGATAAGGAGAATGTTCTTTTCATGAAGTATGAGGAGATAATCGAGGAGCCTCGTATTCAAGTGAAGAGACTCGCCGAGTTCTTGAATTGTCCATTCACCGCGGAAGAAGAAGAATGTGGATCGGTGGAGGAGATCTTGAAGTTGTGTAGTCTACGAAATTTAAGCAATTTGGAGGTTAATAAGAAGGGGACAACGAGAATTGGTCTAGATTCTCAGATATTTTTTAGGAAAGGTGAAGTCGGTGATTGGAAGAATCATCTTACGCCTCAAATGGCGAAAACCGTTGATGAGATTATTGAAAATAGGCTACAAGGTTCCGGTTTGATATTTCAGTAAGGTTGTGTTGTGTTCTTAGCTTTGAAATTTCATGTTTCTTCTTTTATGAACTTAGTTGAGTCGGTTTCGCTCAAATAATGTTGTGTACTAATCATTTACGTAAATTTAAGAACATTAAAACCAAATCATTTATAAGTTAGAAATTATCTTGTGGGCTTTTTGAAGTCTTTGTGGGCCTAACAACTGCTAGTAGTATTCGTTTTAGTCGAAATATCATAGATATCAATGCTTTTTGAGTGTCTTAGCTGATTTATTTCTCGATTTTAAATTTAGTTTTTTGTTGTTTATAAAAAAATTAAAAAATAGTATCATAATGGTATTAAAAATAGAAGAAGTAAAAAAAGAACAATTTCTTTTGAAAAAGTTAAATAAATAGAGAACCAAACAATTAAGTTTGAAATTTCTTCTATTATTGAGATCCTTAAGACATAAATCTGATGTGGCTGTAGAATCAGCATCTAGTCAGGATGATGACATTTTGTGTACCACATGTATATGGCTGCTTTTAGTTTAAGTTATTTTATTCTTCTTTTTTTGTTCAAAAAATATATTTTATCGTTTCCTTAATTAAAACCTTAAAAAATATATAGCCAACGGAACTAATTAAATCGTCGGAAACAAAGTTGACAGAACACAAGTGTTCTCCAGAGAGAGTAAGCTCTAAGAGAATAACATAGGAAGTCATAAATAAATCCAAAAAGGACTGAAAATTATAAGAGATCGAAAACCCATACCCTAAAAAGTAGACCAATGACCAACTTAAACCCGAAACTACGCAAATGAACTAAGACCTATAAGCATTATAATTTCCAGAGATCTCTAAACTCGAATAAACTGAAAAATATAAATGTGTGATCGAACGGTAAAAGAATCCTTCGAAAGGGCTGAAAAACTATCTCAATAATTCTGAAAATTTAGGGTTCATAACTTGCCAAGGAGAAAACAAAGTTTGGGTTCACTTGTTTTCTAGTGAATTTTCTTTTTCTTCATTCCCAAATATTCATTATAAAAAGTTATTTTATTCTATTTGTCACCTTTTTGCATAGCTAACGGTAATATTAAAAGAGAAAAAAATTGGAGAGCGGTTCTTAAAGGAATTTTAGTATTAAATCTTTAGCAACGACCATATTTTGCATTAAAAAAAAAGCAATGACAATATTATCCGGCGTGGCTATTAGAAAATTTTGTAAGTAATTACTTAAAGTTAAAGCTAACGAAATGTTTGGTCTATATCTTATTGAACATTCGTGGAAAACATGTTTGTTTGGCTGATTTTATGGGGCCACGGTTGGAGAAGATTCGTGGATTATGCATCCATCATATCTTACTTTATAAACAAGTTAATGGGAATAATATAAATGGTCCAGCTAGATGTGGTGAACAATAATTATAGTGGTTTGGATGGATATTGACGATTCAACTATATACTTTTAAACATTATAACAAAAAACTTTTAAACATTATAAAATTTTAATTTTAGAAAGGAAAATCACTTTTGATACATAACTCATACTTAAGAATTAAATCATACAAATAGTTAAATATGTATATAGCATCTAAAATTTTTGGCGACAAAGTTTGCTATGAGTATTAGTATACTATTTACACATTATTAGTTTTTCTATGCCAATACATGAACACGGCATGTTATTAATGTAGTGTCTTTTGTGAACAAAACTCTCGAAACTTGGATCGAAGGTTTAACTCAACAAAACTAAAACAAAAACAAATGTAAAGACACAAGTAATTCTTTGTATGGAAAGATCTCGAAAGTCCACAAAAGAATTGCTCATTCTCCAGTCTTAAACCCTTTACAATTTATTCTGTTTTATTCCTATCTTTCAGTCACACGATTAAATAACGAGGGTACATGTCACATGCTCTTTGTTTATACGAAAATAGAAGTTCAAATTTTGAATAGAAATTGGTATTATTAGCCCAATTCCTAGCCAAGTAGAAGTGGCCAATGATCTGAACTTTTATGAATTTTAGATTTTATATAATTTTATTTATATTTAGGTTTTCTGGACATAAAGCTGATGTGAATCGAACAGATGTGTATCTTTAAAGATCCTTTTGTCACTTTCACGTAATCCCTAATAGTTGGACCATCCGCATTACGGCTTTCGTAGATTAAATGTTTCTCTAACTAATCAAATTCTGATTTTCCTTGATCTTTCTTAAAAAATAAAGAATATTTCTTGATATATATACATCTTAATCAACGCGTTTGGTCAAATTTGGTCGACACTAAAAATCCAGAGATTATTGAAGTGTATTGTTACTGTTTAGTACTCGGTGGGTTCAAAAGTTGTTGTGATTTGATGCTTATCTGAAATATAGGTGGGAAACTCAGAAAGAATAGTGGGCCAATTACGAAATTTCTTGATTATGTTGCTTCAGTAGTTAGTCAAACATAATCTTGACACAGTATTATCATGCAAAATAGATTTATTTGATTGATAAAGATAACCAAATATATATTTTTATTAAGCTCACCACAAGAGGGTTGTCTCAAAATCAGCAAACCCTTAACTGGAGACGTGGCAACAAATTTAGAGATCCATAATTCGGAGAAGGGGAAACGTAAAACCCTAACGACGTTGTTTCAATGCAGACAAGAACTTGTGTGAAGTGATCCTTGGGTTTCTTTGAACAAACATTCATAGTCTTAGATTTTATTCACTCTCTACGTAAAAAAAATATTTGTTTAGGTCAAATGTTTGTATTGATACTCTTTTCTTTTGTACATCTTTTTATTTATTTATAAGAATGTAAATATCATTTGACTAGGTTTTATAAGATATTCAACCTATCTAATCGGGTCTCATGTAAAAAAAAAAGCATAAAAATATGGAAGCAAAACCACATGTAATTTAGTACATCGACAGAACCAAGCAATATATAAAGCTCACGGTGTCAAGATCATTAATAACAATCTTGAGATTCGAGAAAATAAAAATCGTGAAAAAGACAAGAGCGAGAAATAACTTGCTTTTGTACACCTTTATTGGAACTACATTGTTTTTCTAAGACCCCAAAAATTAAAAGATGGTAAGCCAGCAACATTAGTAACTACGTACAGATTTTATCCATTTTAAGTTAGGCTAACCATACAGAAACATGCATGCGACCGGCATGACCCCTTCTTCTACGCAATTTTCTTTCACCTATATTCCAAACATGCTATAACACCATTCTTTGTTATATATTCTTCTTTTTATAATTTTTTAATTTTTGTTAATTTAACTCTTATCATGTTTTTATAATCCATAATAGAGGAAGGTATTAGGATTAACATGCGACCGGCATGACTCTTTTTCTACGCATTCTAAAAACAAAATCTTTCCCCATTTCTTTTTTTTTTTTTTTTTTTTTTTTTTTTTTTCAATTTTAAATTTCCATTAAAAAACTAGAACATACAAGGCAAAAATCCCAACAAGAGCACACAGGCCCAAAAGAAAAAAGAAAAATTACAAGGCATAGAAGCCCAAAAACAAGAGCACGCAGGCCCGATAAGCAAGAAGCAAACCATGCCAAAAAAACGATTCCTGAAACCAGAGGCATCCAACTTAGTCCTGGAACAGCGCAAACCAAGTGACGAGGAGAGAAGATCCCAGAGGTGCGGTTGATTGTGACCTAGAAAGAGGATCGAGACGAGCTCTAACAAGCAATTGAATCTCCTTTATGATTTGAGGAGGGTTTCTAAAGTTGCTAGAATGAATCCTAAGGTTCCTTTCTCTCCAAATAAGATACACAGAGGCTTGGAAGAGAAGCTTGATGATAAGTGAAATATTCTTAGACGTTGAAGCTGTCTTCAACCAGAGGAGGGAGGCCATAAGCTGCGGAGGTGGAGTCAATCCAGCCCGTCGAGTGAAGAAACTCCAAACCTGTCCACTGAAGTGACATTGAAAGAACAAAAGATCATGAGTCTCATCCGCTCCATTGCACAACACACAGACCGAAGGAGTGTTGAGACCCCAGCTTCGAAGTCTATCCCTTGTATGCAATCTGTTCCATGCCACAACCCAACAAATGAAAGCGTGCTTTGGCACCCGATCCTTAAACCAGACAGAACTATGCCAAGGGACAGGAATACCATTTGGATGAAGAGCAATCCAAGTTTTCGCCGCAGAGAATGTGTTTGAAGGAGCATGATGGTCAGCCTTCCACATATAAACATCATCATGCATACAATCAATCATACTCTCCGGATCTGGCAAAGAACTTTTTAACAAAGCAATGATCTGATTTCTACTTCTACTAGAAGCAAGCCACCAGTCCCTTCCCCTTAAGGCATCACGAACGACGGCATTCAAAGGCAGACCAACCGTGAGGGGACCATTTGCACCGGTTACATGAATAAGAGGACCAAGTCCAGTCCAATTATCATGCCAGAAGCTAGCTGTTTCACCTGAACCAACATCACAAACAAGGAAGGATCTGGCAATAGGTCGAAGTTTACACAGTTTTTTCCAAATCCATTTTTTTCCCCATTTCTTTCTATTCTATAAAATTTCATTAAAATGTTTTTAAATATATATATAACTATCAAACTATCACACAATGTTTTATAGTCTTAGTTGTTAAATTTATTCTTGCAAGCATGTCAACATTTGAATTTTAACTAAAAAGACGTCCTTGTTTGTAATTAACTAAAAACTAATCCACGTTAATTAGTGTGGTACTTATAAAGATTCTCACTGTCTCTCTTACAAATTAAACTCCTCCTTTTTTTTTTTTTTTTTTTTTTTTGATAAACCCTATCGGCTATCCGGTCAGCCCCGGTAGGAACGCACCGAGGTGCTACATAGTGGACTAGTCCACGTTTTAACGGCTAGGCCCTTCGGGCTACCACTCTGCCTATCCCGAGTTTGGAATGCCTTCCGACTAAGTGCCAGGGGTAGTCAGGCCGCCTGCATTTCTGACTATCATGTAAACCAATTGGGCCAAAGCCCAACTGACAGACTACCCACAATAATGTTGATAACAGCAGGTGGAGTCGAAGCCGGGGTGGAGGGAACATATTCAGTTTATTCTTGCAAGCATGTCAACTTAAATTTCTATTTACGTTGTTGGTCAACGTGTTTCTTGTAAAATTAAGTACACGTGTCAAGCTAAGAACTAACAAAGGAATCTCATTGATTCTCATTGGTTAGAAACTACTTTACGTCAACCTCTGAGGTTCCTTATAAATTAAAGACTCACTTGGTTCCTCTAACAAACTAAACTCTTTCCTTTGATTCTGTTTACTCCCAAAAACACACATTTACACATCTTAGAGAGATGTCGATCTCCGGAGCTGTGCTTAGTGGGTTAGGTCCTTCGTTCTTGATCAGTGGAGGCAAGAGAAGCGGCGTTGGCGGTGGAGCTATGAGAGTTGGCCGGAAGAATGTGATCATTTCTCCTCAGCGCAAGAAGTCATGGGTCTCTGCCGCCGTGAAAGGTGCTGGCAACTCAACGAACGACCCCAAATGGCTTGATGATGCTTCGTAAGTCTTATATATACTCTAACATAACAAACAAATCGTATACGATGATATCATTTGGTAATACAATTAAAAGAGATATTAGGATAGAAAATTGATACACATTATGATTTAATTAGTAATATGTTTCCGCATCACTTTTTTAGTCACTTGTTTTCAAATTTTAATCAATTTCTTAAATAAATTGTTTAGAAAAATTGTTGATCTTTTGGAAATTTAAACTTATTCTTATGAGATGTTTTTCGTATACTTGTGAAACATAACACAAATGTGGTTTCAATAAAATTTAAACATTTAAAGGATAAAATTTGTTTGTATATATAAGCTTAAGATGAAGTTGTTAACACAATATATATAGAGATAAAGTTTTCACTAAATACCCATTTTATTCATTGTAATAATTTTGTGTAATTGTCGCTCGCACACACACACACACACACAAATAATAGACAGAAAGCTTCGGAGTACGTGAAGGAGAAGGGAAGTGAAGTGGGAAACGTGTCTTCTCAAAAGGGACAAGAGCTTCAAACTCAGATGGAGAGAGCAAAAGACTACATTTTTGGGAAAGCTGGTGAAGCGATGGACTCGGTGGCTGAAAATGCAAAGAGAGCTTCGGAGTATGTGACCGAGAAAGGCAAAGAGGCGAAGGAAGAAACTGCTTCAAGGACCGACAAAGCCAAAGATTTTATCATTGAAAAAGCCGGTGACATCAAAGATACGGCAACGGATATGAAAAACAAAACGTCTAAGTACGTCGGAGATAAAGCAACGGAGGCTAAAGAAGCAATATTGCCTCCAAAAACTGATGCATAGATTAATGTGTTGGTCATTTAATTAGAGGTTCGAACCTACAAGAAAACAACCAATTTCCGACAGACAATTCTCATGTTATATACTTGGAGCTATAAACAAATAAACATATTGAAGCAATGTAGAAAATAATATCGCTGTTTTTACTATGTGTGTATAAGTAAACTGTTATATAAAGTAGTATTTAATTATTCCAATGAAATTCTTTACTTCTCAAGTTCTCATATATTTTACATGTAACTAAGCCATACAGAGTTAACGAAACACAAAATATTGCAATTTTGATATAATTTAGACGTTTTTAACCATTATTAGATTATCGGAAACTATCTATAAGCTATTTTGCAGATTATTTAACTATTGAATGAATCATGTTTAAGTACGTACGTAGGTAATAAATAATTTTTTAATCGGTCTGCAAAAATTTCAAACATTAAATAAATAAAAGAAACGGAGAAAATATAGTTTTTGAAACAAATTAAACATCGAGAGAAAACTTCTATAAATTAAATAAACTTTAATTTCCGACGTGCAAACACCAAAAATTACATTTATATATAGCAGAATATTGTTTGATCCAGTTTGGTTTTGGCTTTTAACATATAAATATTGTCTACAATATCACATACTCACATTAAAAAATTCGAACCAAAATTCTCTCTATTGTTTTTACAAAATTTGGTATTGTCAACTCATTAAATCAGTATATGATGATTAGGACTCTTGGAAAGTTTAACCCTTTCAAATTTATTATATAAAATAGACTTAAAAGGTTGTGCTATTACAAAAAGAACTAAGAAGTATGAAGCATAAAAAAAGTTTTAAGAGAAGAAGAGAATGAGCAATGAAGAGCCACATGCGGCCGACATGGTCCCTCCTTATACGCATTTCTCTTTCTCCCAAAACATTTGACATTAGAAACAGCATGCTTTTCCACCTTCTTTTGTATTTTATTATAATTTCATATTCCATCAGGTTGTTGTTTAATACAAATACTATCACTAATCAAACTCAACCAGAGTTTTTTCTGATGTTAATTAATATCTTAAACTATGTTTTATCACAAGCATGTCAACGGAATTTGTGTGCGGCGGATTCTGTTAACTCAGTTATCCAAATTCTTTCTATATACAAATTTTCACTTTAATCTCCTTGCTTTTGAATACTTAATTACTATGAGTAATATTACTATGATATATTGAGTATATAAAAATGAATTAAAATTTATAGAATTACGGAAGTAGTTCTTTTGTGTATCGATTGATGTTCACAACTTCTACATTTACACGAATAACACATGGTTAAAAGTTGAAGACGATCGATAATAGAGACATTTTGTCACCTTGGTAAAAAGATATGGAAAGTTCACCATAATTGATGGAAAATTTAGCGTGACATATATGAAACATTTTTCCTTAGATTCTGGCCCTTGTTAAGTGCATAATTGTTCATGTTCTTTGTTTTGCCGCTTTGGTTGGATACCACTAAAGTCTAAACATCCAAAATCTTTGGAGTGTATTTGTACACGACATATTCTGCCAATTCGAGAAAAGAGAAATTATTTAAATACAGAAAATCCTAAATATGGTAGGTAAAACACAGAAAACTTGAAATATTTCTTAATTTTTTAAAAAATGTTTTTTTTTTTTTGAAATACCATGCTTTGTTAAAATTTCCAAATGTGAATTATGTTTTTTTCAGTCATGTTTTATTTCTCAATCTCTTAATTTGCATGAGTGATTCTTTGGCTCGTAAGACTATATGAATCATGATGCTATATTTTTTTTTTGGTGTTAGCGTCACTGGTTTGGCTTGACAGTTGACACTACCATATCCTAATCTGTATATATTATGGAAAAAAGTAAGAATCTAAAGATTTAATTTTAATAATTTCACTTTTTGGCCATGTGAATAGTTGTATTTTCTAATATTCTCCTATCTATACTCCCAAAAAATCTCCATGAATAGGAAAATATGAGTCAAAACTTCATCAATTTGTTTCTATACCAAAATATTGTCTGTAATATACTACCACATAAAGAGAAATCTCATAACCCAAAATATTGTTAGTAAATACTATTGTCTATAATTTACTACTATATTAAGAGAAATCTCATAAACCAAAGATAAATAATAGTGCTGTCTGTGTCTGTAATCTACTAGTACCTAATTAAGAGGAATCTCCTAAACCGGTAAACCGGTTTAATGACAAAGAAGGGCGGCTGCTAACGTGCGCATCGGGTATTTATGAGTAGAATCCTCCTCAATCCTCATCACAAACACAACAAAATTAGTTTTTTTTTTGTGGACTCTTTCTTTTTCTTCATTGCAGGTTTTGAGGAGAATCGTGTCGGCTAAATTTGTGTCAGACACACCTCACTCTCTGTAATTCATCTCCTTTCGATCTCTCTCACTCTTTTTTTTTTTTTTTTTTAATAATCTCTTCTCTTCTCTTTCTTCTTCGTTATATATATAAATTAACAAACTTTCTTCTTCTCTGGCAATTTCAGTTGCAAAGTCTTCGTCTTCTTCTTCTTCTTCCACCAGAGACAATCCGATCAAGGAAGAAATCAATTTTCCCTTTTTGGGTTTTCTTCTTATTGACGCGAAGATATTTCACACAATCTATCGAGAATGGGTATTCGTTAACTTTTCTCTGTTTTTTGTTTACCCAATTTCGATGATTGATCCCAATTTTGTATCTTATGATTAGTTTCCGAAACTGGGTTTTGTTCAATTTTGGGTCTTTTGTTGTTTTTATTCCTTCTAGGGTTTAATCTCTGTTTTGATTGAATCTAATTGGAATTGGGTTTTGTTTCTGTCAGATGTTTGCTTGAGCTATTCATATAATATGGATGATGAGATTGCTAAATTCATCAGAAGAGTTAATCCACCAAGGTAATTTGACTAACTTCGATTATATGATCTATTTTTTCAATTTTAGACTTGAGTTTAATTTGATTATCATTTTTAGGGTTGTGATCGATAACGAAGTCTGCAAAGATGTCACTGTCATCAAGGTATTGAAACTTCTCTGAGTTTTAATTTTCACCGGATTAGGTTTTGATTTCGTAGTTATAAAACGTTGTGATTTGTTTTAGGTGGATAGTGCGAATAAACATGGAATACTTCTGGAGGTTGTTCAAGTTTTGACTGAGCTTAATCTCACTATTAAGAAAGCTTATATCTCCTCTGATGGTGGCTGGTTTATGGATGTTTTCAATGTTACTGATCAAGATGGGAACAAAGTCACCGATGAAATCGTTCTTGATTATATCCGTAAAGTAAGTAAAGCGATTCTCGTCTCTTGTTTTCTATTCGATATGGTTGTTAACTCTTTTGTGGTGTGATTGTTGCAGTCTCTTGGTCCTGATGAGTCTACTTGCTTCAGTCCATCGATGAGATCAACTATCGGGGTTAAACAATCTGTCGACTACACTGTGATTGAGCTAACAGGAACTGACAGACCCGGTTTGTTGTCTGAGCTGTGTGCTGTTCTTATGGACCTCCAATGTAATGTGGTAAACGCTGAAATTTGGACGCATAGAGCAAAGGCAGCAGCGGTTTTGCAAGTAACCGATGAAGAAACCTGCTCTGCGATCACTGATCCAGAGAGGTTATCCAAAATCAGGAAACTTCTTGGTTATGTGCTTACAGGGGGAAGCAGTGGCAGAAGATTTCGTGAACCCAAGACCACGGTTTCTTCTGCTCTCGATGACACTCACACGGACCGTAAGCTTCATCAATTGATGTTTGCTGATAGAGATTATGATGAATGGGAGAATAATGTTGATGATGAGGATAAATGTGGGAGAGTAGTTCCAGATGTGGATGTCTCCAATTTGCATGATTTGGATTACTCAATTGTGATGATCAAGTGTAAAGATAGACCAAAGCTTCTTTTCGATACCGTCTTCACTTTGACGGATATGAAATATGTGGTTTCACATGCCAGCATTGATGCTGAAGGCCCCGAAGCTTATCAGGTATGCATACATCACTTGGCTCAATTTAAGCTCTTGATTGTGATCCACATGTTTTCTGTACCATCATCTGAATTCTCGGTTTTTTTTTTTGTAGGAGTACTACATAAGACACACAGATGGATCTCCAGTAAAATCAGAGGCAGAAAGACAGCGAGTGATCAAATGTCTAAAAGCAGCAATCCAAAGAAGAGTCTCTGAGGTAAAAACTGTTGGCATTTGCTTGAAGAATAATCATAAGAACTTTTGTGTGTAGTGGCTTCAACATTTGGCTATTGTTTCCATGTGTTGTAGGGCTTGAAGCTTGAGCTTTGCACTTCAGATAGAGTCGGGTTACTCTCGGATGTGACTCGGATTTTCCGCGAAAACAGTCTTACAGTCACCAGAGCTGAAGTGAAAACAAAAGGAGACAAAGCTCTTAACACATTCTATGTAAGAGATGCTTCTGGCTACCAAGTTGATGCAAAGACCATAGAATCCATTAGACAAGTCATTGGTCAGACAATACTTCAAGTGAAAGGCGGAAACACAGACGCAAAACCGAGTCCTCAAGATTCACCAACAGGATTTCTTTTCGGGGTATTCAAGTCGAGATCTTTCGTCAATTTCGGGTTGATCAGATCTTAAATCTTGAAAGAAGTGTTTCCTCTATTTGTAAATAACCATAGTACATTGTGTGAATATGTAGATAAAGCTTTTAGGAAAGTAAAGGTTAGATTCTTTTACAGGGTTTTATAGTATAGATTCTTGTGTAGTAAATGTTGGTTTTATATTTGTGGATGTATATAAAATTGGATTTTTCTTGATTTATTGTTGTTACCAATCACTTTCGATCGTTTTCTATAATCGCTGGTTGGGTAAATCTCATTAGATTTCATTTGACTGGTCTTGTTGTTACATCTATTTCAGAAGGTGATAGATTTTTTTGGCATTTCTCATAATTAGTTAACTAAATAATATTCTGTAAAAAAACCAATAAATAATCGATGGCATATAATAATGCTACTTTGGCAAAAAGTCATAACAAATATTGGTCATGATCCTTGTTGATTGGTGTGCTACACCTTTGAGGATGACTGTTGCCACGTGTCACTTGTTGTATCCATAACTTTCTTTATTTTTTATTTTTATTTTTGTATGAAAATCAAATTAAGAAAAACTTGCACCCACGAACTCTCTTTTTTTTTAGAAAATTCAATTTAAAATTGTTTGTTGTGATGTGTATTATATTGCCCTCATCATCATTTTATCATCTCATTTTGGACGGCAAATTTGATAATTCTCTTGTTTCGTATAAAATAATGTTCCGGCAGCCCCGACAAATACCAAAAGACAAAAAAATATGAAAGGACTTTTACAGACTGAGCCAAACAAAGTAGAAACTAGAAACCCAGATAAGAGACAAAAAAAAAAAACGATAGATAAAGAATTAAAGTTTCAAAATAAAATAAAGAAAGAATAGAGTTTCAATTGTTTCAAACACCGTACCATTTCTATTACGTTTTAGTAATATGATATTTTTATTTAATTTATAATAAAATATTTAGAAATAGTAATACACAAACGAAAAGTTTTTCTTCTGTATAAAAATATTTAACGACGTTACATTTGCAATTAAGAAAACAATATTTGCTAAAAATGTTAAGTTGTGAATTTAATTTTTAAAGATTATAGATAAAACATAAATGCACATGCAAACACAAATAAACAAGCGAGGCCTATACTTTAACCAGGTTACAAACCAGAAGGGGCACAAAAGAAGGAGACAGACCAATCTCAATTTGATCATTCATATCACTTTTGGACTATCCTAGATTCCTAGCTAGGTTTTATAGTTGAGTTTTTTTTAAGTGAAACAAAAATTCTCAGGATTTCTGGTTTTGTTTCCCTCATATATACATCAACATAAACATCATTATTATCACATTTCCATCATCAGTATAACATCATCATCATCATCATCATGCTATCATTGTCATACTATAGTTTTCATCATATCATCACAACATACAGAAGAATAATTAAAAAGAACAATTTCTCGTAAATTTTCATTATTTATCTTCACATGCAAATATAATTCATCACCTTTGGAGATAATTATAGACTAGGTACGTTTAAATTGGTTTCAATTCCCAATTGAAGTTATGAAGTAATGTATCCAAAAAAAATATCTATTCGTAGTATATACCTAGAAAATGCCAATCAACTCCTAACTGTACCATTAAATTCTCATACAAAATCGTAATTAAGATCTCTTCCTAGTAAATTGAACTAAGATTTTAATTCATCTAACAAATCGTTTGGGATCACATCTATAGCTATAAAAATCACATGTAACTCTTCCTCTCCAAAAGTGAAGTAGAATCTTAAAATTGTGATTATCAAATATATCAAAATGAGCGACAACAACAGTAACAATAACGAGAAAGAAGGCACGTCATTTCTTGGAACCGCCCTGGCGGTCATAGGTGTCGTCGGAGCTATTGCCGGTCTATTCTCCGGAATGGGTTCGGGCTCCAACAAGAAGACCATGAAGGCACCAGGAAAGGATGGTCGAATCTTCAGGGAAGTTTTCGAAAGTGACCCAAAAGGGTATTTTCGAAACCTGCGTAACAAATGAATATTTGAGTATGTGGGATTGATATTTCCGGGTGTTTGTTATAAGCTTAAATAAGAAGAATAATAACAATTCTAGCTAGGTTTCATGTGATGTGTCATATGTACCATGTTATGATTGTTGTTATGTTATATAAAAAAAAAGGGTAATCTATTTTGATCGTTTATGTTGTTCAATATTCATCCATCCTAAATTGTTAAATTACAAGATGACATGACGGATGGCCAACTATAAAGCACGAAATTTAAGTTTTTTGCTGCATCAAAATAATATGATCTCCATTTACAAAAATATACAATTTTGAGAAATTACGGGAGAAGTGGAAGGTGATACTGATATTGGTAATAAGATTTATGAAGATAAAGTACAAAAAGAAAATGCTTAATTTGAAGTGTATCACCCTTTTTTCTTTTATGTGATGTCGTTTTTTATTTTGAATTTAATTGTTCTACAAAAATATTTACGTTCAAAACATTTCATAAAATTAAGAATGGGACATGCAAAAGAAACACAAGAGCAAAAGTTGTATCTTGGCTTCATGAGGATACTCTTGCTAGCCAGTTTTGCATGAATAGTTGTTTGCAAAGAGATGTGATTGCGGATTATCTTGCCAATTCTCAGTTCGATTTGGTCTACCGAATTGTGAGCTCGACGATGTATTTTGCGGTTTTATTCTCCTGATTTTATCAAGGAGAAAACCATAACGTTAAAGATTCACATCTTACTAGAACTGAAGAACATAACTAATTAAAGCAATGTTATTACTAGTATCTTTTTTGGGCTCACTAGTTACTACTTACGAGAAGTCGAGAACGGTTTAGCTTTTTTTTTTTTTTGAGGAATCACTTCAAGAAGAAGTTCTAGTACAAACCATTCTTTGTCGTTCATTGATTATGAACAGAAGTATTCTGTATTCATATACCCAAGACGTCTTCTTTCAAAGAGTACCCAAGAGTAGTCTATCTAAAGTTTGCTTAGAAACCCGAAACGAGTTTCAAAGGGGAATCATTACATTACAATAAAAACTTTAGTCTTCGACACGTCCTAGGAAATTGAACTGATATATATCAATAAACCAGCCATTCAAATCTTGACCTCCCCTTATTTTTTTGTTCCAATAACTTCTAGTATTCCATACAAGACAACTATATATATCTTATAATTCTACTGAACAAAAAAATGTAGAAGAATAAAAGAGATAAATCAAATCATATGGGCCTAACTATTATTGTTCTGTGTATTCTAGCTATTATAGGCATCATGGCAAGTTTCACAATAACCGCCGTCACAGCTACAGTCGTCACCAAAGCATGTGTTTACCGGTTTCAAGTCGGGCGTGGAGGAGGAGATGTTGGATTTGGTAATCATCTTGGAGCGTATGAACGTTATATGTTCAAGTAATAATATATTACTTCGACTTTATATTTCATATGATGAAACTTTAATATTTATAATAAGAACATTTCAAATGAAACGCCAATAATAAAATAATTTTGATCATGTGATCACTTCTTGCTCTGTTATATTTCTGTCTCTTTTTGATAAATCTCTGTTTAGTTTACTATTCATTCATACTTTGAGGTTGAACACAATAACAAACATTGACAAATATAAAGTCTTTACATGAAAAAGGTCTTATAACGAATACAGATCATCAATCATCCATAAAACATGTATTTTTTTAAAAAAGATCCGTACCGGTTACAAAAAAAAAAAATTGGGATGAATGTGTGTTAAATAAAAATTAAGCCAAGAGCCAGAAATCTTTGTGACGTTTCGTGGTGATCAAGTAACCTCCATTGTTACTCTTCTTCCTTACGGCAATAGCCATACAATCGGAGTTATGAATACAATACTCGACCACTCCTCCTCCCATTCCTCCCTTTGCACGCCATTTCCATATCACGCGCCACTTCGAGGTTCTCTTTCTCTGCCCTAAAACCAAAACGCCGGCTCCTTGTTTCTTTGATTCTTCAACTATTGTCTTCCCTTTCTCCTCCGCCGTTTCAACCACCACTATCTCTGTTTTGACCTGAAAATAAAACCCACACAAGTAAGCTCTCTACTGTCAAAGAAGGGGAATTTTTGAATCAATATCAATTTGTTGTAACCTAAAGCTTACGTTAGGTTTCTTGAGCTGACAAAAGTTCTTCAATGGATGAACTTGTTCATGAGCCCTTGAGTTTCTCTCCTTTTGTGTCTCATCTATAGCTATAAATATAATAAACACATTTGTTAACAGAGACTCAATAAAATCAAATTATGACCAAACATTTTCAAAATTACATCAAAATAATATACAAAAGACAACATTGGGCCCAATAAAAGCCCAAATAAAAATATGAGGCCCGATCAGCATAAAAGCCCAAAAGAATCGGTCTTCACCTTGTGTTACTAGGCAAGATATAGTCTGGTTTCGAGTTTTGGCTCTAATGGTTTACCTCTAAATTTAAAGTTCTAGTGAATGCAACATATGAGAATGTATAAATATATAGTTATATACCTTGTCCTACGGGTGTTCTTGTGACATGAAGGAGAGTGATATTGTCTTCATCTTGAACACAATGTGTTAAAGCCCATTGAAGAGCATTCTTAGTTTGTGAAGTTGTGTCCACAACAACCATCACTTTCCTCCCACTCTCAGCTTGAACTCCTCCTCCTTCACCATTCTTATTAGCTTCCTCTGCTTTCAGATTCTTACTATGCTTCGAACCGTTCTTTCTTGAACCAGAAGCACTTCCTTCATCTAATGATTTGCTCGACGATGATCCTCCTTTGAATGATGTCCTAATCTTATTCACCCAATACCCTGCTGGTTTCCCCATTTTTTCTAAAATCCTCCTCTCTGTTTCTTGTTTTCTTCTCTCTGTTCTTTGAGGTTTTAGTTGTGTTTTAAATACTGTTTTGTTTGTTTGGTTTTGGTTGGAGCCATTTCTTGAACGTGCTTGCCATGAAAATTTAATTATATAACAACATTTTGGACTTGTTCAATCTATTATCCAACCTGGCAAAAAATCTCATTATTAATTAGTCGTTTTAATTATCCACATCACAATCTTGATACAAATGCAGAGCACTACTTGTTTTCAGAATCCAATTCTTGAGGCATGTTCTAATCCGGAGCATTTGTCATAATCTGACAAATTTATATGATATTCGAAAAATAAAACAAAAAAAAACTCCCAAAACAATGTAACAATGTTATATATTTCAAGAGAGCAGAAAAATAAAAAAGTAATGATCTGGGGTTTGACATTAGAGCCTTGATTATATAACAAAGTTTTGTAATAATGAACTATGTTTCTCTGGCAAAAATCAAATGACGACACAAGCAATGTTCTTTGATCTATAAAACACACATATGTATACATATAAATATGTATTGTTTCAGACCATCCATCCAGGGAAGAATCCATTAACATTCTGTGATGTTGTTGCAGAGTTGCTTGCATTTGTCACAGCAGCAGGGTTGTGATTGTAATGACTGCTAATTATATCAAAACAATTATAAAGGTTAATTATCTCATATTGTATAAGGTAAAACAATTCAAGGTTCTTGATTATTTGTTTATGAATACCTCATTTGCAATGCTACATTGCCTTGTATAGGCTTGAAGAAACCTGGTTCCTGAATTGGAGGGTTTGATTGATAAGAGCTCATGCCTTGTTGTTGATGTTGCTGTTGTTGTTGTTGTTGTTGTTGATGTTGCTGTTGTTGTTGGGAATGTTCTGCAGCAGAACCTCCCCAAAACGATTGAGTAAGTGCTGCATCACTTTCATCTAACTGAGAAATAAAGAAGAATGTTACAGGAGATCTCAAATGGTTTCAGTTTCTTGCGATAAAAGATTCCGATAGCTACCTTTCTCCTAAGATCTCTGTTGGTTTCCAATAACATTTCCTCCTGTAAATTGAGAAAATGAGAGTGTGTTGTATTGAGATTAGTGGACATTGTGTAACTTTTATCGTATCAAGTATGTACCTTAGTTTTGAGGTCAGATAGTTGATCAAGCATAGACCGAGCCTGGCAATGAAAAAAGCGCGCCATGATTTAGGATGAAAGATTCGAATAAAAATTTGTCGATTTTGTAAGCTTATATATACCTTGGTTGATCTTATTTGTCTTAGTGATGCATCTACTTGGCGTTCTAGTTGCTCAAGCTCATTCACATCCATCTCGGCTAGCTCTTCACCTAGCAAATGCCTAAAAAGAAGAAACAATTTATAACAAGAGTAAGCATATTTACATATAATAGAATCAGGCTAAGTACCTTTGTGAATGTTGAAGGATCTCAACTCTTGATTTAAGCTTCAAGTAGTCTTGGTACTTATCCTGCCAATCAAGACAAAATTAAGGACAACTTTAATAACTTTGAGGTCAGTCTTTGATCCTATTGATTGAAAGAGAAGATATGTACCTGCAAGTCTTTAGCTGATTGATTTGGATCCATTGTTGCATAGCTATATTTTCTATACTTGTCAACCGTCTTCGCCATACCACTATTCATACAAAATTTTCACATATATTGTCAACCAAAATTGAATTTTATTTTGAGAATATTTCAAAAAAAGGTAAACAAAAGCATCTCCATGTTAAAACCAAGAACATCAAGATGGATATCAATCTCATGATGTTTTTGCAAGATTTTTTGTTTTTTAAAAAAGAAGAATATTTTGTTTATGTGCAAAAGATAAGTAGTGAAATTGAGTATCATCACAGTTGTCTCTTTAACTTTAATAAGATCATAAGTACTTGAGAGAGATACTAACTTAAAGAAGTAGTCAAAGTATTTTTTATATCTTTTACAGCTTTGTGTATATATCCAGAGGTCAATTCTTTGTCTCTTTGGAAACTTGGATCAATCCTTTGGAAACAATATCAACAACACTCTATCTCATGTGTAAAAGCTTTTAACTATATTTATATGCTCTATACACAAATCTAATGTACTTTTTTCATCCATAGTCTCTAGCTTTAATCATCATCTAGAGCAACTAAGACCCTTTGTACTTTGATCATCCTTTATTAACTTAATCTCACTCTCTTGGAGCCAGATTTATGCATAATAAAACCCAGAACTCACAAAAGAAATGAACCCTAATCATCTAACTCATTCTAACTAAATCAAGAAAGACAACAAAGTTTTCATATCCTCCATAATCCTTAAGAATCAAAACCCTAAAATGGATCAAAATATAAAAACTTCGGAAGAAAAAGTGGATCAAAGATTAAAGATTATACCTAGGGCTGCTGCAGAATTCATAGAGCTTGCCACGGTTAGAGAAAATGAGAAGAGCAATCTCAGCATCACATAGTACAGAAAGCTCATAAGCCTTCTTGAGCAAACCATTCCTTCTCTTTGCAAAAGTAACTTGTCTATTGATCTTGTTCTCTATCCTCTTCAGCTCCACTTTTCCTCTTCCCATCCTCTCTTTTCTCTCTCTTGTCTTACCAAGAAACCAAAACCCAACAGAAAAGTTTCTTCCTTTATATCACTAAACCCACAAGTGATGAAAAAGAACCTTTATATACATATAAAGTGTATAAGTAAATGTGGAATGTGTAGAGTGTTATAGATCTTGTCTCAAAAAGATTCTTGTTCTTAATCTAGGGCATGAATTAGTTTCCGGTGACTGGTGGTGGTGGTGGAGGAGGAGATTGTGGTAGTGGTGGTGGTGGGCCAACTGTGTTCAGGTTCTTCTTTTGTTGGAATGATTTTTAAGAGAATATAGCTTTGTGTTGGTTTTGCAGATGCTAAGCCATTCTTGGCCAAATAAAAGCTTCCAAACTTATATCCAATCTTATAAACTTTCCTTTTTTAAAAAAAGAAAATAAAATATCATAAATTCTAAAAGTATATATAATATATATACCACACTATTTTATTCTTACTTCATCAGGGAATATATATTATTAATTTTCTCTTATATATTTTGTTTTTTTGCAGAAAATACAAATTGATTCCTAGTACTTTCTAAGGAGAGTTAAGATCTTTCTCTCTAGTCCAAACAAAATGCTTCAACTTTTCTCTTTCACTCTCCTCCATTGGATTTTAGAGATAATATTTATGCTATAATATATAAATAGATTGCTTTCTTTCATCAGATCTAGTCCATAGTTTAATAATATGCTCAAAAAAGAAATAAGAAAAAGATTCTAAATATAACCTATAAAGATGCCTTAAATAGAGCATATTCACAAGTCCAAATCCTATCTATTATCTGGTTATGTATTGTTCATGAAATGAAAGAAGTGTAAATAAAGTTTTTTTTCAGGTATTGACACGTTTAGATTATGTAGATAACAACTATAATGTGTGTGTTTGTGAATAAAAGTAAGAAAATGATATGCTTCTAAAAGATATGTTTTTTTTTTCTGCTTTGCTTCTCTTGCCGACAAGTTCTTTCGTATGACAGCTACTTCACGATCGTTTTAATGCATAAAACCGATCTATACGGTTACAAACAAATTATGTCACTCTGAAATGGTTAATTTGATATAGTACTATTTACTATTTAAACAGAAGTTTTATTTACAAGTTTTTTTACGTCTCACATGGACTATGTCTTGTTTTTTTTATATATGCTAGAGAAATTAGATATTGAAAATACCATGTTTTTGTTTTCTTTCAAATTTCTGAAATAGTCACGTTCTTGTTCAGTACTAAAAATCAGTCCAATCATGTTTTTTCATACTAATAGATGTGTAAGAATATGTAATCTAGCATTAATTAGAGGGTTTCGTGTGTAGGATTTCTTCTTAAGAAGACTGATGTATTTTACTATGTCTAATCAAAGTTGTTAATCGATTTCGAAAAATACAGTATAATAACGACTCTATATTTCAAATTTCAAGCTACATATTAGATTTACTTATAACAATGGCTCGTAGATGCTTGAAACAAAGATTGCAGATTTATCTTGGCAAGAAAAAGGGAAATTGTTATAAAAACAAAAAAAGAGGGAAATTGTTTACGAACAGTTAAGCTCTCAAATCCTAATATTTTTCAATTTTTTCGTAGGATGCTTTTATAGTCATGTTAATACAAATATATATATTTTTTTCATTTAAAGAAAAAGGTTCGGTAATATTTGACAGGTTAAATTGTTTTTTTTTTCTTTCCCACTTCTTCTCATGGCATCTTACATCTATCTACATCATGATGATGATGGTTGTTGTTAATTTACTCATGTGATATGTCTCACACAACTTTTTTTTTTAACTTTGCTTGCTGACTCATATTTCACTTGGTACCTTAGTTATTTTGTTCAACCTATACATTGATAGAATATTAGTTTTTTCTTTCTTTTGGGTACTAAATTATCTATTTATAAATCTTCTTGATGGAAACTTGATGTATATGCGCATGTCTTATCCAAGATTATCATGTAAAAATGATCCTTATCTTCTACGCACTCGCTATCCTCCACCATTCTTTTATGGTTCCAAGTTGTCACCTTACAATATATATGCAACATATAGATTAGATGCTTTAGTAAACATCTTAAAAAGAATAAATACGAGATAATACTTGCAATGTGCTATTCCATCTTTTATATGGATAATTGGGTAGATAATACATAACTTTAAAAAATATATAAAAACATGAACTCTAATAAAATAGTCATAATAACCAAAAAAAAATTTCATCTCCAAAAATTACTTAATGTTGTCACAAATGATTGTTGGCTACTACATGCTGCATATATAGTTATAAAGATAACCAAATTGGTTTTTATTAATTAAGACTGACTAAAATAATAAATAGTCTAGTTGAGGAAAACTAAAAGAGAAGAATAATTTTGCAAGAACAACTGAAATTATTTTATTATTACTATTTGAAAGAAAAATAGATTTATTACTTGCATGCTGCATAGTTACAAAGATAACCAAATTGGTTTTATATTTAAGACTGATTAACATAATAAATAGTCTAGTTGAAGGAAAAAAAAGAGAAGAATAATTTTGCAAGAACCACTGATACTATTTGAAAGAAAAAACAGTAGTCATTTTCAGAACCTCTATTATTAATTCTGTTCATTTATGTATGTATATATTTGGGGTGGCTAGTAGCTAGTAGCAATTCTCTCTTCTGTTGGGGAGAGCTCCATTGTATGTACGATATTATCAAATTTATATTATTTTGTAGACCAAGATAATAAAAACCGTTGGTCCATGTAATTATATATTTTTTTTCTGTTAAATGGTTATATAGGTTACTACAAACACCTTGTAATAAATAGTGTAACGTAGGATTTCTGATGTTTTGCAGGTTTCTTCTGTATATTTAGACTTAACAAATTGGAACTACATTAGACCCCATGATGGTCTAAAACCCTAGCTAGTTACTCGATGGACCATATAGAGACATTTTAAAATGTTGAGACATGTTTTTTAACAACTTTTTCTGGCTTTCTGCATCTAGCTAGTATTAATTGGAATCTCTTTCAAATATAGTACATGTTTCTTATTTAAAAAAACACTTTTAAACCATGTGAAAAAAAATATATATATATAACCCATGCAATTGGTCCTGTTCACCTACATTTTCAAATTTTATCAAAAAAGTTGGCAATATGAGTACTAAATATGACATCGAAGAATTGAAATGAATGAAATACGTGTAATAGAAAGTTTGACTTAGGGAAAAAAAAAGGAAAAAAAAAAAGAAAGTTTGACTTAACAAAAACTATGGGAAAGAACTTTTATTTTTAATTGTAAATAAATTTATTTATTTATATCTTTAGTAGATTATAATCTCTTATTAGAAAATCACTAATTCAGTCCGTTTCTGTTTCTTAATCCAAATTAAAAATCGCTATCTTATAATTAATTACATCATATATCATTTCATGTTCAATAAAATAAACTCATTTTTTATCCAATAAACACAAGTCTTTTATCAAGATCCATCTAAAATGATTCAAAATGTTATAAAGTTGTATGATTAATAAGAATTTGGAGAATCAATAGATTATTTTGATTACTCCATAGAGTATCAATAGAAATCATATGGAGTATAAAATTCTAAAAGAATCGAGCAAAGAAAAAAAAAAGATATACTAGAAAAAGTAACTTTAACCTAGTTCATAATACGAGGTAACACGAATAGAAGTTGGCCAAAAAAGTCGTAAAACATTCAATTTTGTTATTTTCTGACATAATAGTAATTAATTAACATTTAAAATTGTACTTTTTTGAAGATACTCTTCAAATCTTTTTTTTTTGTGCAAAACTCTTCAAATCTTTAGTTTGCTTTTAACAATCAAAACGTAAGATGAGGGAAGCTTACGCAGGTTGATGGTAAGGGCACAGAGTAGGCTACGTGTCGAACTCTTATTAGCTCAAAAATATTATTATTTTCGGATATGTTGGCGATTGAACGAAACAGTCATACGTACATCACGTGCCTGGACTGACACGTGTCGACTTATTACTGCCTTTTAAGTTTTGATACACACTATTGAGTGTTGAGACTTGAATGTGACGTTAATTTGTTATTTTGGAGGATGATTTTCTTATTATCTACTAACTCTCTTTCAAAATATAATGTTTTAATTAAAAGTACATAGGTTAAATTTTTTTTTCTTTTTAAGACTATTATTTAATATTTGATTTTGAAAAAATCAACCATTTACAGAAAAAATGCAGAGTATAAATAATTAAAAATATTTAATATTTGTATAGAAAGTTGTAAAATTTCCTATATTTTAAAACAAAGAAAAATCTTTAAAACATTCTATAATTTGAAACAGAGGAAATATATCAAATTGCCGGATTAAATCACAATTGACACGTAAACCTTTGGTAATAATTAATATGGATATACTTAACAAAAAAAAATCATGAATGTAACTAGATTGACTATTTAGAAAGAATACATAAATAACAATAAAAAACAAAAAAAATTTAACTAATCTATTTACACATAATTAATTTTGAATAAGTTTTTAACTGATTCTTAAAAGATTGTCTACAGAGTTATTGTTGAAATTGTTTAAGGGCAAGTTAAAGATGACTTACGTGGAAGTTGTAGATATGCTCAACTTGTGTGTGGAAGATTGTCGGTAGTTTATCGACCGCGAAGAGGTCTATACCTCCGACCGATGGGTTCCAAAACTCAAGCATGAAGTTTAATATACACAGCGCTGAAAAGATTCTCATAATCTTTAGAGAACAAATTTATTTCTAGTTTCAGCCTCATTTAGTTATGTTTTAAAAAAGCATGTATATCAATTAATATAGATATTTTTCTCGAATTGAATTGTATGTAAATGATTGAATATTCATACAGGTACAAACATACTATAGATAATTTAATTTTATATAAATTCTTATTTATTTATTTAAATTGTGCACAAAAAGCTCACCAAACATGAGTGCATGATAACATTACTATTACCAGAGACAACATGTACCTATCAAACTATGGAAATCAACATTGCGAAAATGGTAAAATACAACTGAAAAAGTCAATGTTTAAAAATAAGAATAGAAGATCATACAAAGAAAAAAAACTTATAGAAATCTGCTCCTTAAAAATACATGTTCTGCCATTGGAGGAAAAGTATTGTTCATTATGTAGAGGAAAAGATGAAATCACAAAATCTGAAAAACGTGATAATGAGGAATAAAGATTGGACAGTGTTTTTTTTCACAAATTCAAATTTAACCAAACTCTACTATTTAGAAGAAAAATATTGACAGTTACGTAAAACACACCAAAAATAAAAAGAATGAATGTTAGAATCACCTAAAAACCAATTATTTATGAATTTATAAGTTATAAGTTTTGTTTAATTTTTTTTTTAATGTAAATTTAACACTGACCATAAAATTTATTTGGATCATCAAACTAAACTATTTAATCATATTAGAAATCATAAGTTCTTATTCAAAAACCAATTGCTAGTGGTAGACTAAAAAATGTTTCTTATCTATATTATTTAATACAATTACTAATTTGACAACTCCATATAAATTAATTTTTGTTTATTAAAATATTGCATTGTATACCAGTTTAACATGGCTGCGAGTTCGATCCTCGCCGGAGGCTTTTACCAATTTTAATAACTAATTTATCTCATTTTTAATATTTCTGGGCCAAAAAGCTATTTTTCTTTCTTGGGCCTGAGTTTGACTAGAGAATCTCTTAGTTTTTCTTGGCCCAAGTTCTTATGTTTTAGCATTTTTACAAATTAAAAAATTGTTTTCTTTAATTTTGTCAACTAACAAAAAAAATAATTTGTTTTCCTTTTTCTGAAAATTCGTTAAATAATTGTTTTTCAATTTTCAATAAGTAA
Source organism: Arabidopsis suecica (assembly GCA_019202805.1). Taxonomy (NCBI): domain Eukaryota; kingdom Viridiplantae; phylum Streptophyta; class Magnoliopsida; order Brassicales; family Brassicaceae; genus Arabidopsis; species Arabidopsis suecica. The sequence continues at coordinate 1,153,631 of CM032909.1, read as the reverse complement.
ATTCTTCAGCAGAATTTGTCGATTAAAATTTATTTTACGGAGAGGATTTGTAGCCTAGTAATTTCTACTTTCCATCGTTGTTTAAACCACTCAAATTCAAACTTGTATATTATATGGGGTTAACAATTTTTTCATTTTAGTTTTAGTATTTTCTCCAGTTTAGAACATAATATATTCACATTATATCTGAATTTTATTCTGAGATAAGTAAGTGAGATAAATTAACATTGTAACATTTTAACTTTATAATACTGGGCCTCAATAACTTGGGAGTTATATAAACTAAAAAGCCCAAATTGAAAAGCTTCAGCGAAAGAAAGTCCACGCGAAGCCATATGCGCGCGTCGCGCGTGTCATCTAACATCATCGTCGTCGTTCACCGACTTTAATCTGATTTTTAGAATCGCCGTTGGGTTTTAACCAGAGAGATCTCTACGAACGATGATTATCGAAAGAGCTCGAGTTCCATTAAGCCGATGGCAACAAGCGGCGGTGGCGATGGGATCCGCTCTCGGTGCGTTGGTAGATCCTCGTAGAGCGGATCTAATAGCTGCTCTCGGTGAAACCACCGGTAAACCAGCTTTTGAAATGGTTCTTGAGAGGATGAAGAAGAGCGAAGAAGGAAGAGTGAGTTTTTTCAAATCTCTCGCTTCTCTTATTGTTCGACAAAATCATAGATTTGTGAATGAATTAGAGGTTATTTGTATTAGCGAATCGATTTGATTACAATTTGAGCAATGATTGATGTTTAATGGCTGAGCTATGAACAATTCTTAGGTTTAAATTGATTAAGATTTTACTTGATGAATGATTTGTCGTGTCTAAGATTTTGGTAACAATGGTGTTTTGATATTTGGTGGTATCTTTACTTTGAAGGCTATATTATTGGAGAGACCTCGTGTAGTGTCAGAGCAAGTAGGTCATGCTTGGGATCTACCTGAAAACACATTTGGAGCTGCATATGCTAAATTCATGGGATCTAGAAACTTCTCTCCCGATGATCGTCCGCCCGTAAGATTCATGGAGACGGATGAATTGGCTTATGTTGCAACACGGGCGCGTGAAGTTCATGACTTATGGCACACTCTGTTTGGCCTTCCTACGAATCTTATCGGCGAGTCGGCTTTGAAAGTTATAGAGTTTGAGCAAATGTATCTTCCGATGTGTATGCTTTCTGTGATTGGAGGCACTGTGAGGTTCAACGAGAAGCAGAGATCAATGTTCTTGAAGCATTACCTTCCTTGGGCTGTTAGAGCTGGAAGACAATGCACTGACCTCATGTGTGTGTACTACGAACGTCACTTTAGTGAAGACTTAGAGCAAGTCCGGAGAAAATGGGGAATTATCCCTGCTCCTCAACATCCTAAATGATGTATTTTGTTCCAGTTTAATCTGTTTTCGAATGCATTCGATTCACTTAGTTAATGTCAATTCTCTTGTTAATGTGTAGTGGATTCGATTTCTCTGATGTTCAGAAGTTGTACTCGCATTTGATGGTTAATAACAGACAACTTGAAGTTTTTGATTCAAACATTTTTCAGCAGAATATTACAGATAAGAGTTGAGATAGGGAGAGACAAGAAACCGACTTCTTATCATTTTAAGGCTCACATCAAACAGTTTCATAGTGAGATAACGCAGCAAAAGACAATGGATAGGCATTTGCAAATATTTTACTTGCCACCAGTGAAGAGATAATCCAAGGATGATCCTCCTCCAGGAGCTGCATGAACTTTGGTCGAAGGACGGTCCTGCAGAGAGAGCACGAGCGAGAGAGTGTGTGAGTATCATTACCTTTTCAATTCACGGCTATTCGAGTAAAACGGAAAACAAAACATACAGTGAGGAAGTTGCCGGTGTTTTGTCCTTCAGCTCTGGCATAGTTGTTAACAGGAGTTTTGATACCAGCAGGAATCTGCTTGTTAAGCTCTGCTGGCTCAACTGAAGTAGTAGCAGTCGTGAGTGCAGTTGCAGTCGCAGCTGTTACTGGTTGTGCAGTTCCGTTGTTAGCCTCAACAGGAGTGGGACGAGAAGCTGGAACTGGCTTAGGAGCAGGAGCGTCACCACCACCAAAGAGATAATCCAACGAGCTTTGACCTCCACCACAGCTGTTTCCACGACCCATTGTATAAAATGAAACCTAGCACAACAACAAAGCAAAACCCAAAATATAATAAGAAACTATAACTTCGAAGCATCATCATTCGACATTCAGAGATCACAGATTCAGAGCTGTAACAAAGTGAGTCTGAATTCAATTGTGAAAATGCTGCTTCTAGTATCATCAATGCATCATAATTTCTTAAAATTCTCGATCAGAAATGCAAGATTCAGAGTTGTAGCAATGTCAATTATACGAAACCACATAATCATCAACTCGAAATTCAAAATTCTCGAAGAATTAGACGAAGAAACCTAGATTTTAGCCAATATCGGAACAAGTGCGAAGAACAATCAGATCTAAAACAAGCGAAATCAAATCACCATTTCTATATTCATGAATCTACGAAATCGCTAGAGACGAAATCTCCTAAAATTGAGGATAAAAAAAACACCGTAATTCGAAGCATAATCGATGAATCGAAACGTAGGAATCTACGATCTAACTTCGGCTAAGACATCAGAGAAACGAAATCATAGCGATCTGGAGAATTTTAGGGTTAGAGAAACAAACCTTTTGGTGAAATTCGCGATCAGATCTAGAAGAAGAAACTGAAGGAGAAGAAGCAAAACGCAGACTCGGAACTGACTACTGAGTCATAATAAGCGAGCCACTCTATTTATAAACTCGGACCGGTTTTGTTTGTGTCAGGGTTACGGTTTAGTATATCGGTTAACCATAAAAACAAACGATTCCAAATTCTGATTAAATAAGACAAAAAGATTCACATCTTTCAGCGAAATATCTTAATTAAAAATGATATTATTCCAAAACCGGTGAAAATTTTATTGGAGCTTTGTGAAATTTCAGATAATTATTTTGGATTTGGAGTAAAAGTTATACAATTAGTAAAGAGATAACCAGTGAAAATATTGGTGCTTTAAGAAATTTCACGACGGTGGTGAGGTTCGTGGGCCATTGTCATGTAATGGCGAGTCTTTGTCATTGTTCGAATCTAATAATTATTAGCCGTTTTTATCATTTAAAAATTTGAACTTTGAAACAAAAGATATTTTGGTGTTTCTGAAGAAAACAAAAATTAGAAACTTTTTTGACTTTGAAATGTTTTTAATTCTCATGTAGCAGATGCTACTACTAGTTCATGTTTAGTGTGGTTGAAGTAATAATTGCCAGTAGCAAGCAACATTAAGCTCAAAACACCAAATTGACATGCGAATCCTAAACGGAAAACAGTGGAAGTCTCTTTCTTATTCTTAATCGGATTCGGTTTTGAAGGCGATCTTCTGGACTTCCTGAATGATGAATAAGCTTCGACTTCTTCCGTTGTTAATGCGGGTTTAAGAGATCCTATGAAGTTAGGAAATGGCGTTTGAAAACAGAGGTTGCTGCGATGTTTTCTCTAAGCAAGACAGTTCCACTTTCGCTGCAACAACAACAGCGGGTGTGTGACAAAGATCAACAATATGGTTTCAATGTTCAATAGCCGACTGAAAGATCTAGCAAATACTCTCAACACAACTCTTCCAGGATCCTTCTTTGTCTATCAAAACGTCTTTGATCTATTTCATGATATGGTTGTGAATCCCTCTAGATATGGTAAACTGACCTCAATCCCTATTTATTTAATAAGGGGTTTACTCTTATGTCTATATAATAATACTGAGTTATAGTTCTTCATTTTGCAGGTCTTGTAGTATCAAACGAAGCGTGTTGCGGTAACGGGAGATATGGAGGAGCCTTAACATGCCTTCCATTGCAGCAACCGTGCTTGGACAGGAATCAATATGTCTTTTGGGATGCATTTCATCCAACAGAGAGCTCGGCACCAGTAAAGAGCTCGGTTTCTTCAGCTATTTTTCCGAGATCAACGTCATCTCCTAGTGTCATGTAGCGTGTATGCACTTGTAGTATTTCAAACCGAGCTTCGAGATCAGGTGGTGGCACGTATAGTACCTAAACAAGACATTTGAAGAAAAGGGTAACAATGAAATTTACTATTTACAAAACTCGTCTGATCAAAATATCCAATATGAGGACTTACGAGATCAAATCGACCAGGCCTCATTACAGCAGCATCAATTGCATAACATCAATTGCATATGGGCGGTTTGTGGCAGCCATGACGAGAATTCCCTAAACCAATTCAATATCATTCCCTCAAACATTCTTTTAAGTTTATACCCCGCTCATGGCGGGATCAAAATCTAGTCTAAGAGAACTGAGCACAGCTAAATGAAACTGGATTTATCGAGGTATAAACAAAGTAAATGTGTTCTCAAAGAGGGAAAAAACTATCATCTAAGATGTTGAGGAGCTGGGATGATTCCCCATTTTCTTCGAACTTGCTCTAAATCTTCACTAAAGTGACGCTCATAGTACACACACATGAGGTCAGTGCATTGTCTTCCAGCTCTAACAGCCCAAGAAAGGTAATGCTTCAAGAACATTGATCTCTGCTTCTCGTTGAACCTCACAGTGCCTCCAATCACAGAAAGCATACACATCGGAAGATACATTTGCTCAAACTCTATAACTTTCAAAGCCGACTCGCCGATAAGATTCGTAGGAAGGCCAAAGAGAGTGTGCCATAAGTCATGAACTTCACGCGCCCGTGTCGCTACGTAAGCCAATTCATCCGTCTCCATGAATCTTACAGGCGGACGATCATCGGGAGAGAAGTTTCTAGATCCCATGAATTTAGCATATGCAGCTCCAAATGTGTTGTCTGGTAGATCCCAAGCATGACCTACTTGCTCTGACACTACACGAGGTCTCTCCAATAATATAGCCTTCAAAGTAAAGAAACCACCAAATATCAAAACACCATTGTTACCAAAATCTTAGAAACAAAGACGAATCATTCATCAAGTAAAATCTTAATCAATTTAAACCTAAGAATTGTTCATAGCTAAACATCAATCATTGCTCAAATTGTAATCAAATCGATTTGCTAATACAAACAATCTCCAATTCATTCACAAATCAATGATTTTGTCGAACAATAAGAGAAGCGAGAGATTTGAAAAAACTCACTCTTCCTTCTTCGCTCTTCTTCATCTTCTCAAGAACCATTTCAAAAGCTGGTTTACCAGTGGTTTCACCGAGAGCAGCGATCAGATCCGCTCTACGAGGATCTACCAACGCACCGATAGCAGATCCCATTGCCACCGCAGCTTGTTGCCATCGCCTCAACGGAACTCGAGCTCTTTCGATGATCATCGTTCGTAGAGTTGACCTATTGTATAAAACGAAAGCTGACAACAGTGGAATCTACGATCTAAGCTCGCCTATGACATCAGAGAAACGAAATCAAAGCAATCTGTAGAAGAAGAAACTGAAGAAGAAGAAGAAGAAGAAGAAGCAAACGCAGACTCCGGTTTAGATAGTGTCAGGTTCCGGTTCAATTGATTGGTAAACCAACAAACAAATGATATTTTGGTATTTATGAAGAAAACGAAATTAGAAACTTTTTTTGAACTTTGAGCTGTTTAGGACTCATGTAGCAGAAGCTACTAGTAAATCATGTTTAGTGTGGTTGAAGTAATAGTTTCCAGTAGCAAGTAATATTAAGCTCAAAACACCAAATTGCCATGAGAATCCAAAAACAGTGGATGTCGCCTTCTTTTTGCTAATCGGAATCGGTTTTGAATAAGATCTTTTCGCCTTCCTGAATGATGAATAAGTTTCTACTTCTTCGATTGTCAATGCGGGTTTAAGTGAGCTTTTTGCGGTTTGGAAATGGCGATTGAAGACGGCGGTTGCTTCGATGTTTTCTCTAAGGGAGACAGTTCCGCTTTCTCTGCATAGACCCTCGAGCTCAGCACCTGTAAAGAGATCGGTTTCTTCAGCTATTTTTCTGAGATCGACGTCGTCTCCTAGTGTCATGTTGCGTGTATGCACTTGCAGTATTTCAAACCGGCCTTCTAGATCAGGCGGTGGCACGTATAGCACCTAAACAAGACATTTGAAGAAAAGGGTAACAATGAGGTTTACTATTTACAAAACTCGTTTGATCAAAATATTGAATATGAGGACTTACGAGATCAAATCGACCAGGTCGCATTAGAGCAGCATCAATTGCATAAGGGCGGTTTGTGGCAGCCAAGACGAGAATTCCCTAAACCAAAACCCCATCAATATCATAGCAACCCAATAACAAAGATAAAATCTTTAAAAGCCTATGAGCTTTTGTTTACCTTTGCTTCTTCAAGACCGTCCATTTCGGTTAACAGTGTAGATAGAAGCCTTTCTCCAACTGTAGAACTATTGCTTGAGCTCTCATCACCTCTACGAAGACCCAAGGAAATAAACATGTTAAGAAGAGTCTATAACACGAAGCAAGAGTTAGGAGAGATAGAGACAAACCTTTTACAGGCGACAACATCAGCTTCATCAAAGAATATTATACTTGGAGAAGCAAGTCGAGCTCTTTGAAATGTATTCCGCAATAATGCTTCACCTTCTCCAACATACATAGAAAATAGCTCCGCACAGCTGCATCGCACCCCACACAAAGACACAAGAAAAAATAGGTTCCTTTAAACAAGTTTCACAACCAAAAGGAGTTTTCCTTAAACGTGATCAAACAAGCTCTCAACTTTCTGATTTGCAAAAACTATACCTTAAGGAAAAGAAGGAGGCTTGAGCAGCATTTGCAGCGGCTTTAGCAAGAGTTGTCTTTGAGCAACCTGGAGGACCATGTAGAAGTATCCCACGCATTGGCGATATCCCCATTTTTACAAATGCAGCTGAATGTTTGATTGGCCATTCAACAGCTTGCTGGAGCTTTTTCTGTCACAAGGAAAAAAATCATTAATCGCAATTGAAAAAACAGGACAACAAGGTTCAAAATGAAATATTATTAAAAAGTATTGACCTTTAAGTCTTTAAGACCACCAACGTCGTCCCATGTCACTTTAGGGATTTCAACTGTGATGCCTCTGTTTATACTTGGACCAACCACAGATTTTGCAATCTTGAAGTCTTGCGATATTAGGATAAGAGGATCTGAGGATCTTTTACTTGCAGATATGGTTGCTTCGCGACATAAAGCTTCCAAATCTGCCCCAACATAACCGTTGCAAGATATGGCTATGGCTTGAAGATCGACACTAGAATCTAAATTGACTTTCTTTGTGTACAGCTGAAAAAAAAATAGAAAACATGACAATCACAAACAAACTTCCTATTTACGAAAATCCCATATAAGAACTCGATAATTACCTGCAGGATTTTTAAACGATCATCCTCATTTGGCGTGCTCACTTCAACTAAAGCATCAAATCGTCCTGCCCTTCTTAGCGCTGGGTCAATTGCATCCACCCTTTTGACAAGATCGGGGAAAACCATTGGATCATTGCATTCAAAAACCAATGTTACTTAAACTAATATAATGTTTAAAGGTAGACAAGAACCTATTTGTGGATGCTACAACAACAACTCTTGGTGCAGATGATGAAGGCTTGTTTGAGTCCATGAGTGTAAAGAGTTGAGAAGCAATACGAACATCTTGCTCTCGTCTGCATTGTAGTGAGAACCAAATTATTCTCAATCTATTAAAGATCTCATTAAAGATAGCAAATATAAACTAGGGGTGACGCAATACCTAGCATCACGACGAGGACAAAGAACATCAATTTCATCAATAAAAATCACAGATGGTTTGTCTGAAGCAGCGTGAGAAGAAGCCTCTGCGAAAGCTTCCCTTAAGACTTTCTCGCTTTCTCCAGCATGTGCTCTATGTACAGAATGAGGGCTAAACAGAGCATTTGACACACAAAGACAAATCATAAATCGCTTTAGCCTCTATCACTCGAGAGCATAAATTATACAGAAGCTACAAAACAAAAGTACCTTAAAACAATCAAATGTGCATCACATTCTTGGACAACAGCACGGACCAAGCTTGTCTAAAACAATCAAAATTGCAAAACAGAGCGGTTGAATTAGCTTATGTAAGATCAAAGTTGAGAACTTTATAGAAGCCAACACATTTTGGATTGAACAATTCGAGCTTGAAACAGAGTTTTTACCTTGCCGGTTCCAGGAGGACCATATAGAAGCAATCCTCTAGGCCACTGCAATGATAAGTAAAAGCAGAGCTAATTAAACAATTAAAAAACAAAGAGAGAAGCTATGAATTCGAGATAGGTGTTGATGTGTACTTTGAGACCAAGAGTTCGAGCTTCGAGAGGGTAACGAAAAGGGAAGATAATGAGTTCTCGAAGCGCTTGCAGAGCTCTCTCGTTGCCACCAATTTCAGCTTCCGCTCGCCATTTCTCATCGCCGACGATGTTGTCGCAGACACTGCTTTCCGTTTCCATCAAAAAGGACCAAACTTTGGGATTAACAAGTTGTGGGCTTTGCAGGGGTTTATGCGCCTGAGCACGAAAATCACCACCGTGGCACAAAATTGATTTTGGACAATAATGTTAGGGCTTTTGTTTTTTCTTGTGATATTCCAATTTTACCCTATTTTCTACTAACGTTTGAGATTGAGCAAAATACAGAATCAAGTGGTTCAAGTCTTAACATTTCCTCTTATTAGTCCCTTTCTTGTTCAATGTTCAAACCAGTTTTGAGAACATTGAAAGAATGTTTCTTTGTATAGGATACAATGGATAACAAAAATTGGTTTTACAGATAGTTGTCTAACATGAATCAGAGGAAATTAGTGTGACGGTGCTTGGAATCTCACGCTCCCGGCAGAAGCCTGGTTTGCGGCACGGTTACTTCCAAAATTCTTCCGGTTTGATTCACGAGCGATTCTCGATCCAAACTAAAAACCATAACCAAAGTCCAAACAATAGTGAGAGAGAGAGGGCTTAAAACACAGTACAAAGCTTTCAACTTTACTGGTTTTTGAAGTTGAGTTCTCTCAGAAAGTTCTCCTCTTCTTACCTGAATTGCTCTCTTAGGCATCTTTGCAACTTCATGTAAACCAAGCAACTTTGCAACCTTCAAGATTTTAAGCAACATTTCAGGTTTATGAAGCTTCTGGAATATGTTCATGAGGCTTTCTTAAAGTACAAAAATTGTAGCTTTTATTTACACTCACCTGTCTAAGAATCTTCTTGTCTCCCTTTCCACTTGGTTGCTCAAGATCAGCGATTTCCCACAATGGAATGTCAAGGAGAGTCTTTATCACATCTTCATCTAAGAACGGGAATCGCCCCTGAACATGTAATTTAAAACAAGATTTAAGAACATAGCACAAAGAATAAACGATTTGAATTTCTAGTTGTGGCATGACCTTATACCTCTTTACCATTATCTGCAATGCATCGATCATCTCGACCCAAATTTCTTTTCCAAATTCTCTGCATATCCAATTTCATTTCTTGATCCAATGCAACCCAACTGAAAAAATGAACTAAACTTTGTGAGATGAGGTTATTATTAGTTTACATCCATAAGACATGTATACGTAGACACATATCCTATACATATATGAATAATATACCTTCCGTTTCCATATTTTGTTCTGTGCCTACCATAACCAGCACATTGCTCATCAGCACCAGCGCCAACAAGCAGAATTCTAGCATCAGACTTATATTTGACCCGCTGTTTATCTTCTTCTACATTTGGATTTTCATTATCTTCGTGAATCCAACCATCACCGCGAGCAGCTAACCATAGTGCTGTTCCTATGTTAAGGTCCTAGAGCATTGCAACAAAGATTGTACAACTCTCATAAAGTTCGGAAGAATGTAATCAGAATGTTCAAGACTTTGAGGTTTACCATGTAAGTGTCTGCAGGATTTATGAGTGACATAACACGTTCTGTCTCAAAGGTTAGTTTTGACAGATCAGCATCAATCTCAACAAGTTTCCACCTGAAAATTCCAAGAACATTTGTATCAACATAAATAGTAATAGATATATGCATTTTTCATAAAAGGTTTTGGAGTTCAACCTTCTCAAAGGTGCAATCTTTTTAAGTTCCTTTATTCCAGCCCGGGCGGAGATCCTATCAGGAGCATTAGGACCGTCAAAACTGACATTAAGGAGATCAACTTCATCTGAAGAAATAGATATTAATTCTTTTGATTAGTTTCAGAATTGTTGTCCGAGACAGAAGCAGTGTGGAGGAATGGTTACATTTTGAATCAAGGCACTGATCCAACAGCGCAGCAAGAATCATCGAATCCAATCCACCAGAGAAAAGAACAGCTACTGGGACAGCTTCTTTTTCTCCCTGTTTATGCCAAGACAAAGGTGTTCAGAAGAAAACATATAGCGTCAGAGAAAAAGAAAGTTTAAGCTCATACCTGATAAATGCTATGAAGCGAAGTTCGCCGCCTCACTGATTCCTTTAACACGACCAAAACTGTCTGCGCAAATCCTAAAGCTAAACCTTGTCAGGCATATGAGATTTGGACAGAACTAGAGGAATCAAATGAATTTTAAGCAGTACCTAAAGAAGTTGAAACAGATTTGTCTTCCTGAATTCCACTATGTGATGACGTAGATAGATCTTCAGGTCTAGGTACAACTAATTTCCTTTCCCATTCAATCAATTCTTTCCAGATGGTATTTCTCCACTCGTGTTTTCTGACTTCACCACGAATACATAATTCTGAAACCCCAAAAGAAATGCTGTACACGCCACATGGAAGCTCTTCCCAAAATCTATGAATGCTATTACCATTTTCAGTATCCAATCCTGCCAAAGAACAACAGATGTTACTTCGCCTTGGAGTGTACATAAAGAGACAAAATTACTCTACTAAGCAGTACAAACCAGAACCTTGAGCAACTGAAGAAGCTGGTGAAACAGACGATAGAAGAAAACGAGGGTCTTCCACCGTCGGCCAGTGAACAAGGAGGCTCCTCCGACCAAAAGCATCTTTACCAAACCATAGCGTTCTTGAGGTTTCCTGATAGAGAAAACAGCTGTAAGAGCAAGTAAAAATGCTACATAAAATATAGCGGCAAGTTCCAACATTACCTGCCAATATATAATGGCCCAGGGGCCTTTAATCATCGAAAGAACATCTGGAACTAAAGCTTTTGCTTTCTCTAAAGACTTCAAAAGCACTTCAGTATCATTATCATAGCTGTTGAGTTCAATTCCGCCAAATACTTCGCCTGGACGGAAAATATACCAATCAATTTCATATAGTCGTAAAAGAAAACATATGATAATTATAAACCTTAAAGATTAAGACCAGACCATTGTAAGCAAGAATGTTCCCAGAAAAATCCACCAATGGCTGCCTTATAGGACTAGTTCCTCTAAGCTGTAATGTAGAACCAATAAAATGCAATTCACCCAAAGAAGTAGTCTCCTCAAGCTTATAAGTTCCTTCACTAGCCTCAGAAACAGAGAGAGTCACAGAATCTTGACCACAAGTTGATACATTTGGTCGAAGATGAATAGTCTTTTCTCCAACACTATCAGGACCTCTTTGGCCTAAGACAGATTTAACATCTTCAACAGAGACTTGTAACTGGTTTAACCAAAGAAAACACCAAATTAGCTCATCTATGAACAACCAAATTCACTCTCATCTCAATACATTGTCATTAACCATCGACAAAAACTCAAAAGTGTAGATCTTTCTTTCTAAATAAGAATAATTGGTATTGAAACTCGATTAAAGATTCAAGCTTTATCAGTAATGCTAAACTTCAGACAGAACCAAAACCTAAACTTCAAACCCAATATCTAAAATCACAAGTGACGTCGGAGAAAGAGATTTACTCGTTCAAAAGGAGTCTCAGTTTCAGAGAGAAACGAAGAAAGTGTCGAGAGTTCGATACGAACGCCGCACACAACAACCGCAATTCCGCACATATCTCCGCCGGCTTCTGTGTCTGGTCTCCGTTCCCGTCAAAGAGGCTGAATGGAAGTGCGGTACGACTCCGGTGCGGTGACCCTAATCACAGGGTCACCGACGAATGAATCTCCGATTTAACAGTGGTCCGTTTCAAAAGCGTGAAGGCTGCGATGACTTATATGAAAATTGAAGTTACTGCAAATCACACTTAAAAGCTCCGTTTGTGGTGCGGCAAGGTTACAGAAACATGTCATTTTACAATTTTGTCCTCGTCTATTTAAAAGAATTACAGAGGTTCTAGAAACTTTTCTCGTCTAAGCATTTTTATCACTTTCACTTTTCTCACGTTCAGATCTTCGCCACCATAGTTACCGGCGTTGTTTTCAGGCCACTACCGTCATCTCTCTCCGTCATCATCTCCATCATCATCGTCTTCTCAATTTTGAAGCATTTTATGCTCTAATCGGTAAATTTATATAATTTTCGTTTTGCAAACAATGTTGAAATTGTAGAAGTTGCAATCCAGAAACTTCATTTTATCAATTCATTAGCTTTTGTAGTATAGTCAATGATGGATTCATTAGCTTTTGATTGAAGAGATAAAGCTTACTATATATTGCATACCATGTGTTCGATGATATGTCTAAATGAATTTTGTCCACAAGACTCATTGATTGTGTGTATTGGTTTCAGAGAAGTATGTATCTTAAGATGACAAATTGTGATTCTAAATTGAGTTTCAAATGATTATGTGTCTTAAGGTGTTACTAAACTGAGATTTTGATGAATTAAAGTTACAAGCATCCATTTTTAAGTTTGAAACAAATGGTTTTGAATTTTATTGGGTTCTTGTTTGTTAGCTCACATGGATCATAGTATATATAAAACAAAGACTTTTGATTTGGTAACTCATGTTATCTATCATTCATACTAGTTGCGTCAAAAGTGTAATTTTTTTGCATTAGTCTGTAAATAAAAGTTGTTGACGTTTTTTGTCTTTGTAGATTCTACGGTGTATTCCATTTCCTCATTTATTTATGATTTCATTGAATGGGTCACTGCAATGATGATTTATTAGTGTATTTAGAGAAACTGAAGTTGAATATATATAGGTACAGAGTATATACTAGATATTTGGTGACTCATTTAACAGCTTTTGATAAACTTCTAATGACCTTTAAGCATAACTCATCTTTAGGCATAATCATGATTATATCTTTTGACAAAAGTTCTGTTTTGTTCTGCTGAGACTCTCTTAGTATAATTGTCTTCATTTTGATCTGTTGTTATGTCTCTATTTGCTTATTGAAATCTAAAGCTTCAAATTTTGTGCTTCTTGATTCTAATTATGTTGTTTTTATAGGTTCTAGAGATCGGAGAGAATGACAAAGCAACAAAGATCAGAACAATCTACAGATGATCCAACTACCGATAGTAAAAGATTCAAGTGGTCGCCTAATTTGGCTCGTGGGCACCTGGAAATTTGTGTGGAAGAGAAAAGAAAAGGGAATTGGCAAAGTAAATGCTTGACAGAAATTGGTAGGATGAATCTTAGAGCTGAATATTTTAATAGGTTTGGGTTAGACTGGAAATATGACAAGTTCAGAAATCGTCTAGACACTGTTAAAAGACAGCATGAATCATACAAGCGGGTTATACCTGATTCCTCTGCAGTGAGATTTTGTGAACAGACGGGAGCAATCGAAATGCCTTTTTCTTGGTGGGAGAACTTGATCAAGGTATACACTATAAATTTTATTAAGTAGAGTAAACTCATTTGCTATAGAGTAAATTTTATTAAAATCTATTTGAGACAATTGTTTATGTTTGTCTCTTTCCATTGTAGGAAAAACCCGAAGCGAAAACTCTTCGTAACTATCCTATAAGAGATATTCCGCTCATTGAACAACTTTTTTCTGAGGAGTCAATTTCAGTTGGTGATGATGGATGGCAACACCATGATGGAGCAAGTCATTTGCCTTTCGAAGGAAATTCTGTTGAAGATATTGAGCTTAACACCTCTCCCGAAGCTGATTAGGAGGAGGATTGGGATGATCAGAAGCAACCAAAATTTATTAAACAGTGATTTTTCTAAGTAGATTTTAACACTTATAAGACAATCTTTTAAAATATAAAATCTCATTTTGATGCAAAAGACAAATTTGTTCAGAATTATATTATTTATCATATATTATAATTTTTTTTTTGATGGATGTTGGTTTACACATAATTAATATAGAAATTTAATTTAAGAAATGCTTATTTACTGTTATTAATTTATAAACTGAATTAATGTAAAAAAGATTAAAAATACAAAAATAATATAACTAAAGGCTAATTTGGTAATTTTGTTTTCTAGTCACACTCAAATCGCATCCAAATCGCTTTGCCATTCAAAAATATGATGTAATCGCATCGCACCCGAATTGTATCTCCATTCATAATTTTAACTAATCGCATCGCTCCCAAATCACATCGCTCCCACACTCAAATCGCAATCGCACTTGAAACGGACTGCCATTCGGGGCCAAAGTTGTCATGAAATCGCTTAAAGCCTGTTTAACAAGTAATAATAACGTTCTTGTAAAATGATTCGAGAAAATGAACAAATTGCCTCCGTAGCATAGTGGTATTGCGTTCGCTTCGTAAGCGAAAGGTCGTGAGTTCGATCCTTTTTTAATTTTAATTTTTTTTTTTTTTTTAAAAAAATTGGGTTTGCTAAATTAGCATTCTTTACCAAAACATTGAAAATATGTGAGACATTCGATTGGAAATTAACAGAAAACTATAAATAAAGCTCGCACATAATTTTACATTTTTAGCAAAGGAAAAAGAACATCTTATATACAATATACATATTTTTGAGTGTATTTGTTGCAAACTTACAATAGAGAAAACGTATTAGTTGAATCTAATAAGAAAAAGACGGTATTAGGCTATTATTAGTTGAGAACTTGAGATACACTTTTTGTACAAAAAGAATTAATGTGTAAAATATCCATATATGATATATCATAGCATTGTATGTCATCATGTCAAAAATCTTTCTTCTAGTGAGAATGACTTGTTCTGAACAAATTTTGTCAAGACAATTTTACTTAACAAACTATGTATTCATTTCTCCTTATGTGTAAACGACAACTTTCTAAGAGCATTTATCATACTTAGATATGGTTTTAATATTATTTACAAAAGAAAAGAAAAATAAATAAGGGTAAAAATTCTACAACATACAAAAATATCAAAAATGTGAACTTTGTAACATGACAATTAAAACTGTTCTTCAGTGATTTTAATATTTTTTAGTCTATTTTCAAATACGAAAAGGTAAAATTGTTTAAATTAAATAATAGCATGATCTTTTTTTCAAGCACAAAATCTTTATAAGGTTTAACATATAGGATATTTGTCAATAAAAATAAATAAAAGTGTGCCTCTACACGTACGTAGTCATGTTGAGACTCATCTCCTCTTTCCTAATAGTTATTTTCAGCAAAAAGATGCAAACGTTATGAATTAATTTTCCGCTAAAGAGTCTATACCCTTCTATCTAAATGAATGAACATATAACTTTAAACTTCTTTATATATAAAAAAAAAATTTAACGCAATAAACAACTGATCAGATACTATGGCATCACCAATGCCTACCTCTCTTGGTATGTAGGACATACTATGGCATCACAAAGTGTCAAATTAAAACAAACTTGTTATGGCGGTTACTGGAAAAAAACTTGAAATTACCTGCTGTGGAGCTTCAGATTTCCTCACAGAATAGTTATGGTGGTTATCCCACTCTTCATTCACTTTTCTGTAAAACGGACGCACAGCTCGCCAATCTTGTCCTTTATGTTGGCTAAACTTAACTTTCGTATGTTTACTCCTGCTTCTCGATAGACGTTGCAACTCTGATTTTTTCAGTCCGAGTTGCCTAAAGCATTTGTCCGGACGGTTGTAGGCGACCGCATTGAAACAAATACACGGAACCCGCAGATAGATCATCGACAACTGATCTTTGAACTCATCGGATAATTCACCAAAATCATGATAGGGCTGCCAAACAACCTGCATAAATATAATCAAGCATTTAACTTACAAGAAGAATACATCACAATATATTTGCAGTTTATATCCTAAAATAAAGTATTACCTCATCTCTCTTCATATTCTGAAGCAAATCTCGGAATGTTTCTATCCTGGTTCCATTCACTGGGGCTTTGGACAAAACATCCATCCAGGCTAACATAAGAGGAATTTTTTTGGCTGGAGGAGTTAGAGAGAGTTCCTCACGGACGCATGCAAACCTTTCTAAAGCAAACACCTACAATAAAGTAACATAGAACAAGAATTGTGAGTATGTATTATGAATTAAAGTAATTAATTTTCACTTCATTAAATAAAGACCTTACCATGATAGCATAAACAAACCCAGATATGCTTCCGGTTTTCCTCTGATCAAGAAGAGCCTTGGTGTCATTCAATGAATCTTTTAGGAATCCCACCATCGCGGCTGATTAGGATTTGGAAACCGATTAATTTTCACTTTATTTATCCAAAACCGAATCCAAATCCAATCGATCTGCTTTTTTTCTCCACACACAAATAATATTTTGTTTTTGTTTGTGAACAATATTCAAAACTCCCAAATCTATAAAAATCAAAAACTAATTAGGATTTGGAAATCAGAAAAACAACCAATCAAATCAAATAAAAATCATAACTAAACTGTAAACAGAATGCACATGATATGATTACGTGGCAAAATATTATTGGAAAAATATCCAAAAAGTTGCAAAAAAGCATTGAAAAAAAAAAAAGCCAAAACCAAATTCCCAATTCTGGTCGGAGATTGTCTGTAAAAAAACCCTAGAAGCCATATATAAACATCACAACTCGTTTCTTCTCCTTCCTTCTCTCTTCTTCACTCTAATTGCGATTGATTCTCTTGTCTTGTCCAATTTATCAGGTAATTACTTCTGCTTCATACATAATTTTCCAATCTCTCAATTCATCTTTTTGCTTCAGTTTATCAGTTTATCAATTTCTCAAAATCGACTAGTTATAGATCTGTGGAAGTTCAATTTAAGCCTCACATATATATTATCTGGAGAGAAATAAAGTATGTGTACTTGCAATTACAATAAGCTATATAGATTTTCGTACTATAAAGTTAGATCCACAAAGTACAATTCTAAGTTATGCAAATTAACTTTTTCGTTTCTTGATTTCAAACAAAAAGAAACTGTTTTATGCAAATTGGAGTTCTTGTGATTCTGTTTCTATTCAATACTAAATTTCGTTTGATTCTATATTGCTTGTGACTGTCTTAAAGAGTGTTTTTTTTTTAATCTCTTGGATTATGCAGAGATGACACCTGAATCAAACGCTCCATCAGTAGATCCACAAATTGTAGGCAATGGGTTTGTTCAGGAATACTATAACCACCTTTATGAATCATCCTCGGAAGTACACAAATTCTATCTCGAGGATAGTTTGATTTCACGGCCGGGTCTCGATGGTGAGATGGTTACTATCAAATCCTTGAAAGTAAGTTCCTTTAATGGCATAGCCACTTGTATAGTCTGTCTTCTTTTTGGTTAGGTTCTTTTTATTCAATAGACGTAGGTTTCATCGTGTTTGCAGGCTATTAATGATCAGATAATGTCCGTTGACTACAAAAGCTCGAAGATCCAGATTCTGACTGCTGATTCTCAACCAACTTTAAAGAACGGCGTTGTAACTCTAGTCACGGGTTTAGTGATCGGGAAAGATGGAGGAAGAAGGAAATTTTCTCAAAGTTTCTTCCTTGTGCCGCGCAATGGAAGCTACTTTGTGCTGAATGATACCTTTAGGTACGTGTCTGATGAGTTTTTTGAACCAGAAGCTACCAAGGAGGTTGAGGAGAGTCCTCAAGTGATTGAGTCAACAAACGCTATCACTGGTAAGTCGTTTTACTGATGGTTTATTTATCGAGAATCTGAAATTTTTTCACCATCTTGACATTGTTTTGATTTACATGGTATTGGTTTTGATCAGCAGAGCCTGCAAATGAAATTGTAGAAGCAGTTATTGTCCCTACTCAAGCTAAAACTACAGTGACAAAGCCAGCAAGTGTCATAGCAAACGGACATGCGAAAGTCCTTGAGGAGAAAGTTGTGAATGGAAACATCAACATGCCTAAAGTTGCTGAAGCAAAACTTCAAGAGGAGGCTCCCAAGAAATCCTTTGCATTAATTGTGAGTCTCCTCCTTTTTGCTTAGTTTCATAATCTATTGGGTTTTATCGTATAATAATCTATTGGGTTTTATCGTATAATAACTTCTAATCTCTTGATGTGATTTCAAACATATAGGTCCAATCTCTGGCTGAAAACGCTGGTACTTTCCAAGATAAAGCTTCACCAGTCAAGCCTAAACGTGTCGAAAAATCGATTGTTGCTCCTAAGCCCAAAGCTCCTGCTTCAATTCTTAAACAAGCTTCTGGTGAAACCGTTAAACAACCAGGTTGGTTTTTCATTGTTTAATAGTCAAGAACAATGA
This sequence comes from Arabidopsis suecica, assembly GCA_019202805.1. Classification (NCBI taxonomy): domain Eukaryota; kingdom Viridiplantae; phylum Streptophyta; class Magnoliopsida; order Brassicales; family Brassicaceae; genus Arabidopsis; species Arabidopsis suecica. The sequence continues at coordinate 1,135,186 of CM032909.1, read as the reverse complement.
AATTGAAAATATTCCTATTGCTTTTGTCTCATTTGATTATTTATTTTTTCATGTATCAGCAGCTCAGGGTAGTTCCATATTTGTTGCAAACTTGCCTATGGATGCGACTATTGAGCAACTCTATGAAACATTCAAAGGTTTTGGAGCTATTAGAAAAGATGGTATCCAAGTCAGAAGTTACCCGGTCAGTTATTCTCTCAATGTTCTACAGAAAATTCATTTTCATAGTTTCGAAAACCTTAGACCATGGTCCACTCACATGCTTAAAAATCTGTGACTTTTCAGGAAAAAAAGAACTGTATTGGGTTTGTGGCATTCGAAAATGGTGAATCAATAAAAAATGTCTTTCAGGTATGTTTTTGTTTGCATATCAAACCCTCACCTATAATGTAATTTGAAGTTCTTGTTATCTGATCTACAAATGCACAACTCTAGGCTCACAAGGAAACACCAATCAGAATCGGAAACCGAAGAGCATCTATAGAAGAAAAGCGAGGCAAGTTTCTTAATGCATTGTTGTCTCCAAGATTATAACTTTATTAAAATGTAAAAAAGAAAAGCTTATTAACTTAATTTATTTTGGATTCTGCAGGATCTAACAATCAAAATGGCAGCAGATCCTCTGGAAGAAGCAACAGTAGTTACAGAAACGATGGATACAAACCTCGGGGAAGTGGTGTCAATGGAGGACGAGGCTATGGGAGACGGAACAATGAGTCTGATGGGGATGGTAAAGCATACCAGAACAATGGCCATGGCAATACTGAGGCCAAAAACTAGATTAGTTTTTACTTCTTCCAAGCTTTGCTTATTGGTTGAGAATCTGAGGTTTTAGGCGATGTTAAAACAGATTTTAGTTTCCGTGGATATTTTAGGCGTTGATCTTTTTGATTTTTGATATTGTTTTGGGATAAATCTAGAACATTTTTCTTCACTCTTTGATTTGTATCTTCTCATGAGCAAAGGAGAGAACAAAATTGAATTGAATTAAGGTTCTAATGACCTACAGACTTTCTTTACAGGAGATAAACTCCACAGTTTTTTTTTTTGAATCAAGAACAAGAGCAGGAAGAACAACACCACGAACATTGAGGAAAACATGAGAACCACCTAAACATTGACTGCTTCTGATTTGTTGCGTCTGCTGCAGGTTTTTGTGACTCTTGCGATTGCTTTGCTTGTTTCTTCTGTTCCTCTGTTACTACCTTTCTTGAATCACTTGCAGTTCCTGCCAAACTGTAAAAGCATTAAAAAAAAAGGCGAGCAACTTTCATTAAAACCGATGCAGAGAAAGCGAAAGGAGGAAAGGTGTATCAGGCATGGTCAAGAATAGAGTATGTACATTGGGAAAGAGAACGAATGCGTGCTGTTTGAGCTTCGGTTAGAACGGTAAGAAGTTGTTGGAGTTTTCCAAGAAACAGCAGGATGTTGTTCTTTCTCATGGCTCTCTCTCTTCTCTTCCTCTTCATCAGATGAAGATGTATGCGTTTCTTCTACTAGTACAACTTCCACTTTCTTATCTGAATCAACAACTTTCGGTTCTTGGACGGGTTTTGGTTCTGATCCAGGTGGAGGAGGCATAGGAAGTCCAGGACTATACGCGAGTAACTCTCCCGATTTATAGAGTTCACCTGATTTCATCAAATCACCACCATAACCAGTGAAACTGTTGTGTCCTAAATGAATACTGAAGAGAGATTCGTTCGAAGTGCAGCTCCATTCAGCTGGTATATTCGATTTGCTTCTCTCGAAAACCGATGACGGAATCCTATTCGGGTCATATTTTCCGTTATTATCTCTATCCATTAGTTGAACAGGTGGTGAAGAAATCTCCGGATCATTCAATGATTCTTTAACATCTTCAGGTAGATCTTTCGGTGGCGATAAATACGAAGAAGAAGAAGACGACGAAGATGAAGAAGACGACGATAATCTAGAATGTGATTCTGAGTTAATAATTACAGTTTCTGTTTCTTCTGAATGCATCATTTTATGCTCAACATCTCCATTTTCTCCGTCTAATGAACCTTGTTTCTTTCCATTTTCATCATGTTTTTGTTTGGATAACACATCTTCTTCATGTTTAGACTCCATAAATACCTGAAGAAGCAATCATCAATACCTCATTTAATCCATTTCTCGGGTTATTCGAACAAATCGAAACCGATATACATCCAGATAAAAGTACAAAAACATACCTTGTGACCAGAAGAACCTGATGAGTGAAGTTGTGAAATTTCGTTTCTTTTTCTTGTTAGAGAGAACGAAGGAAGAAGAAAAATTAAGATGAGGAAAAGGGGATCTAGGGTTTGGTTCGTTATCTGGAGATAAAGAGAACGAAAGGTATCTCGTAAAGTTCGGAACTTTAACTAATACAAAACCATGGCTGCGTTTCGCGCCATGTCGACGACTCTTATCTGTTCTGTTTATTAATGATCCTCTGTGTTACGGTCTATTTAAGAAACCGTGTTCTGTCCAATAGATAGACGCCTTGACTTTGAACACGTGGCATCAAATACTAGAACAGAAAAAAGCCATTGTTCTTCTTCTTCTTCTGTTACTTGGGGATAGTGAAAGCTTGTAAACGAAAGGTAACGTTTTTATGGAATCTAGGGTTTGTATTTCCCTTTACGGTATCATGGTCTTTAAAAGTTTCTTCTTTTTATTTTCGGAATCTTTGGTATGTATTTGTGAATGGATATGATCCTGTAGACCTAATTGATCGGTGTGATTTGTATTCGATAGTTAACGATTGATTCTTCGAATTAAGATACTGAATTTGAGAATTGGATCTTATGTAACTGTAAATTTTGTGGCTTTTCTTCATTTTAGTGTCTTAAGAACTTAAGACCTAGATTGGTAAGAGATTTGAGGGTTTTATCAAAGGTGGATTCTTTATCGTCGATGCAGTTTCATGTCAAAATTTGTTGTTTTCAGGTTTGAAACTGTGGCAAAAGGCTTCTGTTTATCTGGAAACTGTTCATCTGAATGGTGACAGGTTTGGTTCTGGTGCATTAGTAAATTGTAAAGAAGAGAGGATATAGCAAACATGGGAGAACAACTGGATCCATTTTCTGCTTCTAATCTTCCGGATTTCGTATCTTCTCAAAAGATTGGTAGACCGGTTAATTTCGAAGGACAGGGTAACCGTGGGCATCCGTTTTCTGGTCTTAAGAAGAGAGGTCAATCTAGTCGTTCATGGGTGAAAATTGATCAAGATGGGAACTCGGCTGTTTTGGAGCTCGACAAGGCGACTATAATGAAGCGTTGTTCTTTACCATCCAGGGATTTGAGACTACTTGATCCTTTGTTTATCTATCCCTCGAGTATTTTGGGGCGTGAGAGAGCGATAGTGGTCAGTCTTGAGAAGATCAGGTGCATAATCACAGCTGAAGAAGTTATTCTCATGAATGGTCGAGATGCATCTGTTGTTCAGTACCAGTCGGAATTGTGCAAACGTCTCCAATCAAACCAAAACCTAAATATCAAAGGTCAATGGTTTTGATATAGTTTGGTGGCCTGAAATTATGATACTGATTAGATTGCTGACAAAACTGTTATATATGTTGGTTTCAGATGATTTGCCGTTTGAATTTAAAGCGTTGGAGCTGGTTTTGGAATTATCTTGCTTGTCTTTAGATGCACAGGTATGCCACACTGTCTTCTCTAATGTTTTAGGTTTCGGCTTCATCATTCGTCTATATGATTTATTGCATGATAGTTCGTGTAACTTTAAAATGAGCTTTAAGCTATTGTTAAGCTCAAAAGTTTTGGTGAACGTGATTATAATAGGTGAATGAGCTTGAGATGGAGGTGTATCCTGTTCTTGATGAACTAGCCACAAACATCAGCACCCTTAATCTAGAACATGTGCGCAGGCTAAAAGGCCGTCTTCTTACCTTAACACAGAAAGTTCAGAAGGTGAAACACAAAAGACTCTTCAAATTTGAAAAAGCCTTAGTACCATAATTTGATTTTGGAGGTTAAAACTTGCAGGTTTGTGATGAAATAGAACATTTAATGGATGATGATGATGACATGGCTGAGATGTATTTGACTGAGAAAAAAGAAAGAGCTGAAGCTCATGCTTCAGAGGAGTTAGAAGATAACATTGGTGAGGACTTTGAATCTTCTGGAATGGTTTCGAAGTCTGCACCGGTTTCACCTGTAGGCTCAACAAGTGGAAACTTTGGGAAGCTTCAAAGAGCCTTTAGCAGTATTGTTGGCTCACATAAAAGCTTGTTAAGCTCCTCTAGCATCGGAGAGAACATTGATCAACTAGAGATGTTACTAGAAGCTTACTTTGTCGTTGTTGATAACACTCTGAGCAAATTATCTTCGGTTAGATTCTTAATCTTTCTTTTCAACTCAACTACATGTTGTTTCATCATTTTGATTATGATCTTGTGTTTGCAGCTGAAAGAGTATATAGATGATACAGAGGATCTGATCAACATTAAGCTGGTAAGGACAGACAAAATCAAGTTTTGCAATCTTGTTCTTGTTTCATCCCATAATATTCTCTGGATCTCTGACTTTTATGCATGTTTTCTTAGGGGAATGTGCAGAATCAGTTGATTCAGTTCCAACTGCTTCTCACTGCGGCAACCTTTGTGGCAGCCATTTTTGCCGCTGTAACCGCAGTCTTCGGGATGAATTTGCAAGACTCTGTTTTCCAGAATCCAACGACGTTCCAGTATGTTTTGCTGATAACAGGTATTGGATGTGGATTTTTGTATTTTGGTTTTGTGTTATACTTCAAGCACAAAAAAGTATTCCCTCTCTGAAAGCTTATGTTAGAGAAGAAGAAGACCCATGGAGCTTCTATTGTAAAGGTGAACAACTAATGTCTTTTGCTGAGCTTAGGCTTAACCTATAGTGAAACAACTGGATGTTTTTAAGATTAATGATAAGAAATAAGATTAAGAGTGATGATTAGAGAAAGAAAAGCGTAGTTTAAAGCCAAATGTCAAAGCGAAACACAGAAGGAAGGCACACCATCACATCTAAGCAGATCCTGGAATAAACCACTGATCTATGTGAACACCGAATCTCTTAGGCCATGTGATTGTACTTGTAGCGAGATCGAAGATACCGCAACTTGAAGGACGGTTCCAATCCGGCCAAAGATCATTCTCAACGAAACAGATTGAATCACTCTTGATTCCATCACCAACATCTTGAACTGGTGCTCTTATTGTATCATCACATCTAAGCAGATCCTGGAATAAACCACTGATCTATGTGAACACCGAATCTCTTAGGCCATGTGATTGTACTTGTAGCAAGATCGAAGATACCGCAACTTGAAGGACGGTTCCAATCCGGCCAAAGATCATTCTCAACGAAACAGATTGAATCACTCTTGATTCCATCACCAACATCTTGAACTGGTGCTCTTATTGTATCATCACATCTAAGCAGATCCTGGAATAAACCACTGATCTATGTGAACACCGAATCTCTTAGGCCATGTGATTGTACTTGTAGCAAGATCGAAGATACCGCAACTTGAAGGACGGTTCTGATATGAACCTCAAGAGATTGAGATTACGTCTCGGCCAAGAAAGGAGTCCGTAAAAGGCTGAAAGCTCTCTCTACGAACAGGGAAATCGATGGAGTGGTGGTTTGTCTCGTCAAAGGCTGAAAGCTCTCTCAACGGGACCGGCGATCTGATGGAGTGAAGGCGGAGCGAGGTTGTACCACACGGCTGAGGTGAATCTCCGTGATAAAACAACAGAAACTCTTGTTTTTGGAGGCGGCGGCTCGACAAGAACAAGAGGGAGGCGATTCTCTTTGAAGAAAATGCTAGGTCTTTATTTCATCAAGCGTAAAAATTACATAGGGGTTTTGTGGTGCTTTTATAAGCCTCCCACGGCCACATCAGCCTCTTACAACTTGTAAAAATAAAAAGAAAAGGAAACAAAAGATAATATCCCAAAATACAATAATCGTTTTTAACTAAAAAGGAAACTCTCTTAAACCAAAAATAAGAAGAAAACAACACGAACAAACGGTTAGAAATTCAAATCAAATGAAACACTTACCTTAGTGTTACGGGCTCGTGATCGTAATGATAGTGTAGCCGGTTCGTGTAATGATCATGGGCCATGGTTCGTGATACGATAGAAACGGTGGGTCTTGGTAGGTCTTTGACTCTGCTTGGTGATCCTCCTTGGAGTTATTGAGTTGAGGCTGATCTTCATTATCCGTGGGTCTTGAGTCTTCTCTCTTGCTCGGAGATTCAGTTTCTTCTTGGAGTTCCGGTTTGGTGACTTCGTTTGAATCCGGGTACATGATGTCAAGTAGCTTGTCCACGAAGGTATTGAACTTGTTGTGTAGGAATCGTGATCTTGATCGAGTCATTGGCCGGTCTGGTATGAATGGTACGTTCTCCGGTCCGTGAGCTACTGGTTTGGGGCCTGTGACTAGTTCGATGTCCTCATCATTCTCTCCCTCTTGAGAAGGAGCTGTCCCCATAGCTTCGGTGTCTCCTACATGAAAAATTTCCAAGTCAGCGACATTAAAAGTAGGAGATACGGTATACTCACCGGGTAGTTCAAGGCGGTAGGCATTGTCGTTGATTTTCTCCAAGACTCGGAATGGTCCGTCTCCTCTTGGAGCTAGCTTTGATCCTCGTCTTTGCGGGAACCGGTCAGAACGTAAATGAAGCCACACCCAATCTCCGGGTTGAAAAACCACTGCCTTTCTTCCTTTGTTAGCTTGTTTTGCGTATTGTTGTGTCCTCCTTTCAAGGTTCTCTTTAACCCGTTGATGTATGCCTTTGATAAACTCGGCTTTGCTGGTTCCATCTTTGCTTATGTTGTCATTCTGCTTGATAGGAGCCAAATCCAATGGCGTGATCGGGTTGAAGCCATAAACTACTTCAAATGGTGACAACCTAGTGGCGGAGTGGGTAGCCCTGTTGTAAGCGAATTCAACATAAGGTATACACTCGAGCCAATTCTTCAAGTTGTTCCCTATCGTAGCCCGTAGTAGAGTTGACAAGGTCCGGTTAACCACCTCGGTTTGCCCATCGGTTTGTGGATGACATGTCGTGGAGAATAACAATTTGGTGCCCAATTTCTTCCAAAGAGTTTTCCAAAAATGCCCGAGGAACTTGGTGTCACGGTCGGAGACGATGGTTCTTGGCAGCCCGTGGAGGCGAACTATTTCTTTGAAGAATAGGTTGGCGGTTTGCGTCGCATCGTTTGTTTTGGCGCAAGGTATGAAATGGGCCATCTTGGAGAACCGGTCGACGACGACGAAGATGGAGTCTTTGTGTTGAATGAGAGGTAACCCTAACACGAAATCCATGGAGATGTCCACCCATGGTGTAGTAGGGATGGGTAACGGCATATACAACCCGTGTGGATGAGCTCGAGACTTGGCCTGCTTGCATGTCACGCATTTTGAACACAATTGTTCCACTGATTTCTTCAAGTGTGGCCAGTAGAAATGTTCCTTGACGATGGCTAATGTTTTGTCGATCCCAAAGTGTCCCATTAGGCCACCTCCATGAGCTTCTCTGACTATGAGCTCTCGTAGTGAACATTGCGGGATACATAACCGTTTTGCGCGAAATAGAAATCCTTGTTGCTTGTAGAACAACCCCACGCTTCCCTTTTCGCAGCCTTTGTAGTAGTCCCCTAACTCTGAGTCAGCTTCGTAAAGGTCTTTAATGTACTCAAAACCCAATACCTTTGCGTCCATGGTAGAGATAAGTGCGTGTCTCCGTGAAAGTGCATCCGCGACGACATTCTCCTTACCCTTCTTGTACTTAATGATGTAAGGAAAGGTTTCGATGAATTCTAACCATTTAGCGTGCCTCCGTTTAAGATTAGTCTGCCCTCGGAGGTGTTGTAGTGTCTCGTGGTCGGTATGGATTACACATTCCCGGGATAGCAAATAATGTTGCCATGTCTCCATAGCTCGGACCAATGCATATAGTTCCTTGTCGTATGTCGGGTAGTTTAAAGATGCTCCACTTAGTTTTTCACTGAAGAAAGCGACGGGTTTGCCTCCTTGGGTGAGCACGGCCCCAATGCCTATTCCCGAAGCATCACATTCAACTTCGAATGTCTTGTTGAAGTCGGGTAAAGCGAGAACTGGCGCTTTGGTGAGACTGTTCTTCAGGTTTTGGAATGCGTGCTCTTGTGCCTCTCCCCATGTGAATGGAACTGTCTTCTTGATGACTGCCGTGAGGGGAGCCGCTATTGAACTGAAATCTTTGACGAACCGACGATAAAAACTAGCTAAGCCGTGGAAGCTCCTCACTTGGCTTATATTCGTAGGCGTAGGCCAGTCTTGTATGGCTTTGATCTTCTCTTCATCCACCTGTAATCCCTGTTTACTGACAATAAAACCTAAAAACACAAGACGATCAGTGCAAAAGACGCACTTCTTGAGGTTTGCGTAGAGGCTTTCCTTGCGGAGAGTCTTTAATACAAGCTCAAGATGTGCAATGTGGTCCGATAGGCAGTTACTATAAATAAGAATATCGTCAAAATAAACTACGACAAACTTACTAATGTAGGACCGCAAGACATGGTTCATGAGTCGCATGAACGTACTTGGAGCGTTAGAAAGACCGAAAGGCATTACAAGCCACTCATATAGGCCTTGCTTGGTTTTAAAGGCGGTCTTCCACTCGTCCCCTTCTCTCATTCGCACTTGATGGTAGCCGCTTTTGAGATCAATCTTGGAGAACACGGTAGCTCCACTTAACTCATCTAACATATCATCTAGGCGTGGAATAGGATGTCGGTATTTCACTGTGATGTTGTTGATAGCCCTACAATCGACGCACATTCGCCAAGTACCGTCTTTTTTTGGGACTAGAAGGACCGGGACGGCGCATGGGCTCAAGCTTTCTCTCACATACCCCTTTGTCATGAGCTCTTGAACTTGCGTTTCTAGTTCCTTTGCTTCGTCGGGGTTCATTCGATAGGGAGCTCGGTTGGGTAATGATGCTCCTGGAACGAAGTCTATTTGATGTTCGATACCACGTATAGGTGGTAATCCCTCTGGAATTTCCTCGGGAAAGACATCTTGATGTTGTTCCAATAGACGACGTATTTCTGGTGGTAGTTCTAGCTCCTTAAAATCTGCACTTAACACTTCTTTAAAGATCATTAGTAGAACCGGTTCCTTGGAGTACAAGGTTCGCCGGATGTCACCCGAATTAATTAAAAAATTTGACTTGATAGAACTTGTTTCTTTGGAATTTTTAACCTGTAATTCGTGCACCTGGGATGGAGAAAGAGGGGCTAGTTGATACCTCTTATTGTTTTGTATTACCGTGTATAAATTTGTGCGGCCGTTGTGAGTGGTTTCACGGTCAAATTGCCATGGCCTTCCGAGAAGTAAATGGCTGGCTTGCATTGGGACTACGTCACAAGTCACCTCATCATGGTAACGTCCAACACTAAAGGCAACGTGGACTTGATCAGAAATCTTCATCTCAGCTTTATCGTTGAGCCATCTTAATTTGTAGGGTCGCGGGTGCTTGGTTCGTTCCAAACCTAGCTTGTTAACCATATACTCACTAGCAACGTTAGTACATGATCCGCCATCGATAATTAAACTACATACCTTGCCATTAACAGAACAACGCGTATGGAAAATGTTCTCTCGTTGGGCTGTCTCTTCGGGTTCAACAATTGCACTTAACACCCTCCGTATGACAAGAATCTCGCCTACTTCCGGATATTCAACCTCATCGTCGAGGCTGTTGCGATCGTCCTCGCCTTGGGATTCGTACTCACCAGCTTCAGTGACGATCATGATTCGTTGGTTAGGGCAATCTCGTTGCATATGACCTCTTCCTTTGCATTTGAAACACGTGATGTCTCTAGCTCGTTGATTGTTGGCATTGGTCGGAGGCTCTCTTTTACCCTCTCGAGTCGTATCTGTCGCTTTAGGCTTAGACCGTGAGTCGACATCAATCGCCTTGCCTTTATCAAATTGCTTGTTGTCGGTTGAGTTCCAATTGTTTGGTGGTCGGGCGCGTGTGTAGGGAGTTTTGCGTTTGATATGCTGCTCGGCTTGAACTGCTAGGTGTAGTAAATCTTGCATGTCATGATAAACTTGTCTCTCGACCTTTCGACTGATTCGATCTTGTAACCCGTCTACAAAATGAGCCATAAGCGTTGCTTCTTCTTCGTCGGTGTCCAAACGGTTCCTTATATGCTCAAACTCCTCATAGTATTCTTCTACCGATTTGTTACCTTGCGTTAGCTTCCGAAAACGCTTCTGGAGATCTCGTTGATAATAAGGGGGAACAAATCGTCTACGCATTAATTCCTTCATATCGACCCATGAATCAAGTTGACGTTGGCGGTTCTTCCTCCTCTCTACAACTTCTCTGTCCCACCAAGCTAAAGCTTTGTCGGTGAGTTGCGCCACAGCAATAGCAATCTTCTTTGGACCCGTGTAGGTGTATACTTCAAAAATGTGATCCATTCTCTTTTCCCAATCAATGTAAGCTTCTGGATCAACTTTCCCGGCATATAGTGGTGGCTTAAGCTTTAGCTCATGGTTTGTGTTTCGGGCTGGTGGTTCGTCGCCATCGGCATTAGCTTGTCTTGGATTCCTTCTCCGCTGGTTTTCTCCACCTCTATCTCTCCGGTTATTGTCAATACGACCCGGGTCACTGTCATCATCGGAGTAATGTCCTCTGTTTTGCCTCCGTCTATTGCCTCGATTCCGTCCTCTTCGGTTATGTGCCATGTTGTCTGGATCATCACTGCTAGAGGCAGATTCATGTTGCTCATTCCGAGCATTGCCATTGGCAGCCTCGCCACGTTCCGGAGGAACTTGTCCCAATCCCTGACCATTGTTTAACACCGGCATTGGCTGATTTCGTTGTTCAACACGTTCAAGTCGTTGACCAAAAACTGTGAAGTCTGCTTGGATCTTCCTCAAGATCTCCATCATTGATTGATCATTTGCAGCTTCGTTTCCCATTGTTGTGAGGTTCCTTGAAAGAAGACGAATAACAACGTATTAATTGAAGCGTATGAATAACAGATGCAAAAGTCAAATAAAATAAAATTGAGAACGTGTTTGTTTTGTTTTTTTTTTTTTTTTTCAATTGACGAATGAAACTAAAAGAATAAGAAAAGAGTTCTAATAGATATTAATCAATAGAACTAAGAGTTTTTTTTTTTTTTTTTAAAAAAAAAAATTCTGATGAAACGATGAACAAACGAGAGAGGTGTAATGAAATCTGGGTTTTTTTTTTTTTTTTTAAGAAAATTAAACGAAACAAAAAAAAAAAAAAAAAATACTAAATGATACGAAGAAGTATATAATGGATTGACACAACCTGGTCGAAATAATCTTGGCCTTCAAAACCTAAGCTCTGAATACCAACTGATATGAACCTCAAGAGATTGAGATTACGTCTCGGCCAAGAAAGGAGTCCGTAAAAGGCTGAAAGCTCTCTCTACGAACAGGGAAATCGATGGAGTGGTGGTTTGTCTCGTCAAAGGCTGAAAGCTCTCTCAACGGGACCGGCGATCTGATGGAGTGAAGGCGGAGCGAGGTTGTACCACACGGCTGAGGTGAATCTCCGTGATAAAACAACAGAAACTCTTGTTTTTGGAGGCGGCGGCTCGACAAGAACAAGAGGGAGGCGATTCTCTTTGAAGAAAATGCTAGGTCTTTATTTCATCAAGCGTAAAAATTACATAGGGGTTTTGTGGTGCTTTTATAAGCCTCCCACGGCCACATCAGCCTCTTACAACTTGTAAAAATAAAAAGAAAAGGAAACAAAAGATAATATCCCAAAATACAATAATCGTTTTTAACTAAAAAGGAAACTCTCTTAAACCAAAAATAAGAAGAAAACAACACGAACAAACGGTTAGAAATTCAAATCAAATGAAACACTTACCTTAGTGTTACGGGCTCGTGATCGTAATGATAGTGTAGCCGGTTCGTGTAATGATCATGGGCCATGGTTCGTGATACGATAGAAACGGTGGGTCTTGGTAGGTCTTTGACTCTGCTTGGTGATCCTCCTTGGAGTTATTGAGTTGAGGCTGATCTTCATTATCCGTGGGTCTTGAGTCTTCTCTCTTGCTCGGAGATTCAGTTTCTTCTTGGAGTTCCGGTTTGGTGACTTCGTTTGAATCCGGGTACATGATGTCAAGTAGCTTGTCCACGAAGGTATTGAACTTGTTGTGTAGGAATCGTGATCTTGATCGAGTCATTGGCCGGTCTGGTATGAATGGTACGTTCTCCGGTCCGTGAGCTACTGGTTTGGGGCCTGTGACTAGTTCGATGTCCTCATCAGGTTCCAATCCGGCCAAAGATCATTCTCAACGAAACAGATTGAATCACTCTTGATTCCATCACCAACATCTTGAACTGGTGCTCTTATTGTATCATCACATCTAAGCAGATCCTGGAATAAACCACTGATCTATGTGAACACCGAATCTCTTAGGCCATGTGATTGTACTTGTAGCAAGATCGAAGATACCGCAACTTGAAGGACGGTTCCAATCCGGCCAAAGATCATTCTCAACGAAACAGATTGAATCACTCTTGATTCCATCACCAACATCTTGAACTGGTGCTCTTATTGTATCATCACATCTAAGCAGATCCTGGAATAAACCACTGATCTATGTGAACACCGAATCTCTTAGGCCATGTGATTGTACTTGTAGCAAGATCGAAGATACCGCAACTTGAAGGACGGTTCCAATCCGGCCAAAGATCATTCTCAACGAAACAGATTGAATCACTCTTGATTCCATCACCAACATCTTGAACTGGTGCTCTTATTGTAACACCATGACCAAATATTATCATCTCATTTTCTCCAATAGAATACACTCTTTCCCATTGGCTACTCTCAAGATTCATCTTAAAGATGTAAAACAAAAACTTCTTTTCATGAATCTCTTTTTTTAAGCTCAAGATGATGAGAACCTCTCCTGAGTTTGGAATCACTATTTTCCTCTTCCAAATATATTCCAACGGTTGCACAAAATATCGAACTCGATACGGGTTTTTCATACCTTCTACTTTGGGGAAATCTCCAGAGAAATCAAGAATCTTGATGTCATGATCCAAAGTATACAAATAAAGATTACTGTTCTTATAAGCCATATCGAACAAACCCACCTTTGTGTCGTAGAGATTCCAATTCATATTCTTATCATCTCCTTTCTTGTGTGAGAACAAGTAATGTTGGTTTGATATGAAAGCAACAAAATAATCCTCTGTTCTTTCGTTTATCCACAGAACAGCTGATCTTTCGAATCCTACGATGGATCGATGTGTTATTGATGGAAGATTGATCCTTTTGCACGTTAACAGGTTTAAAATATAGAAATCGAGACCAGAATGTACCATCAAGAGCCAGTTTCCGTAGCTAGCCATATAATAGCTAAGATCAGAGAGTCCAGCGATTTTGTGAATCTTGTCTTCTTTGGGATCAAACAACTTCATAGAATTACCTTGGTGTGTGATCTGCCATGGACACAGAGGCCGCTTTACGCATGTTTTCCAAACCGAATACCAATCTGAGCAAACGGTTTTGGCTCGGTGAAAATCAATAGTGCTCAAGCTTTCGAGGATTGGTCGCAAGAGATCGTGACAAAGTTTGGACCAATCTTGATTTTCAGACATTTTTCCTCTCGTCAAATCGGAATGTTTTTCCGGCTTCTTCTTCTTTTACCTGCAGAACACTCTAATGGACCTAGGGTTTGGTTTTAGGGTTTAGAACCAAAAGAACCCTAATTAATGCTAGAAACGGATATATGTAGAATATATTACAATATATTTATTTTGAGTTGATATTTTATCAAAATGAAAAATAAACTAATCGCTAAACGATTAACCTGTTTTTTTTTGTACCGTTTAGGCTTTTAGCATATGATGAGAACTTAAAATATATCTATGAGTGATTTTATTTCAAATTTTCAATGATTAGATGTGATGGTATAATACTCTGCTTTTCTTCTCTGTTTATTTTTTTCTATGTCCCGACGAGGCCATCAGAACCGCGACTGCAACTATGAACATAAACAACATACTAATAAGAAGTATATATGTTTTTCTTGATGATCTTCTGTATTCTCCAAACAGCAGTATCCCCCAAAATGTGCTCACAAGTGGAAGTGCCTGAGACTCATCAAAATCAAAGTAAGGATATGTTTATTTTCAATCTTTAAATCTTTGAACAGAGAATAGGTTTCTAGTCTTAAACCTGAACAGCGCCTGCAGCTGCATAACCAGCGGCTTGACCGCCCATAAACTGAAGACCGTTACCAAATCCAATCCAGCCAAGAAAGACCAGCCTCGACCGTTCCAGTCATTTCGGTAAGCCTTGAAAGATGATCTTCGGAGACCAAGTATAGGCCAATAGAGAAATATAATGTTTAGTATCATACCAACCCCAAATGAAGAGATTGAGAAGTAGAAGAAGGCAGTGTACACATTGAGTTTTGGAACTCCATGTTTCAAAGTGTGCATTTGATCGTTTGTTGCTAAGCTGACTGCAGGTGAGATTAGAGAGATACAGATACCGGCAAAGAATGTTATCGCCAGTCCAATTATCGTGCTTTTCCCAAAAACCTGTCAATGCAAATCTTGATCTTGATTTTCAGAGAATATCAATTATTTCTGTTAAGGAAAAGGCTAAGTGTGTATTAACCTTTATGGCTCTTTGTTTCTCAAGCTCAATAAGAAAATCTACGGTCCCTAGTTTTGATTTTCCTTCGTTTGGAAGGAAGAAGTAGTCTCTAAACTGAAACAAGATCAAGATTAGGTTAAAACCAAACCAAAATAAAACAAAACAAGGAACTAGTAGTGAATCTTTTCTTAACCTTTTGAAATCTTGGAGTTTGGATTTGCTATCAGCTGCATTTGATTTATGAACAGCTGAACCGAGAAAAACAGCGATCAAGAAACAAGCGACCCCCGGGAAAAGGACCTCAGCTCTGTTAATTCTATCATCCAAGAAATAGTTCAAAGTTGTGCCTGTGCTAGAAAACACAAAAGTTCATAGGAACAAGACAGAAACCAGAGGGAAAAAATCAGTTAAAGATAGTTAAAGAAAGAAGAGTTTACCGATAACAACGGCGATACTAGCTGTGATGACTTCAGTGACCGATAAACCAACAAAAGCCCAAGCATATTGTGTTGCTAAGGTCCCAAGGCTAAGAAAAATTCCTCCAGCCATTGCAAACATCACAGATGGCCAATTATCCTTTGATAAAAAATCACCGCATTTCAAAAACCGCAAATATATAGCTGCAAGAATTTGAAAGAGATCTATAAAATGTATTTTTAACTAACTTGAGGAAGCTGTGTGATGAAATTTGGTCTGCTTGGACTTATTTCTCCTAGTGTAAACGCTATGATAACTGCAGCTAACAGGTTTGTGAGTGTGTAGTCAAGATAAGTGTGTTGAGGAAGTCTACCGCGTCTTTCGGTTAGAGTCATGATTGCTGGCCATGTCCCTAAGAAGAGCAGATCAAAGATCATACAAGTGATTGCTCCTCCTTTGCTCTCTATCACATACATTTTATATTCGGTTATCTAACACAAAACACATGCTGATCTACATGAAACTCAAACCTCAGATTCCACTAAATTTCACTACTGACTAGTGTGTTTCTTGAAAGAGAAAACCTTATTAAAAGCTTTTGTCTTAACTATGACTTGAGGAAGACCACAGAACAGAGACAGAACAAGAAAAAAAATAACTTAGTTTCTCATTTGATTGGCAGATCCAGATTCAGGAAGAAATTAGCTTCCCATTTTCTATAAAATAAATAAATCTCAAGTTAAATAAATAAACTATAGTTTTCTTTCTCTGATGTGTAAACAAAGACAATACAACCAATTGTTGTTAGCAAAGCCTTAAGACGGAAACCAACAAAGAAAAACACTTTGGTTAAAATATAAACAAAGACTTGAATATGTTGCAGCCATTAGTGAAGTAACTCTTCCTTCAGTGATCCTTTTAGCAGTTTAACTTGTAGACGTTTCTTTGAATTTCATTTTCAAGTCATTTTCTATGTCCCGAGGAGGCCATAAGAACCGCGACAGCGACTATGAACATAAGAAGCATACTGATGAGAAGTGTATATGTTTTTCTTGATGATCTTCTGTATTCTCCAAACAACAATATCCCCCAAAATGTGCTCACAAGTGGAAGTGCCTGAAACACATTCAAATCAAAACTAGTAAAAAATATGCCACTCTTAAATCATGGAACAGAGGATATGTTTACTGTCTAAACCTGAACAGCGTCTGCAGCTGCATAGCCTGCGGCTTGACCGCCCATGAACTGAAGACCATTGCCAAATCCACAGAGAAATCCAGCCAAGAAAGACCAGCCTCGACCGTTCCAGTCATTTAAATAAGCCTTGAAAGATGATCTTGGGAGACCAAGTATAGGCCAATACAGAAATCTGATGTTAAGTATCAGAGCAACCACAAATGCAGAGATTGAGAAGTAGAAGAAGGCAGTGTACACATTGAGTTTTGGAACTCCATGTTTCAAAGTGTGCCATTGATCGTTTGTCGCTAAGTTAAATGCAGGTGAGAACAGAGAAAAGCAGATACCAGCAAAGAACGTTATCGACAATCCGATTATTGTGCTTTTCCCAAACACCTGTAGTCAATGCCAATCTTGAATCTTCAGAGAATATATATGCATATAAGTTATTTCTGTTAAGGTAAAGGAAGAGAATAATTCAACCTTTATAGCTCTTTGTTTCTCAAGCTCTATGAGAAACGCCGCAGTCCCTTCTTTCGCTTTCCCTTTCGCTAACCCGTTGTTTGCAGAAACTGTTTCCATTTCGAAGGAAGACGCAGTCTCTAAACTGAAACAAGATCAAGATTAGTACCAAACCAAACCGAAACAAATATAAATATCTAGTTGTGAATTCTTTTTCAAACCTTTTGAAATCTTGGAGTTTGGATTTGTTATCAGCTGCATTTGATTTATGAACAGCAGAGCCGAAACAAACAGCAATCAAGAAACAAGCGACACCAGGGAAAAGGACCTCAGCTCTGTTGATTCTATCATCCAAGAAATAGTTCAAAGTTGTGCCTGTACTAGAAAACAGAAAAGTCCATAAGAACAAGAGAAGAATCAGAGGAAATAATCAGTTAAAAAGTAGTTGGAGAAAGAAGAGTGTACCGATAACAACGGTGATACTAGCTGTGATGACTTCAGTGACTGATAAACCAACATAAGCCCAAGCATATTGTGTTGCTAAGTTTCCAAGGCTAAGAACTATTCCTCCAGCCATTGCAAACATAACCGACTGCCAATTATCCTATGATAAAAAACCGCGTTTCAACAATGTTTTCCGAGAAGATTTTTTAAAGAGAAGTATGAATATGTGACTGACTTGAGAGAGCTGAGTAAAGAAATTTGGTCTGTTTGGACCTATTTCGCCTAGTGTCAACGCAATGATCACCGCAGCTAACAGATTTGTGAGTGTATAGTCAAGATAAGTGTGTTGGGGAAGTCGACCGCGTCTTTCGGTTAGAGTCATGATTGCTGGCCATGTCCCTAAGAAGAGCAGAGCCAAGAGCATACATGCAATTGCTCCTCCTTTGCTCTCAATCATATACATCTTTCTATCTCTCTTATACAATCATGAAAAACAGCTGCAACAAAGAAGAAAATGGAAGATTCTTTCGGGTACCTGATCTACTATGTCTCGGGCTAAAAATGAAGCTAATTGAGTTCAAGCCTCAAGGAAAGTTCCAAGAACATAATACAACACATATGCTGATACAAAAAGATCTACAAGAAACTCAAAACCTATATATTTCACTAAATTTCATTCATTTCCTCAATCTAAACACCCAAATTGTAGGCTGGATACACATTACAGATCGATCAAACTCAAACTGAGGATTGTTCTTCTATCAAAAATCTATAAAGATCTCAAGAAAACAGAGTAATCATCTTAGACAACGACAAAGGCAAGGCAAGAGTAAAAATCTTTGAGGTTTCTAGAGAAGCAATCAAGAACAGAGACTAAAAAGTAAACATCTTTGACTAATAATGAGTTTCTTGAAAGAGATTATTATTACCTTTTGGAAGCTTCTGTTCTAACTCTAACGAAGAACAGACAATCAGGAACAGAGACAGAACAAGAAAGAACAACTTTTGATTCTTCCCTTTGGGGAGATTCAGAATAATTGCTAGTCGCTCTCATATTATTGGCAGATTCGGATTCCATGAGATATGACACCTTCCTCGATATCTTTTTCAAGATAATTTTTTAGTATAAAATAAATCTCGAGTTGCGTTCCGATTTGATTCCTAGTTGATCATAAGTCAACGGCTGACACAAACGAGAAAATGTCTGGGGAGTCCCCTTTTGTATAACTCTAACCTCTTATATCCCTTTTTTATCTACATATCCCCTTCTCGATTAATGAAATGTGACTTGACGATTTTGCCCTTTCTCTTTTATTCATTTTAATTAATTATTTTCTGAAATGGAAAAAAAAAATCAAAAACAGGAAAAAAAAAACGTGAGAACGCTCCTCTCAGCTCGAGCTCGAGCTCTCCTCGCCGAAAAATTCGATTTCAGTCGCCATTGCAGCCGTATCCTCTCCTCCGGCGAGCTGCGTCGAGATAGAGAGAAAAAGTATGTTGTTCGAGCTGCATAGAGCTTCAAATTGAAGTTTTGGATTTAGAAATGTAGGAGATTCAATTCAATTAGATTTGGGTTATTGTGTTTGGGTATGCACATTGGAAGTTTATGCATAGTTTCTGGGTCGAATAGGTCTGTAAATGGGTAAGAAATGGATTACAACAACTCAATCATAGTGAATTGTAGTTTTGAACCCGAAACCATTCGATTTGATCTCTTGTCGCGAAAGTACAACTGGTATAACTGGGTAGAATTGTACCTGAATCTATTGAAAAATATATACGTAGTATTACTGGTTATACTAGTATTACCCAAATGTATGTAGTATGACTAGTTACACTAGTATTACCCATTTACATTAGTCTGACTAGTTATACTAGTATTACCCAGAATTGTAGTACAACTAGTACAACTAGTATAACTGACAGAGTTTTTGTATTGTTTTTGCAGGATACAATGATGGAGAACGTGATCATATATTTTAAATGCAAAGGTCGCATGTATAGCTTGATGATGAATACATCAGGGGGAAAATAACTCTCTCCATGTTAGAAGGTAGGATATGCACGAAGCTTGGATTAGATGAAAGTAATGTTAAATTGCAAATGAGGTACAATGATGTGCTGTTGGGATCAGAGGAAGAGCAACTGTGGAGAGTGGAGGTTATGTTTTGTTTTGTTTGTGGTTGTTATTTGGCAATCATAGTATTTGATTTTATCTGCACTTTATGATTTGTAAAACAATTTCGACTTGGACAACTATGTAACACTAGTTTTTTTCTGATGTAATACTATGTTTTTTTCTATGGCAAATGGGTAAAACTAGTATAAAAAGTAGTACTAATAACGAGATTTGGTAATACTAGTAAAACTAGTATAACTTATGAAGGAATTTGAATTTCGAATTTGTTTTTTCCAACATTAAATATTACACTGACTATTAAGTGATAATGAACTCTTATAAATGATATAAAATAAATTAAGTGAGAAAAAAAAATTATATCACATCGGATTGTTTTAATAGACTCCATACAACATACACTACAAGAAATTTGGTCATTGGTAGCATATCATTGTAGCACTAATTCATTAACTGCTACTAAATGTGACAAAATCGGATGGCAACTATATTGTAGCATTAAGTTAGCGCTGGGAAAGAATTTCATTAAGCGGGAACCCAAAAATCACTACTGTAGCAGAGAAAATCATTTTAGAGGCAAAACACTTAGCCAAAACTTTGTTTTTTTGCGACTCTCACCAAAGCAAACACTTAGGTCATTTTTTTCTGAAAATCTAAACCTTCGCTGACACCACGAATCCGGTTTCCGGTCACCAGAAAACCCAATTCCGGTCATTCCTCAACCTTCGTCGCCTCGATTCACTCGATTTCCAGTCATTTATCAACCTTCGACGCCTCAATCTGGGCTCGGTGTCTCGACCTAGATCTGAGTCGGAGCTGGGTTTCTCTCGACTTCTCGTCCTCTCCGTAGCTCTATTCTTCTGCTCCGACTGTTTCTCGTTCGCCAGACTTCTCGTCTTCTCTGTTGTTCTTTCTGTTTTCTCGACTGGGTTAGTCTTCCATCCGATTTGAATTCTCATTCAAGCTGCTCCTATTTTCAGTCTCCTTAACCCTAATTAAATTCTCTTATTGTGAGCTTTCAAGGTCTGTAGCTTATTGCGAGGTTTGAAGCTCTTTATCAAGGAAGGAGACGAAGCTGAAAGGAAGAGAAGGAAGAGATTTCAGATTCTGTAAGTAACGAAGCTGTAAGTAATTTTCGATTTTGTTTCTAATTGAGAATTAGGGTTCAAAACTATATTATTAATTTGAGATTGTGTTTCTAATTGAGAATTAGGGTTTAAAACTTTGGGATAATATGGATTGCTGACAATGAAATTGAAAACGAAAATGAATTGCTTAGATTCGAGCTTGTGTTTGAGATTCTGTTTCTTTGCTTATGTGTTTGTGTTTGCTTAGTTTTATATTTGTGTACTTGGTATGTTTGTCTGAAGAAGAAATTGATAGTTTGTGTCAGCTTAGTTTTATATATCTGTTTGTGTTTAGATTCAAGTTTGTCTTTTCTTATTTGGTATGTTAGTCTGAAAAAGAAATTCATAGTTTGTAAACTGATATGTGTTTCTGTTTGCGTAGTGTTATATATCTGTTTGCTTATGTGTTTGAATTGTATTGCTTCTTGGTTTAATAAAGGTTAGAACATATATACAATGCTGGATAAGAGATGGGTTCATCTCTGCAGGTATGGCAGGCAGCAAATTATATCTTATGTTAAGTAGAGTGATGTTTATGATTCCCAATATATGTTGTGTTATATGTGTGTCAGGGAGCATTGGAGGAAGGAGGAAAGCAATATAGGAAGAAAGTCTTTGTTTTTGGATATACATAACGTAAGCTATTTCTCTATTCTTTTTTCTTGGGTTGGTTATTGGCAGTCACTTTCTTCCTCTCGTTGGACTTGTTTAAATCATCTTTGGTACTTGTTCTTTACTCTCGTACTTTACTTGAACATTTGCTTCTATTCCTGTTTAAGTTTCTCTGTTTAACGTTACAGCTCAACTAGTCTCCTACAAAGGTGATTCAGATTCAACTCGTGGCTTCAAAATACCTAGCTTTGGATTGGCCTGACTGCTCACAATACTTTCTTGCTTTTGCTATTAAGGTACAATATAACCACTTTGCTACTTATTACTGTGAGACATTTATTGAATCTGTCAAGAGTCTTTTGTTTAGCAACCTTTGTTATTATTTTGTGAGGCTTTTTGTTGAATATGTCAAAACTCATTTGTTCATACCGATTTCTAGACACCAGTTTTGTCTGCACTCATTAACTGGAGTTAACATTGTCAATCTTACTCACACTCACGTTCCTGAAGAGGACAAGTTACTTATACTTAGGGAATTGACAATGATGCTCTACGAAAACTCATTAAAACCCATCTTGTTT
Organism: Arabidopsis suecica; assembly: GCA_019202805.1. Taxonomy (NCBI): domain Eukaryota; kingdom Viridiplantae; phylum Streptophyta; class Magnoliopsida; order Brassicales; family Brassicaceae; genus Arabidopsis; species Arabidopsis suecica. The sequence continues at coordinate 1,113,577 of CM032909.1, read as the reverse complement.
TGCAGAAATCAAGAACTGGGGACCTATTAGAGACCAAGTATCCGTAAGTACTTGATCAGTTTAGCCGGCTATGTTTGAGAACTTGATCAGTTTAAGACATGACTTTATGTTTTGTTTATGACTTTGTTTGATGTATGTTTACATGTTCCTTTAGAGTTCATGATTTAAATCTGTACACTTTGTATGCTTTGGATCTTAAATGGAAAAGCATTGGTCTTTTATGATTTTTTGTTTCACAATAGATTTTATAAATCCCAGAATTTATTATCGCGATCGAATAGGTGCACAATTTTGGCAGCCATAACTGTAACGAAACAATTTACAACGACATTTTAATTGTGACATAATAAAATATTTCATGGCACTAATACAAAGCCATGAAAGAGTACATAATAGCACGAAACAAGTGCTAGAAAAAACTATCCTATAGCATAAGACTATCGCTATAATAGGTTCATCTTCCGTAGCATTCCGAAAAATGCTATCATATGGGGTGAGGCTATTATAGCTCCTCCTGTCATAGCGTTCATGAAAACGCTACCAAATCGATATAGTAGCGTTTTCAGTGTACTACCAATGACCAAATTTCTTGTAGTGATAATCCTTATACTTTTAAGTTCACTTTTTATAAAAACACCAACTTAGGATGGAAAATTTACAATTTTATATATTTTTAACATATGATTACAAAAAACATTAAGAATTCTATAATTATAGAGTTCACTCAAGTGTACAACTAGATAAGCAATTTTTTAGAATATGTAATACTGGTTAAACTGAAAAACACCAAAAATACAACTATGTAGAAAATTGGTACAACCAATAACTTGGTACAACTATGTTTAAAAAAAAGCTGCGCACTGGTGGAAAAAACGGCGCACACGTGGATAAGATGGGGCCCACGTGTTCCAAAATTGAAATTCTCCCATTTTTTTGGGTTTTTCCCCAAATTTGACGGCGCACATGTGTAAATTTGACTTGCACATGTGTAAATTTGACGGTGCACATAGTTTTACCTAGTAATACCAGTAGTATAAATCAAAAAACAAAACCAACATAGTTTTACCTAGTATTACCAATTGTACAAATCTAAACAACAACTATAAGACAAAGATATAGTGAAGAAGGTATATTCTTCTTCACCTCCAGCTACCATGATACTATCAATTTCATGTGGGATGTAAACAATGAACAAAGATTAGAAACATTACAACCCAAAATAGTTCATATCATACAACGCTCTTAGAAAATATGACTCCATGGACGTAGCATCTTCTCCGGTCTTTGTGTGCCCAATAACAATGCTAGATAAGAAGTAGAAGACCGTGTGGAATAAATTAAAAAGTCGAAATTTTCTCCCAAATGGCTCTACGGACGTAGCATCTTCTCCAGTCATTTCGAACATTCGATTTTGGGTTTTCCTTACAACCCAACATTCGAAATGGCGTTGTGCGAAGAAGAAGCATCCACATCCCCATAACTCGGTGGTTTGGGTCTCTTGGCATGTGGAAGACGTGTTGGAAACTCGGATGATTCTCAAAAAATGCCCTCTCAGACTTGCTCATCGGAGGCTCCAACTTATCGAATATAGTCAACACTTCGTGAATATAGCACCGAGTTGATAGCTTGATTTTCTTCACATATTCCGAAGGCGGGAAATACATACTCAGCGGTGGTATTGCTTTTGTTTCCTCGTCGATCTCCTGCAACAGAACAGACATTCATTCATATATCATTATTTTGTGAATAGTATTACCAGTATTACCCTGAAAATACACACATAGTTGTACCCTAGTAATACCAGTTTTACCCAGAATTCAAACACATAGTTATACCCTAGTAATACCAGTATTATCCAGAAATCAAACATATAGTAATGCCCTAGTATTACCAGTTAAACCCAGAATTCAAACACATAGTATTCCCAGTTCTACCAGTTATACCAATAATTAATAGTTTTACCATGTTCTACCAGTAGTACCCAGATATACACATAGTTTTACCCTGTTCTACCAGTTTCACACCATTCAAATACTTACCATAGCATTTTCCGGCTCATTTTCCACTGCAATCTCATCCTCATCAGAGGACTCTCCGCCCAAGGATCTACTACCAACATCGGAGGAGGACTCCTCTCCTTCTTCTTTCTCTTCTTCTTTCTCTTCTTCTTCGTTCTCTTCTATTTCACTCTCTTCTTCCTCATTCTCTTCTTCCACTGGCTCTAAAACCGGAATTAAGGTCGAGGATGGCTGCTGCTCCGTCGAGGATGGTTGCTGCTCCGTCGAAGATGGCTGCTGCTCCGTCGAGGATGGCTCCTCCCTCGAGGATGGCTGCTGCTCCGTCGTTGGTACTCCTCTCTTCCTCTTTAACCCTTTCTTTGGAGGCATTATCGGACAGAAAGAGAAACAAGAAACGCAATCGAATTTGGGGAGATTTGAATAGAGCAAATGAGAGGCAATCAGTTTCTGGGGAGATTTGAATAAGAGAGGAAGAGAAGTTAGGGATTTGAAATTGAAAAGTTAGGGTTTCTCTTTCTCGTTTAAGATGGAGAGAAGAGAAAAGGAGAAAAGTTAGGGATTTGATTTTCAAAAACGTAACTCTGTCGCAATTTCGAGTGAATCCGAGAGCTGGCCGGGTCAATATGGGTCGGGTGGATATATCCTGGTTTTCTGATGTAATACTTGGGTTTTATTCAGGGTATAGTAGTAAAAGCATCAGTTTTCGAATTAAAATAAAGAAAAGAATAATATCTGTTTTGAACGGGGATTTATGGGGTTAGAGTTATACAAAAGGGACTCCCCAGACATTTTCTCGACACAAACTTGTCTTTATTTGATCTTTTTAATCGGAGTTGTTGTTACCCTTTGAATATTTCACTACAAATTGGCTAAAAAGAAAAAAAAAAGCAAAAGGAAGAAGAAAAAAACATGCAACAAAAGCAAAATGAAAGAGAAGTACAATTGTTCTTAAAACCCTGGAACAAACCACTGACTTTTCCAGGAAAAACCATGCCATGTGATGCTACTTGTGGCAAGATCGAAGACACCACAATTTGAAGGACAACCATTTCCTGGCGAAAGGTCATCTTTAACGAAAAAGATTGAACCACTCTTGATTCCATCACCAACATCTTGAACCGGTGCTCTTATTGTAACCCCATGGCCAAAGATCAACATCTCATTATCTCCAACAGTTTTCACTCTTTCCCATTTCTTACTCTCAAGATTCATCTTAAAAACGTAAAACAAATGTACCCCTTCTTTTGTTAAACTCAAGATGACCAAAACCTCTCCTGATTTCTGTATCGCTATTCTCCTCTTCCAAATATATTCCCCTTGCGACATGTGGTAGTGAAACGGATGATCCCGATACGGGTTATTTTCGATTTCTTCTTTAGGGGAATCTCCAGAGAAATCAATAATCTTGATGTAATCGTAGTAAGTATACAGATAAAGCTTGCTGTGCTTATAAGCCAAATCCAAAGAAAACGTATCCCAATTATTATTCCAGTTCCACCAAGAATCATCTCCTTTCTTGTGTGTGAACAGATATTGGTTCTTGAAAATCCAAGCAACGAAATAATCCCCTGCCCTCTCGTCTATCCAAAGAACAACTGATCTTTTGTATCCCAAGATGTCTTTCGACACGGGAGTCTTACGAAAATGATCGACGAAGTGTCCCATTTTGCCTTGTCTACAGTCAAGTCTTGGCTCGAATCTCACTTTTCCACCGCGAATGGACGACTCCAATGACGGAAGATTGATCTTTTCGCACGTTAACAGGTTAAAAATATAGAAGTCGAGACAAGAATGTACCATCAAGAGCCAGTTTCCGGAGCTAGCCATATAATAGCTATTGTCAGAAAGTCCGAGGAGTTTTGTTTCGTAAATCTTGTTTTCTCTGGGATCGAACAAACTCGAAGAATCATCATCATAGTATATGATCCGCCATGGATACAGAGGCCGCTTCACGCATGTTTTCCAAACCGAATACCAATCTGAGCAAACGCGCGAGTTTTGATCGGTGGTAGTCAATAGAGTTCAAGCTTTCGATAATCTTTCGCAAAAGGTCAGGACAAAGCTTCGACCAATCGTGATTATCAGACACTTCTTGTCCGTTATTTTCTATCATCAAATCGTTACGCGCATCCATGTTGATTATCACAGACGTACTGTTGGGCTTTTCTCTTCTCAGATCGATGTCTGCGCTTACCTGTTGAATACGCTAAAGGAACTAGGGTTTCGTTTTAAGGTTTAGAACGAAAGCCTGCCAAGTTCAACTATTTTATATACATTTACATATATATAAATAAATAAAAATTGCTCTGAGATTTCTATATGCCTTATACTGTGTCGTTTCCTTCATCACCCACGCCAATCAATTTTACTCACTTAATAACAATCCTAGAATTAGAAGCTTTTTGAATGTGTACAGCTCTTTATTCTTATCATAACAATCGAAGAGAATCTTACCCAAAGAAAACAATCGAAGAGAATGTTCCTATACATAATTGTCAGTTATAATGTCTTTTCATCATAATTTTTGTATAGTACATTTTTCACTTATATACATAACCCTCTGTTACTGATGCATGATCTTTTGGATAGAAAAACAAAGGATGGAATTTCTATTATTTTCACAATATATTATTACACGTTGGTGAAAATTTAAGATGTTTATGCTAAGGCACGACTCGATATAAAAAGTCAAGCGGTGGGAAATAGCTTCTCGACCAAAGAACAGAGACAGAACAAGAAAGAACCAACTTTGGTTAATAGCTTCCCATTAGAGACAAACCCTTTCACCAAATTTTTTTTTTCAGTATAATTGTGTATAAAATAAAAGAATCTCGAGTTACGTTCAGATTAGATTCCTACCACATTCATAAGTTAATAAATCAATGGCTGACATAATTTAGTCTCTGAACCTTTTGAAATATTTCAAAACAAATCCATGCTTATATTAAATAAAAAATCACAAGAAAAAGAGGAAAAGGACTGCAACAAACATAAAGTACTTTAATCAAAATTGAACAAAAACTAGTTAAACAAAAGACTAAACAAATCCTGGAACAAACCATTGAGTTTTAACACCGACTCTATTAGGCCATGTGATCTCACTTGTGGCAAGATCGAAGACACCGCAATTTGAAGGACAGTCAAATCCTGGAGGACCTGGACAAACGTCATCTTTAACAAAACAGATAGAACCATTCTTGATTCCATCACCAACATCTTGAACCGGTGCTCTTATTGTAACCCCATGACCAAAGATCAACATTTCATCATCTCCGATAGAATGCACTCTTTCCCATTTGCCACTCTCAAGATTCATCTTAAAGATGTAAAACAAAGGTGTCCATTCATCAAGTAGTACTTCTAATAAACTCACGATGATCAAAACCTCTCCTGATTTCTGTATGGCTATTCTCCTCTTCGAAATAAGTTCCAATCCTTGCGGAGCATAGTTGAAAGGATGATCCAAATACGGGTTATTTTCGATTTCTTCCTTAGGAAAATCTCTAGAGAAATCGATAATCTTGATGTGATCATCTGTTGTATAGAGATAAAGATTGCTGTTTTCATAAGCCAAATCTAAATAACCCAAATTTAAGCGTCCTTGACCGGGTTTCCAGTTATTATTCCAGTTCCACCACGATTCATCTCCTTTCTTGTATGTGAACAAGTAATACTGTTTAAAAATCCAAGCAACCACATAATCACCCGTCTTCTCGTTTATCCACAGAACAGCTGATCTTTGGCTTCCGTAAATGAGTTTCGATACGTGGTCCTTACGACAAGGTTTGGCCGACTGTTCACACTTGCCGTATTCGACAAAGTGTCCCCATTCGCCATATTCCGGCTTGTTACTTCGCTTGAATCTCACTGTGTGTCCATCATGACTTGATGACTTCCACGATGAAATATTGATCCTTTTGTGAATTGGCGTCTCCATTGATGGAAGATTGATTCTTTGACACGTTATCAGGTTAAAGATATAGAAATCTAGACGAGAATCTACCATCAAGAGCCAATTTCCAAAACTAGCCATATAATAGCTGTCGTCGGAGAGTCCGAGGAGTTTCCTTGTCTTCTTGTCTTCTCGAGGATCAAACAACATCAAAGAATCATCATCGTATAAGATCCGCCATGGATACAATGTCTTTTTTACGCATGTTTTCCAAACCGTATACCAATCTGAGCAAACGATTTGTGCTCTGTAAAAATCAACAAAACTCAATCTTTCAATGATGTTTTGCAAAAGATCGGGACAAAGTTTAGACCAATCGTGATTTTCAGACACTTTTTGTCCCTTCTCTTCTCTCATTAAATCGTTCGGCGTATCCATTGATGCTTACCTGCCGAGAACTCTATTGAGTCATCTAGGGTTTCGTTTTAGGGTTTATAACCAAAGAAATCTAAACTAATGCGATACTAAGATTGGGCTTTATATTAATTATTTACGCTTTATATCATATCATCGTGTTTGTTTTGTTTCCTTTGTAATTTTTTAACCAGTGGTTCCATTTACGATCGGTTTATTCAAATCGGTTCAATCGGGTCCAAATTTAATTAGTATTTCTATATATGTTTCTAATAAGTTTATTTTAAACTATTTCGGTTTAATAAGTAAACATTTTTGCTAGACTAGTGGTTTTCTTGAAAGAGATCCCTATTAAGAAAGAACAAACTTTGATTTTTGAGCTGATGACAAAAAAAAAAAAAAAAAAAAAAACAAACTTTGCTTAATAGCTTCCCATTTGATGAGGAAATTCACAAAAATTGCTTGTGACTGTCATACTATTGGCAGATATATCCTTCCCAATTACTTTCAATATAATTTCTGTAAAGTAAATAAATCTCTAGCTAGTTGTTGATACCCTTTGAATATTTCACTACAGATTTGTGCCAATAATTCACTACCTACAATATATACATATATACATATCTCTATATATATATACATTTAAGCATATATGTAAAACAAAAGCCTTAAAATAAAAATTCAAATTTCTATTTAACAAAAATTTAGGTCATATCGCGGGTTAATATCTAGTTGGGTTAGATAATATTATCAAATAAGAGTGTTTGACCATATTTCTATTTTATTCAATTAATATTTGTATTTTTATTCAATTAAATTAATATTAAAAAACTTATATTGTTATTTTGAACTTAAACATTCTTTTTTTATGGGAGATTAGCAAAAATACCCCTTTTCTCATGTCCCTTTTCAAAAATGCCCCTTTTAGATGTCCATTTTCAAAAATGCCCCTTTTTAAATCTGAAATTTTTATAAAGTTTTATTAGGTTTATAAGGTACTTATGGATTGTAACTACTACTTGAAGACTCGATCCAAGTATTTATAAGGTTTTATAAGGTGTTTTTAAAGGTTTTACAAGTTATTTTAAAGGATTTTTTAAGGTTTTTCAAAGGTTTTACAAGATATTTTAAAGGTTTTTAAAGGTATTTAAAATGCATTTATAAGGTATTTATAAAGTATTTATAATATTTTAGACACATAGAAATGTAGTTTGTGTATGTTTTAATAATATTACATACATATTTGGATAAATCTTATATTTTTAAGGGCATTTTTTATAAGGTTTTAAAAAAGGGGTATTTTTGAAAAGTGGCATTGAAAAAGTGGCATTATTAACAATTTCCCTTTAGTAATATCTATGCTAATTATTGCTAAATGAATTAATTTTTTTGATATATGTCAAAATCTAATTGACCAACAATACAAATAAAGTTAGCATACTATGTAGTTTTCCTTTTCAGTTAAGGAAAATTATATTTTTAATTAGTTTTCCTATTTCGTTAAAAAAAACAAAGTTAAGTTTTTTGACACGTATTAACATATAATAAGTAGATTTAACACTTGTCGTAATCATTTTAATTACTAACTTTAAAATAAAAAGTTTATATAATTATAAGGTAGAGATTATATCACAAGATAGAGAAGTCTTCACCTAATATATATATTTGTTATATTTACTTATATATGGTCTATAGAATAGGAGTAGTTTAAAGTTTTAATTAGCCAGCAATTAGTGGAAGCTAAAACAAAAAGGAAAAGCATTAATTTTCCTTTATATTTTGTTTGGTTATAAACCTTAAAACCAAACCCTAGATCTATTAGAGTGCTCGGCAGGTAAACGCATATATGGATATGCCTACCGATTTGATGCGAGAAGAGGAGACACAAAAAGTGTCTGACAATCACGATTGGTCCAAGCTTTGTCCTGATCTTTTGAGAAAGATCATCGAAAGCTTGAGCTCTCTTGATTTTTACCGATCAAAAATTGTTTGCTCAGATTGGTATTCCGTTTGGAAAACATGCGTAAAGCGGCCTCTGCGTCCATGGCTGATCATATATGAAGAAAAGTATACTTCTAGTCCTTCTATGATGTTGTTCGATCCCAAGGAAGATAAGTTTTATAGGAAACTCGCAGGAGTTTCCGACAAGAGCAATTGTATGGCTAGCTCTGGAAACTGGCTCTTGATGGCAGATTCTCGTCTTGATTTCTATATTGTTAACCTGTTAACGAGCAAAAGGATCAATCTTCCACCAATGGAGTCTAAGATTAGTGGTTCACAAGTGAGATTTGAGCAAATTAAAGCGGCCGTTGGGGATACTTTGTAGACCATTGTAAAAAGGTTAAAGTGTCCGAAGAAATATTCGAATCCAAAAGGTCAGCTGTTCTGTGGATAAACGAGAGAACAGGGGATTATTTCGTTGCTTGGCTTTTTAACAACCGTTATTTGTTCACACACAAGAAAGGAGATGTTTCGTGGTGTTGGAATAAGAAGTGGACAAATTCTGATTATTTGGATTTGGCTTATAAGAACAACAAGCTTTATCTCTATACTATTGATAATTACATCAAGATTATTGATTTCTCTGGAGATTTCCCTGAAGAAGAAATCGAAAATAACCCGTATCAAGATCGTCCTTTTCACTACATTAGGGGACTAGGGGAAATCATTTTGAAGAGTAGAATAGCGATTCAGAAATCGGGAGAAGTTTTGATCATCTTGAGAGTTAGAAAAGATTATGAATTTTTGTTTTGGATATTTAAAATGAATCTTGAGAGTAGAAAATGGGAAAGAGTAGATTTTATTGGAGATGATGAGATGATTATCTTCGGTCATGGGGTTACAATAACAGCACCGGTTCAAGATGTTGGTGATGGAATCAAGAGTGGTTCTATCTTTTTCTTTGAATATGACTATTGGCCATATTGGGGTGTCTTCGATCTTGCCACAGATAAAATTACAAGGCCTAATAAATTTGCTTATAGTAGCCGTAGTAGTCATTGGTTTCTTCCAGGATTTGCTTAGTCTTTTGTTTGATTAGTTTTCTTCTCTTGATATTCTATTTTATTTTTAAATTGATTTAGCATGATTTGAAGTGAAATGTTCAAAGGCGTTACCCATGTTTTCCAAACGGTATACCAATCTGAGCAAACGGTTTTTGCTTGGTAAAAATCAGTAAAGCTCAATATTTGGATTGAAAACCCAAATGACATCTCCATACAATTGGTGTAGAGGAAATTCATCGGTTGAGCAACATAAGATTAGAATGGCTCAAATACTATGTAAAGAAACTCTAAGAGTGCTTAGCAGTAGCCCAAGCGCATAATACCACAAGAGACTCGAAAGAGCTAATTAAAATGAGAAACCCTCTAAGTATAATTTAGAAGAACAATTAGAAAATACTTGAAAGACTTTTAGAGAGGCTTAGAAAACTTATGAAGACCACTCTTTCTTTGAACTTGCATTGCTTTTTATTTCACTCATTCAAGTTGATTACGAATAAGGGGAAAAAGAGTTATTTATAGCCTCCAAAAAACCGGGTCATAAGTGTATTTGATTGTTAACCAGTTTTAGCGATTCAACCTAATGCTGAGTTTTAATTCAACCTCAATTCGGCAAGAATGATGGTTCCAGTCGGCCGGTCCAAGTTTTAAAACATTGCGTAGATGAGTTATTTACATATAGTACTATAGTAGTAAACATTAATTCCACTGAGCATTGGGTTAATAGGGTTATAATATGAACCAATGGATTAAAAGAAAATACTAAAGTTATTGGATTAAGAAACCTAAAAATTGTCTTTCTGTTTTATACCAAAAAATAAAAAGCTTCAAAATTGGTAAAGTTTATACAAGTTTGGCTTGATAGGTAAGCAAGAGGATGACCTTATTGTTGTCCTTGGAAATGGCCAAAGGTGTAGAGAGGCTGCAAAGTGATACCGCCAAACCAAGTTAACGTAGAATACAAGTCAACGGAGAAGATCCTCTCCCATGTGTTGTCTTAAACTCCCCACCAAAAAAACTCGTGCTTACAATCTCCTTCAACTCAGAAATGCAGAGACGACCATGGCGATTGCAGATACCAATCTTGTCACCAGAGGCATCACTGTAGGAGAAGAGAGAATTAACTTATTTTGCATAAGCTCGGTTCATTGTTTTTCTTCTTGATCAAGAATCAGTACAGAGTAAGTCTAGGTACTAGTAAGGGTACTAGGCGTGTCACTCGTACGTTTTTGTTGTAAACACCATCTAATCTAAAACTAATGGATTCCGAACTAAGCCTCAGGCGAGACATATCGTCCATGGTAATGGGCCATGCACTCATTAAATTGCCCTGTGTTCTTTTCTTTCAGCAAGATTTCATCTTTCTCTTTTATAAATATGTTTGGTTTGTTTCATTACTCTTTTTCGTATAAAGCAACTTTCTTGGTTATTGTGGTTCAGAACAGAGTCGACTCCTATTAAGTTATTAAACCTTAACAATTTGTATGTCAACTGCTGACATAAACTTGTCTTTATCCTTATCAGCCTTTAATTTTGTATAGATTTCGTGTTGAGTTCTGATTAGATTGTTAGTTCATAAATCATATGTCAACGGCTGACATAATCTTCTCTTTAGAGTTGTTAAACTTTGAACATAATCAACGCTTAAATTAAATTATTAATGATTAGAAAAAAAAACAAACCACAAAATTACTTTATCAAAACTGAAGAAAACTAATGACTTCAAAGGACTAAGCAAATCCTGGAGCAAACCAATGACTTTTATCCATAAGGCAATGAAATTGCTTAGGCCATTTAATTCTACTTGTGGCAATATCAAAGATACCGCAATCTGAATAACAACGATAGTCTGCCCGAAGACCACTATCGACGACGAAAAAGATAGAACCACTCTTGATTCCGTCACCAACATCTTGAACCGGTGCTCTTATTGTAACCCCATGACCAAAGATCAACATCTCATCATCTCCAATAAAATCTACTAGTAAGTCTAAGTACTAGTAAGGGTACTAGGCGTTTCACTTGTATGTTTTTGTTGTAAACACCATCTAAAACTAATGGATTCCGAGCTAAGCCTCGGCGAGACATATCGTCCATGGTTAATGGGTCATTAAATTGCCCTGTGTTCTTCTTTTCTTTCAGCAAGATTTTTTTTTTTAATTTTTTTATAACGATGTTTGCATTGTTTCATTACTTTGTTTCGACTCCTATTAAGTTATTAAACCTTAACAAGTTAACTGCTGACATAAACTTGTCTTTATCCTTAATTATCAGCCTTTAATTTTGTATATTTCGTGTTTTATAGTTCTGGTTAGATTATTAGTTCTTAAATTATCTCAATGGCTGACATAATATTCTCCTTGGAGTTGTTACCCCTTTGAATATTCCAGTACAAATCATGCTAAATTAAATTATTAATAATTAAAAAAATCACAAAATAACGATCAAAACTGAAGAAAACTAATGACTACAAATTAAGATTAAGCAAATCCAGGAGCAAACCAGTGACTTCTATCCTTAACGCACTGGAATTTCTTAGGCCATTTAATTATACTTGTGGCAATATCAAAGATACCGCAATCTGAATAACAACGATAATCTGACCGAAGACCACCATCGAAGGCGAAAAAGATAGAACCACTCTTGATTCCGTCACCAGCATCTTGAACAGGTGCTCTTATTGTAACCCCATGACCAAAGATCAACATCTCATCATCTCCAATAGAATGCACTCTTTCCCATTTGCCACTCTCAAGATTCATCTTAAAGATGTAAAACAAAAGTTTGCTTTCATGAATTAGTACTAAATTCAAGATGATCAAAACCTCTCCTGATTTCTGAATGGCTATTCTCCTCTTAGGAGAAACTTCACATCCACGCGGAGCATAGTTAAAAGGATGATCCAGATACGGGTTATTTTCGATTTCTTCCTTAGGGGAATCTCCAGAGAAATCGATAATCTTGATGTGGTTATCGGTGGTATAGAGATAAAGCTTACTGTTCTTATAAGCCACATCAAAATAACCCAAATTTTTGGCACCGGTAATCCAATCCTTATTCCAATTCCACCACGAATCATCTCCTTTCTTGTATGTGAACAAGTAATGCTTTTTGAAAATCCAAGCAACGACATAATCCCCTGTTCTCTCGTTTATCCACAGAACAACTCCTGATCTTTTGCATCCGACGATGTCTTTCGACACATTATCCTTACGACAAGGCTCGACAAAGTGTCCCCACGTGTATCCTGACTCACCGCTTCGCTCAAATCTTACTTGTGCACCACGAATTGGAGACTCTATTGATGGTAGATTGATCTTTTTGCACGTTAACAAGTTAAAAATATAGAAATCGAGACGAGAATCTACCATCAATAGCCAATTTCCGGAGTTAGCCATATAATAGCTATTGTCAGAGAGTCCAACGTATTGTGTCGTGTAAATCTTGTCTTCACCGGGATCGTAAAACTTACAAGAATCATATTGGCATACGATCCTCCATGGACATAGACGTCGCTTTGCACATGTTTTCCAAACGCCATACCAATCTGAGCAAACAATTTTTGCTCTGTAATAATCAATAGAGCTCAAGCTTTCGATGATCTTTCGCAAAAGATCGGGACAAAGCGTGGACCAACCGTGATTTTCAGAGACTTTTTGGCTCTCCTCTTCTCTCATGTCTACCTGCGTAGCACTCTAGGATCTAGGGTTTGGTTTTATGATTTAGAACCAAAGAAAACCTAATTATATTGCAACTTCAAAACTTTAATACTCCTATCTTATTATATAAAGATTCAAAGTAAAAAAAAAAAAAAATCAAAGTTAGTAATTCCGTATGATCGTGACACGTGTATGTGTATCGATCAAATTTTAACACGTGTAAAAAAAAATTATATAGTAAATTACAAATCCTAAAAGATTTTAATTTTTTTTTTCCAAAAGGTACATAAAAATATATATAAATAAAAAGGAAATTATACAACAAATTACAAATCTTAAAAGTAAAAGTATTACATTTACTTCTTCTTTTTTTGGAAAGGTATAGAAGAAATAATATAGTAATTTATAATTCTTTTTTTTTTTGTCAACAGCTTTTAGTAATTTATAACTCCTAAAACTAAAAGGATTACAATTATTTTTTGGTATAAGTAATAATAAGATATGATATGTCTCAGTACATAAATCCTAAATATAAGAACCGACAGTTGAACGGAAGATGTATAATAAGTTGACCAAATTTGCCAGTCTTTGGAATTTTCTCGATGCTGCTCTTATATATACAAGTATACATTCACACAAGTGGCAGGAGAGATGCTGTTGACTTGCTTCTCAAGGCGCCTGGATACTTGGAGTTCTGCGTCCAAGAGGACATCAAGATTGCATATACCGACTCTGTGACCATCGGCATCACGGGTAATAAAAGGTGTGGTTGGGATGACTTGGAACGGGAAAAGGGCCTATTTCCACCCCTACTATTTGGACGGTTCCGTTTCCTACCCACACAACGAATTGGTGCTTATTTCACCAATTTTCGTAACAAATTTCAAATTAACTACCTATACTCTGTGTTTATAGTTGAATTCAACATTGACTCAAACGGACGTTAGTCAACCGTTAAAATAGTAGAGTCGGATGACACGGTGGCTAGGGGTGGGCATTTCGGTTTAACTTCGGGTTCGGTTTGGGTTCGGTTCGGTTCGGTTTATTTGGGTTTCGTAAAACTCTAACCAAACTCAACCGAAGTTAGTTTGGTTCGGTTTGTGTTTGGGTCAGTTTATGTTTGGTTCGGTTTGGTTCGGCTCGGTTTTACTTCGGTTCGGTTTGAGTTCGGTTCAAAAAATCAATTAATGTAACAAAACAAAAAAATTCATTGTCTTTAAAGTTTGAACATTGAAATTGATAAAGTAATTAAATATCAAGTTCAAGTTGTAAGTTTTTTAGAAGGAGAACCCTAAATTTTTTAGGGTTAGAGTTTTAGACATAATTAAATTTATTTTACATTTATTCAAATTATTATAAAAGTAAAAATAAAAACATATTTATTTATTTATAATATTATTAATATAATTAAATAATTAATTAAATAAACACATTGGGTTATCGGTTCGGTTCGGTTTAAAACCGAACCGAACCGACCCATTTGGGTTGAGAATAAACCCAACCGAATGGTTTGAGTCTAAGCTTGGGTTCGGTTTAGGTCGGTTTGAGTTCGGTTGGGTTGGGTCGGTTCGGTTCGGTTCGGTTTAAATGCCCACCCCTAACGGTGGCAATTCAAAAGAGGAAAAAGGTCCTATTTCCACCCTTACTATTTGAACGGTTCCTTTTCCTACCCACACAACGAATTGGTACATATTTCAACAGTTTTTGGAACAAATTTCAAATTAAGCAGAATATCGAGCTATGGGAATGCTCACTGCTGAGCTCTTGTGGATCAAAGGTTTGTTGACGGATCTTGGAGTTGTGATGACACGTCCAATGAGCGTGTTTTGTGATAGTCAAGCTGCGATCCATATTAGTGCTAATCCGGTATTCCATGAGCTTCTAACTAGTATATATATGTATGGCAGTCTTATATAGATAGAAGGTTGTAACTTGTACCTTTGCATTATCTAACTTAAGATTTGTTAGAAACAAATATCAGTGTAACAACTGAGTTGTATTTGGGTTTAGACCTCTTATTTAGAATTTATAATTGAAATAAATAACATCTTTTTAATTGTGGATAAAACAGATCAATTAAATTTGTTTTGCGTTCACGTTAGCTTTTGCTAGTTCAGATCGTCAACGGCTGACATCAGGGGCGGACCCATTAAGGAAGTAGGTGGGTCACTTGACCCAGGTTAAATAAATAAATAAGCATTTTTTGTATAAGAATTTGTTAATTCTACCTGTGGCAAGATCGAAGACACCACGAAATGGTCGATGGTCAAATTTAACGAACCAGATTGAACCACTCTTGACTCCATCACCAACATCTTGAACAGGTGCTCTTATTGTAGCACCATGACCGAAGATAATCATCTCATCATCTCCAATAGAATCTACTCTTTCCCATTTTCTACTCTCAAGATTCATTTTAAAGATCCAAAACAAACATGAATGATCTCCTGCTTTAACTCTCAAGATGATCAAAACCTCTCCCGATTTCTGAATCGCTATTCTCCTTTCCCAAATGATTTCCCCTACTCCCCGATTGTAGTTAAAAGGACGATTTCGATACGGGTTATTTTTGATTTCTTCTTTAGGGAAATCTCCAGAGAAATCAAAAATCTTGATGTAGTTATCAGTAGTATAGATATAAAGCTTGTTGTTCTTATAAGCCAAATCCAAATAACCAGCTTTAGTCCACTTCCTATGCCAACACCACGAATCATCTCCTTTCTTGTGTGTGAACAAATAATGCTTATTAAAAATCCAAGCGACGAAATAATCCCCTGTTCTCTCGTCTATCCACAGAACAGCTGATCTTTTGGATTGGAATATTTCTTTCTTCACTATAAACATACACCGTTGGTCGATGAGAAGGTATCCCCAATGGCTGCAATGCCTGCTTTGCTTAAATCTCACTTCTGCACCACGAATCTTAGACTCCATTGGTGGAAGATTGATCCTTTTGCCCGTTAACAAGTTAACAATATAGAAATCAAGACGAGAATCTGCCATCAAGAGCCAGTTTCCAGAGCTAGCCAAACAATAGCTCTTGTCGGAAACTCCTGCGAGTTCCCTATAAATCTTTTCTTCGTCGGGATCGAACAACATCATAGAAGGACAATAAGTATACTTTTCTTCATATATGATCAGCCATGGACGCAGAGGCCGCTTTACGCATGTTTTCCAAACGGAATACCAATCTGAGCAAACAATTTTTGCTCGGTAAAAATCAAGAGAGCTCAAGCTGTCGATGATCTTTCTCAAAAGATCAGGACAAAGCTTGGACCAATCATGACTGTCAGACACTTTTTGTGTCTCCTCTTTCTTCATCAAATCGGTCGGCATATCCATGCGTATACGTTTACGGTTTTCCTGCCGGCTGCCGAGCACTCTATAGATATAGGGTTTAGTTTTTAATTAAGGTTGGGACAGTGATATTTTATTAATTTATAGTGATATTAATTTATAAAAAGTTTTATTTTAATTGTTAAAATTTTTTTAAAAAAATATGATGGAAAACAATGTGATCTAAATAAATTAATGTTTTAGATGTTATAAATTGTATAGTTTTAGACTTAAACATTTAATATTTTGAAGAGAAAACAATTTTTTTTTTGATAATGAATAACAAAGATTATAGAATTTCCATATATAAACGATATACATAAATTAAAATTTATAAATAATGATTCTATAGTTGTATTTGAAAAACCTATAAGACTATTAAAAATGATGCATATTCAAAATTTAAAAACTTAAAATAATTTTTGGCTATTTTTATGAAAATACAATATATATATACAAATTTACATGATTATTAGTTTATACTATTATTGGGACCATATTTTATATAGGAATTTCAAAAAAATTATTATTTTATTATCTTATCGAATTTAGTTAATTTTTACATTAGCCCAATAACCGGCAAAATTTATTAATTTATCGTGTTTATTAATTTATCGAGTATTAATTTATAGAGGTTCTATTGTAAATATAACGAAATAGGAAAACTAACTAAAAAAATTAAATTTACATGTATATAAGTTTGCACAGCATACTGTATATTCAAACCAAAACAATTATTTACCATAACGGCATAACCCAATACGATTAAACTTTGAGGAGAACCTAATTAGTCATCTTTCTTTCAGTTACTTGAAAGAAAAGTAACTGAAATTTTAACTGACTCCTCTGTCTTTAACCCTAATTGCGATAGCATAATTATGTAAACTCTTGTCCTTCGACAAACGTACTCATTAATATTACTTGTTAATAAACTCTGCAAGTTTCTTCACGACTTGACGAGCATTATCACTATTAGGATTCTTCAAATGAAAAACATGACCTTCATTTTTAGTCTCCATTACCTCAACTTCACCTTCCCATCCACTCTTCTTCAGCTTCGCCGCGTAACACCAACCTTGTCTCACAAACACATCATCTCCAGCTACCATTACCAAAACCCGCCCGCAACCTAATCCGGATAGATCCGATGATTCGGATCCGACAACGTTGAGCCATGGATCATCAACTCCTTCTTTACTATTCGGACTTGCGACTCTCCAACTTCCTTCAACACCTTTCGTCTTCCCCACGTCTCTAACCTCAAATTCATCAATTGGAGTCTTCCCCCAAAAATATGGATGAATCAAGATTATCCCTGAGATCACAGTTTCAAGTTTCTCTCTTTTCGCTCGAATCGTAAGATGATGTGCGATGTTTCCACCGGCGCTATCTCCGGCGAGAAAAACTTTTCCGAAATCGCCGTGTTTGTTTATCCAAGTTTCCGGTCCGGCTCCGGTGATATGAGTTAAAACCCATATTAGAGTATAGTAATACATGTAAATAGTTTTTACTCACATGTAATCTTATTTACTATATATACTGTACATGTAAACACTTTTACACTTAATGAGAAATAACAAACTTTCTTATTCTCTCTTATCTGATATGGTATCAGAGCATATTCGCTCTCCTTCCGCAACTCGATTTCTCATTCCTTGCTTCATCTTCGAGCTTCGATCTTCATGATTTGAGCTTGTTTTTCTTTGAATCGACCTCCGATTGTTTCGGATCGAGCTTTGTTTCAACTTTTTGAGCTCCGATTGCTCTTTTTCATCTTCTTTTCGTTTGTTAAGCTTCGCGTTATCTCGGCTTCGTTTCAATGGCGAATACGACTCGCGATTCATATGACAATCCTTATTTTCTCACTAATAATGATCATTCTGGTTTGGTGTTGGTGTCAGATCGTCTCACTGGCGCTAGCGATTTTGGATCATGGCATCAATCGATGCTCATGGCGTTAAACGGTCGTAATAAGCTTTGTTTTGTTGATGGTAGTCTTCCTAAACCCGATGATGGACATAGAGATGCAGCGACTTGGTCCAGAGTTAATGATGTGGTACGATCTTGGCTCATGAACTCTGTTTCCAAAACTATAGGCCAAAGCGTGTTATATGTGAAGACTGCACATGGTATTTGGCAAAAATTATTGAAGATCTATCAGCAAAACAATGTTCCTAGACTCTATCGGATTGAACAAAAACTTGCTGGACTTCGTCAAGGTTCTTTGGATGTTAATACTTTTTACACAAAACTGGTTACGATTTGGGAAGAAGTGAAAAGTGCTCAAGATTTTCCTATTTGTCAATGTGGTGGCTGTGATTGTGATGTGAATAGCAAATGGATGGAACTTTTTGAGAGAAATTTTGTGATTAAGTTTCTATTTGGTCTCAATGAATCATATGAAAATGTCAGAGAATCTATCATCATGCGTGATCCTTTGCCTGATTTGGAAAAAACATTGAATCTGGTGATTCAACATGAACATCAACAGGAAATCAAGCAAACTCCTCAAGCTGGTGGTGTAGTTTTTCAGATGAGTTCTCAGCAGGCTCCATCTTCTTATGATCAAAATTTCCAGCACAATCCAGTCCTTAATGATTACTCTGGTTCTTCTGAAGTTGTTGGCGCTGTTTCAGGTGGTTATCGACCTAAGCAACGTCCCATTTGTACTTACTGTGGATTGCAGGGACATATTGTTACCAAGTGTTACAAACTTCATGGTTATCCACTTGGATACAAGTCTCCAGCTCAGTCTTATGGTTCTCAATCCTATGGTAATCAGAATGTTGCTTCTACTTTTGCTCCAAAGCAGTTTCAGTCTCGACCTATTTTTGCTCCTCAACAACAGCAGCAACAACAATATGGTCAACAATTCATCCCTCACCAGGCACGAATGCAGAGTCAGAAAGGACCAAGAGATAATATGGTTGGCAATGTTATTACAACATCTCCTGCGGTACAAGATCATTTTCACCAAGTGTCTAATGCTTTGGCTCAGCTATCATCTGAGCAGATTGAACAGTTAGCTTCTCAATTGACTACCAAATCCACCTGCTCTATGCCAAGCATTTCTGAGACTCCTGGTGTCACATATCCCTCTACTTCTGTAGGTAACATCATTTGCACAACCCTCTCAGAACCATGCCTTAATTTCAATGCATGGATTATTGACTCTGGTGCCACTACTCACGTGTGTTGCAACTTAAACTTGTTTGCTAACATTAATAGTATTCCTGATACTACTGTGAAATTGCCTAATAGTTCTCAGATTGTTATCAACCAATCTGGAACTGTTTTGTTATCAGATAAACTTCTTCTTAAAAATGTCCTTTTCATTCCATCTTTCCATCTTAATCTCATCAGTGTCAGTTCCCTTCTTCAACATTGTGCATACTCAGTTAATTTTTTCCCTTCCTTTTGCACAATTCAGGAGCTTACTCGGGGCTTGATGATTGGTAAAGGTCATCTTGAGAATAAACTCTATTTTCTGGATACTGCAACTTCATCTTCATCATCTCAAGCTCCATCCTCTTCCATTTGCAATCTCACTGTTTCTGATTCTAGTTCTCTTTGGCATTCAAGACTGGGTCATCCATCTTTTCCCAAGATTCAAGCTCTTTCTGAAGATCTTTCTCTCTCAAAAACAAAACTTAAAGATTGGTCACATTGTCAGACATGTCATCTTGCAAAACAAAAACGTTTAGCTTTTCCTTTTCTTAATAATCTGTCTCAGAAACCTTTTGATCTTATACATTTGGATGTTTGGGGTCCATTCTCTGTTGTTTCAGTTGAAGGCTTTCGTTATTTTCTTACTATAGTGGATGATTGCACTAGAGTAACTTGGGTTTATCTCTTGAAATCAAAAAGTGATGTTTTAAAAGTCTTTCCCACTTTTATACAAACTGTTGAAACACAATTTTCTAGTAAAATCAAAGCCATTCGTTCAGACAATGCCCCTGAACTTTCTTTTACTTCTCTTCTTCAATCCAAAGGAATATTTCATTACTTTTCTTGTGTTGATACACCACAACAAAATTCAGTTGTGGAGAGAAAACATCAACACATTCTAAATGTGGCCAGGGCTCTTCTTTTTCAATCTAATGTGCCATTACAGTATTGGTCAGATTGTGTTCGCACTTCTGTCTTTCTCATAAACAGAACTCCTTCAACTCTTCTCAAAAATAAAACTCCATATGAACTATTACTCCAAAAGAAACCAAATTATTCAAATCTTAAAAGTTTTGGTTGTCTTTGTTATGTGTCTACCTATCCAAAAGATAGACACAAATTCTCTCCTAGAGCAACAGCCTCTGTTTTTCTTGGTTATCCTTCTGGATACAAAGGTTATAAAGTCCTTGATCTTGAAACTCATTCCATTTCAATATCAAGAAATGTTTTGTTTCATGAGGATATCTTTCCTTTTCAGTCTTCTGATCTCTCTTCTTCCACAATTGATATTTTCTCTTCTACTATACTTCCTCTTCCTATTCCTGATTCATCACCATCTTCTTCTTCCATTCCTCATCCTCTTCCTGAAGTTTTATCTGATAACAGTAATGTCTCAGTAGAATCAGATTCTACTATTCTTGTTGATGGAAACAGGCCTAAGAGGAACACTCGTAAACCAAATTATTTGGCTGATTACCACTGCAATCTTGTACGACACATCCCTAATGACAGTGGTAATACTTCCCATCCCTTGCAAACGGTACTTGATTACTCTCAGCTTAATGATCACTACCAACAGTTCATTTTCAACATTTCTGCGGAGTCAGAACCAAAAAAATTTTGCTGAGGCTATCAAGTCTGAAAAATGGCATGGACCTATGAATGAAGAGCTACAAACGTGTGTTAACACTGGTACATTCTCTGTGGTCACATTGCCTGAGGGAAAGAAGCCCATTGGATGCAGATGGGTTTACAGGATAAAGCATCATGCTGATGGGACTATTGACAGATACAGAGCTAGATTGGTTGCTAAGGGATATACTCAACAAGAAGGAGTGGATTATATTGATACATTCTCTCCAGTAGCAAAGCTTGTTACAGTCAAATTATTACTGGATTTGGCTGCCAAACACAACTGGTCTCTAACTCAAATGGATGTTACAAATGCTTTTTTGCATGGTGATCTTGATGAGGAAATTTACATGGAGTTGTCACCAGGTTACACACCACCTCCTGGTGAAAGCTTGCCTCCAAAAGCAGTTTGGAAACTCCACAAATCACTCTATGGGTTAAAACAAGCTTCAAGACAGTGGAACAAGAAATTTTCAGATGTGTTATTGGTGAATGGTTTTACTCAATCTCAGTCAGATCACACACTTTTTGTAAGGCAAGTGGGTAACACTTTTCTTGCTTTACTAGTGTATGTGGATGATATTCTTATTGCCAGTAACAGTGATCAAGCAGTCTCAGATTTGAAGAATATTTTGTCCACTGCTTTTAAACTCAAAGATCTTGGTCCAGTTAAGTACTTTCTTGGACTTGAAATTGCTAGAAACAAGAATGGGATCTCTGTTTGTCAACGGAAATACACTTTGGATTTGTTGGAAAGTGTTGGTCTTCTAGGTTGCAAGCCAGTGGCAACACCAATGGACTCTGATATACATTTACATGCTGAAAGTGGTGAATTATTACCTGATGCCACAGTATACAGAGCTCTCATTGGCAAGCTACTGTATCTTACTATTACAAGAGCTGACATTACTTTTGCTGTCCATAAACTGAGTCAATATCTCTCTCAACCAAGGACTCAACATTTACAAGCAGCTCATCGTATTGTCAGATACTTAAAAGGAGATCCAGGGCGTGGTCTGTTTTATGCTGCAAATTCTGAATTCAGACTACAAGCTTTTTCAGACGCAGACTGGGCAACTTGTCAAGATTCACGCCGTTCTACTACTGGCTTCTGTGTTTTCTTTGGTTCTTCTTTGATCTCATGGAAATCCAGAAAGCAACAAACTGCCTCACGTAGTAGTGCTGAATCAGAATACAGAGCCTTAGCTGATACAACGTGTGAATTACTTTGGCTGAGCCAATTGCTAAAGGATCTTCATGTTCAAGTTACTGGCCCAGCTAATCTCTACTGTGATAGCACCGCAGCTATTCAGATTGCTTCAAATTCAGTCTTTCACGAACGCACCAAACACATCGAGATAGATTGCCACATTGTTCGTGACAGGTACAAAGCTGGTTTTCTGAATTTGTTGCATGTTACTACGGATAATCAACTTGCTGATCTGTTTACTAAAGCTCTACCTCCCAAGACATTCAAGATGCTCATGTCAAGATATGCTTTTTCAAGTCTCTTTCTTCCTTCTTGAAGAATTCGACTTGAGGGAGGGGTATTAGAGTATAGTAATACATGTAAATAGTTTTTACTCACATGTAATCTTATTTACTATATATACTGTACATGTAAACACTTTTACACTTAATGAGAAATAACAAACTTTCTTATTCTCTCTTATCTGATAACCCATTTGAGAGAATCCCATGAATCTTCGTATGGAATCGGAATTGGAAACTCCGGTGCACGGCGGTAATTTACTGAGATGGCTAAGCAGTTAGCGGCAGCGACGGCGGATGTGAGGAAAGTGTGGTAAGTTGGAGAAAAAGCTGTTTCTATGATGAAACCACCACCATGGAAGTAGATGAGGATTGGGAGCTTTTTAACGGTGACGTCGGATACTTTCTCAGGTAGGTAGATGCGGAGGGAGAGGTTTTTCTCCGGTGAATAGATGACATCTTTGGAGACGACGCCGTTTTGTGGTGTTAGAGATGGTGGGACGGTTGTTTCTCCTAATAGACGTTCAATGCGGCCACTCTTGTAGACTCGAAACGCCGGGGATCTATCGAAAGCGATTTCTGAATCCATTTTGTTGCTTGGATTAGAGATCATAGAAAGAACTGTTAGAGATGAGTGAAGACGATGAGAAGAAGATAAGAAGAGTGTTTTGTAGCAAACGAGGAATTCAGTTTTTTTTTTTACGGTTGGTCCGGTTTGATTTTTGTGGGTTCCGGTTTGATTCAATTTTGCAAAAAAAAAAATTGACCAGTTTGTGGGGTTGGTTAAAACCAGATGAGTGTACATGTAGTGAATGTAGAGCTTTGATAGCGTGAAAGTGATGTTGGGTCTATCCTACTATCAATAATGTGATGCATATGGTTGGACTCTTAAAGTCTCCTAACTCATATGGATGTGACTTATATGACAAACCGATTTCTTCATATATTATACGGAGGAAAATAAAAATCACGTAATCATCAAATGATTCATGTTGATTTATATAGATCAAGAACATGCTACATCTACAATTGAGAGCAAAGGATGAAATGGATAGTTTTCTTTTACACAGTTGACAATTAGGCCTTCAATGTTTTTAAGTGGTTTTGGTTTTTGTTTCTTTGAAAATATATTTTTCACTTACAAGCTCTTACGTCCCGAAAACAATGCATGGTTCCAAATATTGTAATTTCAATTTGTATAGATATCAAATCCTTATACACACTTTGTGCTATTGAATCTTAACCAATTCATGATATAGAATATATATACACAACGGACAAAAAAATATCGAATATAATATCTCAAATATTCGGATTCATTGTGCATATTTGAAAATGAAAACATCACATATACGAAACATTAAATGAAAAAAAAAATCAAAACAAAAATAAGAAGAGAAAGCAACAAACAAAATTACTTCAATCAAAATTGAAGAGAACTACTTAAGCAAATCCTGGAACAAACCATTGACTTTTAACACTGAATCTCTTAGGCCATGTGATCTTACTTGTGGCAAGATCAAAGACACCACAATTTGAAGGACAATAATATCCTGGCATAACGTCATCTTTAACGAAACAGATTGAACCACTCTTGAGTCTTGACTCCATCACCAACATCTTGAACTGGTGCCCTTATTGTAACCCCATGACCAAAGATCAACATCTCATCATCGCCAATAGAATCCACTCTTTCCCACTTGCCACTCTCAAGATTCATCTTAAAGATGTAAAACGAATATCTCTCTTCACGTTCTTGGAATAAGCTCAAGATGATCAAAACCTCTCCTGATTTCTGAATCGCTATTTTCTTCTTATAACACATGTAATCCCATGGTTTTGGAAAGTTGCGAAACGGCTGATCCCAATACGGATTATTTTCGATTTCTTCTTTAGGATAATCTCCAGAGAAATCTATAATCTTGATGCAATTATCGGTAGTATAGAGATAAAGCTTGCTATTTTTATAAGCCAAATCCAAAAAACTCAAATTTGTGCCTCCGATATTCCAATCCTTGTTCCAATTCCACCACGAATCATCTCCTTTCTTGTGTGTAAACAAGTAATGCTTATTGAAAATCCAAGCAACCACATAATCCCCTGTTCTCTCGTCTATCCAAAGAACAGCTGATCTTTTGCATCCGAAAATATCTTTGGACACATGATCCTTACGACAAGGCTCCACGAAGTGTCCCCACTCGCCGTATCCTGACTCCCCGCTTCGCTCGAATCTCACTTGTGCACCACGAATTGGAGACTCCATTGATGGAAGATTGATCTTTTTGCACGTTAACAGGTTATAAATATAGAAACCAAGACGAGAATCTACCATCAAGAGCCAGTTTCCGGAGCTAGCCATGTAATAGCTCTCCTTGACGAGTTTCGCTGTGTAAATTTTGTCTTCACCAGGATTGAACAACACTGAATAATTATCATTGCATATGATCCGCCATGGACACTGATGCTGCCTCACGCATGTTTTTAAAACGGAATACCAATCTGAGCAAACTGATTTTGCTCCGTGATAATCAAAATAGCTCAATCTTTCGATGATCGTTCGTAAGAGATCGGGACAAAGTTTGGACCAATCTTGATTTTCAGACACCTCTCGTCGTTTTCTTTCTCTCATGAAATCGTTCGGCGTATCCATGTTTGCGCTTTCTAGGGTTTAGAACCAAGGAAAAGAAAATTCTAAAATCTTATTATATACATATAAAGCTTTACACGGGTCAAAAAAAATCTTTATAAAAAACTTATCTCTTCCCTTAATCAAATATCTCTTCTTTTTAATTAATATCGGAAACTTTTTAACTAAATTTGAAAATTATAAATAAATATTTATATATAAAGTAATTTCATTTTCATTAGGACGATAATATAGAATATTAATGTTAATAATAACATATAATTTTACGAATAAAAGATATTATTTAGATATAAGAAAATTTCTAATTTGAAAAAGTTAAATTTCCAGAGATCATTATGGGGGTTTGCCCTAGATATTAAATTATAAATATATAGGCTCGGTCACACCATTATCAATCGGATTCTTTAGTCTAATTCATTTTTTTATGAATCAAATTTCATATCATATGTTTGTGATTTTTTTATTTACTGTCCATGTTATATTTGTTTTGATATTTATTGAAGTTTTTTGTTGTGACACGTTGACAATATTGTCTCCCGCAATCAAATTATTTAGGATATGATATATCTTAACTTCGGGACATGACACATTGACACTTCGCTTCCTAAGGATGATATCAAGAAAAGGCTGAGTAAACATTTCTCTTCATGTGGAGAGGTAATCAATGTTATGCTTCTTAACGGAGGCTGTGCTCCCAACAGGCCTAGGTTTGTGGCTTCTTCCTCCAATTTGCCCAACTCTTATATCCTCGGAGGAGAAGATGCAATAGACAAGGCGCTGAAACTTAGTGGTTGTGACGTTGATGGGTGGAATATCGTAGTCGACTATGTGTTTCCGCCACCGGGCTTCCCAAGAAAGCGTCATACTCGCCCATGTACATAAAAAATATGCTCTTGATTCTTAATTGGTAACAAATCGCAACCTCTCATTAATTTCCTGGTTTATTTTATTTTTTTAGATTCTTAGCAAGGATAAATTTGAAGCTCTCATTCAGAAGAAGAAGAAAGAAGGCCACTGGGAGTAGAAAGCCAAGACAAAGCTCCTCTTTGCTGTTTTTAACTTGTGATACAATGCAACCTCCCTTTTTTTATTTTCAATGTACTTACTTCTGTTACTCGTATGTTTTTTGTCTGGATGTTAAAAGTAAAACGCAGCTGTGATCATCATCTGCCTTCCTTTTTACCCTATGTATGTTGATCTGCTAGACAATAGACATTTTCATTAAAATCATATCATATTCCCATATCGTAGATTGACACACCAAATCCAGTTGAGTTTCTTGTTAATAAAGACACTCAAAACCATCTTAACATACAAAAAACGACACAATACAGTGTGGAAACAAGAGCAAGAGCAATCATCTTCAAGACAACATTGGAGCATTGATAGGGCTCTCCAATCTCCATACAAGACCATCTTCGTTAACACCACCATGCATGTACCTCAAGTTCTGATCAGCTTCAGAGATAATTTCTTAAAGAACACAGATCTCATGAACTGGCCTACAAGTATTTACAAAGCCAAACAACAACAAAATATGTGTGTAACATGAATGACAAATACACCAATTTATTCCTTATATGTATTTGTTATCTCTTTCGATCGACAAACTCTGCAAGTTTCTTCACAACTTGACGAGCATTATCAGTATTAGGATTCTTCAAATGAAAAACATGACCTTCATTTTTAGTCTCCATTACCTCAACTTCACCTTCCCATCCACTCTTCTTCAGCTTCGCCGCGTAACACCAACCTTGTCTCACAAACACATCATCTCCAGCTACCATTACCAAAACCCGCCCGCAACCTAATCCGGATAGATCCGATGATTCGGATCCAACAACGTTGAGCCATGGATCATCAACTCCTTCTTTACTATTCGGACTTGCGACTCTCCAACTTCCTTCAACACCTTTCGTCTTCCCCACGTCTCTAACCTCAAATTCATCAATTGGAGTCTTACCCCAAAAATATGGATGAATCAAGATTATCCCTGAGATCACAGTTTCAAGTTTCTCTCTTTCCGCTCGAATCGTAAGATGATGTGCGATGTTTCCACCGGCGCTATCTCCGGCCAGAAACACTTTTCCGAAATCGCAGTGTTTGTTTATCCAAGTTTCCGGCCCGGTTCCGGTGATGTGAGTTAAAACCCATTTGAGAGAATCCCATGAATCTTCGTATGGAATCGGAATCGGAAACTCCGGTGCACGGCGATAATTTACTGAGATCGCTAAGCAATAAGCGGCAGCGACGGCGGATGTGAGGAAAGTGTGGTAAGTTGGAGAAAAAGCTGTTTCTATGATGAAACCACCACCGTGGTGTTGAAATGTGATTCAAACAGCAATAAACAGGGGAGTTAATGTGAGTAAAGTCACATTTGTCAGTTTTGGTTTTTACAATCAATTTGGGGGTTTCAATTTTATGTTTAATGTAGGACATAATGAGTCCATGGGTTTAATGGGTGCAGTTACATTTCTTTTCTATATAAGCATGTAGTCTCATTCTGAGAAAGTTATCAGAGACATCTGAAAGTGATTCAGAGAATAAAGTATCATTCAGCTAAACAGTTCTTGTTCTCTGTTTCTGTTCTCTGTTCGACACACTTGTTACAACGACAGTGTGGTATTACCTCTGTCCTATCATCTCTGTTTCTAACATTGTGGTATCAGAGCGTAGATTTTGATCCTCCTTTACATCCTATCTGAAGAAATGGCAGAAAGCAATGGATGAAGAGATAACATCCATAGAGAAGAGTCAAACTTGGAAGTTAGTTGAGCTTCCTGAAGGTAAACATTCCATTGGTGTGAAGTGGGTGTTTAGAACGAAGTATCATGCGGATGGTAGCGTTCAAAAGTATAAGGCAAGACTTGTGGTTAAGGGATACGCACAAGAGTATGGAGTGGATTATGAAGAAACGTTCTCTCCAGTAGCAAGGTTTGATACTGTGAGAACTCTACTTGCTTTAGGAGCTTATATGCATTGGCCAATATATCAGTTTGATGTTAAGTCAGCTTTCTTGAATGGTGAGCTACTTGAAGAGGTTTATGTTAATCAGCCTGAAGGTTTTGTGGTTCAAGGCAAAGAGGGTTGTGTGTACAAGTTGCAGAAGGCATTGTACGGGCTCAAGCAAGCTCCTAGAGCTTGGTACAACAAGATTGATTCGTTTTTTGGTGAAAGGGGTTTTGAAAGAAGCAAGAGTGAGCCTACTCTCTACATAAAGAAGCAAAGTGAAGGTGATATCCTTATTGTGTGCTTATATGTAGGTGATATGATTTACATGGGTTCTAGTGCTGCAATGGTTGCTGATTTCAAGGATAGTATGATGAAGAAGTTTGAAATGTCAGATTTGGGGTTGTTGCATTATTTTCTTGGTCTTGAGATTAAGCAAGAGGAAGATGGGATATTTGTGTCTCAGCAGAAGTATGCAGCAGATCTGTTGAAGAGGTTCAACATGACAAATTGCAATGTGGAGGAGACTCCTATGAATGTCAATGAGAAGCTGCAGATGGATGATGGAACGGAAAAAGCTGATCCAACAAGATTCAGAAGTTTAGTTGGAGGTCTGATTTATCTAACTCATACAAGGCCAGATATTTCTTTTGCTGTGAGTGCAATTTCCAGGTTTATGCACAGTCCTACGAAGCAGCATTATGGTGCAGCAAAGAGGCTGCTGAGGTATGTTGCAGGTACAACAGAGTTTGGTCTGTGGTACAACAGAGTTGCAGAGTTCGAGTTGGTCGGTTTCACAGACAGTGATTGGGCAGGCTGTGTGCAAGACAGAAAGAGCACTTCAGGGTATGTTTTCAATCTGGGTTCTGGAGCAATCTGTTGGAGTTCAAAGAAGCAGAATGTGACAGCTCTGTCGTCATCAGAAGCTGAGTATACAGCTGCTACAGCAGCAGCATGTCAAGCTGTTTGGTTAAGAAGAATTCTAGAGGATGTCAAGCAAGAGCAAACAAAGGCGACAACAATTTTCTGTGACAACAAGTCGACCATAGCAATGACGAAGAATCCAGCATATCATGGAAGAACGAAGCATATATCCATCAAGGTTCACTTCATCAGAGATTTGGTTAATGAAGGTTCAGTTGGGTTGGAGTATTGTAGCACCAACGAGCAGAGTGTTGATGTTCTGACAAAGGCATTGTCAAAGAGCAAGTTTGAGTACTTCAGGAGTAAGCTTGGAGTGTGCAAGTTTGAATCAAGGGAGAGTGTTGAAATGTGATTCAAACAGCAATAAACAGGGGAGTTAATGTGAGTAAAGTCACATTTGTCAGTTTTGGTTTTTACAATCAATTTGGGGGTTTCAATTTTATGTTTAATGTAGGACATAATGAGTCCATGGGTTTAATGGGTGCAGTTACATTTCTTTTCTATATAAGCATGTAGTCTCATTCTGAGAAAGTTATCAGAGACATCTGAAAGTGATTCAGAGAATAAAGTATCATTCAGCTAAACAGTTCTTGTTCTCTGTTTCTGTTCTCTGTTCGACACACTTGTTACAACGACAGTGTGGTATTACCTCTGTCCTATCATCTCTGTTTCTAACAAGTGGAAGTAGATGAGGATTGGGAGCTTTTTAACGGTGACGTCGGAGACTTTCTCAGGGAGGTAGATGCGGAGGGAGAGGTTTTTCTCCGGTGAATAGATGACATCTTTGGAGACGACGCCGTTTTGTGGTGTTAGAGATGGTGGGACGGTTGTTTCTCCTAAGAGACGCTCAATGCGGCCACTCTTGTAGACTCGAAACGCCGGAGATCTGTCGAAAGCGATTTCTGAATCCATTTTGTTGCTTGGATTAGAGATCATAGAAAGAACTGTTAGAGATGAGTGAAGACGATGAGAAGAAGAAGATAAGAAAGAGTGTTTTGTAGCAAACGAGAATTCAGTTTTTTTTTAACGGTTTGTCCGGTTTGATTTTTGTGGGTTCCGGTTTGACTCAATTATGCAATTGTTTTTGTCCAGTTTGGTATGGAACTGAGTCCGATTTTAGATTTAAAGTTAAAATTATAAATTGAATTGATGGTTAAATTAGTAATTTATTTTAGTATACATGTTAATAAAAGATGATGAATTTCGATCTATAATTGGTTTCGGTTAGATTTGAGTTCAATTTGTTTGGTATAATAGAAATGTTAGCAATCAGCTTTTGAGAATATTTCAATTTGGTTTAGGTTTGGATGGTTTGGTTGAAACCAGATGAGTGTAGGTAGATGTAGTGAATGTAGAGCTTGTTAGCGTGAAAGTGATGTTGGGTCTATCCTACTATCAATAATGTGATGCATGTGGTTGGACTCTTAAAGTCTCCTAACTCATATGGATGTGACTTATATGACAAACCGATTTCTTCATATATTATACGGAGGAAAATAAAAATCACATAATCATCAAATGATTCATGTTGATTTATATTAGATCAAGAACATGCTACATCTACAATTGAGAGCAAAGGATGGAATGGATAGTTTTCTTTCACACAGTTGACAATTCCTTCAATGTTTTTAAGTGGTTTTGGTTTTTGTTTCTTTGAAAATATATTTTTCACCATTTAAAATTATATATATTTAGGTGGATTGGAATAGCAGAAATTTATAACTTACATTGGTAACATTTCTACATAAAGAAACTATGAAAATAATAATAACTATAATGTGGGAAAAAATGAAAATAAAAACCTAAAAAATATTTTCAAAAATAAATTATGTTTATAAAGAAACAATAAAATTAAAATGATGTTTGTATCAGGTAATAAGAAAAAATATCCAAACAAATTATTTATTTTAGATTAGATGTGAGTGACTATATATTTATATCCAAATATACCAAATTTGTTTTACAAAATGCAATCTCTGAAAATAAAAAGCCCTATATAAAACAATTTTCATTATAGTAAAATAATAATAATTACAATATGTGGAAAAAAAAAGGATAAAACTTTAACTTTTTTCAAAAAGAAATTACATTTATATTTAAAGAAACAGAAAAATTTGATGAATGTATATATAGGAGGTAATAAGAAAATTCAACTAAAACGAAATAAGTTTATTTTTAGATTGAATGTGTGTGGCTATATTTATATTCAGAAATAAATAAGTATGTCAACAGCTGGAAAAAAATATGGATAAAAAATATTTTTATATAAAAGAAAAGTTTTTGTATACAAACAAAAGAATTAAACAAAAAAAATAAAATATTTGGTCCACTCTTTAACGAAATATATGGAACCACTCTTGATTCCATCACCAAACATCTTGAACATGTGCTCTTATTGAAACCCCATGACCAAAGATCAACATCTCATCATCTCCAATAAAATCTATTCTTTCTCATTCATTACTCTCAAGATTCATCTTAAAGATGTAAATAAACATTTCTCTTCATTTATCACTTCTATAAAACTGAAGATTTAAACCAATAATAATAATAATAAAAAAGTAAGTTGACAAAAAAAAAAGCCAAAAAAAAAGCAAAAACTAAGCTAAATATATGTAAAAGGGGGGAAAATAAAACACAAAAACTATCTAATATAATCGAGTAC
Source organism: Arabidopsis suecica (assembly GCA_019202805.1). Taxonomy (NCBI): domain Eukaryota; kingdom Viridiplantae; phylum Streptophyta; class Magnoliopsida; order Brassicales; family Brassicaceae; genus Arabidopsis; species Arabidopsis suecica. The sequence goes on along the minus strand of CM032909.1, from coordinate 1,081,780 downwards.
GATTAAAGTCAGTTAATTAAGCATCCATCTTAGTGTTGGCAGGTGAACATATCGCCATGACAAGATGATATCTTTGGCATCATCAGACTACTTCGCTATTCTATATGACAACACGTTTATTTAGCATATCTAATTAATAATCAGTTTACTTTCGGCATCTCTTAAAGATGTAAAAAAAAAAAAAAAAAAAAAAAAAAAAAAAAAAAAAAAAAAAAAAGATGTAAATAAAAATTTCTCTTCATTTATCACTTCTATAAAACTGAAGATTTAAAACAATAATAATAATAATAAAAAGTAAGTTGACAAAAAAAAAGCAAAAAAAAAAGCAAAAACTAAGCTAAATATATGTAAAATGGGGAAAAAAAAACACAAAAACTATCAAATTTAATCGAGTACGATTAAAGTCAGTTAATTAAGCATCCATCTTAGTGTTGGCACTTGGCAGGTGAACATATCGTCAAATCATTCACCACTCAAATTTAACAGTTGATTATTACTATAATATCTTCACTTAATAGTTATTTACCACAAATGATGCTATTATACTACTAGATGTTTTGGTTTTCTTTTGATGTCATATCGTCAAAGACTCGTTTAAACGATTACATGCATGTGTAAAATGAAGGATCCATCATAGTATTGGTAGGTGAACATTTTCTTTCTAAAGTTTTAATTATATTAGTATTTTACCCCTCAAGTCTTCATACACAACTATTCGCAACCCACTCAGATTGATGCCATAAAATAATAAAATCCAACCCATATTTACTTTATATAACCTAATTAAAAGGGACCTAACTTCTGCTGCGGCATTGTGTGTTTGATTTTGAGAAGGATGTATGAGAGGGAGAGAGAGCGAGAGATGCTCGTTGCACTAGCTTAAGGGCAGTATATATAGTAGAGATAGACCAATATAATGCCATGACACAGTACGGACACAAGAATCACAAATTTCTTAGAAATTTATAAAAGGGATCCAATGAGTACGTACGATGAAGTAAAATTAACATTGGGCCCGACAAAAAAATGTCTAATATTTCACCATTGAAAGTTAGAAAAAGTGACAAACAACTATTATCTAGACTCATGACAAATGATACATCGAAAGTATATATACATTTTGTGAAAATAGACAAACTACTTACATTTTATAACTATTGAGTTTTTTAATTACTTTCTATGTCCAGAAGAAGCCATGAGAACTGCAACAGCTGAAATAAACATAAACAACATACTGAAGAGAAGTAGATAAGTTTTACGCGACGATCTTCTGTATTCTCCAAACAAAACAACTCCCCAAAATGTACTCACAAGAGGAAGTGCCTAAGACACAAAATATTCAAAACATTGATTCAAAACCATAAAGATTGATTCTTGAATTATGCCAAAATCTTTTGAAAAAAGGTGAATTGCTAAAACCTGAACAGAATCAGCAGCCGCGTATCCTGCGGCTTGACCGCCCATAAACTGAAGACCGTTTCCAAAACCGCAAAGAAAACCCGCCAAAAAGGCCCAGTAACGACCATTCCAGTCATTTAAGTAAGCTTTAAAAGAAGATTTTGGAAGACCAAGAACAGGGTAGTAGAGGAATCCAATGTTGAGGATCAATGCAATGATAAAACAAGAAACAGAGAAGTAGAAGAATGCTGTGTAAACGACTAGCTTTGGAACTCCTTGTTTCAATCTGTTCCATTGATCGTTTGTGGCTAAGTTAAATGCTGGAGAGAAGAGGGAGAAACAAAGACCTGCGAAGAAAGTAATCGCTAGTCCGATTATCTTTCGTTTCCCGAACACCTACGATTTTAAAGACAACAAATTTTAATAACTTTTCAAAGTATATGGACTTGAAGAAAGCATTACCTTTATGGCTCTTTTGTTCTCAAGATCAATAAGAAACCTTGCTGTCCCTTCTTTGGGTTTGGCCAATGTTCTATTAGTAGCATTAGTCTCCAGGTCTTTTGATGTGTTTGTCTCTATTTCAGTAGATGGACCTGAAGCTCTGGAGAGACCAGATTGGGATATTAGTAAGAAAACAGAGTGTTTAAGACAAAAAAAAAAAAAGTGGGAGACTGAATCTTGATTACTCTTGCTTAGCCATTTCAAAGTCTCTTAGCTTGGCCTTGTTATCGTCTGCATTGGATCTATGAACTGCTGAACCAAGACAAACTGCGATCAAGAAACAGGCCACACCGGGGAAAAGGATCTCGGCTTTATTGATCTTATCATCCAAGAAATAGTTCAAGGTTGAGCCTGAAAGTTAGAAAACAAGAATTGTAAAGTAACCACTTTCAAACCATAAGTATGACTATAGAACACTCCGTGATCTTCTAACCTATGACTACAGTGATGCTTGATGTAACGACTTCTGTAACCGATAAGCCTACTAAAGCCCAAGCATATTGAGTTGCTAGATTCCCGAGGCTAAGCACGATCCCGCCCGCCATTGCAAACATAACAGATGGCCAATTATCCTACAAAATAAGTGGTTCTTTTTCAACAATAATATATAACCCTCTCTTTGTATATATATCCAAATGATTTATGTATATACTTGTGCAAGCTGAGTGATGAAGTTCGGGCTATCGGGTTTTGTAGACCCGATTTGACCAAAAGTGAAAGCTATGATAATGGCAGCCAACAAATTAGTGATGGAGTAATCAAGATAAGTGTGTTGAGGAAGACGACCACGTCTCTCCAAAAGTGTTAGAATTGCTGGCCAAGTCCCTAGAGATAGTAAAGCTAAAAGCATACAAGCTATGGCACCTCCTTTGCTCTCCACTAGATACATATTTTCGGTCGAAAAAACTGATCAAAATGGATCAGCCCTGCAAGTAAAAATATTGATTTAGGCAAAAGATCAAGCATAATTGTTTAGGTTAAGTAAGATGCTTGGAGAATTTCAGAATCATCTATTCCTTAAAAGCAGATTAAGAATCCACATCAGACATGACTCACTGTATCAATGATTCATGTAAAATAAAATAGACAAGATTCTTGATTGTGTCTCATGTTGATGAAATCTTAATCCTCTGTTTTCAGTTCTTAATTATAAGTGCAAGTCCAATTGAAGATTTTAGAATTCTTAGTGACATAAAAAATGGATGCTCTGCCTCCAAACACACATATGTTCATAAACTATTCATGACAAGAAAGGTTGAGATTTAAAAGACAACTAGAACCAAATCATCCAAAATGGGTATATGAAAAAGACACTACCTTTGCTAGGTTCTGCAAGAACAGAGGATAATATCACTTCTTCAAATAGAGTTTCCACCACATGTCTTTTAGATCTTTCTTCCAGAGAATGTAAAGATACTGAACATTGACTCACTTCTATGGAAATTTCATTTCAATTTTAGAATAAAATCAAACAAAGATATAAATTTTCTGATTTGCCTTGGAATCTTGATAGTGAGGTTCCATTCTTTGGATACTTTTTTGACTTTTCTTATCTTTTCGTGTAAACTAGAGAAATTAATTCTGTAAAACGACAAGTACCTAACCACTTTTCTTTCTCTTTTTTTCATTGAAAATTCATTTAAGTAAAGACGAAAGGAAAAAAATAATGTTTCTCCAATTAGAATGAAAAACTTATACTTTTGAAATAGAACATATCTTCTTCATTCACTTAGAATCTCACATTAGCAAATATAAAAATTAAAAATTTCAAACATTTGATTATTGTAATGCATGCGAAATAGACATGCTCAAACATATAGTAGAACTAAGAAAAGCTCATCATTTCCGGTGACCGGAAGATGCCATAAGAATCGCCACGGCCGCCACAAACATGGCCAACATGCTAACTAAAAGTGCATAAGTTCTCTTTGACGATCTACGATACTCTCCAAGCAAAACTATGCCCCAAAATGTGCTCACAAGAGGAAGTGCCTAAACCAAAAAGCAGAGCTCATGTACTTGCAAATAAAAATGTAAACTTTGAGATTACTCAATCTGAAGAAGCAAAAACTAACCTGGACAGAGTCCGCAGCAGCGTATCCAGCGGCTTGACCTCCCATAAACTGCAAACCGTTACCAAACCCACACAAGAATCCAGCGAAAACCGCCCAACCTCTACCTTTAGAGTCATATATATACTTCTTAAGCGATGATTTCGCTAAGCCTACCATTGGCCGGTAAAGAAAGATGAGGTTTAGAATCAAAGCAATGAGAAAACCCGCGATGGAGAAGTAGAAAAAGGCGGTATAGACAACGAGTTTAGGTACCCCTTTTGGCAATGTACTCCATTGATCATTTGTTGCCAAGTTGAATGCAGGAGAGAATAGAGAAAGGCAGGTTCCCGCAAAGAGCGTTATGAATAGTCCGATCATTATGCTCTTTCCAAAGACCTGCGCATTGACGAGGTTTTAAACACCGAATAATTGTATACTCTCTTTTGCTATGTAATCTTGCTAAATAAAAAATTCGAACTTTGAGTTCGGGTTTCGGGTGTTTTTCTCTTGGTCATTGTAATTGAACCTTGATTGCCCTTTTGTTCTCTAGCTCTACAAAGAATCCTGCTGTCCCTGCTTTCGCCTTTCCCGCTTGTTTCTCTTGAGATTCGACATCATTTTTCTCTGTTCATGGTAAGAACAAACAAGAAAACATCACAACTTGGTTCAAACTTCCACCAAAAGTTCCTACTCTTGACTGAAAATTTCGTTCTTTTGCTTTGCACGTATCTTCACTCAAAGAAATTCTTTAATCTCATAAAAGTATATCTAGCTTTTACCTTTTTCAGGGTTGTCTTCAACATTTTTAGTGGAAGAATAGAAATCTCTGTAAAAGATCAGAGTATTGTTAAAACAGAACAAGTTTTGAAACATGGAACAAAGGCAAAAGAAAGAGCAACATCGTACTCTGTTTCAGCTTTATACTCGCTAGGTAAAGACTTGAGTTTCGCTTTGACATCAGCTGCATTAGAAGCATGAACCGCAGCACCGAGGAAAACAGCGATCAAGAAGCAACCTACGCCGGGGAAGAGGATCTCAGCTTTGTTTATCTTGTTGTCCAAGAAATAATTCAACGTCGTACCTATAAAACTCACCGTGACATGCAAGAAACCAAATAAACATAAGTGATTGATTCATCACAAAACGATACAACATTTACATTAATACTGAAAATGTTTTCAGTTTACAGTTTTTGAAAAAAAAAATTCTCCATATAAACGCAAACGCGGAAATTGCATTTGATAAGTGAAAGAGGAAGTACCAATGACGACGGTGATGCTTGCGGTTATAACTTCAGTAACCGATAAACCGACAAACGCAAAAGCGTATTGAGTTGCTAAATTCCCAACGGTAAGAAGCACACCGCCAGCGACTGCAAGCAATACTGACGGCCAATTATCCTGTTTATTCCTCATTTTACCAATCAAATGAAACTTTACAATATATATCAAGAACCTCAAGAAGTAGAAGGAACCAAACCTGAGGGAGCTGAGTGGTAAAGTCAGGTTTTCGAAACGTGCTTTTTCCAATCTCACCGAGTGAAAACGCGATCACGATTGCAGCCAAGAGATTTGCGGTTGCGAAATCAAGAAAAGTGTGTTGAGGAAGACGACCTCTTCTCTCCAATAGAGTCAAAATCGCTGGCCAGCTTCCTAAGCAACACAATGAAAGTATCATACATCCTATAGCTCCTGCTTTGCTCTCAACCACATACATCTTCTTCTTCTTCTTCTTTAACACAAAAACACTTTCTTCTCTTGTAATATTTATGGGCTTTGCCTCTTACCCGGTTCACCTCACCGCTTTGGAAACCTTCCCGGTTTATCTAAACCGGATCTTCTTGGACAATGTTTGGCCAACCCTGCACTTCCTCTCTCTGTTTCTGCATGTGTGTTGTTGATGGTTGCGTGGAGAAAGTTACATGTGTATATCAAAAGATAATGTCAATAAAGGATTTCAAGACACATTGGCATTTTCAGCCTAATAAGACCAAAATGAGCTCATATATGTTTGGACTATGAATCTCATATTGACAGAGAATCTCTTAGTCATTTTTGATACTTTGTGGAGCTTTGAATCTGACAAAATGGGTATAAGTATTATGGGAATTAGCTGTCTTGATGAGATTCCTTTTTAGACAAAAACATGGTTACTAGGAGATTGGGTTGCAACCAAATGAAAGCCACAAGAGAAGCTTCCAAATTTCACTGTCAAGTGTTGTTAGGTTATGCAATAAAAATAAAAAGTTTGATTTTTGGGCGACTGAAACATCTAGGTATCAGTGGCCATTTCCAAGCTTCCATCTTTGTCTTTTGTCGAATGATTGAGGAAGTTCCCAAGCAGCCTTTGATCCAACACCATGTTAGGTACCTACAGAGTTAAGAGATATACTTTCTTCAGAGCAGCAGAAACAGAGATAAGACATGATTATGTGAATATAGAAATGAGAGTAAAACCTTGTCCCCAAAGAATATTTTGGTGTTACGAGCAATGGCATCGATGAATTTGAGTTCGAGAAATTCAGGGGTGAGCTTCAACTTGTTTGCTTCAGCTTCTTTCAGTACACTAGGAACATTGATCAGAGCAAAAGTATAAACATTAGACCAATTTATTCTTTATATGTTCTTTGTTTGCTTGTTTCAGAAGGAAAATGAATGGGAAAAAAGACTGGCTATTACCGGTAGTAATCTGCATCGGCGAGACTCTTTTGACGGTCAAGGTACATCTGATTCTCGATATCAGCTTCTCTCCGTGAACTGTCTTTCTCTGTCAACTTTTGTTGCATCAGAATCTTGCTTACATTGGCGTTCTTCTCAGCTTCACTAATGGCCATTATTTTCTTTGTCTCTGCCTCTTTCTCAGCTACTCTTTGTTTCTCAATAGCAATCAAGACCTTCAAAATCATTCATTCCAATTGTGTAAGCAATCTTAAAGCGTCCAGAGCCCATTATAACAGAATTGATGATATGAGCAAACCAGTGCGGATTGAATTGCCAGTGTTCAAATGAGTTTACCTTAGTGCGTTCCTCTTCCATTTGCTCAAAGTTACGCCTTACACTCTCTGGAATTTTTGGCTTTGTGACACGCACACTAAGAATCTCAATTCCTGGAGCATAACGCGTACAATCAGCTTGAAGAGCATCTTTCATTCGTTCATCAATCTGAAACACATGTGATCAAATGAATTAGCGAAAATCATCGTATATTTTCCAGATTTCAGACGCAATGAGAAAACTATCTAAAGAAAGCTGTTATTTTCCCAACAGGGGAAGGAAACGTCACTCCAAATGGATCACAAACATGAACCAGTCAATGACATGAGCATAAGCTTCCAAACCATTAAGATCAAAAACTTTATATGTTGAATTAAGGTTACAGCTTCCTAATAAAGTCAAGTACCTGGTCAAAGATGTCAATGTAGACTTGCTGAAGTGAATGAGAGCTGCAGAACTGATTGATCTCATGATGAATCTTGTCATATATCCATGTGTTATCATAGTTCACACCATAGTTGAGCAAAGTATCATAAACATAATCCTTACGCAGTCGATTAACAACCTAGAAACATGTTTATTCTGATCAATACATAAAATTAAGATCAACAGACCTTTAAGCAATGATGATGCCATTAGAAAAACAAATCTTAAGAAACTTACTTCTATCTTCTCAAAGGTAATCATGACACCTCCTTTGGTACCACATGGTATATCCTTCACCTAAGACACAGAGAATCGAATTAGTTAAAAAGCTAACAACTTAAACAAATCCAAGCTTTTTTATGGTATAAGACTCACTTGATCTGTCTGTAGAGTAACTTGAACAGGCTCATAGTTGGTTATGAAAGGCAACTTCAGATGAAAACCTGAAACACACAAAGTTCATTCCAATTTAACAAAAGAATGAAATCGCAATGAAACTACGAAAAGGAATCATAAATACCTGGCTCTGTGATTATGTTTAGAAGAGCACCACCTCTCCAATACGCTCCAACATGACCTTCAGGAACTTGATGCACCAACGATGACGGAAACATAACCTGATGATAATCCATTAAGCAAAATCTTTAACAAAAACAACCAAAAGCGAGTATTTTTTGTTCTGTGTCACTCAAATAGGTTCTATAAAAGTGTACTTGTGACCTTACACTACACTAATCCAAAATCTAAAACGAAACAAGTGAAATCTAGGTCGAGAAGAATACAAAGTCATCAACTTTAAGTCAACTTGTGATACAAAGCTTCAACATTTCGAAAAGGGTTGACTCAGAATCGAAAGATGAAACAATTAAGAGAATCGATTTAGTTAAGATGAGTGTATAAACAAACACAGAGATCAAACGAGAAAAGAGGAGGAGATACAATACCAAGGCGGCGATTGCAGCGAAAACACCGAAAGCAATGAAAATCGAAGATACATCGCCACCGGGTTCTCCGACCGGTGGTGCGCGAGGAATTTCAGGTCTCCGTTGTTGAGCATCCATGGCGAATTTTGCTTAACCGGGAAAGTTTTTTGTTCACTGGAAAATTGGAAAACTTGGAAAGGGGTTTTTCAAGATGAAGTTTTTTTTTCACCTATGAGGGTTTTATAAGGTGTGGGAGGGAAGACTGTAACTCCGTGTGTTGAAATATATCGAACCGTTGGATGGAGAAGAATCAATGGATCGTATTTTTTTCTAGATGTGGGAGTAATCTCCAAAATTTCATTAAAACTTTCATTTTTTAAAACAAATATTCAAATATTAAACAAACACTATATGTGGATATGTTTTCCATTATCAAACCTATTACTTAAGTCTTGAAGAAAGAAGAAAAAACTAATATAGAAAGAAAAAAGTTTATTTTTGATTAAAATCATAGTTTTTGTGTTTAGTCTCTTACCAATAATTTTATGTTTTATTTTTATATATTGTATTTGCTACTGGTGGGTGGAAATATTGATTTGGGAATAAAAATGGTGAAAACAACTATGTAAATTTTAAAGGTGGAAACAACCGTGATAATGTATGTAATGTAGAGTTGGGAGATGAATACGGTAAAAACTACGCTGTAAAAACAATGTTGATGATGTGGGTCTTCATGCAGACAAAAATTATATGGGTCTTGACCAATAAGAAAATCGGTATGTATGATATTCACTGAGGTTTGGCCAACTTTCTTTGGTTTTCTTCTCTAGCTCCTTGAGACGCCTCTCATGGGGTCCTCTAGCACTTGGTCCACTTTCTTGAAACTTTTTGTTTCTGTTTCAAACGTCAACTAAATAAAGAAGATTCATACACTAGCGGAATTATACTAGATTCTTTGATTTACCTACAAGGCCAAAAAAATGTAGAATATTATCTAGGATCCACATGAGATAGTAAATCAGGATTTGGAAAAGTCTAAAGTATAGTCGAATGTCTATAAATAGTTAGGACCGCGAGTTTATTCCCATGCGAGATGCAATGAGTGTTGAGATGTCGGATGGATGCATGGGTCTTGGAAGGTTGATAGCCAATTCTCTTGAATCACTTGGATTTTTGACGGGTTGAAAAATACACGATGTTGTATTTTTAACTCACCATTCATAATTAGATTGTCTCCTATGTGCATTGTCGACCATCATTTGAATTGTTCCTACCTTAACACATATTGAATGGTGTTGGTGAATCATTTTTGAAAGGTTTAAACGTAAATGCAAACACTATCAATTGAATGTTAGTGATTGTATAGCCGCAAACATTAAAGTCGTTCATGATATATGATTGATTTTCTTTTTTCTATAAAACGATTCGCATTAAAACTTTAAAAGAAATTTTCATCACTAAAATAGTGTGCAATATATCATATAGATTAAAGCAAGATAGTATTAATTAGTTATTTCCGAATTCGGTGAAAAAAGGAAGAAAGTTAATTACTAGGGTGGAAAGTGGAAGTACTAGAAGTAAAAAGAACATGTTGAAATAATGAAGAATGTTGAAGTAAAATGGACGACAAATCCCATATTAAGACACCAAAAAATTAAGGGAAGAAGATCCAATTGACCCATTATCATTACCATCTGATTTTTGGAAGCTTTGTTAGAAGGACGTAGGAAGGACCTATTGCAAAGTCTTCGATGAAATACAAAATTATTTCGGTGTCTCGTGCATACCCTTTGGTGTGGATGCATGGTAGAAGTAAACGATAAATTTAACTAAAAGCCTTCGAAGAAACATGCAACTTGAAAATGGGCAACGAATTATGTTATATCTAACTTCACAGTCTCAACGACATCGTTTCCACTTCAATCCAAAGTACATATTAGAAGACTCTAACCATCAGTTGTTTACTTTTATACTTTTGGCCTAATATTATCTGGTTCCCGTGGATCAGTGAGGAATCATAACTTAACACAACCAAACAAGCTAGTGGGTTGTTCACATTTCTTACTCATATCTAGTTATGTTGTGATGGGTTCATCACTAGTGATGGGCTAAGTCATGCCTGAAAAGGTCTAATCCAATCTTGATACTACTAGTTTTCTAAGGACCGACTCAAAACAAACCCAATTTTATAAAGAAAAAGAGGTTAGATCCACGGTATAATAACAGTTTAAAAGTAGATGAGATGTGTGTAAACATGTCCATTAGGGCCAAACACGGCCGGTCTGACCAACAAACCAAACTCTCGGACTTAGATATTTAACCTTGAAGAAAAAACGAGCATATATTAAGCTTTTTCAGCTTAGCAAATCAGGTTCATATGGAAATAATATTGATCAATCTAAAAAAAATTTTGGGGCACCATAACACTACCACTTCCTATATTGTTTGCATTCTATTTATGTTACTTGTTCTCTTTACTCTGCATGTAAACACTTAAAGAAAGATTCCATTAAATCATTTCTTACATACATTACATAAAAATAGCCTAAACAACAAAGCCAACCACTAAATGGATGTCTGCCTCAAAGAACTTGCATTCACACGTGGCGAAATCTCATCCGTACATCAAAAACGTCAGCCTCACGTTCTTAATCACTAGCCTTTTATAGAAACGCAATGACGAAGAAACCAAGTGTGAGAGCGATTGAAATGAACAAACTCGATGCACTATTGCCTGAAGGGTCAAAAACTCCGACCGGACCAAACGCAGGAGGTCCCTGAAACGGTTGTGTTCCTGAAGTAGTTCCGGTCGTCGGAGTTGTCCCTGCACTTCTGTGTAAGACAAAAACATGTAACATACACCAAACTTTTAACTTTTAAGGCACGTTATATATATATATATATAAAAGAGAAGTTTAACCAAACAATCTCTTTACCAAATCTTGAAAAGTGTAAAAGAAAAAACAGAAAAATGTTTATTTGTCAATTTCAGCTGTTGAGAATGGTTGGTCCTCTCTGTCTTCTTGATTAAATGAAATGAATAAAGAATTAAATTTTGATTTTCACTTTTTATGAGTTCTTGGCAAATTTGAAGAGTTTAATGGAAGTAATTAGTAAACAAACATACCCAGGACTTGAAGGATAGATGCAACCAGTAACCACAGCTGCAAAAACAAAATTCAAGAAACAGAGGAAATGATCAAAAAGATTGCATCATAAGACCAACAAATTCAGATTTTAGAGATTTGTTTACTTGAAGGAGGATTTTGACTGGTAGTAGCAGTTCCTGAGAAATTACAGCTTCCAGAGATTTGACCAGATCTTTGGAAATAAGTATTAACCGCCCAATCACAATGACTCTTGATAGTGTTTGGTTGATAACAAGGACCTTTGTCATGAATTTGATTACAATCTTTTAAAACTCCACATGCATAGTCTATTGATGTTTGAAGATCTTTCTCTTCAATACCATCTCTACATAGACAATAAGTTGCACCTAAAAACAGAGAAAGTGAGAGAGAGTTGGTTCAAGATTCAAGAACAGAGAATCGTTTTGAACAAAAAGCTTACTTGAGTAGGTGGTTAAAGCCAAGAGAAACAAGAGACCAAGAAGCGATCTCATGATGGACCAATGCAAGTTTTTAACTTCAAAGTTGTAACACAAACCAAGAAGATAGCTTCAAAGAGAGAGAGGAGAAGAAGAAGAGAGATGAAATTTAGATGAGAGAGATATGAGTTTATTACTCCCTCTGTTTTTAAAATGTTGTCGTTTTAACTGTATTTAGACAAATTAAGAAAAGGTATACAATGACTATATTAACCTCATAAAAATGACAAGTAATTATTTACAAATAATTTGTGTTTAATTAAATGAGGGTAATTTGGGTAGTTATTGGCATAAATTACATTATTACTTTAAAACGACAACTAATTTAAAACAAAAAAAATGCTCTAAAACGACAACTATTCGAAAACGGAGGGAGTAATAAAAGAGAGTGTTAAGACCATACCATCTCTCTCTGGTTCCGAGGTTTAACCACAGACAAGAATCTGAAAATCTCAGTGTCCAAACTCCAAATATGTATATGGTCCATGGTAAATTCTGAACATTATATTTCTTTTTTGATGCCAAAATTGTAATTTTTTTCATTTATCGTCTGATAGTTGGTACAATTTAATTTAATTATTCTTAGTCAAAATAAAAGCAGAACCAATTATTCGTCGTGATTTCATCGTGAGACCATAATGGTAGACTCAATTAGAAAAGAAAAAAAAAAAAAAAAAGAAAAAAAAAAAAAAAAAAAAAAAAAAATTAGAAAAGAAAAAAAAACATTTTCGAAAATTAGTATTTTTGTTAATGTTCATTTGATAATGTACGATGGAAAAAGAAAGTTGGGAATTGACTAATTTTAGAAATTTTTGCATTAACCTATAGGTGAGTTAATGCTGACCTGGCCCTCTAGTCCTCTGTGGTTGGTGCACGATACATTCGAAGTTTGGTGATTAAAAACTTTCTTTTTGTATCAGTATTCATAATTATTTTTTCATAGGTAGTGGTATTTTTTATTTTATACTTAAAACGGTAATTATTAACCCAAGGGTCAGGTCAAAACTTAACCCAACATTGGTTTTGATGGTTTCTGCAGATTCTGTTGTCTCGATATGATCGTCGTAAACTTTTTATTCTTTGCAACGCTTAATTTCTAAATTTGTTTGCTAATTATTTTCATTGGTTTCATTATTACTATAGATTAGTTGTCAGTTTGTCACATAAAATTTATAACTGATTTAGTTCCAAATGAAAATTTGAAATGGACTTTCTTTATGAAAGTGTTTCAAAGAGATATGGAATGTCAAAATCTTTTGTAAGCTGAATTAGCCACCGATATTGAATGAGAATATTCTCATTTTATTAACCAAAAGAAGAAAAATATAGCGAATAAAGTTTCGATTTCTTTGTGGCCTTTTCTACAAAATATATATTTTATCAATTATCATTTTTCATTTAAATGATTCTGACTAAACCAAAACCTGTTTAGAGATGTACCGATCAAGTTTCAAACCAAGTCTCATAACAAAAATGATTCTAACACCTTCCAAATTAATTGTGACATTCTTTTCTCATAATTTTTCTTTTCATCAAATGATTTTTGTATTGGGTTGCAACTTGTAAATAAAACTGTAATATGATTATTGAAAAATATATACAGGTAAGGTGGTGCTTAGACTATTTTATGTAATGAAAATAAAAGAATATCGCTGACTTTAAGAGCATAAATCCAAGGACCACTCCATATCTAGCACATGAAGATGCATCATACCAATCAGATATATATTTAGATTTGTGGCGTAAATATATTTATGCAGAGACATATTGTCGAGATAAGACGAGCTCGTCTATAATTACATGATCTTGTTTAATTAATGCCATTACTAGAAAATTTGCCGCAATACCAAAGAGATTCCAACCATCTAATTTAAATGATGGTCTTATAATTTTAAACGATAAGTTATTTGACTTGTGTTAGGGATTGACTAAATACAAGTACAACGGAAACAACAATTAAAACATTATACATAATTACATATAACGTTTAGCTGCTCATATTAGTGTATACTATCACTACAATTTTCTTATAATCGATAAATAATTCAACATAATAAAATAACACCTAGGCGATTAATTAATCAATTTAGACATGGTTAACGCCTACATAAATTCATAATATTAATCCACATTATCCGAACATATAAAATCAGACAAAATAGTCTCTTTGAATACATCTTGTTATCTAAGTATAAGAGTAAGATGGTCATAATGAATTTTCTAAGTGACATAGTAAATATTCAACAAGACAATTTATGGTAGTTTATAATATTCGATAAAAACACTCGCTGCCTTCTACGATTCATTTTTCTACTGAGAGATACAAGCAATGAAATAAGTTACGTAGCCACCCACAAACCCTAACCCTAAAATCTCATTGCTCTAATTAATTAATCAAGAATCTTTTTTTTTAGAATTTGAGAGTTATTTCACTTCCATTAATATTGCTCTGATCTTCACCTTCATCCCTAAGAGCAGCCAACCCTTTTCTCTCTCCGCCACCACTCTCCGACGACTTTCCTTCTTCGGTGGCACTGTCCGTTAACTGATGATGATTTGAATCGGTGGAGGCGGCGCCACCGGATGAGCCGTTAAAGGTTTGAAAGTGGTGGTGGTGGAGCGGCTGCGTAGGCGGTGGGGTTGTGTAGAATTCTTGAGAGGAGCAAAAGTGTGGGGGAGGCGGCCCTGCCGTGGTGGTGTGGTGGTGGTGAACTTGGTGGTGGTAGAGAGTCGGAGTGCCACCATGTGAGGTGGTGTACTCCGGTGGAACCCATATGCCACCTAGGACCACCAAATGTGGACCTGGCCCACCTGATGTTTGTGGGCTTGGGCTTGGTCTTCTAGTGTGAAGCCTATACTTCTGTTTGTTTAAAATTAATACACCATAAGTAAAGTACTTAAATATGAGTTAAAAAAAGTTGTAAGCATATTGTGGTGGCTTGTGATTTAAGTTACCTGGAGATGGCTTTTGACTTCATCATTGGTCAGGCCATCAACTTTCATAAGTTCCCTTATTTGTTTCGGTGTAGCCACTGCAAAATATATAAAACATATAAATACTGGCATTTAATTCCGTATATATATACGAAATAAGTTCGATTCAAAAAAATTAAACCAATTTTTAATCAGGTTAACAAGTTTATTATATTATATATATATATATATATATATATATATATAAACTTATTCAAATCAAAACCGAAAAAAAAATATTATTTGAAAACTAACTATATAATTAAAGGATGGTCAAGTTGATCTCTCATATATACAGTATACAATAATGATGTACTGTATTTGGCGAATCAAATATCATGTCTACTAAAAAAATTTGTTCTAATTAGTTGAAAATTTTGTGAGATTAACCATGGTAAAGCTACATCAAACTAATACTTAGTTGATTAGAATAAGTGTATTTGTACCTTGCGAACCACCAAGCATTTGAAGAGCTTGGACAAATCTCCGGTGCAAGTCCGGCGACCAGCAACGTCGTGCCTTTCTATTACTTTGACTTGTTGTAGAAGAAACTCCATTGCTGTTTGAATTGTTATTATTATTATTATTGTTATTATCATTGTTGATCATGCTCTCATCATTACCGTCTTGGCCATTAGTATGCTCGTTGGTCGGAGACACCCTCTTGACCTCCGTAGATAGAGCTAATTCAGGCAAAGATTGTTCCTTAGAGAAGGGAAGAAAAGCACCGCTGCCATTTCTTTGTTTTGCATCAAAATGTCCGAGTTTCGGACTACTAGTAATCTCGTCTTTGGGAAGAGATTGATCAGTAGTTGAATCAATGTTTTTTGGTTTGGTTTCGGATTGGCTCCAAAGCTGAGCAGTCGTCATCCAATTACTTCCTTTGTTGTTTGGTTTTTCAGGTTGGTTCCTTAAGGGTATGAACTCTTCGAGAACTGGTCTTGTGGCAACACTTTGGTTATTGTTATTACTATTTGCTCTATATGCTTCTAGTTGTTGTTTGTAAACTTCCACAGCTGAAAAAAAAAAAACTAAAGATGGTAAAGTAATTTAAAATATGAAAGTAAGAGATGTATATAACATGAACCTTATAACCTTTAAATCACTTTAGTTAGTTTTGTTGATTTCAGTGTTGGGAGGAAACAAAAGTTTTGTGATTCAAAGAAATCAAAAGCAAGCTCTGATTTTTATGAAATAAATTCTTAAACTAATGAATAAAGATCTTTTCAAAAAAAGTATAAAGAAATTCAAAAAACTCTCCTATACGTATAATAAATAACTAATGGTTCTCTAGGTTTTGTTTTTGGTAATAAAGGAATTATTTTAAGATCATATTATACACAAGTATATAGATGAAGATCTAAATATATGTAAATGGAAATATTACCATTGTTAAGGAGTTGCATGCAAAGGGGAAGCTCGCGTTTGAAGGCATCAATCTTGAGACGTTCTTGTTCTAGGCGAGAGAGAAGATCTTCGAGCTTTTGTGTGGTTGGATCGCTCTGAAAGTTATCTCCAAAGGATTTCAAAAGCATAGAGTAGCTTTGTGGCTTGCAATCCAAGCTTAGTTCTGATGAGGAAGCCATATATATAGCTAATATACTCTCTCTCTTTCTCTGAATAAGAAGAGAATATCTATTGATTATAAAAGTATATATATATGATCAAGGAATCAAGAAGAATTTAATTCTGGTGCCTTCAAGTTTCAGATGATATATGTATATGCTATATGGTTCTTCAGAAATATTTCAAAGATTTTGAGGGTTTTTGGAAATTAGGGTTTGGAGAGGAAGAGAGAATGAAGAAGAAGATAGAAGAAAAAGGGAATAAAATGTTAGGTTGTGGACACAAGGAGGATCACGAGGAGGTTCCTGTCCTTTTTAGAGGGCTCAATTCAAAGCAAGGGAATAATGTGATCTGTCACCATACACATATATATACACACATATATATCTATCGAAAGAGAGAGAGACTAAGGAGATGTGTTTTTGTTTTAGAGAGAGAGTGAGAGGCTTCTTACTGTTAGAAATCGTTCCTCTTCTCTAATGAGTCAATTACTGAAGGTGTGACTCTCATTTCTCAAAAAGCTTATTCAAGGCTTTTGATGCTACCATACATGGTTTCATGAAGCTTAAACAAAATATCTAAATACCTAATTGTTTAGAATATCTATTGGCTTTTTATAACTAAATATTTTGGACAAAATTTGAGGATTTCATTGGTGTTTTAGTGGTTATGAAAAAATTATGAGATATAATTAATAATAATATTAATGGTAATATGCCACGATTCAACAATAACTTCAATTTATCGTATTTTCGTGGAATAATAACATATGTGATAAATAAATAAAAAAGTAAAACACAATGAAAACAAGTCTTTAGAATGAGGAAATTTCTATTAAAGAAATTTCTATTAACTACAAAAATAAATTATGCATAAATTACAAGCAAACATATTTTTTTAGCAACCACACATTAATTAAAAAATCATTTCATGATTTGGTAGTCCAATCTAAAATAAAAAAGTTTACAAAATCTATTTTAAAAATAAAGTTTTAGAATAACGAGTTAGGCAACAAACAACAAATTTTTAATTTTATTGGTTGCCATCAAACTCTGCCAATTGTTTGGTCGTGGTTGTAAACCGCATGACTTTTGCTGTCATAGCAAAACAATTATCAACCATATGGTTAATAAAAATTATTTATGATTCAGTAAATATCATATAGTTAATAAAATTATTTATGACTCAGTTTACACGATAAAATCATCAAAAACCATGTGATTTTTTCTTATTTTCTTGTCTTATTATGCTTAGTTTTTAATCACTTCTTTTATCAAATTAATCTATACATAATTCCATATGAAAGAAAGAGAAAAGAGAGGCTAAAGGAGAAAAGAGGAGGATATAAAGCAGCAGGGCAAAAGGGAATATATGGAAACTTGTTATAAAGAACAAATGGGTAAGAAAACAAAGTTTTAAATTATTTCTATTAAAGCGATATGTTGTTTTTAATCTCAGATTTCGCTTTTGTTGGTTCACCACTTCACATAGTTTATACTTTTGTAAATTCAGTTTCATAATTTTTTAGATAAAATATGCTTCCTAATTCTGCCATAAATCAATGATCTTTAGCTCATGTTGACAAAAAAAAAACATTTTCAGATAGTTGGTTCTTATATTTTTCGACACAGTTAAATAAAATTATGGAATCACCACCGCAATTATAAGATAGGAATCAATGGTGAACGTTTTAGTACATTTAGGGCAATTTAGAGTTGTTGCCATAAAAACAAATATTCTTCCACCACCTTCTAATTTATATAATTAATTATTTTTTCAATGGAATTGAGATTCAATATAAATCAAAGAAGCATATACTAGGCAACAAGATTTTTATATTTATAGTTGCACGACGGCGAGAGAGAGAGAGACAGAGATAACGATTGATCAATAATTTTTTCTAAATTGAATTTTTTTTAAAGTTGAATAATTATTCTAAATTTTAGTGGATGCAAAAGAGAGAAAGAAAGGGAATATCTGATTTAGTTTATTGTAAGGACAGATATTCACTTAAATAAATAATATTGAAAGAAGTTTGAGAGTCGCAGAATCTTCCCACCGGGCTTTAGTGAAGTGGCCAGGAAGGTAGAAGATTCTTCTTACTTAGAAATTAGAAATATTTATAACTTTTTCAAAGACAGTTTTTGCAATTCAAAGTCTTTCAAATTTTCTTTTTGTATCTAGGTTTTAATGAAAACTAATGAACTAATTGTAGTAATTTGTACTTATAAATTCCTAAAAGTGAGAATAATGCGGCTAATTGGAAAAATTATGATGTTTTTAGTCGTCTAATCACCAAACCTTATATGTTTTTGTACTAGATATATATAGTGTGGGGTGTGGCCATAGTACCTAGTGCTGAAAACTCTTCTAAAATGTGGTCTTATATATCGAGTTATTTAGATTTTTGTACGATCAACCTCAGACCCTTCTAATAGCGGTCCAAAAAAAGAAAAGTTGAACTAAGCACTAGCACTACGTGATCGTGAAAATGCAAGTGATGCTACAAGAACTGCTTAAATTAATCTATACATGACGTTAAATGATTCACAGAAGCTGCTTGCAACGATACTTAGTCTAGACCATATAGATACGTAATAGATAAATATATATATATATATATATATATATATATATATATATCTTTTCTAATCACTAACAATTATACCATTGATCAACTAAATTTGTATAATTAATCGGAACATAGAATTTAATCAGCAAATTATTTATGTTGCTATTTTTTTTTTTGGTCGAAATTATTTATGTTGCTTATTTCTAGTATTCTACTATGAGTTGTTCCGGTAGGTCCATATCTATATTAATTACATATGTATATTAATTCTGAAAAATTTATGATGAAAGATCAAATTATATTTTTGTTTATAATTTATTGTTTCAAGCAACCAATTGGCAATCTAATGCCACACATCAAATTTTCGGACAGACCCTCCGACATGCATATCCTAAAATTTTGATATCCAATTAAATATTTCATATTTTCTTCAAAATTAATTCTTCTAATTCAAGTGATGATGTGTTATTCTATACGCTAATATTTTCTTAAGTACAACTATCATTGTACCTTATTCGAAACTTTTAGTTACTTTATATAAATTAAGAAATAGCAATTACTTGAACATACTTGTTATCACGATCGATATCATCCAAGCCTCTAAACAATGATTCGAAATTAGAGTGGAATTATATATCCCCTCTCTTACAAACTCAATGGTTATCTCAATAACAACTAGAGATGTTGTAGTGTCAAAAACTTTGCAGACTGAACCGACCTAGTCAGATTAGTAATTACTAATTTAGGGGATTAAAACAGGATTTTTTTTTTTTAAATTACTACCGTATTAGGTCCGATATGGTCTATATGGGAGAAACTACTATGCCAAGGATTTCGTATAAAACTGATCGTTAATACTATAGGACCGGACCAGACCAAACCTAGATCCAATTCGAACCGACCGCAAAACCATGTGACTGAACATATTAGACCACATCAATAATCAAACAAATTGTGATACTAAAAAATGAAAATAATATAAAATATAAACGATGAACGGAACGTAACTTGGACTACTCGTATCTTTATCCTCTTTTAGACACCAGAAAAGTAGAAAATTGAATTCTTTTGCGAGCCGACAAAGGAAAAAAAAAAAGGCTTTTGAAAAATGCATAGTTATTGACATAAGTTTTAAGTGACTTAGGTATATTCTTGTATTTCTCTTTTATTAAATCTCTTGTTTTAAAAACGTATCACCTAATTTCTAAAACCATATACACTATACATATTCTAGGAGCGATCAATCAGATATATCAAACTGAACTTAAGCAAACTCAATAAAAAGATCAACCTGAAAAAAATGAAATGCATTCTTTGGATAAAATGGCTTCACATATTAAGTTTTAGTCGGATTTTTTTTCGTGTTTAAGGTGGTAAAATATTTTAGGTTTTCAGGTGTAACCGGACTAAACTAATAATCGGATTGCGGGTTACCAATGCCCGATTAATCCCGATTTCAAAACACTTGTTATACAAAATATATATATATAATATCTTGAAGAATAACATGTAAAAAAAGAAGAAGAATATAAGAAAAAGGAAAGTGGAGAAATATTCGAGAGTCCGTATTTAATACAGACAAAGGGGATATTCAGATAGAAATCAAAGTTAAGAAGCAAGTCGAAACGTGTCACGAGAGAATCTCTTTTGTGCGTGCTTTGCATGGGATGCTAAAAAAGAAATAACTCTTTACTTTTCGACCAAATTAAATAACAAAAAATGTAATA
This sequence comes from Arabidopsis suecica, assembly GCA_019202805.1. Taxonomy (NCBI): domain Eukaryota; kingdom Viridiplantae; phylum Streptophyta; class Magnoliopsida; order Brassicales; family Brassicaceae; genus Arabidopsis; species Arabidopsis suecica. The sequence goes on along the minus strand of CM032909.1, from coordinate 1,061,040 downwards.
CATTCCCGAAATAAAAGAAAAGAAAAGAAAAAGAGGTAATTAAAGTTGGATTCTAAAGAAGAATCTTTAGAAAAGTTAAGGGTTGGAGTCTTGCACATGAAGATTTTAATTGGTTTGAACAAATGCGACCAACCAACCATTTTTTTCTTCTAATTTATGTTATTTTGTTTTCTCATGTTACATTTCCATTTTTTTTTTTGGTCAAAATATAAAAAGTTATTTTTTCGTATGCTGATTTTGGAGGGTAAAAAATGTTATTAGTTTTTTTGCTAAAAAAAAAATTAAAAAGGTTTATTCAAACTAATGAATGATGGAATTCAAGACTAATGATACAAAGGGAATTCCACAATGACTGGTTAATGTGTTGAGGGAATTAGGTACCTTCTATTTTTTAAGAACATTCTTTTATGTATAAAATTATTTTAAATTTTTATTTGCTTTAACTTTCATGCAAAGTTCTTTATTGCTCTTATCCTATTATATTACTGCATATTCTGGCATGATAATTTTACAGAACACATGAGCGAACATACCACACAAATATATACGTGTATATTCGTGGCTGCGTGTATATAATATAGATTAATATATAATAATATATCTATTTTGGGCTTTAACAAAAAAAAATATCTATTTTGTGTGTGTAGAGTTTAGGATTTATACATAGATTCAGGAATTTTTAGTCTAGAGTGATTAAGTTTTTCTTTTTTTTGAGATTAAGTTTGTACGATCGATATTAAACCAATAAATTATAATTTGGTTCCACGCATGGAACCTAGTTTGCCTCAAATTCAGCTACCCATGTTTTATATATTCATCTGTGTTTCCAAAAATCTAAAAAACTTGTTTTGCCTTCAAACATAATAGATTAATTATATTAATACTTGTCAACCGAAATAAGATTTCTCCCATTCAACAATTGGAATTAGCCAATAGGGAACCAATATTCTAATTTCTAAGCATATATATGGCACATTGGTGAAATTAGTCCAATGTGAAAACATATGGACTTTGGTGACATAATCCGATTGATAACAAACAATATACCACAACAATACTCTTTTTTCTGTTATAGTGAGTAAGAATTTTGTAAAATAACACCGTTTCATTTTATCGAATTCTTTCTCTGTTGGAAAAATATATCAAGTTAACGAATGAATTAAAAAAAAAACGTAAAACATGATTATGTCTCAAATTCGAATAATATAAACATATTGGAAGATTATAATCAATTGGGGATGTAGCTCAAATGGTAGAGCGCTCGCTTTGCATGCGAGAGGCACGGGGTTCGATCCCCCGCATCTCCAATTTTTTGTACTTTTTTTTTTAATTTTAAATTTTGACAAGTCTTAAAAATATAATTGCTCTCGCACAGAGAAAAAATACTCAATCAGCAAAAAAAAAAGAGAGAAATACTCAAAGTTTTGAAAGATCCAGAGTCTTGTCGAAAGTTTTATGTAAATAACTCATTTTAGTATTTTACTTATCATCTCAAACCTTGAAAAAATACATTCTTGAAAATAAAATAGAAAGAAGTAATATCGTTTACAAAATTAAAGAGCAAACAAAAATTGGATGAATGTAAATATATATAGCTACATTTTTGTTCCATATCAAAATTAAAGAAAGAACAAAAAAAAAGAAAAATCAAAGAATATTGAATCTAAAAACTCTTTCTTCTACTCATAGCTACAGCTTCCACTTACATAGTCCCTTCACAAGTTTTAAAAAGCCATCCGAGAAACAAGAAAAAAATTGATTTCTCTCCAGAATTTGCAGGAGACATAATTTGGATCTGCTTAAAAAAAATAAGATTTTGATTACTTACAAGCTTTAAATTTGATTTTAGACGAAAGTAAGAGAGAACTTACCAGTGAAAAGACTGTGTAGTGAGTGTTGTTTATGGTGAAAGAAGCATATAATATTTTTGATGTTGCTTTTGAGTTATTTTTTGAGGAATGGTTTTTGACAGACGAGAAGTCTTTGGTCACTACCATCTTGCAGATCTATGACTCGTGATTCCCAACGCACTCGAGCTGCAAGTGCGCGAGCCATCTCGATTACTCCCACTTTGTCGCTTAGAACAACCCATCCCTATTAAATCAATCACATAAAAGGTCTAGATTTTTACTTGGGATTTTGGGATCTTATGGGGGGAAAAAAGAGAAATGGTGTGTATAAATATATAAACCTCAGGGCGAAGAATCCGGTCCATCTCCAAGAATAAGTCCATTAGGCTGCATCGTTCTGAGCTTAGATGTGTGAGAAGTTCATTGGCATGAAGCATGTCATATGTTCGAGGATATGTCGGGAATGGTTCACACCTGCGCAGTGAAGAAAGATATTTGAGAATCTGATCATAAAATTTCGATAAAAAGCATTAGCTTTTGAGTCTTTAATGCGCTGCTAATGTTGCTTAATGTCTAAAAGGATCTTCTTTTAACCATATATTTATAGGTGAAACTGAAAGGAGATAATTTTGTCACAAATGTTGCTTAGTATCTAAAAGGTTCTTTTTTAACCATCATTAGAGGTGAAAAGAGATGATAAATTTGATGAACTTTAGAGGAAAAAACACACTCACCAGTCATGTAGGACACCAGCGAAACCACGATCAAGTATGATAGGAAGAGTATTACGTGCCTTGACTGGGACAACGTTCATTACCCAAGCGGATTTTCCTTCGTCAAGTAAGGCTGCATTTAAATTCCCAAAACGAGCATTCATGTCCATCACATTGCGTATCATGTTAAAAGGCGGGAGAGGATCTTCATCACCGGGTCTCTTTGGGTGGTCAGAGAAAATCAAAGGCGTAAGCAAGGACCAATAATTTCTCAGAGCTGATCTCCATACTTGTGTATCCTCGAAGAATTCTTCCGGTTTTAAACCTGAAATATTCAATATAAATCCAAAACAAAATATTAAATTCAAGCCCAGCAGAGGTTGTCAAAAGAGATACAGTCCATGAAACAACAAAGTGGTTGTCAGAAGAGATACTTTCCATGAATTTCAAGCCCAGCAGAGGTTGTTCCTGCAACAGCAGACCTGTTCTGTATAGGAATCCAGCGTTTACTTGTGGTTCCGCTTATACATGGAACCAGTGGGTGGTAATACGGAACACTATCTCCATCTTTGCAAAGAGGTATAGAAGCTTGCGAACTACACCAACCAGAAAAAGCATCAATACGGGAAAGCCAAGCTTACACTTTAAATGCCAAGAACATGTCTCAGGATCAAACTTACCGAGACGAATAGCAACTTGAATCTACAGTTTTCTGCCAAAGAAACGTCTCATCCTGCTGAGCTGTTAGACTCCAACAGATTTTCTTAGATAACTCATCCACCCGTGTTGAGATGCTCGTTTTCTTGGTATCTGGTACGTTTCCCTGTGCTTTGTTTGTGGGGGAAGTTAAAACAAAGTATCCCCCGGGTTTCAGAACACGATCCACTTCCAAAAGTAGCATTGCATCTGCTTAAGGGACAACAGAACAGCAACATATCAGAACAAAGTTAACCATATTACGAGATCTCAACTTCAAAAGTTAAAAAACAACGAGTCAGGCTTGCGAGACCATTTGATATGATTACCTTTGATATCCCAAGTAGTGCCACATTGAGCACAATGGACCATATCAAAAGACAATGCCGGGTAAGGAAGCTGTTTTGAAAAGAAATTGCCAATCATTGCAGGAAGGCCTCTCTCTAGAGCTAACTGGACTTGGCTCCCAGTTGCCTCATACTCAGCAATACATATAGGCATCAGCTTCAAAGACACTAAATGTGCACCAAAGCTACCAAAGCCGCAACCAATGTCTAACACAGTCCGTACCTGCAAGCATCAGAAGAAATATCAGAAGCTGAAGCTGAAAAAATGATGTGTTAGATAATAAGATTAAGAATACTTACACCCGCTTGCGCAAATTCAGTATCACTTCCTAAACCTATCATCTCAGCAATTTGACGAGCATAGTCTTTGACCCCATCAAAGACCAGGCCGTCCTCCGAGTGAAAAGTAATTTGATTCTCTTCAAGCAACATTAACCTAATAATGATGATAAGGAAAAAGAGAAATTACAGAACAGAACCAAATACATGCAAAAACTGTATTTGAAGATACTGTAAGTCAAAAGAAAAGACCTCGTTGTCACGGTTCCTGAAGAAAGAAACTGGTCTTTGGTAATCTTCACGTTACCACTCCATATGATATCTCTACCAAGTGGCCACCTAAGTGGTATTTTATAATCTCTCGGCGGACGAACTACACATCTTTCCTTCTCTCTTTCAAACTCACAATGTCGATCTAACTCCTCACCCTCTTGAAGCCCAGCAAGCAAATTCCCAGTTATATTATAACAAGGCACATAACTTTCTCTTTCTTTACCACACAAAGGAAACTCTTTTAAACTAGCCCCTAAAGAAAGAGACCTCAAATCAAGATAATCAACAGCAGCTTGCTCCTTTATCCTCCTATAGTTACTATAAATGTTGGGCACAAGTGTCGAACTCGTCGAAGAATCATACGAATTAGATGTCAATGGTGCCAAAATAGTAACTAAAGCCACAACACCGACAATGAAGAAAAGCAATCCTCTGATCCGTGGTCTAAGACCAAAAACCGAGGAAACACTCTTGTACCAAGAACTTCTCATATCAAAAAAATCGTCTCTTTCGTAAACAGAAACCACTAATTCATCTTTCTCTCCACAGAAACTTTGTCATCCGCTTCTTTCATCAAAACAAGTCTCAATTTTGAAGTACATAGTCTCATTACCACAATCCTAAAGAAACAAGTCTAGATTTTTCTCCACTCTTTATAATCCAAATCAGGAAATGGCTCACTAGTAGATACCAAATTCAGTCAGAACCAAATTGAAGATTAAACTCTCAAAGACAATGCCAATTCCGGAAAAATCAAAACCACCTGCAATCAAATCTCACAGATCAAAAAATCGAAAATTTCCCAAAAAAGAAACATTACCATTTCTAGTGAATCTATACATTAACCGAATTTTGCTTATTTGTCGAAGAAAATTCAAGAAAAAAGAAAGCTTTGATAATATTTTTATGGATAAACCCATGATTGAGATCTCGAGAATGACGAAGAAGATCAGATCAAAAAAAAAAATTAAATGCAGATAAACCAAAGACAAATGACGATAATCAATTTAGGGTTTTTGAGATGCGTACCAAAGTTAATAGATTTTCAGAGCAACAACAATGGCAACAAAAATTTTGAGAGATTCAGAAGAAAGAGAGAGAGAAAGAGATTGAGAGATTCCAATTATATGGGCACTCTCTTGTAAGCTTTTTTTTTTTTTTAGATCGAATTTTCTGAATATAGTAGATTAATAATTACGAAGAATCATAACATTAAATGATGATGATTAAGATTTTAATTGTAAGTTGATCTAATTAAGAAAGTATGTGTAAGTAAACTTTTTAAAACAAGAATTGTTTAATTTTGTGTTACAGCAAAAAAAACAGTCATGAAAGAAGCAGCGGAGAGGAGAATAATTGCAAATTCGTGGTGCACTTTTACTTTTTGTGCATTTATTAAATTGGTCTCTTTGTCTCTTGGTCTCTTTATTTTATTATTTTCTTGAAATTCACTAGAACAAAAGGTTTTTTATTTATTTTATTATTAATTTGTATGATTATGTTGTTGTTGGTGAGCAATAACAATCCACTACTATAAAAGAAAGCCTAATTTTCGTGTTTATGGGTTAGACATATTATAAAATAATTTTTTTTATAGTACGTGTTAGGTTAAGTAATACATTTATGCAATTTGAGTACTACGTAGAATTATGTAACTCAATTATACTTTCACACGTATTTTTTTAATTATATTAAATGTACTTAGAAAAGAGATATGTACATCTACTATTTTAAAAGAAACTAGATTCGGACCCGCACATTTGTGCGGGGCTATATTTGTAGACGTATTTATTTGGTATAACATTCATTATGCTACCTCATATCAGTTTGGTATTCGGTTTAGTTTTAATTTGGTTTAGACAAAATAATTAATCGGCTTTGTTTTTGGTTACAGTAAAGACAATTACATAATTAAAAGGAGAGAGAGAAAATAGACATCAATTTTGAGACAGAAAATCCGTATGGTCACATATCTACCACACACATTTAATCACATAAGCGTTAATTTACTCGTTTGTGATTGTATATCGTGTAGGTCTCGGATTCGGATGGAATACCCGTATTTTATGTATTTTCGTTTAGGTATTTAATTTTTACATAATTGGTTGAAGTTATCCGTATTTTCTTTATATTCTCAATATTTCACTATTATGTTTTAGAAAATACCCAAATTTCTCAAAATTTCCATCACGAAATAAACTTTACCCGTTCCAAAATCTTTTATTTGGCTCATGCTATGCTAGATAAATTGAAAGAAACATTTTAAATATATGATTGCAAGCAATGTTTTATTTTAATTGTAATATGTTATTCGACATTTTTTTAGGAATTCTCATCCCATCCCGTTCAAAAAGTAAGTTTCAATATTTAGGGTTAACACACTATTATAATCTTAACAATATGTTTGCGAATCAAAGTATTAAATATAGATTCGAGTTATATGCTTGATTTTTTAAAAAAAAAATCTATAATTAGAGTTATATTTGGCAAGTATAATAATTATTGTGATATGATTTCGTAAACTAATTTAAGATTTGATTTAATCGTAAAAATATGTATTTTCTATTTTTATTATTTCTAATTTGTTATTGTCAATTTTTATGGAAACATTATTAAATCATAACAGTAAATTTAGTTTGTTTGAGTTTTAAATAGAAAAAACAGAAAAATCTTTTTGAATATATATTGTTAATGCTCCAACAAAATAAATATATATACTTTTTGAATATATATTTTTGACCAAAAGAAAAATGCTCAACAAAATATATATATATATATATATTTCGAATTTTTTTCTTTTGTTTTTTAAATTCAATAATTCTAATGGCATTCATTGTAATTAATCTACCAAAATAAGGTTTGTTAGTTTTGAGTGATTCCCAATTAATAATATAGATAAATTGTCCTTGTTACGATAATGAAAGTCATTATAAATTAAAGATAAAAGAGGACAAAATGAAACAAATCAGGCAACAAAACGTCAAAGCAATCGTTTTCTTATTATGTCGCATTAACAATATTGAAATAAAACAAATCTTAAGTTCAAAATTGGTAGTGAGTTAAAAACTTAAAAAACAATGATTAGGTATCATGAGCTTTTAACTCACAATCAAAATTGGTAGTGAGTGAAAAACTCATGAACCTTATGTACTTGTAATAACATAACTTCCAATGTGAAATATTAATTTAACATTCTAGTAAACCTCCATGAAATGAAGGCATGACCAAACACAAGTTTTTCGGACAACAAGATCATTAAAATGCGAGAGACCGTTAGTGGAAAATCATATCAATCGTCTTTAATGACCATGATGACATTTTGCTTAGATACAAATTCTTTAAGGTTTTAAATTAGAATTATTGAACCGTTGATTTCTCACTGCAAGGTTGTCCACAAATCACAACCGTCACCATTGCTTTGATACCGCAAGTAACTTGTGGAAACAAAGATATTGCCAAAAATTGCAATCCATATCATATAAGTCAGAGCTCGGGCTTAACAAGTTAAGCAACGACCATATGCAAAATCATACAAATCTTGCATATCATATAACAAATTAATATTCCATCTAGTTTCATTAAGTGGAAATAAGTCAAAAGATCTAACTTTAGTTACTGTATGAATATGTAACATCAGTTGGGGTTTTACTTCTTTTTTTTTTTTTGTCGTGAGTTTTACTTTTTAAAATTGTTCCTTTCAAGATTTTGTTTAATTTCCATTATTGTCAAGATTATTTTAGGTGGTTTAAGGTTCAATTCAATTTTTAGATCATATACTTGCCCAATTCGGTTTAGATCGGTTAACTTTACGCCTAGATAATGGCAACGCAAGTTGATTACACGTGCTGGTTAAAAAGTTGAGGCTATTTTTGTAACTTTATATTGAGAGGATTTTTAATAAGTTTACCCCTCTCTCCCTTGTTCACGAACCCGTAACCCTAGCCGCCTTCGAAATTTCCCAATTGTTTTTTCCAACAAATTTTCAAACAAATTCGCTCAGATCCTCTTCTTCTCAGAGATCAACCTTCAAATCAATTGTAATTTTCTTGTTTCTTGTAATTTTATCTTTCGATTGATACCTCTTTTGATATCATCCTTCGGAATTGTCAAATCTAGGGTTTTTTTCAATCGAGTTCTTGATTTTGATCACAAATCGACAGATCTGTTTAGGCGTTTTTCTGGGTATCGATTCTTTTCAACAACCCTTGTTTAATTTCGTGTTTTCCCCAATTTTTTCTACCCTAATTTTTCTGGGTTCATCAGATCTTCAAATTGATTTAGGGCTTTTGTTCCTCGTACCGTAAAATTCATTGATTGTTTGAATTTGGACTCTTGATTTCATGTTTTTAGCCGTGAATTGAAAAATCTAGGGTTAGGTTTTCGAATTTGGGGATTTTCTAAATAATAATTGGGGAAAACTTATTTCTTTACAAAGTTTGACTTTTTGACTGTAAATTAAAATTACACTAATACCCATATATACCTAAAAACATCAAAATCAATCATCGTTTGCTTCTGAATATGGAATTGTCCATATGTAAATTATCAAACTTTAATGTGACTAAAATTAACTTTGGTTTTGACCAATCAGGTCCAAAAAATGGGATTAAAGCGACCTTATGATGCTGAAGAGATGCAAGAATGCAATGCTAAGCATGCAAGACAGCTTAGTTATAACCATAACCAGCCTAACCAATTTGATGAAACATATCATCATGTTTCTATGGAGAAGAAGACAAGTGTTTTAGGTACAATGAAACCTTTAAAATGTTATAAATTCATATACTTTGTTATGGTAAGTTTTTTGAGGGATTAACTTTGGACGTCTCTTGTTGCAGTGGAGGATCTGAGTGGTCTGTCTGAGAATCCTACATGGACTAATGTTGAGAAGGGTTTTGAAACGTGGATCTCAACAACTGATTTGTGTCAGGAAGATTCTCAGTCTGGAGGGACGACTCAGTCAGATCTTTCTCATCAATCTTCTGGTTCAGATTTCACCTGGAGACCACTTTCTCCAGTGGAAGATGTTTATTCTTGTCTGATGAATCAACCTCCTAGGAAACAAGTTCTTGTTGGGTCTAATCATCAGGCGGATATTCCTGAATTCGTCAAGGAAGAGGTTCTTGATCAGTCAGAGACTCGAACTAAGGACGACTTAGAAGGGAAGCTGATGGGAAAGTGCATAATACCAATGTCTGACTCTGACCTTTTTGGAACCGGTCAAGGAAGAAAGGAATGTCTTTGCCCGGATAAAGGCTCGATTAGATGTGTGCGGCGACATATCCTGGAAGCTAGAGAGAGCCTGATTGAAACCATTGGATATGAGAGGTTTATGGAGCTAGGGTTCTGTGAAATGGGGGAGGAAGTTGCAAGCTTATGGACCGAAGACGAAGAAGATCTCTTTCACAAGGTTGTATACTCCAATCCTTTCTCAGTGGGTCGTGACTTCTGGAAGCAATTAAAGGCAATGTTTCCTTCAAGAACTGTGAAGGACTTGGTTAGCTACTACTTCAATGTCTTCATCTTGCGGAGACGTGGTACTCAGAATCGGTTCAAAGCCCTAGACGTCGATAGTGATGATGACGAGTGGCAAGTAGAGTACAACATCTTTTACAGCACCAAATCTTTAGATGAGGGAGACAACAATGGAAATCGCTCCTCACATGAAGATAACGAGGAAGAAGAAACGAACAGCAGTGATGATGATGATGAAGGAGAAGAAGAAGACGACTCACCAAGTAACGATGCTCATTGTGTATATACGGATAAGGCTTCAAGAGACAGTGTTGGTGAGGAGTTAAATGTGGAAGACGACTCATGTATGTCCTTCGAGTTACAAGACTCCAACTTGATCTTCACTCACACCCCAATTCAAAACAGAGAGTGCCACAGATCTGGTGATGATTCGTATTCATTTGATGATCAGAGATTCACATCAGATTGTTGGAACAAGAACAACGATCTTCTACCAACTTCAAACATCATTGAGGAGATATTTGGCCAAGATGATTGGGAAGATAATGATGATGATAACTTGAAGGGGAAGTAAATGAAAAGCTTTCTTCTCTTCTTCCATAGATTTCTGCAGATTTTTTTATCTTTCTTAAGTGAATTATTTAAAGAAGCAGAAGTTTGAAAGTTTCCTCTTTGGGAGTTTTTTTTTGTTGGTTTAGGTTGAAAAAGAAAGGACTTCCTGATTGATTTGACTATGTAAAAAAGCTATTAAAATCCAGGAACCTTTTTTTTTTTTTTTTTGAGTCCTCAAGATCTCAATGTACATTATTTTGGTGTAAAATGAAAAGAAAAAAAAAATGCTAAGTTATCCGACATCGAAATAGGAAAAAAGGAAAAAGTTAAATATAAAACTTCACAGGAACACAAATAAGGCTATCTCGTTAATCTCGTCAATGTCATTCCTGAAAAAGAATATGAGGAAGAAGATGAAGCTGTCGCCGACGTTGCAATCGACCTCAAATCCGTCACTTCCTGATGATGTGCTATTGAGCATCTTTGCACGCGTCTCAAGATTGTACTATCCGACTCTATATCTCGTCTCCAAGAGCTTTAGAACTCTCCTAGCTTCACCGGAGCTATACAAGGTCCGGTCACTCTTAGGCAACACCGAGATTTGTCTTTATGTGTGTTCACGGTTCCAAGATCCTCATCATACGAACACTAGCTGGTTCACCCTCTGTCGGAAACCTGATCAAACCCTAACCAATGGCACCACTAAGAAGTCAAGTGGGTATGTTTTGGCTAGAGTCCCAAATTTACATTCTCCTCCTTTGCACTCTTCGAGTCTTGTGGCGGTTGGTTCTAATATTTATAACATTGCAGGATCCTGCTACCTAGAGTCTTCCTCAAGCGTCTCGGTTCTGGATTGTCGGTCTCACACGTGGCGCGAGGCTCCAAGCTTGCGGGAGGGGCTATGTTCGGTTTCTGCTAGTGTCATTGATCGAAAGATATACGTAGCAGGACGTTCCATAGATGGTGATAATAACTCGAAGAATTCGGTTGAGGTGTTCGACACTCAAACACAAATTTGGGATCCGGAGGCCATTACTTGCAGCGAGACACAAGGCGATTTTTACGAATGCAAAACCACATGTATTGACAGAAAGTTCCATGTGGTGACTCTCGGTCAAAAAGAGGCGGTTGCTTACAATTCCAAGAAACGTAGATGGGACAGGGTTAGACGAAAAATAGATCAATATAAGTTTTCAGCTTATTGCGAGATAAAGAATGTTTTGTACTCTGGTACTCATGGAATGTTCAGATGGTATGACTCTAAGGCAAGTAGGTGGAGAGATTTGAAAGGTTTGGAAGGACTACCTAAGTTCGGTTCTGGTGCGAATATTAAATTGGCTGGTTATGGTGGAAAGATAGCGGTTTTGTGGGAGGAGGATTTGCCTTCTTGTGGACCTGATAGCGGCTATAAGAAGATGATTCGGTGTGCAGAGATAGCTCTTGAAAGGCGCAAAAGTCGTGAAATTTGGGGGATTATTGAGTGGATTGGTGATGTGCTTACCGTCCCTGTAGGATATGTTGTTTTGGAGAAGGTTCTTGCTGTTACTCTTTGATGAATGCGTCACAAGCCTTGAATGTGTTTTCTTTTGGTAGTATCATTTTTATTTGGAATGCGTATGTTCTTTTGGTGTGTATGCAACTATTGATGAATAAGTCTGTCTATTGTTTCACTTCTAATCATTTGATGTCACTCAAAATGTCTTTGAAGCAAATAAAAGAAATTTTCTATTTGAAAGAAATACGAACACTAACATACTAAAAGCAAGATCACAAATTAACACTATACACAAATCTTTTCAATGGCCCCTGGTAAGATAAGAATGCTATACAAATCTGTGTGGGAAACAAAACAAACAAAAACAAATCAGTTGAATCATGTCTCCTCGTTTTTCACTTGGATCCAACTACCATTAGATGATCCAACTCCTGATTCTTTCTTTTTACGACTAAAAAAACCTACAAAGTACCCCAAAATCACTCCCACAACCATCACACTTGCTCCTTCAATGTACCACAAGACTGCAAAGTCAGTTTCAGATCCAAAATTTGAGTCTTTACCATCATCACTACCACTAATAACTTCCCCTGAAGCCAAAATCTCAACAACATCATGAACTTCTCCGTCGTGGTTTCCCACATACGAAAGAGTGAGTCTTTCCTTATTAGCAACCAAACGAGTGTACCCAAACTCGCCTCCACGGTACATTGAGTTAGCAGGCTGAGGAAAGATCAGGACATCCTGGTGATTAGGTCTCGGTTCCCAAATAGGCTGTGTGTCCTTTCCAGCCATACCAATCACAAGATGAACAGGGTTTCCTTGCCAACGTTCACCACAAGTATTGTTACTAATCGGGCAAAACCTTTCGTATCTATGTACATGTCCCCATAAAGCAACAGTCACATTGTTCTTCACAAACAACGGTTCCAAATGCTCGATCATCTTCTGTCTTATCGCAGCGTCTCTGATCTTCCTACTTGTAGTGTACATCGGTCTATGCCCTTGTACAACAACAAACGGTGTCTTGCTCCTATTCACAGACTCTAAATCACTCTTCAAAAAACTATACTGCTTCCCTCCTTTAAGAAAATCCGTCTCTGTCGAAATATAAACGAAATGAACCGAACCCATATCATAAGAATAGTAAAGGTTCCGACTTTGAGGTCCCTTAACCATACCCGTAGCTTCCGATGAATTACCAGGCATATTAAACTTAACACTATACGGTACACCACATTCACCACCACTATCTTTACCATAAACATAAGCAGCCCAATCTGGTTTCCAAGGCTGCATAGGCCAATCATACTCATGGTTACCAATACACACATGGTAAGGCACTTTAGAAGCAATTGGCTCAATCTGAGCAAAGAACTCATCCCAAATCCACGAGTAACCTCGTGCGTAACTTATATCTCCGATATGCGATACAATCGCAGGTTTATCATCACCTAAAGCTTCAATGTCTCTTAATATCCATTTCACAGTTGATAAACTTTCTTCTTCTCCACGGATAAATGTTCTATAAGGTGTAGAACATCCCATATCTCCAAACATGAAAGCTAAAGTTTCTTCTGAATTCTCATTTCTTGAAACAAAACTATGAATCTCACTCCATCCTTTCAAAGCACTTCCAACCTAATTGATAACAGAAAAAAGTCAACATTTTGATTCTGAAAAACCTAAAGATTCAAACTTTAAGGGTTTTTGATTCTTACCTGATAATAATACTTAAGCCCTTGTTTCAGATTCTTCATCACGGAATCAAATGTCCAACCTGGATCTCTCCATCCGATTGTAGAATTCGCCGGCGCGTGACACAGATGTTCTCTCTCGTACCTAACTCCACGCGCCACCGCGATGTTATCGAGCTTGTCCTTAACCTCGCCGTATCTAGCTTCTCGTTCTTCTCCATCTCCGGTTACGAACATCACTCTCATCTCGTTGATATTATCTGTGTAACTTAAATGAATCTGCTCCGGCCGGTTAACAGAGAACCGGAAATTTAACTGGTTTGATTCGGTTAAGAGATGTCGAGTTCCGGGTAAAGGATTGTGATCATGGTCTTGGTGTTTCGGGTTGATTTCGGATTGGGTCCAACGGAAGATCCGGAAAGTGTAATTTGATCGGAGATTGGTTAAGGGAAGTGAAATTGAACCCGACCCGGATTTCCAATTGGGTGAATCGGAGAGGAATTTGTAGCCGATGAAGTGATCGTGAGGAGAGTCCGGTGGTGAGTAGATTCCTAACCAATCGAGATCGGACGGTGACTCGACGCCGGACCATTTGATCACGACTATGTCCCCGGTTCGGTTTAAGGTTTGGGGAGAGATTGAAATCGTGACTTTGGAATAAACAGAGGAGATTAATAGGAAGAAGAAGAAGAAGGGGAAAACGGCGATCATAACTACGGTGGTTGGCGCGGCGGGGGACGGTGGTTAGTCAAAAAGTCAACGTTTGTTTTATCAGTTTTAGTTGGTTTGGTTTGTATTTGGGTTTTACTGATAAATTTAGAAGAGTTTTTGAGTGATTATGAAGTCATTACTCATTATTTTGTTTGAAACCAAACCTGATTTATGACTTTTCACCATCAAAAGAATATGCTATTTAGAAATAAAATAAAAACAAAACATTATGGAATTAATTATTTTTCCAAATTTACAAGTTTCATTGTCAAATCAAACATGATTTATTTCTTTCTTTTTTTCTTGCCATGAACTTGGCATTAATTTGTTAAGGTATATATGTAGGATATGCTTAATGCTTTGTCTTTGTATATATAAATGTGTAATCAAAAGCACAAAATCTCTCTATGACCAAAAAAAAACACAAAATCTCACAAATTAGAGCATGAATAATAATTTTAGTAAGGTGAAATAAAGTAACAGGGGAGATTCAAAGGGGTGACCTGAGAACACAAAAAATCAATGGTTTCAATAAAAATGTAAAGAAACCATAGGATTTGTGTTCTCATGACACTCCTTTGAGATTTCACCTCCTGTTGTTCTTCTCTTTTTCTTCATACTTAACTTCCACTGATAAGTTTCTCTATGTATATATATTTTATACAGTTTCTTCTTCTTGGTCTTAGATTTTGTTCACTTCTGTTCTGTCATAATAATGTGGTCATCTTGTTGACAAAAAAAAAAATAAGTGTGGTGAAAATGACCACATCCTTTTCAAACAGTTGGGCTCAGGATATATCTATCAATGGGCTAGGAATGAGCCCATCTGAGCTCTCTTCTAATAGGCCCATTCAAAACTTTAATTACTCTGCCGACAAAATCATAAATGGTCAAAGTTTTAGACTAAGGGATGTGGCATGAGGACCCATTTTTCCGTGCCACTCATCAATGCTTCAACCAATCCATAATTTAAGCGTAGTAAATACACCAGAATATTACCGCTCTAGACTCAATATTTATGATCAAGAATCGAAGATTATACTAGTAGCATTTATGTAGGAAAATATACAAAGTTAGAAGTACTAATCAACCAATAAAAGTAAATGTATGATCAAGATTCAAGAATCAAGATAATAATTTATCAAGACCGGTTCTGATGGTCGAGCTTTGCGAAATGGTCAAAATGTAATCAAGCATTTTTTAACGTAGGAAGGTACACAATAACAAAATGTAAAATTCACCAACTAAAGTCGGAAAGTAGATCTATGGCGTAAGAATCGTGACTATAAATATCCCACTAACGAGTGGATAAAGAAAAAGGAGACCAAAACTAGTGGACAAATAAAGTTTCCCGAAATTCAATAAATATTTTATCATCCCCCGGATAAGTTGTTTGTGTTATTGTACGTTTTCCAAATTCAAGACAAGAAAAAACTTTTTTCTTTGAGACAAAAGAAACATGGATTTCTTCACCGATCAAGTAAAGAAGAAATTCTCCGACAAGAAACCGGAGAGCTCTGATCCGGAGCCAAACCACAACAAAAACAAACCCGGTCACACCGATCCAACAACACATCAACCGGTTTCCAACACCGATCCAACAACACATAAACCGGTTTCCAACACTGATCAATCAACACATAGGCCAGCTTCGAACGCCGAGCTCATGGCAAGTGCCAAGATCGTAGCCGAAGCTGCTCAAGCCGCTGCTCGTAACGAGTCAGACAAGCTTGACAAAGCTAAAGTCGCCGGAGCCACCGCTGATATCCTTGACGCCGCTTCTAGATATGGTAAGCTCGATGAAAAGAGCGGTGTTGGTCAGTACCTTGAAAAGGCTGAACAATATCTCCACAAGTACGAAACTTCCCACTCTCACTCCTCCACCGGTGGAAGCCACGGTAGCCAAGGCGGTGTTGGCAGCGGTGGAAGCCATGGTGGTGTCAGCGGTGGAGCTGGAGCACCGGCGGCTAAGAAAGAAGATGAGAAGAAGTCCGGAGGTGGCCATGGGTTTGGAGATTATGCTAAGATGGCTCAAGGTTTTATGAAGTGATTAATGTTTTAATTATTTAAAAATAATTATGTTAGTTATTTATCTTCTATGATTACTTTTAGTAAGCTGTTGTTTTCTGAATTATTAACTGTTGAATTTGTCATTTGTGTATGATGGAGGAACATTATGATGTTAAAGATCATGTATCATGTTGACTACCTCTAAGTGGTTCTTTAGTTCTTACAAAAGTAAAAAACAACTCTTTGTCTAATCAGAAGTTCAGAACTCTAATTGGAAGTTATCAATTCTGATTAATCAAATTAAAATATACTTTTAAATAAAAATACTATTTTTTTTTAAAGAAATATCCTAAAATAGCATTAAAACAAATTTTATGGATAATTATATCACAAATTCCATAAATTTTTAAAGTTGGCATTACACAATAACTATTTATTTTTATCTAATTATGTAAAATAATAAAATTAATTATAATTTGAAATCACGATTATAATACGATGCCTTGAAGCGTCAATCAAATGTTTTTTTAGTTTTTTTAATTTTAATTTTTGTGTTATTTTTGAAATTTTATGTGCTAAATTTTATAATAAAATTTATTTTTATGACATTTTGTGAGAATTGCCCAAAATCTAATTATTAAATGTTTTATTCGGATAAGAAACAGTATCTCGGAAAAAACAAGAAATGGTATGTTTAAAAGGCCCATAAACAAGCCCACTATGGGAGTCCATTGGATTTTCTTTTAGGCCTTTCCACGGTTCTTTATTTAATCACACTTAGGTGTCGTCCTTATCTTTTATACACTTTTTAACCAATTTATTCCGAATTCTTCTAACTTGGGAAAAAAGTTTGAACGACAATGGAAATCGATGCTCCGAAGCAACAAGAGTCGAAGCAGATCAGAGACGAAGAGCTATTCAAAGCAGCGGAATGGGGTGATTCATCGTTGTTCATGTCATTATCTCAAGAACAGCTCTCTAAATCTCTCAATTTCAGAAACGAAGATGGTCGCTCTCTCCTCCATGTCGCTGCTTCCTTGGGTCATTTCCAAGTTTGCTCCTTTCTCTTTACCAAATTATCTCTTTGTTTAGGTTTATAGAGAATCCGAGTAGTCTCAAGTACTAATCTCTAATTTGATACAAGCTTAACCTCTTTAGTTACTTACTATAGCTGCATAATTTGGTTTTTGAGTCTGGCTTTGAAAACCACATGAATCTGTTTTGTTTATTAGCTATTTGGGTTCTTGAGATTGGTGGGTTTTAGTAGATGTTTATGGATGTGTGATTTGCAGATAGTTAAGTTGATAACAAGTTCAGATGAAGCAAAGACTGTAATCAATAGCAAGGATGATGAAGGTTGGGCTCCTTTGCATTCTGCTGCTAGCAGCGGTAATGCTGAGCTCGTTGAGTTGCTTTTGACCAGAGGTATGTTACATACTCTTGTGTGTCTTATTGTTGTTGAAAGTGGTAAAATCTTGATTTGCTATCATAAAGGTGTCATCTTTCTCAGTCCTGTGTAGTTGATCTCTGAATATCTAATAGTCCATGGGAATTGGGCATATAAGTTCCTATTGTGAAGTGGATTTTTGTGTTGCAGTGATTAGCTCTAGTTTCAATTCATTACATGTATGAGAAGATGGATACATTTGATGACGTTTAACTTGTGTTTAGGTGCTGATGTCAATGCCAAAAACAACGGTGGTCGCACTGCTCTTCACTATGCTGCTAGCAAAGGCTGGTTGGAGATTGCTCAGCTTTTATTAACACACGGTGCAAAGATTAACATCACAGACAAGGTTTTGTAGCTTCTTAATGTTTTTTTGCTTGTGGATCATTAACTTGTGTCAACACATAAACAAACTTTTTTGTGACTTTCAGGTTGGTTGTACGCCGCTTCATAGAGCAGCAAGCGTGGGAAAGTTAGAAGTTTGTGAATTTCTTATTGAAGAAGGTGCAGAGATCGACGCCACGGATAAAATGGGCCAAACTGCACTCATGCATTCAGTCATCTGCGATGAAAAACAGGTAAATTTCTATCTAATCGGCCTTAAAGCAACATCTCTTTGAGGTTAAAAGTTATCTAAATTTTGAGCTTCTCTTCTGTGTTTCCATGAATCAGGTTGCATTCCTGCTTATAAGACATGGTGCAGATGTGGATGTAGAAGACAAAGAAGGTTACACTGTTCTAGGCCGAGCTACCAACGAATTCCGACCTGCACTTATCGATGCTGCAAAGGCCATGCTTGAAGGATAAAATGACTCTGAATTGCTTTAAAACTCACTCACTAACTTGAGAGTCTTGTTTTGTTTAAACTCTTTGTTCTTTCAATATCAGGAAATAATAAAAGGATTGTTCTTTTATTTATATAAAATTCTTATAAAAGGATTGTAAAATTCTTTATAGCCCATTAGATAGGCCCGTTTCGAATCCCTATATTAAACCCTAAAGGGCAACGGAGGGCGACGTTGAAAAGAGAAACCCTAAAGGGCGGCGACGGAGGTCGGTGTCTTAGATCTCAGCTGATTGTTTGATTGGAGATTATTTTCGTTTTAAATTAAACACCTAACTGCGATTTTTCTTTCTCCATTTTTGCAGTTTAAGCATTGTCAAAGAGTTGTACTCTCTTCCTCGAGACAAACTAGCTTGCGACAATGGAGTTCTGGGGTAAGAGCTATTCATTCTTAGCATATTTCGATTCTGCCTTCATTCTTAACTGCAAATATCTGTTTAACCTGTTGAATCATTCGTTAATTTAGTCTTTAAATATTAAAAGATGTTGATTTCCTATCCTAATTTCATTATTAGAAGTGAAAGTGAAGGCAAGGGAGTCTTTGAAAGTTTATGTTTGATTCTGCCTTCATTTGTAACTGCAATTAGTGTGAAGTTTATGTTCGATTTTAATTTTTTTTTTTTTTTTTTAAAAAAAACAATTTGTTTGACACGTGGCATCTGAGTGAGCATAAACTGTACACATGACATCTGAGTCAGCATAGTTGACCAACACCATTTCGGTCAATGTTGATTTTAGCACACTTTTGATAGTTCGTGTAGTTTATTTGAAAAATTGTTTTTTTCAAATTGGAATCGACACTTTATCAAAATTGGAGTAGAAAAAGGCACCATCAAAATTGTACGGGTTGAAATAGGGCCTTTACCCGAAAAAGACAAAACTTATAATGGACGAAATTGGGCCAGCCATAGGTTTGGTGTAAAATTCTTTATAGCCCATTAGATAGGCCCGTTTCGAATCCCTATATTAAACCCTAAAGGGCAACGGAGGGCGACGTTGAAAAGAGAAACCCTAAAGGGCGGCGACGGAGGTCGGTGTCTTAGATCTCAGCTGATTGTTTGATTGGAGATTATTTCCGTTTTAAATTAAACACCTAACTGCGATTTTTCTTTCCCCATTTTTGCAGTTTAAGCATTGTCAAAGAGTTGTACTCTCTTCCTCGAGACAAACTAGCTTGCGACAATGGAGTTCTGGGGTAAGAGCTATTCATTCTTAGCATATTTCGATTCTGCCTTCATTCTTAACTGCAAATATCTGTTTAACCTGTTGAATCATTCGTTAATTTAGTCTTTAAATATTAAAAGATGTTGATTTCCTATCCTAATTTCATTATTAGAAGTGAAAGTGAAGCTAAGGCAAGGGAGTCTTTGAAAGTTTATGTTTGATTCTGCCTTCATTTGTAACTGCAATTAGTGTGAAGTTTATGTTCGATTTTAATTTTTTTTCAAAAAAAAAAAAAAAAAAAATTTGTTTGACACGTGGCATCTGAGTGAGCATAAACTGTACACATGGCATCTGAGTCAGCATAGTTGACCAATACCATTTCGGTCAATGTTGATTTTAGCACACTTTTGATAGTTCGTGTAGTTTATTTGAAAAATTGTTTTTTTCAAATTGGAATCGACACTTTATCAAAATTGGAGTAGAAAAAGGCACCATCAAAATTGTACGGGTTGAAATAGGGCCTTTACCCCGAAAAAGACAAAACTTATAATGGACGAAATTGGGCCAGCCATAGGTTTGGTGTAAAATTCTTTATAGCCCATTAGATAGGCCCGTTTCGAATCCCTATATTAAACCCTAAAGGGCAACGGAGGGCGAGAGAAACCCTAAAGGGCGACGGAGGTCGGTGTCTTAGATCTCAGCTGATTGTTTGATTAGAGATTATTTCCGTTTTAAATTAAACACCTAACTGCGATTTTTCTTTCCCCATTTTTGCAGTTTAAGCATTCTCAAAGAGTTGTACTCTCTTCCTCGAGACAAACTAGCTTGCGACAATGGAGTTCTGGGGTAAGAGCTATTCATTCTTAGCATATTTCGATTCTGCCTTCATTCTTAACTGCAAATATCTGTTTAACCTGTTGAATCATTCGTTAATTTAGTCTTTAAATATTAAAAGATGTTGATTTCCTATCCTAATTTCATTATTAGAAGTGAAAGTGAAGGCAAGGGAGTCTTTGAAAGTGGAGCCTGGATTCCGCAGGGTCTTCCTTTGTCAGGTAATAATTTTCAAACTCCTTAGGATCTTTATGAAAGCATACTCAAATTTTGTTTTCTCTATGTAGGCCTTTTTCGGTGAAGATGTCCGTAAAGGTATAAACGATGGTCCGGTGTACTTGTATGCCAAGGTTAATGGCAAGAAATACGTTTTGGCAATTCTTTCCCGAAAGCATTTTCCTCTCATTACCTTTGATCTCATCATGGAGAAA
The DNA here is from genome assembly GCA_019202805.1 of Arabidopsis suecica. Classification (NCBI taxonomy): domain Eukaryota; kingdom Viridiplantae; phylum Streptophyta; class Magnoliopsida; order Brassicales; family Brassicaceae; genus Arabidopsis; species Arabidopsis suecica. Next base: position 1,040,222 of record CM032909.1, on the reverse strand, counting down.
GATTTTGTGCTTTCCCACTCCATGGATGAAGGAGTCATCCATTTAACTGGCTACAAAACTCCACCTGGATACAAAACTCCGGAGGTGGACTGCACTGTGGAAGAGGAGGAGGTTGAAAGTAGGTATGTGAAGTCTAAAACGACCGTGTGGTGGGACATAGAGAGGTGTCCGCTTCCCCATGTTTATGATGCTTCCCTTGTCGGTCCGTGTATAGATCGGGCGTTGCAGTATTTAGGCTACCTTGGTCCAATTTCCATCACTGCCATTGGCAACCTAAAACACACCCCTGATCACGTCTTGCGAGCACTATCTTCCTCTGGGATCCTTGTTAAACACGTCCCAAACGGTTAATCTTCTTATCTCTTTTCTATAATTAGTCTTTAGATTCAAACTGTAGCTTAATCTTGTGTTGCGATTGAGTTGCTTTCCTTTTACTAAAACAGGTACCTCTTGCATCTTTGCTCAATTGTTTGCTTGGGAATTACAAAGTCGACCTCCGGCTACGTTTATGCTCATATCCGATTCCCCTGTACGGTCCGATTTGCATCACAGTCTTGAATCCCTAGAAGAGAAAGGATACAACATCCTTGTTGTATATCGCCATAAACCCCAGCCTGGAATGATCACTTCTTTTCAATGGTTGCAATGGGAAAGCTTACTGGCAAATACTTGTAATACACAGCTGACAAGAAAAAGGCAGCTTCTTCAAGAATCTGCCCGTTTTTCTTGCACACTATGCCATGTAGCTTTCCAAAGCCGTAAATATTTCGAAACTCATCTTAAGGGTGAAAAACATGAAATGAATGTAACGCATCCTTTTGCCTCCTCTCTTCTTCTTTTATCATCTTATCTACACCATTCAAAGAAAATATCTAATTTGACTGCAGGAATATTTACTTGGGCCTGATTCCCCCTTTCTGGAGTTAAATATTGCTACCACGATGACGGAGCAATTAAAGGCAAGTAATTTGATTGCTCTGAAACGATTGTGCAAGTTTTTCTTTTTGTTATTTTTTATTTTTATAATAATTAACCAGACTCTGACTGTAGACAACGTTGGAGAATGTGGTTGTTAATCCTGGAGCCGATTCTTCCCAATACAAGGGGGTGGTGTGGTGGGACATCGACAGATGTCCGGTTCCCAATGGTTATGATGCTTCTTTAGTTGGTCCGCGTATGTTGCAGAGTTTTGGGTTCTATGATCCTCTTACCATCATTGCCATTGGCAGCCTAAGATACACCTCTTGTCACGTCATGCGAGCGATCTCTTCCAGTGGAATAGTTTCTAAACATGTCCCATTTGGTTAATCTTCTTTTATCTCTTTCTTTCTACATATTTAGTGTTTAGATTTGACTGCGGTTTTATTATTATTATTCATAAGCTAGGGTTTGGATTCAATTGGCAGTATTTGAGTTGCTTTCCTTTTGACTGAAGCAGGTGGCCCAAGCATTATTGAAGATGTGTTAACTTGGGCAAATACTAATCCACCTCCGGCTAAGATAATCCTTGTAACCAGTTCCTCTTTAATGGAATGCATGTCTCCCGCTCTTTATTCCCTTAAAGAGAAAGGATACAACATCCTTCTGGCATGTACACAAACTCTGCCTGAAGGTCTTAACCGTTATGTTAATTGGCGCTGGGAAGACTTACTGGCAGGTGTTTGTCCTCTTTGTCCCTGTTTTCTGAGCTAATTGTAGTTTTGTTTCTCAACTCTTTCTATTTCTTTTCTCCACCATATGTAATAGTTCCTTTAGGTAATAGACCCGAGACAAGAAGACACAAGGATGAATTATCTAGCTGTTTTATTTGCACAACCTGTGATTTATCTTACGAAAGCTATGAAAGTTTCGACATTCATATGGGAGGAGAAGAACATGCAATGCGAGTAAGCATCCTTACCTCCTCTCTCTGCTTGTGATTGAACAACCTCTTATACTTACTTGATGGTTTGTCAAACAGGCATTTAGAATTGGCTACTACTACCTGAATCAGGAACCTGGATCCGGGACTCGTTATTCCCCGGCAGTGAAGAAGCTATCAAAGGAAGGTCTAAATATCTCAAGTTTCTTAACTAAATTAATGAGTGAGTTTATAAAATCAAAGTTGAATAAACAAGTAGATGAAGCCGACAGTCTGACCACCGCCACGGTGAAGAAGCAATCAAAGGCAAGTTTTTAATATATCTCAAAAATAATATCTGATTTCTTTGAATGCATACAGTTTGAGTTGCTGACTTTGGTTTGATGCTAAAACGTTGCAGAGAAAGTTGAAGAAGAGGCGTATCAAATGAGAGCATCTCGAAGAAGAAGAAGAAGAGGCGTATCAAATGCACGTGGTGTGTTGTTGTTCTTCTCTATGGCATCATTTCAGATCGTGAATGGTTTCTTCTCCCTTATAATAAGTTCATGTTCTTCTTTTGAAATTTTCTCAAAAAAAATCTTCAAATAAGCTTTAATTGCTCTTTCCCTCAACTTAGTAAGCATTGGACACTTGAGAACCTATGTGGCAAAATGTTTTTTTTTTTTTTAAGAATTAAAAAGTATATATATCCCTTCTTATCTCTTAAGAAGTCACTTACCTCCTCACAAAAAATCTAAAGGCAAAATGATTCAAACCAAAATCTCTTCCTTCTCTCGACCAAGCTTCAGTCTCCATGAACCAAGAGTAGTTCATCATCCTCGTATCTCCATGGCTATATGCTCATCATCATCATCCTCACCGTTTCACCATCTTCTCTGCAAGTCCACCTTCCCTCTCGCTGCCTCACTCACCCTTCTCCTCTCTCCTTGTACCGGTAACTACGCTACTACTCAATAATTTTCCTGTGATTCAATGTATATGCGTATCATCATCATCATCATCATATGTATATGTGTGGATCTTCCTCAGCTGAAGCAGGCTTAATGTCGGGATCTCCCGGTATAGAATCAGTTCCAGGTCCTGAATTACCAAAAATCGAATTCCTTGACCGTTTCAATGGTACCAAACTACCAATCTTTCTTTTTTTTTTTTTTTTTTTTTTTTTTTTTTTTTTTTTTTTGTAAACCTACCAATCTTTCAAATTCTTGAATTCTAGAACAAGAAGTGTATTGTCTCCTTTAAAGAAGAAAGATTCTTAATTGCAGCAAAGAACCAGAAGTTCTACGCTGAAAACGATGCCAGATTCAAAGAATCTCCACTTCTCAAGAAACTACTTGAGAATTCCAAACTCAACAAAGAAAAGTAAGTTACTTTACACACACCCTTTTGGTCTTTTATGATGTAACAGAGCCAAAAATGTGTGAAAGCTGCAAATCTTGAAACTCTGTTTTTCAAAATCTTGAAACATGGACATGTGTTAAATTGGTTTTGTGTTGTGTTTTGTTTAGGAATGAAAGAGAGATTCAAGACAAATATTGTCTAAGAGGAGCAGAATGGGGAGTAGGAGATTGTTCAACCACAGGAATGACAGATGAAGAGAAGGAGAAATTCATCACAATGTTGAAAAAGAAGACTGGTGTTGAATAAAAAACTTTGAATCACATAATTGTATTTTTGCAAGAATGGCTTTAGAGAGAATCTATGCTAATTGTTCAAGTTATCAATCCAAATCCAAATGGTTACAAAACAAAACACGACGAAACAACAAAAATACGTGTACAAACGGTTTTATCGATCTGCGGTTTTGATATCGAGAAGAGAAAGTGTAGCAATCTCATTCATAACCAATGATTTGTCAGTTTCAAAACCTACATCTTCTTTCTCAGCTTTCAAATCAGCAAACAAACGAAGAATCTTGGTCCGATTTGCCACGAGAATCGCCACAATGTCCTCTGGTTTGTTCTCGTTCGCCACAAAGAGCTTAAAGATATGAAAAGCTTCTAACTGAATGTTCTTGGTTGGTTCTCTTAAAAGATTCATCATGATTCTCAAATTATCCAAACTGCTCACATACTTAACCATCACACCTGAATTCGAACGATCCATCAACACATCTCCAAGCAATTTCGAAGCTTGTCTCTTCGTAAAGTAGCTTCCTTTCTCCAACAACTTCGTGTTATACTCTGCGAAAAACCATTCGTAGTTCTTGGCAAGATACTCAGCTACAGTCGATTTATGCCTCGTCAAAAGCTCCCTAAAGATTTTGCTAGCATCCGTAGCTACATCGAAATACGGAAGCTGAACATATTCGAAAAACTTCTCCAAATTCTTCGATTCGAGTATGTACCTGGCAACAACCTGATGCCGCACACATTCTTTAAGCATTCCTGTGTAATGCAACGCCAACTCGTGATCATGATCGATACCTTCAACTAACGAATCGATAACATCTAAATTCGATTCAAGATATTCAGAAGCAACGAGTCGAGATTCGACTTGTTGTTTCTGCAAATTCGCAACAATCTGCGTCGCGTCTTTTCTTGCTTCAAGATCAAGTTTTGGAATAGATTTGATCAAAGGACGAAGCGTATCTTCTCGAAAAAACTCTTGAGTTAACATAAGACAAGCTTCAGGAACAGGCTCAGCTTCACTATTACCATAAAGAATCGATTTCAAATCACTAATGTTTCGACACAATTCCGCACAAATCCCTAACCTTTTCGAGTTTCTCGAATCGATTTCTTCTTCGGATTCGGCTAAAGCGATGAGATCTCGAGTCTGACGAACGATTTCACCAGGAAGACGTGATTTGTTCTTGAAGAGACCTTTCATCCTCGTGCTTCCGCCATGGTTTCCGAGGTTTCCGCTTAAACTGCTAAGCTTCCCGCTAAATGTGATGTTGATGGAATCATCATCGGTGGATCCGACGCGTAGATGGCTCCGTGTACGGCGGTGCTTTGACGACGGAGCTAAATCGGAGCCTCCGTGTCGTTTAGCACCACCGATTCTGGAGACACACGCACCTATGTTTCTCCTTTTTTATACCTCAAAACAAAATCAGAATCAGGCAGAGTCAAAATCTATGTCTCTATCTGTCTGTCTTGTTCTTCTAGGGTTTGTTCAAAAGCTTTTTCAGGGGTTTCGCTGTGAAATCCAAAATTGTTGTTTCTCTGAAATCTTCTTCTTTGGAGAAAGGAAGAAGAAAGAGACAACAAACCTAAAAATGGGGTCTTTGATTGGCTAATTTTGCCGCGCTGAATTTTCGTTGTGGTTAGTTTGAAGAATCTTTGATGTCTGAAACATAATTAGATTTTGAAGCTTATTATTATTATAGGTGGAGAAGATATATAACGGATTTGGTCAGATATAATCTAAACACAATTAGTTTATTCAACTCTAAAACATAATTAGATTTTGAAGCTTATTATTATTATTCTGCATACTTTTATTACTTCTTAACGGTTATTATTATATGTGGCAGAAGATATAGCACAATGAAGAAATCGATTCGAGAAAATAAAAAGAGTTAAATAAACTAATTGTGTTTAGATTATCTTGTGTTTATCTTGTGTTTAGATTATCTCCAAATAAATAACGGATTTGGTCAGATATAATCTAAACACAATTATTTTATTTAACTCTATTTATTTTATATTTTTTAAATAACTATCAACTTTTTCATATTTAAAATTTAGTTTTTACAGTGAAAATTCTAAAATTTGATATGTACTAGCTAACGTTATTTTACATTTTTTAAATTTTTAATGGTATCACTCGAATCCAGTAGCATGTGAAATGCATCCAGCATTTGATGATGATGTTTACTCGCTCAAGTTAGTATTGTATCTTTTTACTTATTATTTTATTATTTCAAAATTATTTTTAAATATATATAATATCATTTAAAATTTGAAATAAATTTTTTAATTCTTCATTAATATTATTTTTATCAGGTAGATATTTTATAAAAGCTTAAGATAAGCCAAATTACAGTACCCACCAGTCGATTACCAAATTGTATCAAACTAATATATGAGATGTTGATAAATTTGATAAAATAAATTCTAATATACATCCAATCAATTGTTTCACTTGTAGATAAAATTCACATAATAAGCAAACACATAGAAAAATGTTATTTTGTTCCATACCATTTCATTTATATGTTCTTTAATAGTACGAAATGTTCACAATCAACATCAAATATTCATTTTAACATTTTTGAGTAATTTTAAACTTTTTCAAAATTTAAACTCCGTGTATTTATAAAAAAATATATTTTAGAAGTATCATAAGTCTGAATCAATATTTTTGAGGAAATCGAAATCCAATAAAATGGACTAGGAGAAAAAAGTTATTCAACAAATAAGAAAGAAAGAAAGAAGCATGTGTGGATGAGAGAATGGATCATTTGGACAAAGAATGTAACCACTTCACTTGTGCACATTATATGTTATTGTTAGTTCATTTATTACATTTGGTTATTCACTAGATTCATCCTTAAAACACAATAGATTTTTTTAAAAAATGATTTTGATTAGGATTAGGATTTGTCTAAAATCTAATGTGGAGTTTTAGAGAGACACCTTGATTTTGATTTGAAATTTAATTAAAAAATTTAAGCACCTATAAGAAAGGATTCAGCAACTATAAACAACTATGAGTTCCAAGGTATTCCATCTACATCACGTTCATCCTGCTATGTTCTTTATACTTTCTCATTCCATCTCCTACACCGGAATCCAGATCATCTTAATCGTAAATTAAATGAATTAGTTGCGAGCTAATACCAAACAAAATATAATAATAGCATTAATTCAAAATTCAAAATTCAGAAATATTAAAATAAATCAATAACATATTTTAAAAGTGAAATATTGAAAACAAATCCAAATAAAATTAATCTTAAAAATACAAATTAAATAAAACCAACAGCTAACAATTAAATTAAATGAATCAAAGAAAATAATGCAATGAACCAAAAATACACTTCGAGAGTCTTGAGATGATTCAACAACAACATCTTCATCTTTTTCATCTCTAAGTTGTAAAAAGTAAATAATTAATTTTTCAAAAAAATAATAAATAAATAAAATGGTATATATGCTTTGGTTGCTGTATGTACTAAGGAAACCCTCTATAAATTAATAATTGTTGGGACTACGATATTTATTAATTAGTTTCTCTATAAATGAATAAATATTAATTTTTAACATTTTAGAAAGAAATAAATTGAGATAATTTTATATAAGTAAATTATTTTTTAGGATGTTATAAATTTTATAGTTTTGAAATTGAAATTTTAATAGTTAGAAGAAAAAAACTCTTTCAACAATAAATAATTATACTTTATAATTACAGCTGTTGTATTTTTAACACCTATGAGACTATAGACTAATCACCTCAACTGCCGTATTTTAATAAGTATAATAAAACTATCAAAATGAAAATCATAAACATATTCAAAAATTGAAAACTTACTGAAAATTTGGCTATTTTCATGAGATAATTATAAAGTATAATACGTTTAAAAACAAAACATAACAATTTTTTTTCATAATACAAGTTATGAGCTCTAACAAAAATTCAATATTCTTAAAAAACACTAAAAACATATATTAATATATCAATTTATATATATATATATATATATATATATATATATTTATATGATTATTAATTTATGATATTAGTAGAACCATATTATCTTATTATATTTTGTCAATTTTGACACTAGTCCGATTTAGGACGGATGAAAATTATTATTTTATACTCCCTCCGTATTCGAATAGTTGTCGTTTTAGAGAAGTTTTTTGTTTTAAATTAGTTGTCGTTTTAAGGTAATAATGTAACTTATGCCAATAACTACCCAAATTACCCTCATTTAATTAAACACAAATTATTTGTAAATAATTACTTGTCATTTTTATAAGGTTAATATAGTCATTGTATACCTTTTCTTAATTTGTCCAAATACAGTTAAAACGACAACTTTTAAAAAACAGAGGGAGTAATATTTATTAATTTACAGAGGTTCTGCTTCTTTTGAGACCAACAAAAAATCTAAAGCCCGGTTTAAACCGTTCAGACTTCATAAGTTCATGATGTCGTAAGGAAAGTTGATTGGGCCTATATTGGGCCATGTAGCACTGAAGAGTTAAAAGCTTAAAACAATAAATAATCTAATCCAATGACATTTTCAACCAAAAAAAAAAACAAAAATTGTGAGGACGAAAACTCTTCGTCGTTCGGCGAGTTTCCCCGGTGATCGGCAAAGTCTTACCGGCATCTAATTGAATTTCACTAAACCAATAAGTAAGTTTCTTGAAGTTTCGATTTACAAAACTTTTGCTGTCTACTCGAAGTTTTCGTCTCGTCTCGTTCTTCGATTTCAATTCTGAATCTCAGACAAGTTCGCTATCTCTGGTTCTTGTTGGGTTTTGTAGGAATATTATCAGATTAGGAAGTGTGAGACTTCGGTCTTGATAAAAGAACATGGTTCAAAGTCAGTCGTTAAGCACATTAACAATATGTGGAAGTGTAAAAGTTTCAAGCTTGTTGAGGAATCGTTTAAATTCATCGAAAGCTTCAAGCTTGATCGGTGATCGATGTGTTTCGTGTCAGTTTTTGCGTAAATCAGCGTCCTTTAGAAGCCAATGGAAGTCAATAAAGCAAAGAAATTTGTTGAGGGTTGAAGCTAGATGGCCATTTCAAGGTGGTGGTGGTGAACAAGGTTTAGACCCGAGCTCTGAGCGTAGCGAGAGTGCCAATGAAGATATATTGATCTTTTTCTTTCAGCTGGATTTGGCTACTCGTGTACAGGTTAAGACGAAATGCGGGTTTTTTTTTCGCTTTCAAGATTATTGATTACGGTTTTAAGGTGTTGCAATATTGAATGATCTGTGGATTGGTATGTTTTGAAATACCAGTATGCAATGAATCTGGAGCAGTACGATATTGCGCAGCAACTAAGAGAAAAGCTAACTGAGGTATGTGAAATGTTATGATATGATCTTTAAGTGCGACAAGTTTTGAACTATTCGATCATGCAAAGATGTTAGCTTTTGGTTAGACTTATATTTGTATTCTTGTATACCGAAATCGCAACACAGGAGTGAATAACGGTCTGTGGTTGGCAGGTGGAAGAGGAGTCGATAAGGCTGCAGGAAGGGAAAAGAGGGTCATCAGCTAAAAGTGAAGCTCAAGACAAGGGTATTAGCATTATAAGGCTACGGTGAGCAGTTTCATTCGGTCATGTGTTTGCTTTGTAAGACACTTTCTCTCGTATCTGTAAACATTGAGTATATCATCTTCATTGTTTATTTGATATAATTGCAGTGCAGATCTCCAGAATGCTATTGACAGTGAGGATTACAGTCTGGCAGCTAAGTTACGAGATGAAATCTCAAAGCTTGAGGCAGAATCATTAGCTGTATCTGCGAAAGCCTTGGCTTTTGAAAATGCAGAATATGCATTTCGCTTAGGACAGAAGCTTAGACACAAAACTTTTGGTATTATTAGTGCTTATCTCACTACGGTTTACATTCATATATCAGGGAACTTACGTTGAATTCTTTTCATTTGGCTTAGGTTACCGGGCTGTAGTTTGTGGTATGGATCCAATTTGCTGTGAATCAAGCTCTTGGATGGAAGCTGCAGAGGTTGAAAAGTTACCTCGCGGATCCAATCAGCCATTTTATCAGGTTCTGCTTCTGAAGCAAATGTTCATTAAGACTTGCGTTGAAAGAAAAAGAAGCTAAAATTAATATTTAAATTGTATTCATATACCTATGAACAATCTACAGAAGAAACATGGATATCTTAATCTCTTGCATGTGTCTAGCAGGTTCTAGTCGATGCTCGGACGCACCCAGATCTAGTAGTGGCATATGGTAAGCTCTGAGTTTTCAAGTCCTTTGGATCTCAAAATCTTGCTATTGCACAACCTTAACCAGTGAACAATCTCACTATTACTTGACAATGGATCTGATATTGCAGTTGCTGAAGACAATCTATTAGCTCCCGAGAAACCCGACAAGGTGAGTAGACTCAATGTGGACAACGGAATCGTCATTGTAATAATTTGACTCATGTTTGTGTGTGGTTTCTGCAGGAAAGGTTTGATCATCCATACATTTCTTTTCTCTACTATGGAGCCGACACAGCTGGAGATTTCATCCCTGTCAAACAATTGCGTGAGAAGTACAACAGACCTCGGCATGAAGTTCCTTTTGATTCACAAGAAGAAGATTAAGATGAACGCAGCATGTAAGCTAATAGTTCACAACCGCAGACTCGAGCACAAATCACAACAAAACAAGAACTTTAGCATAGCTCAAAGCATCTGGCTACCAACTCAGAGATGTTCTGTTGGTTATATACCCATGTAGATGTAGTTAGCACTTAGCTAGCACGACTGTTCTTGCTATATACACTATAACAAATCAACTTTATTCAAGAATGCTTTGTGTATAAATGCTTCTTTGTTCATCCTACTGATTTATCCAGATTAGCAAAGACAACTAACCAAGTGCTAAGAACTCAGATTCCATTATGCTATGGCCTGCAATCTTGCTCAGACCTCTTTGCTTCATCAGATTTCTCACTTCTTTAGCCTGGCTCCATCGTCCATCCGATGCATACAAATTAGATACAAGGACATAATAAGAGGCATCATCAGGATGTAAATCAAGCATCTTCTTAATCACAATCTCTCCAAGATCAAATCTTGAATGCATTCCACATCCGTGGAGAAATGCCCCGAAGCATCTCACGTCTGGCTGGATCGGCATCTTCTCGATGATGTCTAATGCTTGTTCAAGCTCACCTGCTCGAGCTAGCATATCAACCATACATGTGTAGTGTTTTGTTGAAGGCGTGAAGTTGTAATCTTTGTACATTGAGCTGAAGTACTTCTTCCCTTCGTTAACCATCCCTGTATGACTACAAGCTGATAAAACAGATGTAAAGGTTGATTCATTCGGCTTTTGTTGATTCTTCAGCATCTCCTCAAATAGCTCAAGGGACCCTTTTGTGTCCCCTTGCTTTCCATAGCCTCCGATCATAGCACTCCATGTGATTGTGTTTTTCTCTTCTATAGTATTGAAGATGAGACGAGCAGATTCGGCATCCCCACATTTGGCATAGAAGTCCAGGAGTGCAGTACCAACATGAACACTGGATGATGCCAAGAAACCCAATTTCACGGAATAAGCATGAAGCGAGGAACCTACGGCTAGAGACCCAAGGGAAGCACAGGCTGAGAAGAGACTCGCAACTGTTACACCATTAGGCATCACGGATTCTGTATTCATGCGATGGAACAGAAACAAAGCTTCATGGATAGAGCCGTTTTGCGAAAACCCAGAAATTATAGAATTCCAAGCAACTATATCTTTTTCGGACTCCATTTCAAACACATACTTAGCATCTCTATTCTGGTAACACTTGGCGTACATGTGAACCAGAGCATTTGCAACATTTGTGTCCCAAATACCAACTTTGATGGAGAGGCCATGAATTGATCTTCCCAGTTCAAGATTCTCAACCAAACCGCACCCCGATAAGACACTTGCAATGGTAACACAATTAGGCTTGATTCCAACCCCCTTCATTTTCTGAAACAAGCTCAGCGCCTCATTCACACTTCCGTTATGGGTGTATCCCACAATCATAGCTGTCCACATGACGAGATCCACATGAGAATGCTCATTAAACACCCGACGTGCATTGCTTATGTCACCACACTTAACATACATATCGAGAAGAGATGTCACCAAGCATGAGCTGAGCTCTATACCACTCTTAATCAAACAACCATGAAACCACTTTCCTTGATGTAAAGTACTAAGCTTTGTGCAAGCCATCACCAGCGTACCATAAGTATATTCATTACCCAAAACAGAGTTTTCCTTCATCCGATTAAACAGAACCAACCCTTCTTCGCACAAGTCGTTTTTAACATACCCAGCAATCATCGAAGTCCAACAAACCACATTCCTCAAAGTAATATCTTCAAACACTTTATAAGAACTCTTGATTTCTCCACACTTAGCATACATATCTAAAAGACCTGTCAACACAACATTATCAAAACTCGGCACCTTAACGATCTGGCAATGTATCTTCTTCCCATTATCTAAATCCTGAAGCTCAGTACACGCTTTCAAAGCTTTCGAGAAAACAATATCATCATATCCGAATCCATGCTTCATCAATAAATCATAAAACTTTATAACTTCAACACTCTCGTCGTTCAAGTAATAACATCTGAGCATGACTTTCCATAAATAAAAATCTGGTTCAGGAATTTGATCGAACACCAAGCGTGCATCTTTAGTATACCCAAAAGAACCATACAGACTAACGAGCTTGGTGGCAATCGAGATATCACCCATGAGTCCATTTCCCGTTAAGACTCCGTGAGCTTGCCTTAGAGTATCGATGTTCGTGCACTTACTTAGAAGGAGAAAGCACGGGCTCGAAGCGGCGTAATTCAAAGAAGACTTATAATTGTCTTCGGGCAGATTCAATTCTTGGATTGTCGTAACTGTGACGAATCTCTGCTGAATCACAAATCTTCTAATCGGAGACACCCTTTGAGGTAAAAGAGAGATTGAGCGTAGCATCGGTCTTCGCCGTTCACAACTTACCGGCGGTTTGGCTCTTCCCGCCAGATCATTGGTCTCTAAAACGAAAACTTGAAACAATGGGCCTTAAATGGGCCTATGTTATAAAGATACTAGTAATCTATGGCCTGCTTATTTATTATTTTTACTTCTTATTCACATTTGGAGTAGAGAAGTGTTTAACAACAACAACAACAACAACAACAACAACAACAACAACAACAACAAAAATTCACAATTTTGATCTTGATTTCAAGAAATTGGCGTCAATCAGAATCTCATAGTTTATTGAGTTGGAGTTAAAGAAAGAAAACAAATCATTTTGGGTAAAACAACTAATTTAATTACTTAAAAACTCAAAAAAACCTATCTCTTTAACTGATTTTTTTTTTTACATCTAACTGGCTTATGATATAGCCAAAAGAGAAAAAAAATAAAAAAAATAAACATACAATCAATTTGAGATATATTATTAATTACAGAGAAATAGCAATCTATAGCATATGACTAGAAAAAATATATTAAATTATAGTATAAGTAACATTTTGGTTTGCACAAAATATATATATTGGTGAATTATGATGATCTAAAAATGTGTAGTGAAAGACAAAAATGCACTCAACCCTATTTCTTTTTTTTTAAAAATATAAATTTACTATTTTTTCGATGAAAACAAGATCCATTAATCCTTAAAATCTAAACATTTCATTTTAGTTCATCACCACCACCAGTCCGCCATTACCAACTTATCATTATACAACCACCAACTCAAACAGAATACGAATTAAAACAAAAAAAAAACGAAATTTTTTGTTTTGGAAAATGAAATCAACCACAAAAAACGTAATATTATTTTACAGTTTTTTTATATAAATATATCATGATAGATATTAATAATGCTTTATATATGTTTATATATCACGATAATTTATATTATCAAAATAATGCTGTAGAATAAAGTAGCGTGTCTCACTAGGTGTTGTTTCTTAGACCGTGTCTTGGTCATATCAGTATTTTGAAGATTTTGTCTGCTTAAAAAAATGAGTATCACTATGATTCAAGGATATTTTGGTTATCTTTTCATTTCTATTTATTATCTTACAAATACCAAAAAAATCATTGCTAAAATTTTAATTATTTTTCAAAATATGTGTACGCAACTAACTGTGTCTTAATTATATGCTCTAATATAGTATTCCCATGCATCAGCATTAATAAAAGTGTTTTGTTTTCTGGCAAAAAGTCTTGCCAACATTTAAAAATATTTTGTAAGAGAAACGTCTCCTTCACCTCGTTTGCATTCTATATATCTTCTTCTGTTCTTCACACAGTAATTCACTTACAAAAGTTTTCTTTCTTTTCTCTTCCATTGAAGGATTCCTAAAGCTTAAAGGTCGATAAAAATTTATTTATATATAAACCATGGTTAGGAAAACGACGTCGAAGAGATATTCGGTGGCGTTGGTGATCGTTATGGTTATATATGGTGCTTTCTCCTTCGTCTTCGATCGTCAATTGTTTCGATCGTTAAGTTTCTCTCAAGGTATGTAAATATCAAATTACTTACCTTCTTCGATTCAACCAAATAAAATCGTAAAACTTCCTCTTCTTTTTTATAGAGGCAATGATCAAAAACACATCTTTATTTTTTTAAATAGTAATATATATATTTTTTAACGAAAAAACAAATTTTTAATCAATAACTCACACATGCTAGCTTGGATTTTGAATCTATATGCTAATATGTATTACGAAACTAATTCTAACTTTTATAAGTCCCGGTCAAAAGAAGCAACTAGAAGTATTTTTTTAGACGGATATATAGAATATTTGTTTTCTTGTTTGCTTTAAATTACTTGTTTTTCTTTTCCATGAGAATGTTTTGATAAATCATAGGGTTACATGATTCTTAAATACGAAGTGATCTACAAAATAAATTAGTATACATCACATAGAGATTTAATGGTTACTTTTTGTTTTTAGTATTTACTTACTTGAGTTTTGCGACCAACCTAGCTAAGCCTAGTTCTTAAACATGGCTTCGTTTTCAAACATATGTAATCCATAGACCATAGAGGCTTTTTTCCACTTAGCACTATTATTGTATCTTTTCACTTGTATTTTTTTATGAGTATACTGAATTTTGATATCTAAATTTAAAACGATTAGAAATGGTAACAGATCTCTTCTCATCTTTCCTTCGTCCACTTGTCATAACTTTCACCGTTGACACAAAAAAAAAAAGAAACAACAAATGTTAGTACAAGTGTCCACATCGACTACAAATGTCCACTCTTACTAAAAAATAAAAGAAGTTTTCTCTGTAGGTACGTTACAACAAACATGGGAATCCAGAAGAATCATGCAACCCACACAACCACAAGAGACTACTTTGGCAACAATCACATGTGACCGATCCCACAGTGATTACGATCTTTGCTCAATCAACGGCTCATGTATTCTCGACCCCAAAACCGATACTTTTAATCTCATGGACCCAGCATTTGCAACATCAGCACCACTTGTTGAGAAAATCAGGCCATACCCAAGAAAAGCTGAAAACTGGACCATGCCAAGGATCAAAGAGCTAACATTAAGTTCAGGCCCATTGGGCTTGACCCGAGCATGTGACATAACTCATGATTCGCCGGCGATTGTGTTCAGTGCCGGAGGTTACACCGGAAGCATTTATCATGATTTCATGGACGGTTTCATTCCTCTTTTCATCACCGCCAACTCGGTATACCCGGATCGCGATTTCATCCTCGTGGTAGTGAATTCTAAGGAATGGTGGATGCCGAAATACATCGATATTCTAGGTGCGTTTAGCAAACACAAAACCATACTACTTGACAAAGAAAATGCTTCTTTTACACATTGCTTCCCTTCAGCCACTGTGGGTCTAGTTTCACATGGGCCTAAAATAATAGATCCAACCCAAATACCCAATTCCAAATCATTAGTAGACTTCCACAATCTTTTAGACAAAGCCTTAAACACAAACCAATTTCTTCTCAAAACTCACAAGCCTCGTCTCATTTTGGTTAGTAGATATGGGAACATTGGTCGGATGTTATTAAACGAGAAAGAGATCAAAGAGATGCTTGAAGATGTTGGATTCGAGGTAATCACATTTAGACCATCAAAAACAACGAGTGTAAGAGAAGCGTATAAACTTATAAAGTCGAGCCACGTAATGGTTGGGGTTCATGGTGCAGCATTAACCCATTTGTTGTTTCTTCGACCCGGTTCAATGTTGGTTCAAGTTGTTCCGCTTGGGCTAGGTTGGGCGTCAAAAACGTGTTACGAATCGCCAGCTAAGGTAATGAAGTTGGAGTATATCGAGTATCGGGTGAATGTGGAAGAGAGTAGTTTGATAGAGAAGTATAACAAAGATGATTTGGTTTTGAAAGATCCTATAGCCTTTAGAGGAATGGATTGGAATGTGACTAAAATGAAAGTTTATTTAAAAGAACAAGATGTTAGATTAGACGTGAATCGGTTTAGGAAACATATGAATGAAGCCTACGAGAAGGCTAAATTGTTCATGGACTTATACGGTTGATAGACGTTTATGGTTTGTCGTAATGATTTGTTATTTTTGAGTTGTAAAATAAGATGTTTGTTAAATAAAATAATTTGTAGTCATATATATGGGTAGGGGTGTCAAGTTGGTTAAACCAAACCAAACCAACCCATATCCATATTGATTTAGTGTTTAATGGTTAATGAATCAATCCAATTCATTTAGCAAATGGTTTGGATTAACCCATAACTCATTTAAATGAGTGGATTAATGGATTTAATGAGTTGATCCATAACATAGTTTTCTTATAATTTAAATCCTAATTAATTGATAATTAGTAACTATCATGTTACCACCATCATCATCATCACTTCATCATTATCTTCATCACTCCATCGTCATCAATTCACCACCACCATCACCATCACCATCACCATCACCATCATCGTCATCATCGTCGTCGTCGCCGTCGTCGTCGCCGCCGTCGTCGTCGTCGTCGTCGCCACCGCCGTCGTCGTCGTCGCTGTCGAAATACTTGTAACTATGAATTGGTTCATAAATTGATCACAAAACGACGACCAAGGACTCCATGAGTGACGATGAGGGATCCGAGTGTCAGTGGCTTTGCCGGTGAACGGCGTTGTTGGCTTCGTCGTTTAACGTTGTCGATGGATTTGCCGGTGAAACCATAAGATTGAGAGGGATCGACAGTGAGAGATTTGACGCCGAGAAAGATCGATGGTTAAGCGATTTAAGAAAATTATGTTTATTTCGGTTTACTAAAATCGGTTTAGTGATTCAATTCGGTTATATTTGGTTTACATATTTGATTTCAATTATATAATTTTTATTGGTTTGGTTATGGATAACCCAGTAATCCATTTTAAACCAAACCATTTCAATCCAACTCATTAAACTCATTAAACCATTTAATCCATTAATATCCAAATTTTCAACTCATTAGATCCATGAGTTGGATTGGTTTGAATTGATCCATCAATTTTAAACCATTTTGACATGGGTGAGCTAGATTGGTTCAATGATTTTGAAATAATTGTTATAATTGCGATGTAATTAGTGTTGCGTAACATTATTTGTCAGCTTATATGATGAGTTTCTATTGGACCCCAACGCATCTATTTCATTATCAAATCAGCTTTATTCGCGTTGAAATTAAGCTTGCACTTTTCTTTTTTTTTACCTTCGAACATTAATTTCATTAATCAGAAAAAGTGACACTTGCACTTTAACAAACATATTTTTAATAAATTCCATTTTTTTCTTTCAAATAATCAAGTTTTCCAAAAAAAAAAAAGAATAATTTTAGTAATTTCAAAATTCATAAGACGGTTAGAGAGTCTTCTTCATTGTTTAAACATTTTCTTAATTTGAAATTTAGCCATCAAAACGGAAATTAAGTTGGAAAATAAAGTAGATGAAGGAAATTACGTAAATGCCCCCGATTCTTTCAATATTTTTGCTTCGAATTATTTTGGCCAATGAAGAAACAAGAATTGTGAGTCGCCGCAGCTATCACTCATTCACTCTGTTCTGTCACTTTGTCTTTTACTCTCAGAGAATCGCCAGAGAGAGAGAGAGAGAGGAAGGAGAATGGAGAAGGCATTAACGAAAGTGACGAGCTTTAAAGTGGGAAGTTCATGGATCTCAAAGAAAGCTAAAGAAGAGCTCTCAAACATCACCAATGACCTCACTGTGAGTGCTCTTTGAATCCATATCTTCTTCTTGATTTGTTTCTTCTGGGTTCTTGCATGTGATTCCTATGTCAAATTTATGGGTTTTTGTTACTTTTGGTCTAATGTTGTGATTAAAAGGCGATTCTTTTGTTAAATCTTGCCGTAGATGTTTTCGAAATTGTACAAGAATCATAGATCTAGGAAGATCTGAGATGGGTTTTGCCAAGTGAAGATGGAAATTAGTTAAGATCATTAGAATTGTTGATACATAGTCATATCTCAGACAGTGGCGGAGCCAGAAATATTCTTTACGGGGGTCAATATTGTGTTATAATATTTAATTATTTATTTGGAATAAAAGTTTATCTTTGATTTTTTTTCAAATTTTTTTAGGTATTACTATTAGTTTTTTTCATTAAAAAACGAGAACCACAAATAATATCATTAGTGTTGTAAACTTCATAAATTATTGTTGTTTTTGGATAAAATATACATTGCTTTAGAAATTTTTAAATTTTTTTTGTGAAATACAAGAACATCCATATGTTATACATCTTTTTTGTTACTCAAAATAATTATTTATCCACACGTATAGATAAATTCCTGTTAAGTTTAGAGGAAAGACATATTAAACAATTAATAGGGGAAATAATGAAAACAATTACCAAAGAAACTATTTTAAAATAGGGCTAGGAAATAGAAGAAAATTAGAAATTGATATATAAGAAAAAAAAGGAAAGAATTATAGATATGCTTAAATGGAATAAACAAAATTAACAAAGGGTGCAAATATAGAATGTGAACGTGGAGTAAGGGGGTCAATTTAATATTTCAAGCCAAATTATAAACTAAATACCAAATATTTAAGCTTTATAAAGGGAATTTATAAAAGTTATGGGGGTCAAGTGACCCCCCTCCTAATGCTATAGCTCCGCCACTGATCTCAGACCAATTTTGATTTTGAGTCAGAATAATTTACTTTGAAATTTTGATATAAAGAGTTCAGTTTTTAGCAATTTGATGTAGAAACAAGATCTAGCATTAGAGAGTCTTTATACTAGTTAACTCAACTAAGCTTATTCTCAATTTAGAGTTTCCCTTTTAAGTCATTGTGATGAATCCTTTTTGGTAATAATGTGTTCATGTTCTGCTTTTTGTGTTCTTGAGTTTGCTATAGTTGTGCCAAGATATCTAGTCTAAGACCATTTTTCGAACTTGTATCATTCGATTTATCTCATTGATTCACTACTTAACTAAGTATCGATGTGTTCGTAGGCTAGTTATTCGATATATGGTTGATTTGCATTGCCTCAAATGGTTATATTATGTTCCTTTTGTTTTCCAGACTTTCTCTAGTACTGTTGAAGAGAAAGCAAAATGGGTTTTCAACAAGCTTAAAGGTAACAAACACTTGTAGCTACTAGCTACCATAGTTTAAAAATCGAAGATGCGAAAGTTCCTAACCTTCGAATTTGTTTTCTGTGTTCTCTTTATAACAGGAAAACCACTCAAAAGCTTACCAGATCTCCTCAAAGAATACAACTTACCACCAGGACTCTTCCCACAAAACATAATCTGCTATGAATTCGATGAGACAAAGAACAAACTCACTGTCTTCTTCTCTTCACCATGCGAAGTCACATTCAAAGATGGGTCAGCGATAAGATATGCGACGCGTGTGAAAGGGATTTTGCTTCGAGGGAAACTGATGGGTGTGGAAGGAATGAAGACAAAATTCTTGGTTTGGGTTAAAGTCACAACAATATCAGTCGAGAGCTCGAAATCTGACAAGCTCTGGTT
Source organism: Arabidopsis suecica (assembly GCA_019202805.1). NCBI lineage: Eukaryota > Viridiplantae > Streptophyta > Magnoliopsida > Brassicales > Brassicaceae > Arabidopsis > Arabidopsis suecica. The sequence goes on along the minus strand of CM032909.1, from coordinate 1,020,713 downwards.
CACTGCTGGTGTCAAGAAATCTCGATCTAAGGACGTTTACGACACACCTCATGATGCTATCAAAGTCGTTGGAGAGTTCTAAGGTTTTTTGTTCTGAAAATGGTTATTATAATATTTGATTCATGAATTTATTTGGGTATTTGGGGTTATTTGCATTTTGGGAAGAGGTATACTTAAAGGGAATGTGTTTATATAACTCTCATCTTCCACCTTTATGCAAGAAATCACAAATAAATATCAAAATAGAGTACTACTGAATATTAATTATAAGATAATATGGTAATTCGCATAACTAATCAAAAATACAGAACCATAACAATTTCAAACTATTGTATAGAATAATCAATAATCAGTGAGTTTTGGTTCTTGAATTGGTAAGAAGGTTCCACATGTACCAAACTGGTCTCAAGGTATCATTCATCAATCATCACCAATGCGTATGTAAATTGAGACAAAAGTGGCGGTCACAATTTTATGAACCATCTAATGAACCCCCTGTTCTAAAAATCGGCCGCCTAGGCGCTGATCGGTTGGGGACCGCGGCGATTTTGTCCAAATCGGTAAAAAAAATCGGTGATCCGATTTTTGTCCGCCTAGACCGCCTAGGCGTCCGCCTAGCCCGCCTAGACGGCGCCTAGCCCAATTTTTTTTTTTTTTTTTTACATTTTTTTTTCTTTTTTTTTGGATCTAAAATTCAAAACGTCCCACTTATGTTCATAATTTATATAAAATTCATAAGTTTGACCTTAAATTCTTGTTTTCATGTGTTTAATACAATTTTAAAAACAAAATTATATAAATTTCTTATTTATAATGGATTTATATGTTTTTAAAATATTAACTAGCTTTAAAACTAGTCCCCGATTAATCCCCGTTTAATCTCCGATTTTCTTGCTAGGCGCTAGGCCCACCCTCACCGCCCGACTAGCGCCTAGCGATTTTTTAAATAACGAATGAACCTAATCGGTCTTGTTATTTTAGGGGGTCCCAAACCTAAACAAAATGTGTGGCTCATTTACTCAAGATTTTTTTGCTAAACGAGAAAAACAATATTTTGGATCATAAGATTTTTTTTTTTTGCTAAACTGTAAATATCATATATAATGAAGATTCAGGTTTTTACACTTTGGTTAAAACCTAGACAATTTGAAACCTTGGCAAAAAAGAAATAAAAACAAGGTTTCAAAAACAGAGGATGAACGTATGAGAGATCCCAAGAAATTCATCTGAGCCACAAGACCATTAAGTTCCGGAACAGCTTTCTATGTCTTCTGGAGGTGATTATGTTCTTTATTTCCCGATCAATCAGCTTGAAGATTAAGTTCACAGAGAGTAATTGCTGATTATGGAGAATGTTGTTTCTTTGCTTCCAAATGTGAAACAAGGTAGATTGGGCAGCAACTTTCTTTAGAACAGATGGCATGGAGACTCTAAACAAAATATCTAGTAAATGATCTTACCAAGCTCCAACTTCTTCACTCTTGATGTATATGAAACTCACACATTCTTGAAAAACTTTGTAACGAGAATGTGTTTTGGCGCTATTACACAATTTTAACTCCTTACGTCTACGTATATCTTATTTTATATTCGACTATTTGTTTCCATTTCCATGTTATAGTGACGAAAATTGCTACTATAAAAGTATTCTTGTTTCTTGGCTTTCATGATGTGATAAGTGAGAGACGCGATTCGTTGTGGCAATGAATGAAAAGGGCCCCATTTGGGTCCTACAGATATTAAGGATGTATTGTCTCTTTGGCCCGTTTTCAAAGTTACTTGGGCCCTCCAAACAAGTCAAGTTGTTCTTTTTTTTTTGTTGCCTCCTAAAAGTTCCTCCTTCTCTAACTAACCCTCACGTTTCCTCTTTCACCATTTTTACCAAGCAAAAATTATTAATTACCAAGTCAATTTCATCAAACAATGAACTCTATAAATAAAATGTAATCCATAAATCAGTTTCATTTATGTATCTATTTATGACATAACCTTTGTCCTAAAGAAAACAGCTCTTATGATTAGGCTTAATCGACCATAAACTCCGGTCCATTTATTGTACACGTGGCGTAATCTGATTTGTAGAACGTGGTGAAGACAAACTGGTTAAAACCCGTCGAGTCGTGCTTGGAGCTGCCGGTTGACTTTAGAGGCACAAAACTCTCGTTGTCTTAAGGGACATAATTGTAATTTTAGGCATAAACCGACGCTTTATAAACTTTCTTTCCCTTATTAGCCAATCATTACTCAACAATTACAACAAAAATAGACAAAAATAATTTCACAATTACCGAATAAATAAATACGAGAAATATAAAAAGGAAATCTGTTAGATCCTCGTCTTCAATAAACGACTGTATATATTAGATACAACCAAAATATTATTATAGCTTATGCATTTTTTGGGTTAATTCCCTAAAGAACCAAAACTTTGAAGTTTGTTTGTAAAATGGTGCGGTAAGAAATTAGAATTAAATGAATAATTGATTTTGTGCATATTTTACAAATAATATTATATCTGTTCTTATATAAAATAAGTATTGAGTACATGCAAAATCAATAACCTATTTTTTTAAGATTTTATCATCATGTTGTTTTGCAAAGAAATCTTTGTATTTTACCTATCTACCAAATTAACTCAAATGTTATATGATTAAATTTTTTAAATTCTTGTGTAAGCAACCAATGCAAATTTAAATTGTAAATTACCAAAAGAATATTTTTTTTTTTTGACCTCAGAAATCTTAATTTGATTATTGTCTATAGTAATAACTAATAATTAATAAGATAACTTTCATGAGTAACTTTTTTCTTTTGGGACAAATTCGAGTAAGTTATGAATTCACTTTTTTTTTTTTTTGGGCAAAATGAAATTCACTTTCTTGAAAATTGGAATTTTGTAGCATTCATTACGAACAATGTGTCATTTTCCTTAAAAATTACAGTATTTAAAGGGAAATCAGCTAAATAAAAAAAACAAATTAACAAGAAAAATAAATGGATAAAATGAAAAAGACAGAGAGTTTACTCTATCATATCTGCACCGCAGACTTTATACTGTATAAACAAAAACAAATTATTTATTGATATTTTTCGAGATCTGCTTGAGGAGACACAGACACAAGAAAATCACAAAAATCTCTCCCATTAAAAGACTGCAGAAAGAAATAATTTTATACAAAACAAACAAAGTGAAAGAGAGAAACACGACACGAATTTTGTATAATTAAGATTATACCAAAAAAGTGTTTAAAAGAGAAAGAAAAAAGAAAAATATCTTTCTTTCTGTGAGTTGGGTTTGTTAAAGATTTATCCTCTTTGTTCTCAAAATCGGAATCGATGGCGGAGAAGGAAGACAAAGAACCGTCGAAGTTAAAATCATCCACCGGAGTTTCACGGCCAACGATCTCACTTCCTCCTCGACCGTTTGGTGAAATGTTTTTTAGCGGTGGCGTTGGATTTAGTCCTGGTCCTATGACTCTTGTCTCAAATTTGTTCTCTGATCCTGATGAATTCAAGTCTTTCTCTCAACTTCTTGCCGGAGCTATGGCTTCTCCGGCAGCTGCTGCTGTTGCCGCCGCTGCTGTTGTTGCTACTGCTGCTCATCATCAGACACCTGTGAGCTCTGTCGGTGATGGCGGTGGAAGCGGTGGTGATGTTGACCCGAGGTTTAAGCAGAGTAGACCAACGGGATTGACGATTACTCAACCACCGGGGATGTTTACTGTACCGCCGGGATTAAGTCCGGCGACGCTTTTGGATTCTCCGAGCTTCTTTGGTCTTTTTTCACCTCTTCAGGTGTGAAATTCGTAATAACAAAAATTAAAGTTTTGTTTTTTTTTTTTCGTTCTTGTTAGTTTGAAGTTCTGTTTTTGGTAAATGAAAGTTGACGACTTTATGGGTTTTTTGGATATTTTGTTGCTGTTTCTGGTTTTTGTTTTCATTTAGTTTATGGATGTAAATCCAAACCATATTACTGGATTATGGGATTAAAAAAACCCTTCAAATGTTCTTCATTTTAGGTCAAAATTGGGAAATTTTGACTTTAGAAATTAAGGATACTTTTTTGGGTATCTGAATCTTTGAACAAAAAAACTTATAATTTTAAAAGTAGGAAACTTTCAGACAAAGAACATTGTCAATGTCAAAGAGAGAAACAAAGGTGTAGTTTAGAAACCTATTAGTATTGTTTCTCTGTCTTTCTTTTATAAATCTTGAATCTTTAAAGAATTTGCTTGGATTTGTTGCCTTGTCTTTTGGGATATTATGTGTTAATACAAAGGTGAATTATGTGTAGGGAGCATTTGGTATGACACATCAACAAGCTTTAGCACAAGTCACTGCACAAGCTGTTCAAGGCAATAATGTTCATATGCAGCAATCACAATCTGAATATCCTTCCTCTACACAACAACAACAACAACAAACTTTATTGACTGAGATTCCATCATTTTCTTCTGGACCTCGGTCTCAGATTCGAGCCTCGGTTCAAGAAACATCGCAGGGACAGAGAGAAACTTCGGAGATATCTGTCTTTGAGCATCGGTCACAGGCTCAAAATGCTGACAAACCAGCTGATGATGGATACAACTGGCGGAAATATGGGCAGAAACAAGTGAAAGGTAGCGATTTTCCTCGGAGTTATTACAAATGTACGCATCCAGCTTGTCCTGTCAAGAAGAAAGTGGAGAGGTCTCTCGATGGACAAGTAACAGAAATCATCTACAAGGGTCAGCACAATCATGAACTTCCTCAAAAGCGCGGTAACAATAATGGGAGTTCTAAAAGTTCAGATATTGCAACTCAGTTTCAAACCAGTAATAGCAGTCTCAGCAAGAGTAAGAGGGACCAAGAAACAAGCCAAGTTACAACAACAGAGCAGATGTCTGAAGCAAGTGATAGCGAGGAGGTCGGTAATGCAGAGACTAGTGTGGGAGAAAAACATGAGGATGAGCCTGACCCCAAGAGAAGGTAATAAAAAAACCTTTATAGAGAATTGACTGTCCTCTTACATTCATCTCTAATGGGTTTTGTTTTTTCTGATAAGATTCAGTCAATCTTTGAATGTGCAGAAATACAGAAGTTCGGGTTTCAGAACCAGTTGCTTCATCGCATAGAACGGTGACAGAGCCTAGAATTATTGTCCAAACGAAGAGTGAAGTTGACCTCTTAGATGATGGATATAGGTGGCGCAAATATGGTCAGAAAGTAGTCAAAGGAAATCCTTATCCGAGGTAAGACTAAAAACCGGTCATCGAGTTCAAGATAGTCATTGGTTTTTTTTTCCTTAATGCTCTTTGATCTAATCCACAGGAGCTACTATAAGTGTACGACACCGGATTGCGGAGTAAGGAAACATGTAGAGAGAGCAGCAAATGACCCGAAAGCTGTGGTAACAACTTATGAAGGGAAACATAACCACGACGTTCCAGCTGCTAGAACCAGCAGCCATCAATTAAGACCAAACAATCAACCCAACACCTCAACGGTTAACTTTAATCAACAACAGCCCGTTGCACGCTTAAGGCTTAAAGAAGAGCACATCATTTGACAGAGAAGAAGAATACGAAGGCGCTTGAGCTTTTGTGAGTTTGTTGAATCTTCTTTTTGGTAATGACCTGTTGTGTTACCTCAAATTACCTCAGGTCTCTATGGACAGACACTCTGATGATATTACAGTTTCAAAAGGTATGTTCTTTTATTTCATGTTGGAATCTTTTGTGTTATCTTAAGAAGCTTTAGGAGGTAATGTAAAAAACCAGATTCAAAGTTCTGGTCTTATGTGAATTCTTTTGTACATGGGAAGAACAAAAAAAAATTACAGGGATCCTTTTTCTTCTTGTTGTAATAGGTTACATTTGTGGATGATTTTTTTTTTGGTTATAATAACAATGTCTATACAAATGAAATCTTTGTATAATTCAGACAAATCTAACCTTAGCTAAATTAAGAAATCTGACAATTCTGAATAAATCTTGATTCAAGTCTCAAAAACAGTAAAGAAGATCAATATACAAAGTTACAAACTTGCTTTATCATACAAAAAGACCAGATTTTTCGAACACTAACTTGAAACATAACAACAAAACAAACAAGACCTTTAATTCTTCATCATCATCATCATCATCATCATGATTAATCAGATGTTGTAAGCTACAGAGACCAAGTGAGGAACTTTACCATCATCAAAAGGCAAGCTCACATATTCTCTAGCAAACTCTTCAGCTATCTCCCAAACAAGCTCACCATGAACAGCTTTGCAATACATATACATCACAGTAGTCGCCGCAAGATTATACAGCGTCAAAAGCGTTAAAAACGCAGACGTGATCACAATCTGTACCACAAAGAAAGCATTCGTCCATAACTTCCCACCATTTTCGTCATCGTTGAGCTGAGCAGAGGCGGCTAAGGTACTAATCCAAACGAGAATCGATTCGGTTGAAGCGAAGAAGAAGATTATCGACAAAGAAACACTTTTCATTCCTTTAACTAAGCTTTTACTTCTCTTCAATGGAGTTAAACCCCAAGCTGATTCAACAACAACAACAACCCAAGCAAGAATCCAATTCACATAGAGCTTAATCGCAATTGCAATCGACATAATTGTTACTACGATTATAAAACCTTGGAAATATGAAGACGAGTAATCGAACTCGACACCGGGGATGATCTCAATTACCTTAGTCAACAAGAAAGCTAAAATCCCTAGAATCAGAAAAACCCCCAAAACGATGAAATTCGATGAAATCAAAGTAGCGAGAAGAGGTAAAAACGAAGCGAAGCTCGATTTCACTGCAGAGATCAATTTCACAGGTCTTCCATAGAAACCTTGAAACACACTATAAGCGATTGATCCAATAGCTAAGAGATTGAAGACGGTGACAACAACGATGTAACCAATGAGAAGTAAGACCGTTGTTTTGGTATCGAAGTCGTCATCGTTTTGGTGGAGTCCGCGGAGGAGAGAGACGCTGTTGTGAGAAGCGGAGGATTGATCGGTGATGAGACGGAAGACGGAAGGGTAAACTGTGATGGAGAAGCAGAGAGGAAGGAGGAAGAGAACGGAGAGAGCTAAGAAGTGACGTGAGTGTGCGTTGATGATTCGTTTTGATTCTGATAAGATTACCCAGAGATTCACCGGAGGCGGAGGAGGAGATAGAGATGGTGATGGAGTCGCCATTGAAGAAGCGTAAGTTAGTAGAAGAGTCGAGAGGTTAATGACGAAGACTTTTTTGCTTCAAGATATTGTAGTACGGGTCGGGTAGAGTCGGGTCAAGTCGGGTCGGGTCAAGTCTCTAATTTTTATTTTTTTTGTTCTATAATATTTTTTTGGACTTTATTTTTTTCTTGCACTGATTTGTATTTTTCTTATGGAGGAACACAACTGTGAGACGATAACCTTCATATATATTGTCTTTTGAAGGCGTCAGAAGTAAGAGGCGTGGCAAACAATTTTCATCGGGAAACCCAAGGAAAAGTTAAAGTCGATTCTATGGAGAACATCTTCTCCCATTCCCAGTCCAATTCCAATGTGTTTTTGATCCTCCAAAAGTGTTGTTTACCATTGTCTCCATTTATATCTGTAATTCACACACGGTCACTTAGATTGCGAATACTAATTGCTTCATGGAGATAATGCCTTGGAAAGAATCTGATGTCTAATGACTCGAATAATCTCTGTGTGGAGATTATAAGCAAGAATTGTCTTACTTTTAGTGAGCCAATAAACCCATCCTTTTGCAAATATTGGTCCATCGTCTGTGTATATATACCTCATAAGGTGTGTCTGTCACGTACTCACGTATCTCCATTTCTTGACTTCAAAATCGAAAACCTCGCATGATGACGTGTTGTTATTGTCATTATTGTTATGTAGCCAGACTAGTTTGTATGTTCCTATAACATTGTTTTTCCCAAATCCCGGATAAGAAAACACCTCTGGAAGTGACATCTTCTTATATAAATAATGTTGCTGAATAATGGACAGAGGGAGGATTTTAGACTTTCCAATGGCTGGGTTTGTCACAATAAGTGAAGTTGTCAAGATGTCCGCGTAGCAGATGCAGACAAGTCCGTCGCAACTGCTGGTAGCTATGATACCTTTCTGAATTTGCGGTTCAATGTGATGAGGCGGACCTTCTTCGACTAGTCAAGTAGACGAAGAAGACCAGTCCAACTTCATAGTCTTAAGACTCATCAGGTTGTTGCTTTCAACTTCATAGAGACTGAGAATTTTGGGTTCTTGGGTTTTCTGATGCAACATGTATCTCTCACTGTCTGAAAGATCTAGACTTTATCGTATGCCTCCAAGTCTCCAACATGATTTAGACAAGACATGAATATAGGGATTGACTTTTTCTTCTAGTGTCCTTGAATAACGCACGGAGCATCGACAAACTTGGAGCTGGTAGCCTGGTGGGATCAAAACGCTTTCAGAGATTCTTCAAATCTTTCTTTTCCACATACAGCCGAGTTAAAAATATTAGATAAGACGTTACTCATGATAACATAAAGAGCCCAATTTATAGATTTAAGCTTATCAATGTTTACTCTCTGTTTCCACGTAAATACTTGGTTCCTAAACCGAACTGTTCACATAAGGGTACCATTTTAATTTGTTCTCGTGCAGCTTTTTTTCTTTTCTTTTTTCTTGTGCAACTTTAATTGTAGATAAGATTAGAGATATTTACTGAATAAGCGATAGGTCATAGAGAATTAGAACGTCCATTACTATGAGATACTTTATAAGAGTAGAAAGTAGATGAAAATTATTGTGATGTCTCATAAACATTAATGAAAGCCCTTGAAAAAAGAAAAAAAAATGTCGCTGATACATTTGAAATCTCTATTACTCTAACTTGTCATTTTTTCTCTAAATTATCCGTTCTTTTGATATGCCAGACTTGGTGTGAAAATCTGATAATCATAAGACTTCAAAAGTTATTTACGAGAAAAAGGAGAAACAAAGAGAAGAAATGATAGTAATTCTAAAAACGGAGTATATATGCCTTTATGGATAAACTTTTATGAACATAGTAGTGGATCTAGAGAATAATATATACACTATATTTTTTTTTTATTTCTTGGATAAGCCAGATAGAAAATTTAAGCTCCCTCTTCGTGGGAGTGGGGTATTTTGACTCATCTCAATTTTCTTTTCGTCACGCGTTACTGAGCTGTGGAGGCAATTATATATTTATATTTATATTTATTTATTTTTGTTAGAAGAAATGAAATAAAAGTTGATTATTGTAATGCTCCGACAGCTACCGCTTGTGGATTTTACGTTCTTTCTTGATCTGTGGGTCTATTTTTATTCGACGGTCGGTTTGCTATTTTGTTACATATTTTTTGCTTTTTATTTCTTTTAAGAAAATGAAAAAAACCCTCCAAATTATAAAAAATATATATGCAAGATCAATGTTGAAATAAAAAAAACTACCAAATAAAACCCGATCATTCGAATAATCGGCAACTTACTCGATGTAAACAATGTTAATTCTTTTAACAGATTTCAAAACGCATACGTTTTGTGGTTATAAAAATCACATCACAACCAAACTTGAAATCAAACAAACAAAGAACAATAGTAAAACTAAACAAAATCTATAACAAATTGTAGAAACTAGAATTTCTCCAAAGATTTATTTGAGGGAAGTAAGTAGAATAACAAGGTCTCTTTCTTGAATTCTCGATCTAAACTCTCGATTAAAAAAAAGTTTTTAATTGCTTCAAGAATAAGATAGGATTGCTCAAAAACAAGAAGAAAACTAGGGTTTTCAGTATGAAATTGCGGATTTTTTGTTTGGTTGAAGTCCTTCCTATTTATAATGAAGGGGTAGTCGGTTTTCGATATGTCTTATTTTCTTAATTCTCGGGGTTATAATATCCGATTTTCCTTTTTTCTCAAGTTTCGGAGATTATCTTTGTTTCCGGGAGGTCGGTCGGCGATCTCCGTGGGCTTTCGCTCATGGACCAATTTTAATCGAATTGTTCGGTTTTATTGAATTTTACTTGATTAAGCCGATATTGTCGTGGGTGTTAAATCTCGCACCAACACAAATCATGACTACTTACAAATGCGAAAACAAAATTTTGCACATAATATTGATCATACCTAATAAACAAAAACCTAAAGGCTTAGTATAATGCTTTTTTTTTGTTGTGTGTGTTTATCGTTTTCTGAAATTATGTGTTTTTTTTTTTTTTTTTTTTTTAAATTTTTTATGTTTTATCGTTTCTTATGCTTAGAATCGATGTTAAGACTTAAGAGTTAAATGAGTTTAGTTATGAATTTATGATTGCTATTTTTACCCAAAACAATTGAGACTTCTAAAATGCAAACATAAATAACTAAAAACAAAATATAGGGTGTGACTGATAGTATTTTGTAGAAGAAAAGTTATGAGAAGAAAATAAATTCTTCTACTTTATACTAAAATCTAACCAGTCAAGAAGAAGAGAGAAGAATTTAATTTCTTCTCAATTCCTCAAAAAGTAAGGTAAAAAAGCATAAAACATTCAACTACAAATACATGGTATAAAAAATTCTTCTACTTTTTGTTTTTCTTTTCTTCTCATTTCTTCTCTTATTTTTCTTCTCTTTTCTTCTTATATTCACCAGTCACACCCATAGAGTCACTAAAGTGGTGCATTGACTTGTCTCCCCTCGACCTAACAAAATATAGAGTCAAAAAGTCGAATCTGCCAATATTTTCCACTAAATCTAATTTAAGATACTCTAAAAACAATTAATTTGGTCCCGCCCCGTTGCGGCCCCAACTACAGTATCGATCTCTCTATTTTTTTCCATCTCAAATTAATAATATATTAAATATTCGCGCGCGAAATTGTTTTCCTATTCTTGACGCGTTGACACTCACGTATTTGCACTCATTAGAGGCTTCCTCTACTTAACTACGAGAATTTAAGGGTTAAGGTTGCTTTTATTGGGCTTTTTACTGAATGGAATCAATCGACATTACGAGTGAAGTGTTACTGTAGCTCTCTTCACATTGTTGTATTTAATGGAATTAATAAGATTTGCTACTAAAATTTCCATTAGACTTTTCTTTAGCTTTCAGGCTTTCACTGAGATTGGTCATGTACACATGACTGCCCTACTACATGCATTGTTCTTATTCAAAAGAAATAAAATTGAAGGGGACAATGTCCCCTTCCAACGACCAACAAAGAAAAAACAAAAGATTCATTACAAGATTTTAGTTGCATACTTGCATCGGTATTGGAAAGCTACTAATGAAGATCGACACGAAAAATAGTTTTTTTGTTTTTCTTTTTAAACTAAAAGCAAGTTGCAAGATTTTTTTATTTTGTCTCATCACCGAAAACAGAGAGAGAGAGAGAGAGAGAGAGAGGTAAAAGAAGAAACAGAGAGAAAACAACTTCCCTTGAAAGTTTTAGTCGCATCGTTATTGGAAAAGCTACTGATGAAGATCGGGTCATCGCGGCGTGATCGACATCACGAGGACGCTTGTGAAGATCAGGTCATCAAGGTAGGCTTCCTTTCCTTTAGTAGTTTGGACTAGTTGGGGGCCATGCACGAGAATTTTGAATGTTTTCCCCAAATAGTAGCTCAGTTTGAGTTTATGTGTTGGTGTGGTGTAAATAAATTCGAACTTAAACAGAGTCCTAAATGTTATAGAAACTGTGGCCTTGTTTTTTCTTACTTCATGACTGAGTTGTTCCAATTCTGTTTTGCTGCTGGGAAAGAATTTATGCAACGAAGAGAAAGCAATGAAGAGTAACCACAAGAATCCACAGTATATCTATCCCGTCAACATGATCATAGGTTGCATTCTCTTGTTGGCACTCATTGTCAGCATCACATCAGTCTCTTTAGATATGGCCGCTAATTTTTCATTCAGATCTGGCCGATCGCCACATTTTGAGGCTGAGTCTTGTCACTCATTCAATGATGGTCAAACAAACTCGGATTTTACGCTGTCTCCAGTTTCCGGTGACACGCAAACAAACAGGGCCACATTTCCCAGTCTTTTCACAGCTTTTCATTCCTTCCTAGTTTCATATCCGAAGAGAATCGCGGTCTCTCCTGCTAAGGTCCATCAAGTGTTCTTGAATTTCCGGGGAGAGCAACTGCGGTACAACTTTGTTAGCCACCTCAGTGATGCCTTCCAGAGGCACAAGATCAAATTCTTCATAGACAAAAACGAGCAGAGAGGCAAAGACCTAAAAGATCTCTTTGTAAGGATCGAAGAGTCGAGGATTGCGCTGGCCATCTTCTCTACCAAGTTCGTTTGTAGAATTCTTTCAAGCTTTTGATTTTCAAGAATCGTTATCATCCTCGTCTTAATTGTTATAGGTATGCGGAGTCAAGCTGGTGTATGGATGAGTTGGTGAAAATGAAGAAACTTGCCGATCAAGGAAAGCTCCTAGTCATTCCAATCTTCTACAAGGTGGAGGCAAAAGACGTTAGAAAACCGACAGGTGACAGTGAGTTTGGTAAAAACTTTTGGAGGCTCGCGGAAGCTTCTAATGGAGATCAGATCAAGGAATGGAAAGAGGCTTTAGTGTCTATCTCCGATAAGATGGGTTTGTCTTTAGGAGAAAAGAGGTACAATATATATTTTAGTCTTGCATGCTTTGTATACTCTCTCAAGTTTGAAACTATGGATTTAATTCCTAAAAATTCCTTCACAAGATGAACGTTGTTAATTTGATGTATTAATTAAGGTATTCTATATTTGGCAGTTTTGAATCCGATTTTGTCAAGGAAATCGTTAAGGAGATGCAGAGAGTTATAGAAGCATTTTGAATCGATATGAAAAAGAAAGTCATTTTTGGGGAAATGAAAATTAAGGAAAAATGTGGGGAATTTCGATTACCTTAATGATGAATCCCCCGATATCAAGAGGAGCAAATCTAAGAAGTACTAAATAAAATTTCCAGTTTCAGAATAATCTACAATTATATAAAAGTAGCTAGATACTTCGAGTTAAATCCAAATCCACAACTCCAATGGATCCCAATTTTTTTTTTTTTTTATTATCTTGAAACACGTTTCACTAGTTTTTTTGCCTTATAAAGAAAACAAAAAAATGTTGTTACCTGGTCATTTCCAGATCCAATACCTTAATGAATTCTTGTTTTTTTTTTCTTGGACAACACGTTTCTTATATATTTACCTTATTGCTTTTGACTTTTGATACTGTTACCTAGTTATTAACGGGATTATCAAAACTAACGTGATCATTATTCATCTAGCAATTTTTTTGTACTGTTACCAGATCGCTGTAAATTTGTGAAAGTAAATCCAAAATCAAAGAAAAATAATCTTAAGCTTAATGTTTGTGGATTATAGAACAATTTTTCTGTTTTTGTGTTCTGAAAATCAAATTTTTTCACACATTTGTCTATGTTGGTTCTTAGTGATGAGGTATGTGTAGAGAATAGAGATGAAGCCTCTGAATGATGCAGAGAAGTCTTCAAATGAAACAGAGAGTTTGGGTTTGCAAAACATGCGTTTTGGTAAAAGACTTAAAAGGAAAAAAGAATCTAGGGTGCGAAAAGACAAAGCCAAGCCAAACATTACCTCACCGGACACCGGCCCAAGTCGGTGGCACAACGGTCATCTGTGCATTCAAATACAAACGACAAAAACCAGGCAAAAGCAGAACACCGTGTGAAGAACTGAAGACCATGAGCTGTCGTATGGAAGATCCGATTGTGACCAGCAACCGTTTGACCTGCTGACTGCTGAGCCACACGCACCTGATGAATAGGTAATGTGAGAAGACAGGTGTCAGTAGAAACCCAGAGTCGTGATAACCCTTTGGCAAAAAGGCAAATGCCCAAAACCAAACAAAAAAAAATTATATTAGAGGCCACATTTTTGTAAGAAAATAGTATATCTATTTAGTTAATTTGATACAAAATATTTGTTTAATGAAATTCTTTTAATGGAAATTATATTTTTAACTATGCCTTTCATTATTTAGAAAAGATTTTCTTATCTTGAAAACACATTCTTTAATAATATATAATAATAAATAAAAATATATATTAAAAACAAACAGAACCCATTAAACATATGAAAATAACTAATTATGATTTTCTTTTTATATATATTCTTCGGATATCGGGTCGGTCTGGATATTTTTTGATACCCACAAGTAAGACTAAACAGAACCCAGTAGGATAATATGGTAATACACATACTCTACCCAACCTGGTTTTTGGAGTCGGTTCCGGTTCGAGTTTTCGGGTTCGGTTTTTTTTAGCCATGCCTAATTCATAGCTTCACTTATGCTGAAGCTGTAGAACTAATCTGTGTTCTAAAACAACATAGATGCTCTGTTTAAAGTGTAAGTTTCTATAAATATTTTTTCCATGGTTCCCTTCGGTGTTGTAGTTGGACTATAACCAATTCAAGCTATACTAAAATTCTGTATTTTATGAGCTTCTGGACTTACTTCCCAAGAAGCTCTCATTGAATCAGTTTACAGTAACCATCAAGATGCTTCTTTTGGCAATGGCCAACAGACTATCAACCATTCTATTTTCAAGGTTGAGTCATCTCTAACCTAGAAACTAAGCCAGCTAATGAAGAAGTACAGTTGGCTGTAACCAAATCCAATTTAGCTAACTTCTTACTTAAACTACCTAGAGGACATGAATGTCACTTGTCTCGTCAACCTAATCGATAATCAAATCCAATTTAAGTCTAAAACCCGTAACATCTCGAATCTCGAAAGTAAATTGCAAGCAATAAGAGGTAACAATAACAAACCTAAAGAGAAAAAGCTACAATGGAAAGTCTAAACTCTGAAAATAAGGAATGAGCTCACTGTCACAAGGACCATAAATAACAGAATGAAAAACTAGGGAAGTAGGATGAGAAAGCATTTGAATGAACTTGGAGGAAGAGAGCTCCGAGATAAGCACCTTCTTATTATCCTTGGAAGTCACCATAAGTGTGATGGGTGACCAAGAACCTTCATCGGGAAACAAAGAAGAAATTAAATTAAACTCTAAGGAGAACATCTTCTCTGATTCCCATTCCAATTCCAACGCGTTTTTGACCCTCCAAAAATGTTGTATACCATTATCTCTCTCCATATCTGTAATCCACATACGGTCACTTAGACTAACCATACTAATTGCTTGAGGACATGATGCCTTGGAAATAATAGTATTTGTAATGACTCGAAACATTTCTGTGTGAAGATTATAAGCAAGAATTCTCTGATCTTGAGTGAGCCAATAAAGCCATCCCTTTGCAAATACTGGTTCTTTATTTGGCAGTAGCTCATAAGGCGTGCATATCACGTGTCTCCATTCCTTGACCTCAAAATCGAAAATTTCTGATTCTGAGATTTTGCTCCATTTGTTTCTTTTGTTATTTAACCAGACAAGTTTGTATGTTCCTGTAACATTATCTTTCCCAAATCCCGGGTAAGAGAGCATATGTGGACGTACCTTCCTCCACCGGACTAAATTCTGTTGCTGAAACCTGGAAAGAGGGAGGATTTGAGACTTTCCCATGGCTGGGTTTATCACAATGATTGGAGTTGCCAAGTTGTCCGCGTCAAACATGCAGACAAGCCCGTCGCAATTGCCTAAAATGCTGAGATTGTTTTTTCCCATATCTGTTTCAATGCGATGAGTGGGGCCTTCTTCGATTAGACAAGTGGAAGACCACTCCAACTTCATCGTCTTTAGAGCAATGTTTGGCTTATACCATCTTTTATCTTCATTGAGACAGAGAAATTTGGGTTCTTGGGTTTTCTGATGCAACAAGTGTCTCTCTGTGAAAGACCTAGACTTTATCGTATGCCTCCAGTGTTTAGACACGATTTGGAATCTAAGTAGGGATTCCACTGGAAGCCTTACCATGATTTCTTCAAAGACATCGTCGTTGGGTATCTCAATATCACTTTCTCTTCTTCTTCTTCTTTTGCTTCCTCTTTCTGATGACAACCATAAAACAATGTCTTTACCTTTTTCGTGGCTCTTTTGCTTCTCCATAGATGATGGATATTGTCTCTGATTCTCTGTGTCTCTGATTTAAACCACCACTCACTCAAACTACTCTACGAATTGCAAACCCTAATTTTCTGAAATGATCACACTTTTACCAAAATGTATTGAAAAAAAAAAATGTATTGAATTTAAAACCCAATTAAAAAATTAGAAAGCCCAATTTATATATTTAAGCCCATCAATATTTTTGGTGACACAAGAGGACAAATGTTCTCTCAGAGTGTTCGTCTGAGATGCCAAAGTTTGTTATTTCCTCGATAGTTTTTGTGTGTTTGTTTGATTTGGTTTTTGACAGGAAGATCAAATGGATTCTGATTCATGATCTTCAAGGACAATAAATCTATGGGATACTATCAAAGAGATGGTAAAGGAGAACGTGGTGGTGACTGGTAATCGTAGATAAACTATAGTTTTGTGCTGCTCTGTTTTCGGTTTAGATTTGTTCTGCATCACCGTGTCTCCGGTTTGATTCTTGCTCTTGTTCTTATGGTTTACCTTTTTGATGTCACAGATCGTTTCAGGTCTTCCTTGCTTGAAGAAAAAAGACTTGCATTCATACATTCATGCATTCATGCATTCCTACATACATTCATACATGCATACATACATACATTCATACATACTTGCATAATTTCATAAATATATACATATATACTACATACTTGCTTCTCTTGCACATTCATAATTGCTATGAAATGTCTCTCGGTGAAAAGTGACAACAAGAAGCACGTGAGAGAATGTACCTTGGCTGCTCTTGATTCGTGTCTTGGGGCTGTGCACTTTGGCAAAATGGTTGGTGATAACTTACAGTCTTTTTTTAGTCTGTTACTGCATTTGATATCAAAGCTCTATTTCATGTTGCATTGTATTCATATCAAAGCTGCATTAGCAGTTTAGCACATGTCACAGAAGCTCTCTTGAGCTGTTTTTATTTGTAGGTATTACTGAGTTTGATGATTTTTGCATTATATTGTCGTGCAGCAACTTTGGCTATGAAAGAAGAGATATAAGGTCTACAAGAACTAGAGAAGTCAGTGGAAATCTTGGTCGGTTGTTGTGTGCAGTTCCTGGTTGGAATGAGAAAAATGTGCAGGTATGCTTGTTGTTCCATCTAAAATCTTCTTATATGTAATTATCGAATTATCCCCGCAAAAATAATTTAAAGAAGTCCCTGGGAATATTACTTGGAAATGTAGGTTCAGCAAATCATCACTCACATATCTTTGACTCTCGCAAATTTTCCCAAGAAATGTGTCATACTTTGCATTACAGGTTAGTATCATATGAAGAAAAAGCAACTTTCAGTTCTATCTTTAGACGTCAGTTCTATCTTAGATAGACTATCTTGTTCTTACAGAATTAGTTCTAGCTCAGTTCCATATATAAAGACAGAGCCTCTGCTATGAGTGTCATACTGCTCTATGCGAAGCAGTTAGTCCTGGATTTTTTTTCAAGAGGGTTTGTGCTGATTCGGTAAGTTTTCTTTGACTTTCATTATAATTTGATCACAATGATGATTCATGGCTTTTTTTTTTTGTAGCTTTGCAAAAGCATGAAAGAGGTTCTTGGTGAAAGCTTTTTATGGATGGTTTTGTCAGTTGATGACTTTGGTGTCTCACTTTTGATTTTTTTTTCTACTTTCTAGCACCCTAATTGGACTGTCTATTAAACTGCAATATCTAAGTTATTTTCATTATGACAAAAGAGCTTTTTCTTTGATAATTTTTTGTTAGGATGTTAGGCTACAATCTAGTACAGTTGCCACCAGAAATGCGACAATCAAACTTTTGAGTGATTTAGACAAGTTTGTTGGTTAAGGTGCCTTTAAAATGCTTCTGCTTTGTCCAACTTGTGTTTGTTAGAAGAAGCTATCTTAATAACTGAACTAAAATTTGTTATTTATGTTTGCAGACATCAAAGGGTTTCTTAAACCTGCATTACTAAGTGAACTTGACGCCGAATATGAGAAAAACTCTTCCGAGGTACATTTGTGTGGATTGTCATAATTTTGGACTTCTTGTTTTCTTGTTGTACTGATATTTAGTTCATCATAGGATGCGACTCCAACGAGAGTTGCTGGATAGCTTACCTAGAAGGGAATTGAGATTCCTGATTGGAAGGTGCTATACAAGAAATAGGTTCTCCATTTTAAGTGGCTTATTCAGTATCGGATCACTTCATACTTTTGCAAATGGAGCGTAACTTGATATACACCTCACCATGGCCTGGTACAAATCCTCTTTTGAATTGTCTATGCACCATTTGTATATGTTTTGCGCTGTGCAAGCTGATCATTTTGCTTCACACTCGGAATATGGCAGCCCCTGAAAATTACTTATTTTCAAGCTTGTTCTATGGAAAAGAATATCAAATATATCCAAAGGCCCAGCACTAGCTCTTGTGCTTCAAAAAGTAAGACCAGGATTTGTTAAAGGTACCTCTCCAATCTCCATGATATGATTGTCTGATTAACATGTTCTCTCCTCACCGTTCCCTTTTATATTCATGCTATTGCTAACGATTTGAATCACCAAAAGCTTTGGCGGGGCCAGTATCAAAAGGTGTTTCAAAAATTTCATAATCGATTTCTAGTGGTACCTTGTGTTTGATTAGGTTAATCCAATCGATGATTGGAGCTATAGTATTGATGTGAATATATAACAGAGATTGTACAAGAGAGCCGTTAAGGCTATTAACTAAGCTTTCCTAATATACACAAACGTATATTTGTATTCCTATTCTATTACCCTCCCGCAGTCGAACCGTGGTAACTATGAACGTGAAGACTGGACTTGAATTCGTTGAATAGAGAAGTAGGGAGGCCTTTGGTGAAGATATCGGCATATTGATGGGCGGAAGGAACATGTAAGACACGAACCTGACCAAGTGCCACTCTTTCACGGACAAATAGGATATCCAACTCAATATGTTTAGTCCGCTGGTGTTGTATTGGGTTTGTCGAAAGGTAAACTGCACTCACATTATCACAATAGACAAGCGTGGCTGTTGAAAGAGGGCAATGAAGTTCGAGAAGGAGGTTGCGTATCCATATAGTCTCCGCAACGGCATTGGCGACACCGCGGTACTCGGCTTCTGCGCTGGAGCGGGAGACGGTTTGTTGTCGTTTGGATGACCAAGAAATGAGGTTGTCTCCAAGGAACACAGCATAGCCGGATGTGGATCGTCGTGTATTTGGGCAGCCAGCCCAATCTGCGTCTGTATAGGCGGTGAGTGTGGTTGTTTTTGATCGAGCAATGTGTAAGCCTTCAGAAATGGTGCCTTTGAGATACCGAAGGATGCGTTTCATTGCATTGAAATGAGGCTCGCGAGGGTCATGCATATAGAGACAAATCTGTTGCACTGCGTATGCGATGTCCGGTCGAGTAAATGTGAGATATTGTAGAGCACCGGCAAGGCTTCGGTAGAGTGTTGGGTCAGCCACTGGAGGTCCTTCATCCGCGTGGAGTTTGGCGGACGTGTCAACTGGAGTTTTACTTGGCGTACAGTTGGACATATTAGCACGATGAAGAATGTCTGCTGCGTAATTGCGTTGGTCCAAAAAGAGTCCATTACTGTCCCTACGAACCGCAATTCCAAGAAAATAGTGAAGTAAACCAAGATCAGTCATAGCAAATTCAGATTTGAGAGAGGAGAGAATTGACCTTATAACGGTGGTTGAAGATGCAGTGAGTATAATATCATCCACGTATAGGAGAAGGTAAGCAAGATCTGTGCCTTGTCGATAAACGAATAGAGACGCGTCGCTCTTACTATTCTTGAAACCAATTTTTGTAGCATATTGAGCAAAGCGGTGGTACCATGCTCTCGGTGATTGTTTGAGGCCGTATAATGATTTCTTGAGAAGGCATACATGGTTTGGTTTGTCTTGATTAACGAAGCCTGCGGGTTGGTGCATGTAGACAGTTTCCTCGAGATTGCCATGTAAAAAAGCATTTTTCACATCTAGTTGGTGTAAGGGCCAGTCACGGGCAACAGCAAGATCAAGAACAGTGCGGATTGTCGTTGGTTTGATCACTGGACTGAAAGTCTCCTCACAATCGACACCAACTTGTTGGGATTTTCCATTTGCAACCAATCGAGCTTTGTATCGCGCCAAAGTACCATCTGCATTAAATTTATGACTAAACAACCACATGGAACGCACGATATTAGTATTCAAAGGGCGTGGGACAAGTTCCCATGTACCACTTAGTATTTGGGCATCATATTCAGACTTCATTGCACCATTCCAATTAGGGTCACGAGCAGCCTGAATGTGGGATAAAGGAAGAGGAGAAACGAGAGCTGTATGAAGAGATATTATATGCTTTGGTTTATTAATACCACTTTTGCTTCTCGTTTGCATACGGTGAGGTGCTGGAGGAGCTGGAGGAGCATTGGAAGGAGCAGCATTACCAGAAGAAGAGGATGGAGAAACTGTATTTGTAGGAGAATGAGCTGAAGAAGATGTTGGTGAAGACGGTGCCGGAGAAGGAGTCGGGGACAGCGACGAAGAAGGTGGAGGAGTAGGTGATGGTTGAGTGTTGGAAAGTGAGATGAGAGGTGGGTAAGGAGTAGAAAGAGTGTTGTTCTGCAAACTAGGAGAGGGAGTGATTGTAGAAAACGGGAATGTTACCTCATCAAAAATAACATGGCGAGAAATGATAATACGACGAGTAGCTAGGTCAAGACACCGATAGCCACGATGGTTGGTTGGATAACCAAGAAATACACACTTGGAGGAGCGAGGAGATAACTTGTTAAGAGAGGTTGGAAGAAGGTTGGGATAACACAAGCAACCAAAAACTCGAAGATGATCGTAAGAACTAGGTTTGTTGAAAAGACGAGTGAAAGGAATTTGATTGTCAATTGCTGTGGAGGGAAGAAGATTAAAAAGATGAGCTGCCATGTTTAATGCCTCAACCCAATAGGTATTGGGCATTTGAGCTTGAAATAGAAGAGCTCGGACAAGATTATTGATGGTGCGAAGGGTGCGTTCAGCACGACCGTTCTGAGAAGAAGTATAAGGACAAGAGAAACGGGCTTGGATACCTTGGGAAGAAAAGAAATCCAGCATTTGACGATTGTTAAATTCACCGCCATTATCACATTGAAAACTTTTGATAGGAACTTGAAATTGGGTTTTGACATAGTTGAAAAAATGTAAAAATTTTGCAAAAACTTCACTTTTCTGACGAAGAGGATAAATCCAAACGAAATGCGAGAACTGATCTAAGAAAATAACATAAAATTTGATGCCACTCACACTTGAAACAGGAGAAGTCCAAATGTCAGAATGAATTATTTCAAAAGGAGAAGAAACAGAAGAAGTTGAAGAATAAAAAGGTTGACGAATATGTTTTCCAAGCTGACAAGCATGACATAAAGACGAAACATCTGTTTTTGAACAATCAAATAAACCAGAAGAAGATAAAATACGAAAAACAGAGTGGCCAGGGTGGCCTAAACGACGGTGCCAAGTTGAAGCAGAAGCGGTGGAAACGAAAGCTTGAGGAGACATGGAAGCGGATGGAGGTGAGATAGAGTAGAGAGGACCAGTGCTATCACATCGGATGAGAGGGGTCCGAGTACGAAGATCCTTTACAAGAAAACCATATGGGTCAAATTCGACAGAACAAGAATTGTCAACTGTAAATTGACGAACAGAAATAAGATTTTTTAAAATTTTTGGACAAAGAAGGACATTGTTTAGATGCAGGGGACGAGAAACAGAGGGAAAAGTAGTGCGACCATAAGCAGTGACTGGAAGAAGAGAGCCATTACCCACAGTAACAAGAGGAAGAGAAGTAGGAGAGGATGAAGAGAGAGTAGATAGAGTACCTGGCTCAGAGGTGAGATGAGCCGTCGCGGCAGAATCCATGTACCAATTAGCATCCGATGGATTGGTGAGAGTCATAGTGTTGAATGCCGTAGCGAGAGAAGTGGGAATCATGTCCATTGACGGCATGGGTGGAGATTGTTGTGTTGAGGCGATATAAGCAGAACCCATGGGTGGAGGTGCTGGTCCTAAAATTCCCGGAGTAGGACGGGATGCCATGGATGAGGCATGAGAGGTAGTCGGCAAGCGATTCTGATTAGATGGAGACCATGGCATGTTGGGCCAAGTTGGGACGTTGGGCCACTGAGGGAATATGGGCCATTGAGGAGTAGTTGGCCATTGATTTTGATTGGGCCAACAAGGCCACGTAGGTTGTTGAGTGTTCCAATTGCCACCGTTCCAACTGTTGCGACCTTTGTTGTTGTAATTTCGACCACCGCCGCGGTTTCCACGGTTGTTGCGACCGCCACCTCGATTGGTGTGGTATGGAGAGGCTGAAGATCTACTGTCATGTTGTTGTGGTGCTGTAGCAAGGAGAACCTGCGGAGATGAGGCGTTGTCGATGTGTGACGAGTCTGGTCGTCGTTGCGTTTTCAAACGATCTTCTTCATCTTTTAGCATTGATCTAGCATCGTTGAATGAACATGGTGGAGATCTGTGTTTGATTACATTAATAATGTTATCAAACTTGGAACTCAGGCCATTGAGGAGATGTCGGACAAGAGCACGATCTGAGACGGGAGCATTGACATTACCAAGTAGATCAGCTAGAGTCTTCATTTTCTGACAGTAGTCATGAACGGTGAGGTCGCCAATCTGAAGATTTCGGAGTTCATTCTCGAGTTGAATGGCACGAGCTTCCTTGTTGTCGCGGAAAAGATTCTCGATGGTGGTCCAAAGCTCTCGTGCGGTGCACTTCGTCTTCAAGACTGTTTTGAGGAGAGATTCAGATATAGTGCCATAGATCCACATCTTAATGGTGCCGTCGGTTTGTGACCATTGTGTGTCTGTTGGGCCAGTGGGAACCGATGTGCCGTCGAGATGGCCAAGAACTGTGAAGCTATGACAGTGAGTTTCGAAAAGTTCACGCCAAATATCATAATTCATTTGGTTCATATCCAAAATGATTGGGATATGAGCTTTGATTTGAGTGAGGCTTAGGATACTATCGGTGGTGGCTAGAGCAGGAGGATTAGGGGCTGCCATGGTTTGTCACAAACGAGAAAGAGCAGAGGGATTAGTAGGAGAGAGAAGAGAAAAACAGAACAAGAGACTCGTGAGATAAAAGGAGAAACAGAGAGGGTTTTTAGAAGATAACAGAGAAAAGAGAGAAAAGAAAAATTTTGAGAGGGAGGCGGCTGGTTAGAGTACTAGCTCTGATACCATGTTTGATTAGGTTAATCCAATCGATGATTGGAGCTATAGTATTGATGTGAATATATAACAGAGATTGTACAAGAGAGCCGTTAAGGCTATTAACTAAGCTTTCCTAATATACACAAACGTATATTTGTATTCCTATTCTATTACCTTGAAGCAAGACCGGTGAGTTTCTTTTGTCTCTTAACATATTTTCTTATGTATTCAATTTGTAACAGATTAAAAATAATGATATTTGGTGGCTGAGTATTTACTGATTCACTGACGTATTCACTGATTCAAGCAAAGACCAATAAGTTTCTGATTTGATGGTAAAATAAATTGGCAACTATTTTTGAGCTCAACACTTACAGAGGCGCGCAAGATATCAAATTAAGTATGGAATCATATTCTCGAAGACTTGGGAGAGCCAAACATTTTATTAATACTTCATATTAAGGTAAGTTGTTCCTCATGTTTCTTTGTCATAAAGGGTCAAGTCATTTTCTTTTTCTTTACACTCATATATGATATTTCTCTTGCTTCATACATGTGCAAAGGTCTTTTGGTTACAAAAGTCGTAAAAGCAAATCCGTAGTCTAGAACAAATGAAGAGGCAGGTAAAATCTCTCTGTCTCTCTTCTCAAAATAAAAAACACTCACACCAAATACTCAAACATAACAAATAAAAAATTTCACAAACACTCAACACAATCACAAATACAGAATAAAAAACAATCAAACAAAACTAAAACTCCACACTCAAACTAAAAACTAAAAACTAAAAAACTTCACATGCCACGAAACACAACAAAAAAAATCGACAAAATCTTCACATGCCACGAAATTCACAACAACAAAAAATCGACAAAAACAAACAAAAGTTACGAAACCCAACAAATTCACAATCACCTGAAACAAGAGTTCTCATGTATATAATGTCAAATAGACAAATACTTTCTTTCTAGTTTACTAGAGTTTAATGTCAATAACAATTCATAGAAATTCTCGTTTTTTTTTTGGTTTTGGTAAAACGATTCATAGAATTCTATTTATCTCATTTTTAGTATCAATTTTCGTTATTTTTTTCTGTTAAAAGTATTTCATTTTTCATTTCTTATATTTCAATATGTAACATATCTTGTTGCAATTCATTTTTTTTTTTGCACCTTTCTCAATTTCTCGCATTGTATATGAGAGAGACTATATCATGTAAATGAGATTATTAGTGTATATCTTATGCAATAACTATGTATTAATTTTCACATTTTATTACACAATTGTTTTCTCCTTTCTAGTTTTAGGTGATGAAACAGTCAAACAGACGTTGTTTAAACTTTCTTTATGTAAAAATCATCTTCTCTGGATGTAGCATTTTGTTGTTGTAATGTGATATTTATTAAACAACCAAAACTTCTTGACAGATGTAGATAGTAAATTATATGTTTTTCTGAATAACTATAGATCGTAGTGAATTCGAACGTTCCTTACTATGTACCGTTAAAGTAGCAGGAGAAGAGGATGAAGATGGAAGTTGTTGTGATGTCGTAGAAACATTTGTTATCTTATCTCTTGTGCTTCATTGTCCACAAAGACAAAGTCTACTCGACCTCTCAAACCATTGAATCTTATTACCTTTATTTTAGGAGGTTCTAAGCTCGCCTTTCCTAATTCATTAGTTAATACTATTCTAAGCGATTTGAAAAATAAATATGTAACTAATCATTGCACTATTACATTGATTAGGTGATCTAGAAAATTTTGCCACTTTGAGAAACACTGAAACAGCTTACTATTTGATGAATAAATGTCAATTTTGTGGTTCAATGGTTTTTTGATACTATTTTGTCACGCCTAATTTTGTATTTATGGTACAAGTCGAGGCACCTGAAAATATTTCCTTCTATTTGCATCAGCTAATTTAGCTATTTGACAAATTTTTATATGCCAATGTCATTTGCCTAAATTCTAATACGTACATACCATGTGTGATACTAAAGTAGTAACAGCAATAGGAATATTTTGGGAATAATTAAATGAACCTTTATATTCACCCCCTTGATTTCAGCCAATCAAAATCTCCCACCTAATAATAAAAATAAAAAATTCATTTAATTATATAATCTAATTTTCCATTAAAACGAAATTATGTATTAGTTTGGATTTATTAAAAATGGTTAGGGTTTAGATTTTATGATTAAACAAGGTTAAATATCGGTGTGGGTTTATAAACGGATTTAGATTTTACAATTAAACGAGGTTAAATGTCGGGTTGGGTTTAGAAAGTACGATTAGGATTTAGATTTTATGATTAAACGAGGTTAAATATCGGTTTGGGTTTATAAACGGATTTAGATTTTACAATTAAACGAGGTTAAATGTCGGTTTGGGTTTAGAAAGTACGATTAGGGTTTAGATTTTTTACGATTAAACGAGTTTAAATGGCGGTTTGGGTTTACAAATGAGAATTAGGGTTTAGATTTTGTAATTAAACGAGATTATATATCGGTTTGGGTTTACAAAAGAGTGGTTAGAGAATAGATTTAATAATTAAATGATTTTTTTTTATTTATGTGGCTGATTCTGATTGGTTAAAATAGAAGGGGGTGAATAAAAGGATTCACCCCTAGCGGTGAACCCAAGTATTATTCATATAAGATAAAGAGTACTACAATGTCAATGGATTATATGTGATATAGAATAAAATAAAACACAACGAGATGTTCGTAGAGAAGACGTCGTAAAGAAAAGATTCGAATATAAGTTAATGGGATAATTAATTAAAATATGAATAAATTCATTGGACATTATACGAATAAATTCATTGGACATTTTTTAAAAATCTTATAACATGCATAATTATTTATTAATATGTTTAAGACTATGAATAAATTCATTTAAATTTTTTTGAAGTTTATAGTAAATCAAATCTTAACATTAAAACCACAAAAAAAAGTTTATATAAATTTATTTTCAATATGGAAAGGGTAGAGAGTCTAGAGGCCAATAGTGTCATTATCAGTTCATTAGATATTAGATATTTGAAATGACGTCATGTATAAATATAGCGAACAGCAACACACACAAAAGCAGAACATTATCCAAATTATGGACAGAGCAAAGGCAGAGCAAGAAGAAGAATTGAAAGAATCTGTAGAATTTTCAAGAGGAAGAAGAGTTGAGGTTATAAAACCTCACCCAAACTGATGGCGATGATGATGTTTACAAAAAGAGAAGCTGATGTTTCTGCTTCTTCTGCTCAGAGAGAAAGATCAGGTTTGTGTACTTTTGAGTTCTAGTATATTTTGAAAATTTGAAAGTCGATATTTACATGGAAAATTTGTGATCTTGTAGAAAATAAAGGAGCTTATGGTTGTAATTGGGAGATTGAACGAGTTGTTATCATCAACGCACGCAGAGTGGTTCGAATTGTGAGACGAGAGGAGTATAAACGTACATAGATGAACAACTGGTATGTTGCGTGATGTTTTATTTTTATTTTCTTTAAAGGATTTTCTTGAATTGAAAAAAATAGAAAAATTTAAAAAATTACAAAGCCCAGTACGACTGTACGAGCTATGCCTCCAGTATTGGATATCTGAATATCACTTTCTCTTCTTCTTTTGCTTCTTCTGGTACCACCATTAAACATTGTTTCACCTTCTTCGGGGCTCTTCTGCTCCTCCATACTCCATAGATGATGGATATTGGGATATCCTGGATATTGTCTGTGTACCGATTAGTACCACCACTCACTCAAACTAATAATTGCAAACCGTAATCCTCAAAGGATCAAACTTTTAACAAAATGTATTGACTTTAAAGTCCAGTTTAAGCCCATCAATATTGTTTGGAAGCTAAACTATCTGAATATTATATTTTATTATTATATATATAAAATTTAGTTTTCGAAGTTGCTAATTTACGTGAACGCGACATGTGTTATTTTTATCGTTGAAGATTTTATCATGTATAAAAACATTATAAGAAAATTATATAATAGATTAGTACTTCTAAACGAAAAGCGGATGATTGCTTGGACTCCACCTACGGTGGGATGGTTTAAGCTAAACACTAATGGCGCCTCCCATTCCCATAGGAATCCTGGTTTAGCATCGGCAGGAGGGGTTGTACGGGATGGGAAAGGTAATTGGTGTAGCGGTTTTGCGCTTAATATTGGGATATGCTCAGTACCGCTAGCAGAGTTATGGGGAGTTTATTATGGCTTATACATAGCTTAGCAGCAAGTATTACACGCTTGGAGCTGGAGGTTGATTCCGAGATGGTGGTTGGTTTTTTTCGGACAGGGATTTGATGATTCACATCTGTTGTCCTTCATGGTACGTCTGTGCCATGGCTTTTTATCAAAAGACTGGTTAGTCCAGGTTTCACATGTGTATAGGGAGGCTAATCTTCTTGCAGATGGATTAGCTAACTATGCGTTCTCTTTGCCTTTAGGTTTTCATTTGTTTACTTCAGTTCCTGAGAGTGTTAATTTACTTGTGTTGGAGGATGTTAATGGGGTTGCGCACCCTAGAAATGTTCGCTTGTAATTCGTAGTTTCTCTTTAATAAAATTGGGGGATCGCCCCCGTCTTTTACCAAAAAAAAAAATATTAATTAGGAAAAAAGGAAATATATCTTTCTATAGTTAAGAGAAATATACTTTCACAATTCAGAAAATTATCCAATTAATTATTAATCCTAAAAAAGATTAATAATCTTCACCTCTATATAAATTAGTGTTCTAAAAAGCGGTCTAGGCGGTCGCCTAGGCTCCGACTAGGCGCTAGGCTCTGCGACGCCTAGATAACCGCCTTGACCGCCTAAAATTACATAGATTTTGTTTAATATATTTTTTCAATTTCAATTAGAGTTTTATTTATATATATACAGTTATAAATATTCATATATTGTTTAATATAAACAAAAATAAATGTTTCATCTAGTTTTTGTTTATAATTTCATAACTTTTAGTTTTTATATAACTTTTATATATAATATCAGATTTATAATGTTTTATGTTATAAACGTCTAAACCGCCTAAAAAATCGCCTAGACCCCGATTAGGCGTTCTAGGCGCTAGGCACTGGGTCACCACCCGCTTATCGCCTAGCGCTTTCTTGAACACTAATATAAATAAATAATTAGTCTCAAATTTTCTCATCAAACAAAATTATTACTTTAAAAAAACTAATCTTGCTTCAACATTATTCGATTGGAAGCTTCTCTTTTTTTTTTTCTTATAAGTTAACATTACCTCGATTGCTTATTATTAAGATAGTAAAGCTACATGACCATTCTGTACTTGTCTGTTTCTTATGAGTTTTTGGTTATGAACTTATGATGATGAGAACGTTATGTTTTTTTAATATGATTAAAAAGTTTAACAACCATGTAAATGTACATATATATATATATATATGTATATTCAAATATTGATAATATATTAATATGATTTAGTATTTTTTTAAATGACTTTTCGTTAGAATTCATCACTAACTTTTATTATATAAAAAATGTTATGCTATTTTTTATAACTATTTTCCTGTAGTATTTTCTATAAATCATATATATGAAAGTTGGTCAACTCGCTAAACATGAGTGATACATAATCACTTCAGGATTTGCCAGGTATCCCTAAATAATTAATGTAAGCTCTACGCTCTCGATTTCATAGGTTAATAGTAAATTTATTATTTAATTATAAATATTAAATTATACTAATTTTATTTTATCATTATATGTTATTTTTTCTTCAATAAAATTATTTTATTGATTTTCTAATATTAGAGGTTATTTCACTAATATTTTTTTATTTTAATTCAAAATATGAGTAGATAATAGTATATTGGATCAGCTAATGGTTTGAGTAAGCTATTCTCCTAAATTTTTATCTATATAATATATCACAGAGAGTGAGAAATACGTAAGGACCTCCATCATTAAATTCGTGAGATTTTTATAATCCCAACATTACCATCTATAAAGATGGTTTAGAACGAAGATTAGGTTTTTTCGGGTATCCGGTCGGGTCGGATTTTTTTCAGGTATCCAAAGTTCCGGCCCTCTATAACCAGTTTGGATATTTGGTTCAGATTATGCTCGGATATTTCGAGCCACATTCGGTTTGAATCTTCGGATCCTAGTATTTTACCTAGTCCTAGTATGAGTGAATGATTAGATAAATAAAAATTATATTTATCAAAACATAATATTAAATAAAACAAAATAAATAAATCAAAAAACCAAAAAAAAAACATGCGGCGTAGCGTGAGTGATCACCTAGTGTTTCATAAAAATAGCAAAATCTTATGTAAGTTTTTAAATTCTGAATATACATCATTTTCATTTCAATAATTATATAGGCTGTTCAAATAAACTCATTAATTATAAATTTGAATTTGTGTATAAGTGAACTCTTATATGGATTTTTTGTTATTTGAGAAATGCCCTATTTTAAGAACAAAACGAAGTCGTTTTATAATTGGGGATACAATCAAAATTAGGGTTTAGTGTTGTTAATCACAAGTTTTACCCTAAGAATCTACTGCACATCAAACACAATAATATATTTTAGGATCAAATATCCATAATGATCAAATGAGTACACTACGAATTATGATGATCTAAACTAAGATCTGAAATAAGAAGAGTAATCAAGAACTCGGTTTTTGAAACAAAAATCAAATTAACTAATATGATAAATAAAATTAATAAATTAAATATTGGGCAAGGGAAATTCTTCAGGGATTCAGGAAAAAAAAATGAATTAGTTAACAAAGATCACATTATTAAGAATCTTTCTAAAACTCAAACTACGAATGTAAAGTTATCCTACTTCCGTATGAAATAACTATCCAAGCAATGTAATATTGAGAAACTAAACCATCGGTTTTCAATAAGAACTCAAACAAACATTAAATGTGAGTTTAATATGTTTACAAAACACCTTAACATCAATTGTAGTTGGCTAAGGAATTTTTACTCACCTAGACTAGATCAATTAACTTAACAACACTTTTGGTGCTACGATGAACACAACTTAGAACATGATCTAGATGATGAAAATAGATCAAGCGTTAGGAATCAACCTATTGAAGAACTAAAAGATAGCTCTCAAATAAGCAAGACATCAATCAATCATAAATCTCCCTTACAAATCTCCAAAAAACCTGAATAGAGATCTACTCAACTATATACATAGACAACAAAAAAATCAAAGATGAAAAAAGTATAGCATAATTGAATTGGAGATTGAAATTGATTAGAGTTTAGAAATCTTCTCTATGTGAAGAGGAATAGAGATATTCTCCCAACAAGTTACAAATATGGGAATAATGTTTAGAACTAAGTAGAGGGGCAGGAATTAGGTCTAAAAGTCGAGTCTTAGGTTTATATAGTATAGGTTTTGGTCATTTCTGGTTAAGTTGGGCTTATAAAATCGGGTCAGTAGTCAAGCTGTACCGATCTGTACTCATCCCAAGTTATACTTGTCGGTACTCTCATATGCACTAGACAGTACTGCTTGACATGTCTTCAGTAAATTCACCATAACTTTTGATTGCACCATTAGATTTTCTTCAATCTACTTGTAAATGGAAGCTAATATCATCATGTAACTTGTATCAAAATATGAGAAAGATCCAGTAGCAAATATGGGAATAATGTGAAGAGGAATAGAGATATTCTCCCAATAACACTAAGTCCCATGACAAAGCAACCAAAAAGAGTAAAATGACATCGTTTTACTTAATCTTAAATTCCATGTGTTTGTTATGGTATCAACTGATTAAACACACTGATTAAACACAGTTTAACGGTTTACTAACTTTGTATATAAATTCATAAATCGGTTGTTGGATATATGGTTTAAATTCATAAATATATAGTATCATAGTTTGGGTAAAAAAATCTAACAAATTATTTAGATTGATTTTGACCATATTCTCTTTAATTTCATGTCAATAAAAAAAAAAACTAATAAGTAGATAAGGACTGTTGTTGAAAAAACAAAGACCAAAAAAGCTTTGTTTTGACACCTTGAGCACATGCTCCAAGCCGGCGCTGGTCGTACTCGTAAAAGATATAGCGGCGGCAGTCAAGGTTTCAACGAGTGTTGAACTTTTTTTTTGATAAACATCTAGTGTTGAAACTAGTATAACTAATGGCTTTCCTCGCTTCTAACTTTTACGGGTTTCTTGAATAAAAAAAATATAACTATTTTAATACAATTTAGTTATATAACTAAATTTTAATTTTAAAAAAGAAAATTGAACCAATATATATAAAGCATATACTTTTTATTGGGTTTTTATGAGGATTCTCAAGTTTCTCATTTAATAAATTTTTTTCCTTTTCTAATATGTTTTTAATGGTTAGAAATTCATCTGAGAACCTTCCAATAGAAAGTTTTAAAAGTAAAAATAATAATAAAAATTTAGTGGGTATTTTGAACAGTTAAAAGTCCATCAAAGTATCTATTTTGAAATTTTTTTGAGATGCATTTCTTAACTAATGAAGATACTCATTCCAAATTTTTATTGATATTTTGTATTTTATATTATCGTAGACTATCTCAATATATCATATTTTAATTATTATATAATAAATGAATTATTTTTTAATTCAAAAAGTAATATGTGAAATCTGACCAATTATGTGAAATTTAGTTGCCGTTGCCATACCGTTTACTCATTTAAAATTTAATTTAATAAAATATATATATATATATATGTGTGTGAGATACTCTGTCGTACTTGCACGGATAAATCGATATACTAAGAAAGGGATCGGAGAGGAGAGAAGAGAGAGAGGTAAAGGAAGAAAGGTTTAATCACGATTCTGGGTATAGCTACTGATGAAGATCGGTTCATCGCTGAAAGATCAGGACGCTTGTGAAGACCTGGTAATCAAGGTAGGTTTCCTTTAGTAATTTGGACTCTTTGGGTCATATATATGCATGAGTATTTTGAATGTTTTCCCCAAATTTGGACTTGTTTGCTTCATATGTTCTCATTTCGATTCTCTTATTGATGAAGTAAATTCATGGCGCTTCGACTCATCTTGGTTTTTTAGCTAATGCGGGCTTAGCTGTAACTTCCCATGTGATGCTAGTACGTAGCTCAATTTGAGTTTATGTGTTGGTCTGGTGTAAAGAATCTCGATTTGTATCATCAGAGTTTTAAGCGTTATAGAAGTTGTGCCCTAGTTTTTTCTTGCTTCAGCTGCCAAAGCTTGTGATTATGATCAGTGAACCCTAGTGGCCTAGTTTGTTTTTTTTTTTTAACACAAAATAATAACGGTGTTGTTTTTTTTTTTTTTTTTTTTTTTTTTACGGTGTTGTTTGTTGTCTACCAACTTTTTTTTTTTTTTTTTTTTTTTACGGTGTTGTTTGTTGTCTACCAACTTGTTTCTTTACTGGCAATTTCTTTTACATTTTGACAGACTATGGATGATTTGGGAATTCCAATGAATGAACAAGAAGATCTCTCTACGTGTGATGTGTTGGATCCAAACACGTTGTTTAGTGACAACAACAACCCTAATGTGCAGCCACAAAGCAATGATGAGTTTACCGCTGGTTTGAGTCATGTTAACCTAAGGCAAGCTAATTATTTTTTATCTTTTTGGGCAAGCTGATTATATGTTTTCCTATCAAGAATTCATGAAACATCTGCAAAATAATTGCAGTGATTACAAGTCAAAGAAATCTCAACTCACACGGAGCACCATACCATCAAAAAAAGAGGTCTTATAAGTTTTTGTTATCTTGTATCTTATAATTTCTAACATGCATCATGCATGTGTTGGACTTGGATTTTCAAATACGATGTTGTGATTTCCTTTTCAGGTGAAAGAAGATTTGGTAAAGACACGGAAGAAGGGCAATTTTAATACAGAGGAAGCAGTGAAGAGAAACTACAAGAATCTCATCAACACGATCTTTATCTTCCTGGCACTCACTATATACAGCAAATTAGTCTGTTCAGATATGGCCACCAGATTTTCATTCAGATATGGCCGCCGCTCAACAAATTATAGTTCTTCATCGCCGCGTTTTGATGATGATTCTTGTCCTTCATTCAGTGAAGGTAAAAAAAACTCGAATTTGGTGCCGTCGCCCGTTTCATATCCGATGAGAATCGCTGTCTCTCCGGGTAAGGTCCATCAAGTGTTCTTGAATTTCCGGGGAGAGCAACTGCGGTACAACTTTGTCAGCCACCTAAGTGATGCCTTCGAGTTGCAAGAGATCAAGTACTTCATAGACAAACACGAGCAGAGAGGCAAAGACCTAAAACATCTCTTTGTAAGAATCAAAGAGTCCAGCATTGCACTGGCAATCTTCTCTACTAGGTTTGTTTGCTATTCTTTCACGTTCTCAGTGTCTACTTCACATGTGTATATATAGTAGTAGTGTACTAGCTGGTCAGTGAACCCCCATCCCCTCCCATAAGTTTCAAGAATCATAATCATTGTCATATAGGTATCCAGAGTCGAGCTGGTGCATGGATGAGTTGGTGATGATGAAGAAACTTTCGGATCAAGGAAAACTCCTAGTTATTCCGATCTTCTACAAGGTGGATGCAAAAGACGTTAAAAAACCGACAGGTGACAGTGAGTTTGGTAAGAACTTCTGGAGGCTCGCCGAAGATTCTACTGGAGATCAGATCAAGAAGTGGAAAGAAGCCTTAGAGTCCATCTCTTGTAAGATGGGTTTGTCTCTAGGAGAAAAGAGGTATATATTTTACTCTTGCTTTTTATACGCTTAAGTTAAAACCGGCGGATAAGTATTACTTTTTATTTAAGTCCCTTCAAATTATGAAAGATGATTGATGGATTAAGGTATACTATATTTGGCAGCTCTGAATCCGATTTTGTCAAGGAAATTGTTAAGGAGGTGCAGAGAGTTATAGAAGCATTTGTCTCGAGGAAGAAAAGAGTCATTTTCGGAAGGAAGGTGGGGGATTTTCAGTTACCCATATGGTGAATCTCCCGATATCAAGAATAGAGGAGCCAAACATTTCATTTGTAATTTTTGTATTTATTACCATAAAGCATCCATGGCCTAATTGAATACCACTTAATTTAATTTGAAGCATTTTATAATTGATATTTTTTGAAGCATTTAAACAAAAAAAAACCATGTCCAATAATCACAAATTTAAGAGGAGTCAGGAAAAAAAATTCCTAGGGTTGAAACGACAATTCCTTTAATAATCTTGCATTAAATACTTCTATTTCTACTTCTTGCAGATATTTAAAAATATTCTGCATATAGACAAATATTCAGGAAGCTCAAAAGGATTTACTTGGGTTGTTGCATGCCAAAGTTCTGTTCAAACATATCACATGTGATATGTTTGAATACAAATTTGATCTTTTTTTTCCCTCATACACTTACATGGAGAAAGTCCATTTCTTCAGTTTTGACCTCTCATATGGCTAACACATCTGGCTAAGTACGAAAAACACTACGATTACAAGGTTTTATGTCTCGGTACATTGTTCTGAATAATAATTCAGCTATATTTTTCTTTTGACCAGATAATGCATTTTTAAAGTCTTCAATATTTTAATTATGCTCTTCATCTCATTGAACCACTCACTAAACTACTCCGAATGTGGTAAACCCTAATCCGCTGAAAGCATCACACGTTTACCAAAATGACTTGAATTTGTTTTTTTTTTTTGACATAAAAGCTAATTTATATATTTAAACCCATCAATATCTTTTTGGTGACGCAGGATGGACAAATATCAAACTTTTATTGCCGTTTCTTGACCAAAAAAAGTGTTTGTTGCCGTTCTTTCTGAGTGTTCGTGTGATATACGTTTATAGTTATTTTGTTTCAACTCAAGATAAAAGTTCGATAAAAATTTAACCAAAGTCAATTGTTTAAAGAAATTTATGGTAATATCATATATGCTATTACTTTAACAAATAATTATATCAAATGATATAATTTCACTGTCATTTCTACGTATATACTTGAGTACAAATGTAGGAAAATCCGTTGAGTTCACATAAATACTTTTTTAAGGATCACCCTTTTTATATCTTATCTTGTAATTTTAATTGTAAAATAAGATTGAAAATCTATATACATTAATAATTTACTGAATAACGATAGATCGTAGAGAATTAGATCGTTCATTACTATGTGAAATAGAATTAGTAGAATAAGATGGAAGTTCTTGTGATGTCGGCGAAACATTTATTATCTCTTGTGCTTCATTTTCCACAAAGACAAAGTCTACTCGACCTTTTGAATCATTGAATCTTATTCCCTTTAGTTTACGAGATTCTAAGCTTGGCTTTCCTTGATATCCAAAACGACAAATTTTTCATTAGTTAATAGTATTCTAAGCGGTTGAAAAATAAATATGTAACTAATCATTGCACTATTACATTGATTTGGTGACTATTTGATAAATAAATATCAATTCTGTTTTCAATGTTTTTCTGATACTATTTTATCACGCCAAATTTTGTATTTATGGTACAACTAGTCTTTCTCTATCAACCTGAAAATAGTTCCCTCTATCCGCATCAGCTAATTTATTCATGTGACAGATTTTTATATGCCAATGTCATTTACCTAAATTTGCCTAAGTTTCAGTTCGTACGTACCATGTGATATCGAAGTAGTAGCAGCAATAGGAAAGTATGGTTCCTCTGCTGATTTTCGGAAGCTAAGTCTTTCATAAACTTTTGAAGCTGAAAAGGGTAAAAGATAAATTAAGAGCACTATACAAAGGATTATATATGATATATAATAAAATAAAACAGAAAGAGATCGTAAAGCTAGCCTCACGTACCCATATATGTTAACCATTCATGCAATATTCTTGGAACCATTTTCCAATTTAAAGTTTTATCTAAATAATGAATGTTGAGAAGAAGACGTTGTATAAGAAAAGATTGGAACAAAAGTTAATGATATAATTAATATAAACATGCATGCCATTTAATTCTCATTATAGCCATGTATAATGTACTACTATTGATCACCCAACAGCACGAAATAACAAACATGCCTTAAGTATTAAATATATCAAAACTATTTAACCAATAAATCATGCAAAGTAATATACATGCATAATTATTTACAGTTAATGTGTTTAAAAATGTGAAAAAAAATTCATTTAAATTTTTTGAAATTTATATAAAATCAAAATCTCAACAATAAAATTTTAAAACCACACAAAAAAAGTTTACAGAAATAGTAGAGAGTACTCTAGAAACCAATAGTGTCACTATCATTCTGTTAGATATTTTGTTCTCAAATAGCAAAAATATCGTTATTAAATATTTTTAAAGAAAATTCTATGACAGAAAATCATTAAAATGACGTCATGTATAAAAATACCGAACCAACACACAAAAAAGCAGAACATTATCCAAATAATGAACAGAGCAGAGGCAGAGCAAGAAGAAGAATTCAGTGAATGGGTAGTGATACAAACCTCACCCAAATCCCCACGTACTGACGCATCTACCCTTCAAAACTCACCGATATTACAACCAAGCCATCGCCGTGAGAATCAAACAACCAACGACGACGATGATGATGATGAAGATTCTGTTGTCCCCTCCACCGTGAATCTTTCGCTTCCATGGCGAGTGATCGAGACTACCAAGAAGCGATTGATCAAGGACTCAGTGTGCTTCTTTCAGGCCGTTGAAAGGGTGCGTTGTAGTTACCTAACTCGTAAAAGGGTATTTTGGTCATTAACAATCATTGGAGGCTTCTCGTTGGTCTTGTGCCTTGTTTATGTGAAGCTCGTGAGATGGTGGAGGCGAGTACATGAAGAGAAGCTGAGATTTCTACTTCTTCTGCTCAGAGAGAAAGATCAGGTTTGTGTATAATTAATTTTGAGCTTATAGTAATTTTAAGAAAAGAAAAAAATTCTAGATTTTTGATTGGAGATTTTGTGATTTTGTAGAAAATAAAGGAACTTATGGTTGAAATTGGGAGATTGAACGAGTTGTTATTGTCACGACGCAAAGTTCGAGTGGTTCGAATCGTCTGACGAGACGAGTATATATGTATATGGTTTAGAAGAGCTTTTACTATTTGTTGTGTGATTATTATACAAACATATAGTTTCACGTGAATGTAAGAAGATATACAAAAATCAAAGAGAAGTAGAGTGGGATACAGTTTATGTTTGATGTATTGCTTTTTTTATATGTTGCTTCATGTTTGATTAAGAAAATTGTTATGAATGTTGAGTGTCAAAATGCATGATAATGCATTTGGAACAATCGGGTCACAAGCTTCAATTCCGAGTCGATGGAGAAATACATGAAGGCGAAAAGTAAATGGAAGAGAAGTGAGAAGTTTCAAGAAGTTGTGGCCACTCTTCTCAAGAACATATTGATTGTTTTAAAGACAAAGGAAGTGCTAGCCCAACGAATTGTTGGAGTAGACAGCTTCTGGGAATTAACGTGGCTTCATGTTAACAACATTGCTCCATCCATGCACCCCGAGGTGTTCCCTGATCACGAACCTTCAGAATTTACACAACTTGGAAGTGATGAAACCGTCTCAACCCCCTTTGAACGGTTTAGCATCTCCCGAAGAAAGACCAACCGCAGCTGGTTAGGATTTCTTCAAAATCAAAGGCTGGATAGCACAACCATTGATATGTTGTGTTTTTATCGGTTTTGAGTCTTTGTTTTCTTTCTTACATCATATGTTTTATCGAGTCAAAGTGTGTTTTTAGAGTCTTTTAGTCGTTTATCGAGTCTCTACAGGTTTTAGGTTGCTTCGGAGGAAAACGAGCTGTTTTGGGATATAAACACACTTTTGGAGATGCAATTTCGTTTAAAAGTGTCAGACGTTTGGCCTCAGCTGGAATACTTCCCACCGTTAGATCTTTCTGAATTGTTGACACAAGCTAGATGAAGATGTTAGCTTGAGTTTACAAGTGGTTTGAAGGAAATCTAACGGTGCATTGAAGAGAAATACCCTAATGCCCAATGCCTTTTAATCTTGAAGTTAAATCGTTTAATTAATTTGCATTTTTA
Source organism: Arabidopsis suecica (assembly GCA_019202805.1). Classification (NCBI taxonomy): domain Eukaryota; kingdom Viridiplantae; phylum Streptophyta; class Magnoliopsida; order Brassicales; family Brassicaceae; genus Arabidopsis; species Arabidopsis suecica. The sequence continues at coordinate 982,456 of CM032909.1, read as the reverse complement.
TTTTACAATCTGAAAACTCAAACAAAACAACTCTTCGCTTTAGCTAAGAACGAGTCTCGGAAGTCCTTAGAGTATCTTTGGTCCTTGTGGATCGACCTCGAATATACTGCCTAACGGTTAGATATGTCGGGGGGAGGCTGTCACTAGTCTACTAATCTAGTTTGCCTTTTTGATGTTTCTTTGAGTCATTTTGATGTTTTTCTTTTGAGTCATCGAGTCTGTTTTATCGAGTCAAAATCGTGTCTTTTATTGAGTCAAAATGTTGTCTGAGAACTATGATCTTTTCTTAGGGAATTGCACCATGTTTGATTTAATTGCCTTGAGACCATTTTAGCTTTACTCGATGATAACTTGGAAGTTCAGGAAAATCCATCACTTGATCACTCTATAGTAGTCCCTATCTCTTTGAAATTCGGATGAATTGAGCTTTATCTTATATACTTGAACTTAATCAGGACTTAATTTATCTCACTTAGGGGCTTGAGAATCATGTAAAAGATCATACATTCAGAGTTTTGTTCGCATCATTTTTACCACTCTTTGCTAACTCTGAATGGCTAGACTCATTTTTAGTCTAGTACCACACCTGTTTCCCCACCCATTGTTTGAAACCTCATGCATTCTTATATGATCATCATGATATGCATCCATGTGCGAAAACTACGGAGTATACGGACCGACATAGCTTTCCTTTTGTTAGGATAGTGAGTTGTAGTTTACTGGTTGTTGATATGTGATGAGATTGAGCCACTATGGTTTAGAGGTTGTATACATGAGATATGCTGTTATCGTTTGCGGTTTCTCTTGATGCAGATTTTGTGAGACACCGGTTCCACTCCCCCGCTAAAAATAAAATTAAAAAAAAAAAAAAAAAAAAACGGAAAAAAAAAGAAGAAACGGGAAAAGAGAATGAATGGTACCGGAAATGTCGAATTGATATTAGTTACGTTGTTAAGCATCAAGGGTAGTCATTGATTTGAATGGGATAATGTGTTGGTTGATTTGATCCGAGCTTAATGGAAGCTATGTACCTCCTAGTTGGTCTGTGTCTCACTGTGATTTCGCATAATGACATGCATCCGTTTTACATTGTTTGAGAACTCGAAACACTTTGAGCCACCAAATATTAGCCCTTTTTGACCAAGCCCATAACGTGTTCGATACTCCCTTTGTGAGAATACACGCCACTGCTAATGAATGTTAAAAGGTTAAGTTATCTGACTCTGAAAGTTCTTTTAGATCTCGGGACTTAATTTTGTTGCTACGGTTATGGCGAAGTACAGTCTAGTACGGTTTGATGAGTTTTGTGATAGTGGTTTGCAGGCAAATTGATAAGAGCATGATCCCGAAGAAAATGTGAGTTCTCGTATTTTCAAACCTCTTCTCTTGATAAAGATTTTTGTTTTCCTTGAGGACAAGCAAAGATCTAAGTCGGGGGGAGTTGATATGTTGTGTTTTTATCGGTTTTGAGTCTTTGTTTTCTTTCTTACATCATATGTTTTATCGAGTCAAAGTGTGTTTTTAGAGTCTTTTAGTCGTTTATCGAGTCTCTACAGGTTTTAGGTTGCTTCGGAGGAAAACGAGCTGTTTTGGGATATAAACACACTTTTGGAGATGCAATTTCGTTTAAAAGTGTCAGACGTTTGGCCTCAGCTGGAATACTTCCCACCGTTAGATCTTTCTGAATTGTTGACACAAGCTAGATGAAGATGTTAGCTTGAGTTTACAAGTGGTTTGAAGGAAATCTAACGGTGCATTGAAGAGAAATACCCTAATGCCCAATGCCTTTTAATCTTGAAGTTAAATCGTTTAATTAATTTGCATTTTTATTTTACAATCTGAAAACTCAAACAAAACAACTCTTCGCTTTAGCTAAGAACGAGTCTCGGAAGTCCTTAGAGTATCTTTGGTCCTTGTGGATCGACCTCGAATATACTGCCTAACGGTTAGATATATCGAGCAATTACTCGAGCAATCAACCATAGTCCAACATGGTCCAACATGTAGTGAGGTAACTGGGCTATAAAACTCTTTTGGTAACTGAACATGGTCCAACATGGTCCGGTTAGGATTTCTGCCTTATTATCTAGGGCCTCGCCTTCAAGTAATGGAGTTTACCTATAAGATATCTGGAATTACCTAATGTCGTGCAAACCATAGAGATTAGAGATCAAATTACTTTCCTTTTATTGAACGTCTCATACATACATATATTCACAATTTGGACAACAAGACAATATTATCCTTTGAAGGGAGGTTAAAAATGATCCTTTTTCGTTCATATATATCACCATAATTAAGTTTTTGTGTTTTGTTTTCACACTTCCTAAACGCTCTGTGAAAGACCTTGAAGCTTATGTTACCTTTGAAGTAGAGTCATTTCCAATGTTCACATCCAAGATATAATTTGATTATCCGAGGGGAGGTAATTAAAAGGAGTATTAGGTCTAAGGAGCATCGCAAGAAGGAATGTGGTCTTTAGTTTTAAACTCTTTTGGTTATTTATATGCTGATATGCATATGCTCTTTGAGTAGCTTGGATTCACAAGTTGTAGTTGTTTATGAGACGATCCTTTTGGCCTATAATAAACAGAGGTTACTGGTTTTAGATTTGGAGCTCTCTACTTTGCACCGTGATATGGCAATGCAATTTAGCAAATGCCAATAAAAAGAGTTGTGACCACCTTTTTATCAAGTTCTCCAAGAGTTTGAGCATCTAGTCAACGAACCTCCACATATTAGGACTTCCGGCCATGCAATTCAGATCATGGGACTTCCTTTTAGCTTGGCGTGGCTATAAGTAATTCTCTGAGTAATGGCTCCGTTTTCGAGCTGCCATTGAGAGGCTTCCAACCCATGGAGTATTCGATTGCTCTTGCTCGTCAAGATGCTTCTCCGGTCTTCTCTTTCTTATGGTTCCATTTTTGTTGTTCTTCGATATCGTGTTTCACTTCATCTGACAACGCGATCTTGTTTGCTTCTATCGATGGACTGCATTTCAGATATGATCTTTGCTTCTATATTTTCAAAAAATTTCTGCCATGGGACCAAATCCTTAGGTATCATGATCATGTAAAACCTAAACATTTTCATTTTTAATTAATATTTACATTTTTAGCATGGAGAAAAAAGAAAAAAAAAAGGAAAAAAAAGCTTGGTGGCGTAGTTCATTTAATATAATCTTGCACACAGCCTATCCTCTGAAGGAAGGTTCGCCACACATTATGTTATGTTACTATGTATTTGGAAACAAAGAAAGCAAGACTTCACTTTAGATGATGCATGCAAAATGATGCAATTAAAATGTTAGAAAAAAAAAAAAGAATAGTTAAAATATGGCAACTTTTCGCTGACGTACGTAAGATTCACCCATGGGGCCGTCTTTCTTTAAAATAGATTATTTTCGTATTTTAGTGTTTTTTTCTGCTGACGCCATCTACAAATAAGACATTTTTTGGTGTTTAAGGCTCTGATTGGTTGGTGCTTTAGAGTCTTTACAAAGCAAAAAAATTTCTAAAGCATTGAAATAGATCCAATCAAGCTTTAGAAGCTTTGGCTTTCCCTTTTTTTCTCACAGCCAAAATATTTCCATAATTATTTTTTTTGGCTGTAGAAAGCCTTTTTTTCTAAAGCATATAATTTTCAACTTTCCAAAATTTTAAATGCTACAGCAAAAATACTACAGCACTAAAATCTACAGTCACAGACTAAACATCTACAGCCTAAAATCTACAGTCAAAAATCTAAAGCTACAGCCGGAACCAATCAGGCCCTAAATAACAAGCATGTGTTTAATTTCATAGGTACCTCAACGATGAAATTCTTCTCTCCTACTCAGGTGTTCTTGAACTACCGGGGAGAGCAATTGCGTTACAGCTTCGTGAGCCACCTCGTTGATGCTTTTGAAAGGAATGAGATAAACTTCTTCGTAGACAAATACGAACAGAGAGGCAAAGACCTCAAAAATCTCTTTCTTAGGATCCAAGAATCGAGGATCGCTCTGGCCATCTTCTCTACGAGGTTTGTACTATTCTTTCACATTATCCAGAAGATTCATGAATCGTAATCATCCTCGTCTTGATTTCAGATACACCGAGTCGAGCTGGTGTATGGATGAGTTGGTAAAGATTAAGAAACTTGCTGATAAAGGAAAGCTCCATGTCATTCCAATCTTCTACAAAGTGAAGGTAGAAGACGTTAGAAAACAGACAGGTGAGTTTGGTGACAACTTCTGGATGCTCGCAAAGGTTTCGAGTGGAGTTCAGATCAAGAAATGGAAAGAAGCCTTGGAATGTATCTCCAACAAGATGGGTTTGTCGTTGGGAGACAAGAGGTACTTGTCACTCACACTCACACAATTCTCTTCTTCTTCTTGTATTGAATAAGGTGTATATACTTTTTTGGTAGCTATGAAGCCGATTTTGTCAAGGATGTTGTTAAGGCGGTTCGGAGTGTTGTAGCAGAAATTGGACTTGAAGAAGAAGAGAATCATATTGGGAAAAAGAAGAGAAAGGATTGCAAATGTGAACTTCCTGATTTCAAGAAAAGCAGAACCAAAAAGTTGTGACGTAGGAAAATGTTCTGCAATTTGTATGGATAGAGACTGTTTTTTCTAGTTGTGTTTTTTATTGAAGGTACTTTAATTTTCTCTAATATTTTACTTATTAATTTTCAACAGATTCGGAATAATCAATTAATTAAGGTCTTATATCACCTTTCTCTGTTTCCCCTGTATCAATCTTAATTTCTCTCGAATACATATCCACAAACATTATATTTGAATAGCTAAAATCGAGTATGAAATGATTTGTTACAAAATTCCTCTTTTTTTTAAAAAAAGTTTGTGTTATTTATTTATTATTCACTGACGACATCCAGCTTGAGATCCAACGGTAATCAAAAAGATGACTATATAATCTGCTGAGCCTCTGTTTTTGGATATGTGACGTTTTAGTGGTGTCTTTGTGAAATCCTAAAAAGTTAATACTACTTTGAAAATATTTTTCTAACACTTTTGTTTGTCGAGTTTGGTCATCTTTATTTATTTATATTTAACTACACTTTGGACGTCATATGTATGATGATGCGTCGATAAAGACTTTGCCGTATAAAGACTTTTCCCATTGCAGTTTTTTTTTTTTTTTTTAATTTGATCAAAGTTATATTATTTGATAGCAATGCAACTTTGACGATTTCATTTTTACCCTTCTTAATATTAATAAATCTAATACAATAGTAGAAATAAAATAAATTCACTAAATATCAAATTTGAAAATACTAACTGATTTAATTAATATAGTTTTTTCTATTAATATAGTTTAATTTTACTGATTAATGTTTTTGGAGTAAACTTTATGAACTTTTCACCATTTTAGTTTTGTTGTACGGTTTAAATTCACAAGAGGTCGTTTTAAATTAGAGAAATTGTTAAAAATGCCCCTTTTTCAATACCCCTTTTCAAAAATGCCCCCTTTGATAGTCCATTTTTAAGTTTGCCCTCTTTTAATTTTTAATGACCATTTTACCCTTATTTGAAACAAAATTAGGTCCACAAAATACAAAATATTTTTTGGCGGGAAAAGTGATCCTGCAATTTTCCCGCCAAAACACTTGTAAAAAACCTTTAAAATACCTTGTAAAATTTTCCCGTAAAATTTTTCCCGCCAAAAAATTTTCCCGCCAAAAAATTTTTTTTGCGGGAAAAGTGATTCCGCAATTTTTTTTTTTGGCGGGAAAATTTTTGGCGGGAAAAATTTACAAGGTATTTTAAAGGTTTTTTACAAGTGTTTTGTAAGGTTTTACAATGTATTTTAAAAGGTTTTACAAGGTACTTATAAGGTTTTATAAGGTATTTATAACTTGTAAAACCTTATAACTTGTAAAAACCTTATAAAATAGCTTGTAAAATCTTATAATATCTTGTAAATACGTTGTAAAACCTTTTAAAATACATTGTAAAACCTTATAAATACCTTGTAAAAAACCTTTAAAATACCTTGTAAATTTTTGGCGGGAAAAATTTTCCCGCCAAAAATTTAACGACAAAAAAATTGCGGAATCACTTTTCCCGCAAAAAAAATTTTTTGGCGGGAAAATTTTTTGGCGGGAAAAATTTTACGGGAAAATTTTACAAGGTATTTTAAAGGTTTTTTACAAGGTTTTACAAGTGTTTTGGCGGGAAAAATTGCGGGATCAATTTTCCCGCCAAAAAATATTTTGTATTTTGTAGACCTAATTTTGTTATATTTCCTTATATATTTGTGATATATTTTATTAAAAGAAGGGTAATTTAGTCATTTTGTACATAAAAAGGGGTATTTTTAAAAATGGACAGTCAAAGGGGGTATTTTTGAAAAGGGGTATTGAAAAAGGGGCATTTTTGTGAGTCTCCCTTTAAATTATTAGTGTTGCAAACTTACTTTATTCGTGAATATATTATTTTTATTTGTATATATATTTATTTTCACGTACATTATAAAGAATCATCTAGCATATTTATGTAAAATTGCATTTTGTAGAAAAACTAATTTCGGTTTTTTTTGGTAACCGGTCACTAAAAGTCGCTTGTAGTTTTTGGGCTATGTAACAGAAAAAAGCCCACAATCAGCTCAAGAAGCCCAGAAGGAGTTATTCCGTTAAGGCTGCTATAAAAAAGCTAGGGATCGAGGAAGAATAGAAAGACAGGTTGATTAAATTTTGTAACACTCAGAATTTTGATTCTGCTTTTAGTGAAAATCTCATAGACATGTCAAGAGTCTGGATCACAATTCGTAGTCGAAAAGAACTTAAAATTATAATGTTTACCAGTATTTTCTTCTTTGGGAGTGAGCTGAGCGAGAATCAATCCGAAAGAGTTGCAATTACACTTCTCGAGAGTGTTGCATTAAAAAATTCACTGAAAGAAAATATTTGATCGTAGGTTAATTAACATACGATCTTTTATTATTTGAGGAAAATCGAAACATATACTCAAGAGAATTCATAAGAATGATATATGAGACAAAGAGCATAAAATTACATTAAAGACACATAAATAAGCTATTGAATGTTTTTACTAAAAATGAGGCCCGAGGCGACGGTTCATATTGCCTAACGTAGGCACGGCTCTGTGGAAGCCATATAGACGATGAGCACGTGTGCTGAGGCTCACCCTTATTATAAGCCATATATCGAATCAGTGTTCTCTTCGGTCGACGCCTTCCTCCAGTCGAAATCAAAGGAAGCAGATGCGTTGTTGACTTAAGAAGCTTGCAAAGAATCAGTCAAGGCTTGGAGTGATAGCTGGGAAGAAGAAAAGAAAAACATGGAAAGTTTCTCAAAGAATCTGGAAGCGAGTGTATGGAGGCTCACTCTGATTACTATCAGCCGTTTCTGAAGGTGCTGAAAAATGCTGGCAAACATTTTACTAAGGAGGTCGACCCCTTCTTGATCAAGAAGAGGGATGTTTATAAAGATTTAAGTAATTTTATGCTTATGGCCTCTTTCTTTCTTTCTTTCGTGATTAAAGAAATTAGATAGAAATACTATTTTCTTATTTCCTTTTTTCATAGGATTTTACTTTAATTTTACGTTTAGTTATAAGTAAAGACGAGCTTTCGGTGGGGATACTCATCCATAATAGAGTGTTTTGGAGGTTTTGATAGGTCGAGTGAAGAGAACTTTCTCTTTGGAAAGTTTTACTCTTTTTACTGTATTCTACTGTTATAATAAATATTTTAGTTTTGAATTTGGTTCTATCTCATACAATATAATATTTGGATTTGCGAATAAAAATTGTGAGCGGTTCCTTCTGAATTACTCTTCCTTTTTTATATGATTCGAGAACTCTAAAAGGCATGTTTCAGTCGTCGTCTTATTTTTCAATTTTAATTCAAAGTTACAAATTAAACAAACCAAATGACACATAATTAAGTGTGGGATGTCAACACACACATGCAAGATGCCACATGATCCCTTGGCTACCAAATTTTGATTAACCTAATAATCCTCTCTAGTGAAGACTTTGGCTACAAACCTAAGGTGTATACATATCCTCTCTTAGTCTCTTGACACTAATCTTTGCTTAAAACGTAACACCTGCTAAACAATTTAATAAATCTCAACTCAATTTACCACTCTTTAATTCATGATAATTTTCATGTTTTTGAGTTAAGTTTTGATCAAACAGTTTTACAAACGAGAAAACTCATAATGGAAATCAATCATAATTTAACAAACTTAAACTACAACTTAGATTGGTGACATTTTTGAGTTAAATGTGAGGTATGACCATAAATCAATCTTATAAACAAATGGTAACTCATGTTAGCAATCACACTCTTTATCTAAAGCCGTAACAGAAATTTGAGTTATTTTAGAATGTTGAGATGCAGACATGAACTAGAAGCTGTCGTTCCTAGAGATCCAAAAAAAGCTTGAGCGTATCAAGGAAACTTTGCCCTCAGAAGACAGATCATTACGGCTTATTCACTACGTAACAACCCAAATCTCAAAATTCGAAATGGAAAGATCATCAAAAATCATCACAAAAAGTTTTTTACGCCTTAATGAATAATTAAGTTCAGTTATATATAGCTCCCTAATGGTATTTTAGTCTTACCATAGTAAATCAAAGACATGAGCAAATGAGTACGTATGTGTGTGTACGTGTACTAGTTAGTAGATGAGTTTCTTTTTCTCAAAGAAAGTTTTAAGTGCATAATTTTTTTTTTTTTTTTTTGAATACCAGGAGGTTTTGGCCGTAATCTCCCAGACCCGAAACCACTACATGTAATATTAGTTTTGTCCCAAACGTCACTCGAACCGGCGACCTCTGAGGTTCAAGTGCATAATTGTAGACCAGAGTCACCGATAAACAAAAAAACTAAGGTCAAAAAGGTTTGTTCTTCGTCTAGTTACCTTTCGCGAAGATAAAACATCTCTTCGTTGATTAATCGAACTTAATTAACTTATGGTTTTCTTTTTGATGGAAAATTACAATATGTAACCCTTTGGTTAGATAATGGTTAATTAAGTGTAAGAAGACATGCAACAACGTGTTGACGAAAGAAAAAGAAAAGTAAAGAAAAGAAAACAATAAATTTAAATTTTTTAAAGTTGATAAATCTTTGCCACCGATTAATTATCTACATTAAACCTAGGATAGCCAAAAATGATGGTAACAAAACTTTAGTTCCAGAATTCGAAGAACACTGTTTAAACATTCTCTGTCTGGACGAGGTATAAAATTAAGGCTCTTGACGAAAAAAAATATTAAAAAATAAAGATTTTGCTAAAGTTACAATTGTGTGAAGAACAGCTGTGTGAAAGGTTTCAAAGTGCATGCTAATGAAAGTTTCTCTTTAAGAAAAAAAAGTTGGCAAAAAATAAATAATAATAAAAATAAAATAAAAGTTAGCAACCAATTTTTTGGGTTTTTTAAAGCTTGTTAGAGGGAAGACACGTGGTATTGAATAACCTGAGAACCCTAACGATGTCAATCTTCTCTCCTGCTCAAGTGTGTCAAGTGTTTTTGAATTATAGGGGAGAGGAATTGCGTTACAGCTTCGTGAGCCACCTGATTGATGCATTTGAAAGGAATGAGGTAAACGTCTTCGTAGACACATACGAGCAGAGAGGCAAAGACCTCAAAAATCTCTTTGTAAGGATCGAAGAATCGAGGATCGCGTTGGCCATCTTCTCTACCAGGTTTGTAGTATTTTTTTCACACTCTATGAACCATAAAATTCAAGAATTTTTCATCATCATTTTGTTAAATCTATAGGTATGCGGAGTCGCCGTGGTGCATGGATGAGTTGGTGAAGATGAAGAAACTTGCGGATCAAGGAAAGCTCCTAGTCATTCCAATCTTTTACAATGTGGAGCCAGAAGACATAAGAAAACAGACAGGTGAGTTTGGTGACAACTTCTGGACTCTCGCGAAAGTTTCTACTGGAGATCAGATCAAGAAATGGAAAGAAGCTCTCGAATGCATCTCTGACAAGATGGGTTTATCATTGAGAGACAAGAGGTGCCTTCCACTCACACTAACTAGATCTTCTTCTTCCTCCTTTATACGCTCTAGTTAAAACTACCGATGGATCGAAAGTATTCCTTTGTTTCTTCTTATAACTTGCTTCAATATATGAAGGATGTTTGATGGACTAATGTATACATTTTTTCTTCTTTTCTTTAACAGCTCTGAAGCCGATTTTATTAAGAAAATCGTTAAGGAGGTTCAGAAAGTTACAAAAGCAATTGGACTTAAGGAAGAAGAAAATCATCTTAGAAAATATGAAGAGAAAATGAAAGGTCGGGAATTGCAATTGCCCATACGATCTCGAATTTAAGAGGAGCAAAACCAAAAAGTAATGACATAAATGTTCGTAATCTTTCTGTATATATATACTTTGTTTCCTAAATATGGTTGTATATAGTTTTTGATTGGCTCGATTGTTTAAAGTTATAACTGCAAGTTTTTGGTTGTAGATTTGTTGTGATAGCTCTTTAGTTTTGGACATTTGGTTGTGATTTTTTTTTAAACGAAAGAAAAATTGGTAACACTATTACTTGTATATTGTAGATTAATATGTCTACTGTTAGTGTTAAGAAAATATTAACATTTAGAAAATTCATTGGCAAATTAATGAGAGTAAGATTCGTGACCCTTTTAAATGTATGCTAATATGAGAACTGAATCGAATATGAGCTACCTTTTTGTTGTTGTTCTAAATTTGGTGGCCCATTCATCGTAAATAGAAGAACCACGTAAGAGAGTTTGAGAGATGATGGAACCGAAGTTGTCACTCGTAGAGCGGTCTCAGAGATCGTATGTCAAAATCGTTCGTCTTTGAACTTCACAAACGTTCTCATTTTGGTCAACGAATAAAAAAACAATCGAATTAAAATAGCTTCAAATTTGACCGACTTTGAACCGCATCGTGACTGTGATATCACTACGCACTTATTTTTTTTGTAAATGACGGCTTTAAATAACGTCGCCAGCACACTTTGTTTTGTCCTTTTTGATGTAATATTTCCCGACACACATTTCTATATAATATTCCCCACTTTTAATTTTTCTTTTGTTTAAAGTGATTATCCCGTTTGTAGATTTGATACTTCTCAATTTTAATTTTCTTTTGGATAGAGATTTTGTGTAGCTTTGATACTTTTTCTTCACATTTCCATTGATTCACACTACAGATTATAGAATATATTGTCTCCTTATCCTATCTTTTTTATTACTCTCCCCTTTCTTCAATTTCTTATTACATTTTGTTTTCATGAGAACTTATAATCTTTTCACATCTCATTATATTTTTTTTCTCCACCCGACATTCCCGTATATATAATGACCAATTTTCTTTAATTACGTTTACTCAATACCTTAAAACACAAACAACGGCAGTGCTGCAGTCAATACAAGTCATAGATCGTTCAAAGTCATAGAGAAACATTAAGATAACTTTGTCGACACCCACTTTATATAGAGGACTCACGCCCAAATACTTAAAGCATCTCCAATAAAATATTTTCCTACAAAAAAAAAAAAAAAAATATGAAAGAAAAGTAGAAAAGAGTTTTCAAATGAGAACTTTGGATATCTTAACTAGAACCCTTCTTTACAGTTGTTTGTTTTAAATTGGTTTATTTTTATTTAAAAACTAAAACTAAATATATAATCAAGGTATAGTAAAATATTCTATATGTTTCAAAATATAGGATGTTCTAGAGATTTTTTATTTCAGAATATATGATATTTTACAAGTTTTAATGCAAATTTTTTAATGGATTTAATATTTTGTGACTAGTTATATTCTGTAATTTTTTTGTAATTAGTTGATTTTTCATAAAAATCAAATATTAAACGATAGTTTTAAAGAAAAAAATAAAAATTTTAAACTATGTGTTTTTAATTAACTAAAACATCATATATTTTGAAACAGAGTGAATATTAATATTTTGATGTTAAGATACTTTTTTGGGTATGTAAATCATTGGTAATGCTCTTAGGTAACAAATTTAATTTTTCTGGTTATTACTTTAAAATCGTAAGGTTTCATGATGTTTCGATATATTTTAATAAATTCGAATCTTTTTCATATGTTTTTCTATACTATCAAAATTAAAAAATAGTAAAATCATGTTTCAAAATGTTTTAATATATTTTATGTTTATTAGAAACAAACGAGTGAGTACTAAAAAACTTTATATATCTTGCTAAAAAGAACAAAAAGAAAAACTTATTATCCTTTCGTTTCTTTTTGTAAGATGATTTTGATAAAAATGTATCTTCAAAATTTATTTTTTATATTAAAATTAAAACAATTCAATCAATCATTAAAATCAAAACATAATATAAATGATTACTCCCTCTGTTTTATAATATAGAATGTTTTACAAATTTTTATGCAAATTTTAAATATATTTGATATTTTATGACCATTTATAGTTTGCAGTCTTTTATATCATTGGTTGAATTTTTATATATTAAATATTAAATGATAACTTTTAATAGAGAAAATAATTTTTTAAAAGTGTGTGTTTTTACCTAAAACATCATATATATTAAAACGGAGGGAGTATAAAACATTAAATGTACTTTAATTTAACATAAGAACCTAAAAACATTTAATAAATAAAATAAATAAATTTTTTTAAAACAACATATAAAATGAAATGATGGGAATATAGAATTAAAAACGAACTAAGAGTTACACGTGGGAAAAAGGTTTATTTAATCGTCAAAATGTTTTTTTGTAGGGTGGGTTAGCGGATATGAAGAGACGTGCGGATGAAGAAAAGCTCCAAATCAATAAGGTGGAAATCAAAGTGGAATTTCTTCCAAATATACGGGTCAAATTGGTCTGACTATATGTCAATGTCTTACAATTTTTATTAAAAGTTATATAAATATATTTAAGCACATAAATATAGGCATATAAATTTGAATAAAAAGATATTCAATTATATATGACTTAATAATTGATATTTTTCAAATTTAATGTGCATTAAAAAAAATCGATACATTGAATATATATATATATATGAATGGAAAATGTCATTTAAATCATCAGTTTACCATTTTCGTTGGTTTAAAACATGAATTCTGGACTTGGTGATTTAAATCCTCAATTTTATGTGGACCTAATAATTTAAATCCTCAATTTTATGTTGACTTTCAATTTAATCACGAATTCTCGTTGACTAAACCAATTGAGGCACATCGTTAATTGGCTAAACGGAGCAATCTGACGAAGAAGAAGATGGAAACCATGTTGGTGTAGAAGAAAAATTATGTGATGGCTTCGAAGTGCCAGTTATGCGATGACATCGTCTTATTGATCCGTTTAGCCAGTTAGCAATGTGCCTCAATTGACTTTGTCAATGAGAATTCATGATTATAATGAAAATCAACATAAAATTAAGGATTTAAATCACAGGTCTAGAGTTTATGATTTAAACCAACGAAAATAGTAAACTGATGATTTAAATGACATTTTTCCCATTTCAAATTAGTAAATATGGTAATAACTGAGAGTTTTAGAAAATTGAAATTTGGCAATTCTAGATATATATTTTTTGGTCGGTGGTAATTCTAAATATTAGAATAAACTTAGGTATGTTTGGTTAATAGTTTAAGAAATATGAGGATAACGAAAAATGTGTTTGGCAAGTAGTGGAATAGTAAAATTTAAAAAAAAAAAAAAAAAAAAAATTGCAAAAAATGGTAAGATTATCACGCCTGTAAAAAAACTCTTTATCGATACTGTCACACACAAAAATTGATGGATGGCTGCTCTTGTAACCGGTGGAGTGGAACCACGAATTTGGTTTGTCTTTTTTTCTCTCAAAGTGCTCTGTTTTCTAGATTCTTTTGTGGTATGATACTCTTGTTTGATCTTCATGAGAATTAAATAGTGTTGAAATAAGAAGCCTGAGCTCTAGACTTAAATTCAGTATGCAATATTGGAGGAACTTGTGGGTTCGGGTGCAAGAGTGCATAGTGAGACATAGCACAAAATTTGCCTAACCAATGCATGCTTATCAGGTGGCAAACAAAAACAATTGCTGAAGATATATCAAATGATCAGGTAATAAATGATTTATATATTTTGAATAATACTATAATATAACAATTTCTATAACTTTGCTTTTTAATCTGATTTCAGGAAAATGCCCATACAATAGCTGCAGACTGATTTTCAATTATAGTAGTGTGTATTGTAATAAGGATATGTCATATGTTGTATTTTCTTCATAGTTCTGCTTGTATATTAACATGTAATATTTGGATAATTGAAATTTTTGTATGGTCAAATTTTCAGAATTTAAAATTTATTATATATAATTAATAATTATTTTTTCTAAAAAGTGTTGTTAGAAAAAGAAAATTTGTACAAATAGAATAAAAATGTAGATGCACTACACGTCGGTTATAAAGTCAAATTCAAAGCGTTGTTAAATTGCTGAAAACCGACGTAAATAAAGTGCCGTTAAACATGGCGTCGTTTGTTTAAGTGACATTAAAAAAATTTACGTCGGCCCATGATACGTCGGTTTATAAACCGACGTGAATATTTTTGCTTCGGTCTATAACCAACGTTAACAATTAAATATAACCACGTCAAAAGCCTTCTTTCTTGAAATAAGATGTTCTTCGAGTATTATAGGAAAATAACATTAGATTTTGTGTCTTGAACAGTATCATCGTCTATTTAGACTCTATTAAACCGTAACTGCATTCCAAGTTTCGAACATAGTATCAACTAAGATATAGTAAAACCTCTATAAATTAATAATGTTGGGACCATGAAATTTTATTAATTTAGAGAGGTATTAATTTATCGATAAATTAATAATTATTAATTTATAGAGAGATTTTACTAATTTTTTAATTTTTAAAAAATTTTATATTTAAAAATAATTTTTTTATAAGCAATATTTTTTAAATCAATTGCAAGTAGAGAAGTAATTATTAAGTTTAAAAAACAATTACTTATAATATTTTTTGTAATATCTTTTTTTCTTTAAATTTTTTAAATCGAATATCTTTTTTTCTTTAACTTTTTTAAATCGAATAATAGAGTCATATTTCATTAAATTATTACATATAATATTTTAAATATATATCATAGTAATTCATATATATCTATATATATTAAGTTAAATATACATATATATATTGATAAGTTTATAAAATTATTAATTTATAATATAGATGGGACCATATGTTTACATGGGATTTTCAAAAAAATTATTATCTTATTAATTTATCGATTTATGTCATATTTTACACTGGTCCCAATTCGGGACCGGAAGAATTTATTAATTTAGACAGGTTATTAATTTATAGAGTATTAATTTATAGAGGTTTTACTGTATATTGTAGTAGATGAACTATACATTCTAACATAATGTTGTGAACTAATATCATCATTAAAAATAAATTATTTCCTCTTTCAAAAAATTAGAATAATATTTTCGAAAAATAACATCAACTAAAACATATCATTTATGTGTATACATACAATATAGTTTAAATCACCAAAAAGAATTTAAAATTTTGCAAAATTGACTAAAGTCTAATCAAACTTACCCAAACAAGTATTACAAAAAAATAATTTAGATATTCAAAAGAAATCTGAATTCTCGTTCTAAGCCACCTCTTGATACCCATCCTATAGCTTGAAATCAGAATATTTTTCATCTGGATTATTGCATTTCCCGAAATTTCTCTTTTATCTCCCCACAAGGATTTTCTTCTTCCTCGAGTTCAATTGCTTCTATAACTCTCTGAACCTCCTTAACAATCTCCTTGACAAAATCAGCTTCAGAGCTGCCAAAAATAGTATATCATATCTAATTAATCAATCAAATATCTTTCACATTTTGAAGGAAAAAAAAAAGAAGAAGTAATTTGCTAATTAGCAAGAAAAAAAATAAACAAAAAGAGGGAGTGAGAGTGGAAAATACCTCTTATCTTCTAAAGACAAACCCATCTTGTTGGAGATGCATTCTAAGGCTTCTTTCCAATTCTTGATCTGATCTCCACTAGAAGCTTCCGCGAGCCTCCAAAAATTTCTACCAAACTCACTGTCACTTGTCGGTTTTCTAACGTCTCTTGCTCCCACTTTGTAAAAGATTGGAATGACTTGGAGCTTTCCTTCATCCGCACGCTTCTTCATTTTTGCTAACTCATCCATGCACCACATCGACTCTGGATACCTATAATTCAGACAATGATTATTATTCTTGGTTTTATTTTTTTTGGTAGAGAAGATGATTATTTGAGTAATAAAGAGTCTAACCTGGTAGAGAAGATGGTAGAGAAGATGGCAAGTGCTATCCTCGACTCTTTGATCCTTGCGAAAACGTGCTTGAGATCTTTGCCTCGTTGCTCATCTTTGTCTACAAAGAATTTGATCCCGTGCCTCTCAAAAGCATTAGTGAGGTGACTGACAAAGTTGTGGCGCAGTTCTTCTCCCCGGTAATTAATGAACACTTGATGGTTGTCCCTCGGAAAAAAAGCGATTCTGATCGGATATGTAACTAAGACGGAATGATATCCTGTGAAAAGACTAGGAAGTATGGTCTTGCTCTTTTGCGTGTCTCCTGCGGTGGATGTCAGTGACGGATTTGAGTTCGTTTGACTGTCGCTGAAGAAACGACAAGACTTAGCGAGAAGATGCGGCCATTGGCGACTCCGCGGCATCTTCGCTAGGATTTTCGACGTCATGAAGCGGCCGTCAGACCGTCAGATTTGATATATGGCTTGTGGTCTAAGGCGTTTTTCTTTCTGTGAGAAGATGCCGCGGAGTTGTTCTAGGGAAAAGGATCATTTAAACCCTTAACAACAATCCTAAGTGCGTTTTCTTTTGAAGACACTTTTCTTTTCTCCTGATAATACGGATTAGTTTCCCTAAGAGTTCAATATTTACATATTTAGCTTGAAAAAGATTCACCAGATTTCTTGATATTATGCATTAGGTTTTGGGAACGTAGGGCTTTAATCTTTGAATATGGGTTTATTAATCTGGAATATGACTTTTTCAAATGTTTTTTCTGAAAAGAAATTATTTGGTGAACCTTTTTTTTTGGATGATTATTTCATTTGAAAATTTTAATTTTATAACTATTTCTTTTAAAAGTGAATTTGATCATATAAATCAGTAACATATGAACATCTTTTTAATCTATTTGATGAGAAACATACAAACACTCGAAGTTTTATAACTTTCACCCATTTTTTACGTTTTGGTTAATGTAAGCCAAAAAGAAATTGACATCAGCTAAAAACGGTGGACTTAAATATAGGAGTTATATCTCGTTTTATAAACGCAAGAATGTTGCAAATTTCTTAATATATATAATTTTTTCATAGAAACGATAAAATCTCTGAACAATGATTAAATAGAACGATGCGTTAATTGGTGAAAATGATATATTTTAAGTTTAAAAATTACAGTAAGAGAAAATTAGAATTCTTGAATTAAAAAAATAAAGAATTCGAACTGAAAACTCTAAGAGATTCATATTTAATAGTATACATTCTTGCGTATGGAGCGAGCGCCTTTGGTTTTGAACTTGAAATAAGTTACAAATTTTGCAATTTTTTAAGAAATTTTTTGTTTAAATGATTTTCCTTTTCTACCCCACCTATTAAGGAAACTCACACTGTTTCCAAAAAATTCTTCAGAGCAATGAATTTTTTTTTTTGGGTCATTTGCTACAAAATTTGATTTCACTAATTTCGAATAATTTTACGAGACTACTTCTTTTTTTTTTACTTAAAAAGATTGATGGGAAATTGGTTTGCGTTTTATATTTCCTCACCTTTGTCTTTTCCTTTTTCTCCCTTTCCTTCACATTGAATCAACTTTCTCAACTTCATGTTTCTTTCAATGTTTAGTATTTACCAATTATAGGAAAAAGGTCATATTACATTTCAAATTTTCAATCCATTAATTTAACATAAACTTCATTGTTTTTGCCAAAACAAAAGATTTCCTTTCGCCGAAGGATTGATGAATGGTTTTTAATTTCATTAACAGATTGAAACTCATATTTTTAAAACATAAAACAGTTTTTTGAGGGTTTAATAAAGGATATGTACTCACTTGAAGATTTTTTTCTTCAAAATCCCTTGACTAAAACGAAATTTGGCTGGTAAAGAAAACTGAAAGAATATTGAAGAAATATTCAAAAGAGTGAATGCTTGCATTCTCATTTTTGTGACCCCACATGACATGGAGGTTATGCGTTGTCTTTTGGGAGCATCTGAAATCGTGCAAAAGCTTGATGGAAGATTAGGGCAGCGCCGTGTTTTTTTTTTTTTTTTTTTGGTTTTAATAGCGCCGTGTTTTCCTGACCATAAATATTCCATATAACATAAAATTGTAGTTTATAATTTAAAGATTTATAATAAACCTAGTACACAACTTTATGCAAAATTTATGAAATTGACATGTTGACCAAATAATTACAAAAAAAAAACGAGAATTTAGATTGACCAAAACATGTAATCAACTTCGGGACGCTTGGCAATGATGTCGAAACAAGAGTATATATCATTTTTCGCTTGGAAATGATTTGATTCTAAGAAAGAAATGAATCAAAAAAAGAAATAATCTATATAATAATAATGTTAACATGTTGTCAAAAAGAAATGAATAAAAAGACAAAAAATTGGTCCAAAAATGTTAACATGTAATCAACTTCCGGACGCTTGGGTATGATTTGATTGAAAGAGAAGAAAAAATTTCTACCCAAAAAAGCAAGAAAGAAATGAATCCTATGTAGAAAATAATAATATTATAATACAAACGAGAGGGTACGAGAAGAAGAATCAAATCCTATAATAAATAGAAAGATAGTATTCTTAAGTTGGAATAATACGAATTAGGGAATTTGTTTTTTAATAATCTTGTAACATATTTTTATAAAAGAAAATTGCACAAAACCTCCAAATAACTACATAAGTTTGATTTGAAATTTGGTGACTTTGACACTGGGCTTAGCAAATGCATACAAAAGTTTGTAATTCTTTGGATGAATATGAAGCAGCCAAACATGTATCATATATATGGTCACAAACCCAAAAATCAATCCGCTCCAAATGATATAATGCATTTTCCTATACAGAATACAGTATATAGTTAATGTAAAGACTTTTTCTTGCATAATTGATTATAAACTCACAAAATGTGTTGTTTCAGCTTAATATTTAAGCGGTTGGGAGACATGAACCAGATAATTGGGGCTTATTAATTCACCTCGTACCAACCCAAATCTCTAAAATGATCACAAAAGTTGTTTTTTTCTTTGCCTTCAAATGAATCTCAATGGTCTTTTACTCCTTACCACAGTGAAACACAACATGAGCATGTGTGTATGTCTACTACCTAGATGAGTTTCTTTTTCTCAAAGAAAGTTTTCAAGTGCCAGAATTGTAGACCAGCCACCGATAAACAAACCACAAGCGACCCGAAACTCAACCATGCCATCTTCGAGTTTGTGGATCTATTCAGTTCTTGCATTTCCTCTTCCCTAGTCACACCAAACCAAAACACAATAACAAGTATTAACCTCATCATCTCTCTCTTCCGACCCAACAAAAACTAAGCTAAAAGGTTTAGTCTTTATCTATTTAATTTACCTTTCACGAAGATAATACATCTCCTCATGGATGGAATTAACAGTGTCCATCAAGGTCTTAACCTGATACTCCATCATCTACAAAAACAACATCAAAGATCCAACCACAATTAGGTTAGTAAAACAGCTATTTTCACATTCAAAACCAAACAAACCCTAGCTTTTAGATCTTGAAGCATAAAAATGGCATACATGCTCAAATTTCATCAAACCAAACACAACTAAAACAACCTTTGATTCCAATACTATAAAGACAACTTACAACAACTTGATTCTTCTTAGCCACATTGGTCCATTCCTTAGAGTGAACACCAGTCTTCCAATCAAAATCAATGGTCAACGTCGTCTCCGGCTTATAATCAACGGCTGTGATGCACGCTACGTAACTCCCATTTTCATAAGCAGTAAATGAGAACTGACCAGCCTCTACATTATCAGCTTCGTGCAAATTCTTCCCTTGTGGCGGCATCACCTACAATAATCACAATATAGAAAAAAATTGAAAACAAAACTTCAATGTTAAATAAAATCTACGAAGTGAGATTTGTGGTGAAATCTATACCTTGACGATGATCTTGTGAGAAGCAGGAAGAGGATGATCTTCGTTAGGGTTTACGATGAAGTATTTACCAACGGACATGGAGTTTTCGTGCATATCCTCGCCGATACATTTCGTTTTCGAAGACTTTAGCTCGTAACGCATTGATAGTGTCCTGGGAGATAACAACGCAATGATCAAAAGCAAAATCGAGCTTCGACGAAGATCCATGGCGGCTCCAGAGAAAAGACAGAGAGAGACAAAATCTTGCAGTAGTCAATGTTTTTTTGCCGTTTCGGGTAAGACAAAAGAGAGTCAAATACGTTCTGTGCATACGTGTAATTATTTTATTGGTGAAGACACGTGCACAAGTCTTTTTTGTCATGAGCATATTATGGGCTTAGGTTTATGGGCTTTATATATGGACTGGGCTTAGGTTTGTAATGGACTTTGACTTCACCATTTGGGCTTAATATTGATTGTAGCCGATACAATTAAACTTTTAAATTAATCAAACATTTCCATATTTTAAATTTAGTAATAGGGTTTTGTGAAAAAAAAAAAACTCTTCGAACTCGCCTATTTTTACAATTTTACCATCTATTTTTGAAAAATGCAGATTTGTCTTACAAAATCTAAAATAATATGTAATATAACTCTTATACGTATATTGTAAACGTTTTTTCTGTCACATACATTAGTTTTTTAAAATTTTAAAAGTATCGCGAAGGTTTCGATTTGACATATTATTTGTCAAAATTTTACGAACTTGACGGTAGCGAATAAGAGTTACATTGAGTATTATTTTAGATTTCGTATGATAAATTTGCATTTTTCGAAAATGAAAGGTAAATTTGTAAAAATGGACGAGTTGAATAGTTTTTTTTGTTTTTTGTACAAAACCCTTAATAATAACCTTTTTGAATTTTTATAAGCTGCAGAGATGATGATGATCCAAGAGAAAGATAAAGATGAGATCAATCCGTTGGGATTTACAAGTTTTTCTGATTTTGAAAAATACACTCTTTGCAAACATTTCGATAGTTTTTGAATAATCTAATTTCAAAGTAGGTATTTTTCTTTAGAAAATTTCAATTTTCTCACGGGAAAAGAAACATAAACATAAAAAACCAAAACTTTGTACGGTCGTATCTGTATTTTTTGTCAGCATTTGTTTATGCATCACTTTTCCCACCGTTTCCCTCCTCGTGATCCTTTTTGGGATCTCTCTCACTAATTTCTTAGTTTGGAAGAAAAAAATCCAAAAAGTTTCAAACTTTTGGCAAATTAAGCTGTTTTTGTTAGGTTTTAATTTTTTTTCCGATGATGAAGCGGCGATGATTGTCGTCGTTGGAGATAGATGGAAATTAGATCGGAGAGTACTCTGATGCGGAGTGATTATAAGCCTCCTTTGAGTCTAGCAATTCCCAAAGCTCGATTACAAGTTTGGTTCTTTAGAGTTTGTTCTTGCATTTTGGTTTGGACTTGTTTGATTCAGCTCTTTTGGCATTCCCAAATCTTCACTGGTTTAACCAATCAGATTTCTAGATTCTCTCTTCCGGTTGAATCAGTTCCATTACCGCCTCCTCCTCGAAGTTAGTTTTTGTCTTTCTAAATTGGGTTTTGTTTTGGTGATTGAGAGATTTAAGGTAAAGTTTGGATTTTTTTTATTGCAGGGAATTATACAAGTAATGGGATTTTACTAGTGTCTTGTAATGGTGGTTTGAATCAAATGCGTGCTGCGGTTCGTGTAACTCTCCCTTCATTGTGTTTGCTCTCTCATTTGTGGAACTAGGGTTTTGACATCTTGATGCTTGTTTTGTTTCAGATTTGTGATATGGTTACTGTTGCTAGGCTATTGAATTTGACTCTTGTTGTTCCTGAGCTTGATAAGAAATCATTCTGGGCTGATCCAAGGTATATGTTTGTTTTGGCGGTTTTAAGAAGTCTCGTGTCGATTTTGTAGCTTAAGCAATCTTGGTTTCTGTCTTTTACAGTGACTTTGAGGACATTTTTGATATAAAGCATTTCATTGATTCATTAAGAGATGAAGTTAGGATCATAAGGAGACTTCCAAAACGGTATAGTAAGAAGTATGGATACAAATTGTTAGAAATGCCGCCTGTGAGCTGGTCCAACGATAAATATTACCTACAACAGGTTTATTTGCAAGTTTCCTGTGTGTTTTGTTTTGCCTCCTTGTGACGAATCTGAAATGCTTATGATCTGTGTCTTGATTGCCCGGATTTCTTTTGTTTCAGGTATTGCCGCGATTCAGTAAACGTAAAGTTATACATTTCGTTAGGAGTGATACGCGATTGGCGAACAATGGTCTTTCTCTTGACCTTCAAAGGCTGAGATGTCGAGTTAATTTTCAAGGACTGAGATTCACTCCGCGGATTGAGGCTTTGGGATCAAAGTTAGTTCGGATTCTTCAACAAAGAGGGTCTTTTGTGGCTTTGCATTTAAGATATGAGATGGACATGTTGGCTTTCTCTGGCTGCACTCATGGTTGTACCGAGGAAGAAGCTGAACAACTCAAAAAGATGAGGTAAAACTGTTATCTAGCTTGCTTGATACTCTCGTCTTTTATAAAATCTTGATTCCGTGATTCTCTTTTGTGTTCTAGGTATGCATATCCATGGTGGAGAGAGAAAGAGATAGTCTCAGAAGAAAGGAGAGTGCAAGGACTGTGTCCTCTGACACCGGAGGAGGCGGTTTTGGTCCTTAAAGCATTGGGGTTTCAGAAGGATACACAGATATACATTGCAGCTGGTGAGATTTATGGTGGTGCAAAGAGATTAGCCCTTCTAAAGGAATCATTTCCACGAATTGTAAGTTTTATCACTTTCAACATTATGCTCTTTCGAAATGATCAATTTTGGTGATGATAGTGACATGTCGGTTTCAGGTGAAAAAGGAAATGCTATTAGATCCAACAGAATTACAACAGTTTCAGAACCATTCATCTCAAATGGCAGCTCTAGATTTCATAGTATCTGTAGCCAGCAACACTTTTATTCCTACCTATTATGGAAACATGGCAAAAGTTGTTGAAGGTCATCGAAGGTAATACGAAACTCTGATTCAAGCTAAACTCTGATTCAAGCTAATTCTCAGCAAGATTCTTGAAATGAACATCTTTTTGCAGGTATCTCGGGTTTAAGAAAACAATCTTGCTAGACCGGAAGAGACTTGTGGAGCTTTTGGACTTACATAACAACAAAACGCTCTCTTGGGATCAGTTTGCAGTAGCTGTCAAGGAAGCTCATCAAGGACGACGAATGGGAGAACCAACACATCGGAAAGTTATCTCCGATAGACCGAAGGAAGAAGATTACTTCTATGCCAATCCTCAAGAATGTATCACTAACCACTAGAGCAGTATAAATTCAGTTCTCGTTTCTTTCTTTGTTTATAGACCTTTTTCAGTTTCTGTAAAGTATGAGATGAAACTAAAAAGAATGTTGTTGTGTCATCTTTGTACCAAGAATTGGTATAATAATAAAATCTGGTTTAGTTACATTATCACTTGGTTTTCAAGAAGATGATTTGCTAGCTAACCAAACCAAGAAACTTATATCTATCGATTGGCCTGAGATTTTAAGAAACTTGCGGTTACTAGTTGGTGTACTCAGAGGCACTGAGATACTCGCCATGCTCCTCAAAGTATTCAATCATACGTTTGAGAAACGCATCACTGCTCACGGTCTCTGTATCGCAGACGATACAACACTGTCTTCTAGAGCGAGTAACAGCCACATTCATTCGCCTTTGGTCCTTTAAAAATCCAACCTCTTTCTTCGAGTTTGATCGAACCATGGAAATGATGATTGCTTCTTTCTCTCGACCTTGGAAACCATCCACCGTAGAGATCTCCATGTCCTTAAGCTTCTCCTCTTTGCCCCTAAGAATCCTAAGCAGCATAACCTGAGCAGCGTAAGGCGTAATAATTCCAATATCAGAAGGCTGAACTCCACTCTCCATTAGTCTCTTGGCATGTGCCATTGCAACCTCTGCTTCACCTTCGTTATAGGTGCTCTCTTCCTCATCTTTCTTCTCTTCCATGTCACACCCAGCAGTATCTACTAATAGTAGAGTCGCCTCTGTTGAAGAAGATTTTGTTACATTCTCCAAGTCAAAAAGCATGTGTGAGGCAACACTTGAATGCGCTGTTATCTTGTTATCGTAAAGCTCTTTCGATGACCAGTTCATTATAAGCTCATGCATACGATACTGGACAGTAAGCATGGACTTGATCTCATCTCCATAAAGATCCGCTAGCCGTTCAAAGAGTGTTCTCCCTAATCCTTTCCTTTCAGCTTCAGCACTTTGGATTGTCGGTGGGAGTTGGAGATGGTCTCCTGCAAGTATACATCGTGAACCCTTTAGCAGAGCTATCCAGCATGCTACCTCAAGAGCCTGTGCTCCTTCATCGATGATCACTAAGTCAAAAGTTCTATTATCGAGCTTTCGTGTTAATGCACCAGTCAAAGTTGTGAGAATGACATCAGCATTCTTGATCACGTCTGATACAGCTAACTGCTGTCTTTTACGCTCTTCCTTACCCAGAGTTCGAAGCTCCTTCTGGATTTCTCTCCTTGTGTTTTTATCTTTCGCTTTCAACAACTTCCCGTTTAGTGCCTTCATTTCCTTTCTGATATCATTCGCTAGACCGCTGTTATCTCCCTTTAGAACCTGAGCATCAAGAGCACTATCCAACACTTGAGGTAAAAGCCGGGCAGGATGTCCCACCCTCACCAGCTTAACTTTATGAGGAACAAGTCTCTCAACAATATTATCGACTGCAATATTTGAAGCTGCACAAGCAAGAATCTTTGAACCACGTTTAACTTCTTGCAAAACTATTTCCACCACCGTTGTTGTCTTTCCAGTACCAGGAGGACCATGTAGCAAAAACACATCTTTTGAAGATAAAGCCTTTGTAATCGCATCTTTCTGCGATTGATCAAGGTTCTTGTTAAAAGGCGTAAAGGACTTAACATCCTTCTTAGACACTGATGGTTGTCTCTCACCAAATAAAACCGGCACTAAATCAGCAGCAGGTCCTCTTAACACACCTTTACTCAGCTGTATCAACGTATCTTTCATTCTGCGATACGTCACCTCATTCGCAAGTTTCTCCAACCGAAGAGATGTGTTTAACCCTTCCTCAGGAATCTCATCGAACACAACAGTAATCGAAGAATCCTTTAACCGATAAACAACTCCTTGTGCAAGAGGAGACGAACCAAGATCAGATTTATTCAGTTTCAACACAACAACATCATGATTACCAAACTTGTGAGCAGGAAGAACATCTCCTTTATTAGATTGAAACTCAATAAGAGATTTACCCATGAGACCTGTTTGAACATCAACACATTTCAAATTGAGAATCGTTGTGCCTTTCTTCTGAGCAGTTTCAATGTTCCTTGAAGCACCAGTGCTTAAAGACATTGAGATCTCAGTTTCTTTCTCCATATCTATAAGTGGAGCCATTGTTGACACAAAAGCTTCAAGAGACATCGCAGATCCTTGCTTCTTGGCCATTTCCAAGCGTTAATTTCTCTGAAATGAAAATACATGATTTCAATTAGTACACATTTGAGAGATACTATACAAAACAACATCTCTCAGTCTACAAGATTCACAGAAATTTCAAGATCCTAAATTACGAAATTGAGAAACTCAGAGGAATCCAAATTAACATAAATCTATATTAGCCGCAGAGAGAAATGACGTTGTAATGGTTTCTACTCACCAAAAGAAGGATTTGTTCTTCTCCGTTGATTTCTTCTCGGCAACTGAATATGAAGAACAAAACCCCAGAAATCACCGATGAGGAAGACGAAGTGTGAGAATCGTTGTGGAAATTGGAAGATGAAGAAGAAGTAAAGAAGATGGTAAAGAGGCACACGCATTTCTCTCAAACTCTCAAGCGTTACCTTATAATGGGCTTAGATTTTACATATATATTGGGCTTTAACGTTTCGTTTTAGGCCCATTTTTAATGTAGTATGTTTTGGGGATACATATTTTTTTTTTTTTTTTTGGACAAATGGGGATACATAGTAAGTTTCGTTTTAGATCACTTAGGGCTTGATTGGTTCTCCCGCTAGCACCCTCCTAGCGGTTGCTAGCGGTCGGTTGCGGTTGTTAGCGGTTGGTACCAATCATAGAAACCGCTCCGTACCGCTTCGAACCGCTCGAAATCGCTGAATTTCAAAAGCTCCTTCCTGCAAGCGTTTGCGGTTGCGGGCGGTAGCGGTTGGATTAAAAAAAAAAAAAAAAAAAAAAAAAAAAAAAAAAAAAAATCAAACGTTTACTTATAATTATTACAATATATATTAATCTTATATATATCTTTCATCTTTTAATCACGTTCTCATCAGAAACCCTAATAATATTCTGAAACCCTATTCTCTCAATGTCTTCTACCCAAACTGATGAAAATCAAGAACCAAACGTAAGTATCATATATCCTTGTATTCATTCATCACCTCATGTGTAACTTTTTGAATATTTTTCATGCCATCGTTTTTTTTTCTTTTCATTACGTATTGCTTTGCTTTTTGATTGAATATATGTTTCGATTTGTTTTCTCGAATAGACACTCACTTGCTTTTTAATTGAATTCAACGTTATTTACAGTTTGTCCCATTACTTGATGCAATTTTTGATGTTAAACCAGATGCATAAAGTACTATCTTGTTACAAAATTTCTTTATTTTTGAATAATTATTTAGTACTTTATTTATAGTTTTAATTATTAAGCATGTTCAATTTTTCTAATATTATCATAATAATATATTGGTGTTTTTATTTCTTTTTTGTAATATTTTTTATTTATTTTGGTCATTTTTTATTTAACTGCTACCGCACCCGCTGGTTTACCAGTCATAAACCTCCCGCAAACGCACCCATTTTCAAACGCTAAACCAGTCGTTCAAAACGCTTGGTAACGCTTGAAACCGCAACCGCCCGCTTCCGCAAACTCCCGCAACCGCAACCGCAACCGCTGCGTTTAAACCAGTCAGGCCCTTAATGGTGTCAATTTAATTTCAGCAAAATAAATTTGTGCAAGGCATACAAATTGTTTCCTTTTTTCGAACAAGAGAACACATATATGGATGTCCGATAAAATTGGAACGATAAGCATGTCTCTGCGCATGAATGAGCACAAATCGAGAAATGGTCCAAATGTTTTTGAAAAAAAAAACACATATATATGAAACGTACAAAAGGTAAATTGATCCTACATAAAAATTTATTGAAAAGTTTGTTTCAATGGTTTTAAAAGGTAAGTTAAAAGTTTTTTTTTTACATTTTATTGATCGTATTGAAGTTTTTTTTCGGGTTGTATATTAGATTTACTCATAATAGACGGATTTGGTGGCCAAGGAAAACATATTTTTCTCTTTTCTACTCATAATGAAAAGTACTTTTCTCTGCTTGTCTCGTCCACAATGGCCAATGGGTATTGTTGTACTAAATATATATTGTGAAGACTTTGTTACAATGGTAAACGGCATTGACAATGTATATTGATGGATTCAAACTCGAATATTTCATTTATTGAAAGTAGAAAGTAGCCTTTGCAATATATAATATACACATTTACAGCGACACATAACATTGATTAATGACTTGGTAAACGTATTACATGTAATTCAAATTGAGACATTTTAACAATCATGTGGTTAAATTAATATTAAAATGGTTACTACGTATATATATACTGAAAGATGATTAATTAAGAGTTTTATCTAAAAAAAGTACTAAAACATAAGCTGATGTAAATTTTGAGATTAATATATTAATCAATTAATGTATAAGATCACAATTTGTCGAATCTAGGGGAAAGCTTTGACATCGTCAATGGATCAGAATGGCGACATACATGAATGATAGTGTTTCTGTAATCGATTAAAACCTCGCTTAATTTTGTTATGGATCATCTAATAACATTTCTCATATTTGATGTATTATTTATTTGATAAAATTGCATTATTTATGTTTGTCAAGCAACATGGATTGAAACCTCGATTAATATATCATGGATTATTTAATCCACAAGATCGGTAATACTCGTATGCTCTAATATTGACTATTGCATCACTCGAGCGACAATTTACAAGTGGCTCAGCTTCTTGTGATTACTAATGTTTAATGTAAACAATAAGATAACGTTTCACAAAATTATCGACCGTGTCGTATTTTCCAGCTATAACAATTTATTTTAAAACTAAATTTCTACACAATTGGTCATATATAACTATAAGTCACTACATTAACATTTGCTTCTGTTTCTGTATATATAAACTTCCTTTTTGTATTTCTTTCGGACACAACAAGAAAGATTTCAAAACAAGAAATCTAGAAAGAGTAAGATGAAGTTTGGTAAAGAATTGTCGTCACAAATGGTACAAGAGTGGCAACAAGCTTACATAAGCTACGATTATCTCAAAACCCTTCTCAAAGAAATCACCAAACTCAAAAACAAAACCAACCCTCCTCCACCTCCACATCATGCCGTATCCGGTGAAGGAATTAGCCGAAAAATGACCCTATATCGAGCATTTAGCGGTCTTGTTCAAACGCCGGGAAAGAAAAGACAAAGCTCCGGTCAATCCAACTATTCTTCAGAAACTGATATCGAAGAAGGTAATCTTAAGTTTCATAGGTTTCTAACTCAAAACTAACTAGTAACGAGTGGATTAGTCCATGTTTTTTTTTTGTGTTATCCTAAGTTTGTTTTTATTTCCGATGTGGGATTCCTAATAGGTAAAGCTCCAATACTTGTAAACAAATCGACTCATGGACTAGAGACTACATTTCTAATGACAGCAGAGGAAGGAGGAGAGTATGAATTGGTCTTTTTCCGGCGACTCGACGATGAGTTTAATAAAATTGAGAAATTCTATAAAGAGAAAGTAGAAGAAGTAGTGAAGGAAGCGATTATGTTGAATAAGCAAATGGATGCTCTTATTGCATTTAGGGTTAAGGTGGAGAATCCTTCTGGGTGGGGATGGGAGGAACGGACGGTGGAGATGACCCGTTTGGCCTCCGATGTCGCGACTTCGACTGCGGCAATCGCTGCTTCTACACCCGCCAGAACTCGAACCAGTAAGACAATTAAAGCAGTTAATTCTGTTTTTCTTTTTTTACATGCAGTAATTCTTCCTAACATTATTTATTTACAATTTGGAAGTTCTTATATGATCAAATTTTATTTTAATTTCTGTGACAACAATTAGTCTGCGTCAATTTATGACCATTTCATAATGTTTTTTTATATATATTTTCTTGAAAGTCATTATTTAAATCACATTTAAATTACTAACCAAAAGGCAAAAGTACTCTGTATAAACTTCTTTGAGTAAAATTGACATCACTATCAAAAAAATAAAATAAAATTGACATCACTAATAAAATCCGGTTTATATAAGCTTTTACCATAACCGGTTAGCCAATCTGAAATGGATGAATTTCTATTTTTCCCTCGCGTTTGGTTACAGTGAATCCTCGAGCTCAAGCTCACATGGAGGCTATACAAGAAGGAAGCTTCACCAGAGAATACGAAGATAAAGATCACGCCTCCGTCGGAGGAGCAACCGGCGACGTGAAAACGACGAGCAGCTTGAACAAGATGAGAGGTGCGAGGCCAGCACCAATCGAGGTTTTAGATCGCATCAAGATCAACAACACTAAAGCAACGCCTCGATCCACCATTCAAGGCGTTCTTTATTCCTCAAGCCAAAACGAGATCAAATTCAATAGACAGAATCTAAACGAAGTCGAAGAGAAACTCAAATTCGCCTTCATCGAGTTTTACCAGAAGCTTCGTCTCCTCAAAAGCTACAGTTTTCTGAATGTATTGGCGTTTTCGAAGATACTGAAGAAGTATGATAAGGTAAAGATTGGTTAGAGATCGAGATTTTGATTTGAGAGTTTTTTTTTTTGAAGTATGACTGAAAGGTGTTCGACGAAATTACTCTGAGACAGATAACTTCAAGAAACGCTTCAAAGTCTTATATGAAAATGGTTGATAATTCGTACCTTGGAAGCTCTGATGAGGTAAACTTGATTAGTTTAGTAACTCCATTGATTCCTCTGTTTTTTGTTTCCTCTGTTTTTGATCTTCTCGTAAATCGCAGCTTATGAAACTCATACAACGTGTTGAATCCACATTCATAAAGCATTTTGCAAATGGTCATAGAAGAAAAGGAATGAACATTTTACGACCTCAGATGAAAAGAGAGAAACACCGAGTTACATTCTCCACCGGTAAAATCAGATATTAAATATGTTGTTTAGTGTTTTTCTTGTCAATTTGTGTTTATTAGGAATTTGGGTTTCAGGTTTCTCTGCTGGATGTGTGTTTTCTCTTATCGTGGCTCTTGTTGCCATAATACGCACCCGGAAAACCATGTCGGAAGAAGTACATAATACTTACATGAATACTATGTTCCCTCTCTATAGGTAAAACTTACTTTGCCTCTTATTTTGAGCTTTTTGAGGTGAAACTTGTTGTTTAGACGCACTCTCTCTGCCTTCTCTGTTTTTCCTGCAGCTTGTTCGGGTTCATCGTGCTTCACATAACTATGTATGCTATTGATATATACTATTGGAAGCGTTATCGAGTAAATTATGCCTTCATATTTGGGTACAAGCAAGGAACTGAACTTGGTTACAGACAAGTTCTATTTCTGGGATTCACCATTGGAACGTTTGCGTTGCTTTGTGTTCTTGGAAATCTTGATATGGAAGCAAACCCCAAAACCAAAAATTACAAACCATTAACCGAACTTCTTCCTCTTTTCCTTCTTGTTGTAAGTCCGTAAATCAAAATTATTTAGCTTCTTTATGCAAACTCAGCTATAAGATGGAACTAACTCTATACGATGTTTGTTTTAGGCTCTGTTTGTAGTTTTAATCATGCCATTCCATTTTCTCTACCGCTCAAGTCGGTTCTTCTTCCTCACATGTCTGTTTCACTGTCTTGCTGCTCCTCTTTACAAGGTAAAAGACAGAAATTTAACGGCTTCAATGTTGATAATCATATATGGTTACTAATGCTTTCTCAATGCAGGTAACGTTACCCGATTTCTTCTTAGGAGATCAATTAACTAGCCAAGTACAAGCTCTTCGAAGCATCAACTTCTACATATGCTACTATGGTTGGGGAGACTTCAAACAAAGAGAAAACACCTGCGAAGCCTCAGACATCTACAAATATTCCTTATACATTGTTGGAGTAATCCCATATCTTTCCCGCCTCCTTCAGGTACAAAAAGTTTCTTCAAAAGACACATACATGTCTAGAGCAATTCGATAATATTATCTCTGTTGGTCAATTGGTGCAGTGCATGCGACGGATGATTGAGGAAAGAAGCCTTGATCAAGGATACAACGGAGTCAAGTACTTATTGACATTAATAGCTGTTTGTTTAAGAACAGCTTATGGCTTCGAAGACGGAAAGGAAAAGAAGAATCATACTAATATCTTCAAACTCAAAGTGTTAGCTGGTTCTTCCTCAGTTCTTGCTGCTGTTTTCTGTACATACTGGGACTTTGTTCATGATTGGGGCCTTCTGAACAAAACATCTAAAAACCGATGGCTTCGGGATAAACTTCTCATCCCACAGAAAAAAGTATACTTCATCGCAATGGTAAGCGCCTTTGAAACATCTTCGATTATATTAATCTCTAAACCATATAGAAACAACTGAAATCTTGAAAACAAAAATGCAGATCTTGAACGTTGTGTTGAGATTCGCGTGGTTGCAAACGGTACTGAATTTCGAATTCAAGTCCTTGCACAAGCAGACAACGCTTGCGGTTGTAGCTAGTCTGGAGATTATTCGGCGTGGGATGTGGAATTTCTTCAGGTTTACTTACTATACACATTGTTACTTTGGTTTCTTCTTCACCATTTTGATATCATATGGTTTTTTGAAAGTTTTCCTTTTTGAAACAGGGTAGAGAATGAGCATTTGAATAATGTGGGGAAGTACCGAGCTTTCAAGTCAGTTCCATTACCGTTCAACTACGACGAAGACGATGAAAAAGACGACTAAATGTTTTTTTACAGAAGTTAAAACTTTCTTATACATTGTCACCATAAAATTGAAGTTTGTAACAAACTAATGAAAATGTGAATACTTTGGCTAACAATGCATTCCAACCAATTTTAAATTGGTAAGACCATCTCCAACCATAGGATAGGCTCTTATGACACAAGACTAAATCTGAAAAAGAAGAAAAGAAAGAGAGAAGTCCCAAGAAAGAAGAGATTTTTCTCTGTTTCAATAAATCTGCTTTCCACCAATTAAAACGTGACACGACACCAGCTCTTGTGGGGCCACCAGCTCTTATGAGGTTCTTTAACCTCTTAATAAAGACTCGATTCTTCAGTAAATAGCCCATTTTGATTTATTTTTGATCCATAAAATTTTAAGAGCTCCATATGAGAAGCCCCATTGTAGATGCTCTTAAGTAGGCCTATTGTGATATTCCAATAAGCTTTTTAAGTCATTACTATAATTAAATAATGTTTGTGGACGAAATCAACTACAAAAACACTTTTTAAAACCTCCTAAACCTAATTACACTTTTTAAAAGTACCTAATAACACTTTGTAATATACTTAAAACAATGAAAAACATTGTCTTTCAGATAAGAAACCCTTTTAAAAGTAGCAAACCTAATAGCACTTTCTAAAAGTACACAAACCTAATAACAATACTTTGTAAAAGTACCTAAAACAATTAAAAAATTAAACTGGTTTAGCTTTAGATGGTTTATAATTTTATAGTTTTATGTATGTAGTAAATTTTGATTCAAGTGTTTCAAAATGACATTGATTATAGACAACAAGAAAGTTACCCAAAATGTTTAATACTAGTTTATAGTTCATACATTGTACTTAGACATAACTCCCATTGTTGCGGAACTAAAACATGTTTTCATTTGATAATGGTAAATTTTTATTCGCACATTGACTAGAATCATCTTCATATAGTAATTTTCCCCCACTATACTAACATTTCATGTGTAAATTTTTATTCGCATATTCACTAGAATAATCTTCATATATATAGTCATTTTCCCCCACTATACTAACATTTCATGTGTAAATTTTTTTTTTTTTTTTTTTTTTTTTTTTTTTTTTTTTTTTTTTTTTTTTTTTTTTCATGTGTAAATTTTTATTCGCATATTCACTAGAATCATCTTCATATATATAGTAATTTCCCCCCCCACTATACTAACATTTCATGTGTAAAATTTTATTCGCATATTCACTTATAAGTTTCCTAATTTTAGCTAATTGACTCAACACTAAACGATTTTCAATCCATGTATGGTCAATTTAACATTTTGACACATTCTATAAATATGTATATCACACTGATGAATTTCACAAACCTTATCTATTTCAATTTCAAAAAAAAAAAAAGAAACACAAAAATGAAATTCGGAAAAGAATTTTCTTCACAGATGGTATCAGAGTGGCAACAAGCTTACGTGGACTACAAGTATCTCAAAACCCTTGTCAAAGATATCAACCGTTTCAAACGCAAAACCAATCCTCACGGCGTTGGCGGTTGCCGTCAGATGAGCCCTTCTTCAACAGTGGTCGAGATAGAGGATGGAATAACGACGGCGCCTATTCAGGTTAGTTCTACGGCGAGTCAACGTTACGAGACAACGTTTTTGATGACGGCTGAGAAAGGAGGAGAGTATGAATTGGTGTTTTTCCGGCGACTTGACGACGAATTCAACAAGGTGGAGAAATTCTATAGAGAGAAAGTGGATGAGGTGGTGAAAGAAGCGTCGGTGCTTAACAAACAGATGGATGCTTTAATCGCGTTTAGGTTAAAGATGGAGGAGGAAACTACGGTGGAGATGACTCGTTTGGCCTCCTCGCATGTCGTGGTTTCTCCGGCGGAGCTAGCCAAAAACACATCTAGTAAGCAAAACATCTAATATTTAGTATACTAATAAACCGAAAAAATTATTAATCTAAAACCCTATAGTAGATTATCAATTAAATATATATATATATATATATATTAAACATGAAATAGCAATATGATAAGAATATGAAAATCTCCTAAACATATCATTTTCTTTTTATGATTTCCAAGTATTCATTTTTGGTTGAAATTTGAAACAAGTATCTGAGTCAGGATTCTCGTTTTTTTAATATAGATTTTACAAGATTGTATAACCTATGGATTTGGTCTCATGGCAAAAATATCAATGAAAATGAAATGATACTAAAAGTTTCATTTCCATGTTCTATTTGTCCACCTCTAGCAAAAACTAATTAACCACACAAAGTAAGGCCATCTTTTTTTTTTAGTTTGGGTTATATTCAAATGAACAGTAACAATACCAAACTCGCCAAATTTGAAAATTGACATTTTTTGTCTTCTGGTGTTTGATTGTAGTGAAAGTTCATATGGAGGCCATAGAGGAAGGAGGTTCCAGTAGAACTGGTCGACGATCCGATGAAGATGATAATTACACAGACGAAGAAGACCATAATGATATATTCTTCACACCATCCAATGACTTGTGCAAGACGAAAGCTCCAACGCCGGGTTCGATCGAGGTTTTAGATAGCATCAAGATCAACAACACGAAGGAAATTCCTCGGTCCACCACTAAAAGCCTTCTCAAAGTATCAAACCATACAAAGCGCAAATTCAGCAGAGATAATCTAAGGAAAATAGAGGAGAAGCTAATATGCGCATTTGTCGAATTCCATAGGAAGCTTTGGTATCTCAAGAGCTATAGGTGCGTATGTTTTTTATTCTTTGATTTGAGATCAATTAGGTAATTATTTTTTTGGAATTGAGATTTGAATTATCAAAAATATTTGCAGCTTCTTGAATGTGTTGGCGCTTTCGAAGATTTTGACGAAGTATGATAAGGTATTAAGGTTAGATTGGTTAGAGAAGATATTTTGATTTGATGGTTTGTTCTCTTTTCGTAAGTGAAAATGTGTTCTATACAGATAACTTCGAGGGATGCTGCTAAGTCTTACATGACAATGGTTGATAAATCTTGCCTTGGAAGCTCTGATGAGGTACTAAATCCATTGAACAAAGCATTGAACATTAACTTATTAACAATTAAATTCTAGCTTCTTTTATTTGTTATAATATTGATCTTTTAGTGATCTTATGGTCTTGGTGCAAGGTTATGAAACTGATGGAGAATGTTGAAGCTACATTCATAAAGCATTTCACGAATGGTAACAGAACAAAAGGAATGAACATCTTGCGACCAAAACCTAAAAGAGAGAGACATCGACTAACATTTTCAACTGGTATAATTCTTACTCTTTTTAGGTACTTTTCTCTCTTTCATGTTTTTGCTTCTCAATTTTTTACTTATATGTTATGAGAAATAATGTTTCAGGTTTCTTAGGTGGATGCATGTTTTCGCTCATAGTGGCTCTTGTCGCTATCGTACGCACCCGAAACATTTTACAAGATGATGGCCAAAAACAATACATGAATACGATGTTCCCTCTTTATAGGTAAGCCTTAAGATTCAATTTTTTTTTTTTTTGCGGTTACACTTAGTACATATTCTTCCTTAATGAATTCACAGCCTTAAACATGCTAAACAAAACACATTTGTTAAAAGTACAGTAAAAGCTAAACACAAAAAAATTATGAAAAACCAAAATTTGTTTTTTTCCGAAAATGTAACATATTCGCTAATATAAACGCAAACGCAGAAATTACGTTTGAAAAAAACAACACTTTATTTGTTATGTTCTTATATAGGAATCTAAATAAGCATTTCGATTGTTCTTTAATTAGTAATCACACACATTCTGTTTTTTTTTTCTTTTTCGAAATTTGTTCTTTCAGCTTGTTCGGATTCGTGGTGTTACACATGACTATGTATGCTGCTAATATTTATTTTTGGAGGCGGTATCGAGTTAACTATTCCTTCATATTTGGTTTCAAACAAGGAACTGAACTTGGCTACAAACAAGTTCTCTTTGTGGGATTCACCATTGGCGTTCTTGCTCTTCTTTGTGTTCTTGCCAATCTTGACATGGAAACAGACCCCAAGACTAAAGATTACCAAGCATTAACCGAACTTCTTCCTCTTTTCCTCCTCATAGTAAGTCCATAAATCCAAAATCAGCTCTTCAATATCAACCTACTTATAGTGATTCCACAATAATGCATGGCATCCTAACTTTGTGATGTAAATTATAGGCTATGTTCATAGTTCTAGTCGTACCATTCAACATCTTCTACAGATCGAGTCGCTTCTTCTTCCTCAATAGCTTAGTTCACATCCTTGCTGCTCCTCTTTACAAGGTACGTAAAACATCAAAACTCAATAGAATCATCAAATATGAATTGAATAATTTAACATGTTACTATTTCTTTCTTGGTCATGCAGGTGACACTACCCGATTTCTTCTTGGCAGATCAATTATGTAGCCAAGCGCAAACTCTTCGAAGCATCCAGTTCTACATATGTTACTACGGTTGGGGGGATTTCAAACAAAGGAAAAACACTTGTAAAGACTCACAAGTCTTCAATACTTTCCTATTCATTGTTGCTGCTTTCCCATTTTTTTCTCGCTTCCTTCAGGTACAAATGATTGATCTCTACTAATTCAATAATTATTTTGTTGTTCAATAAAAAATATACTGACATTTTTATATTTGTGTAGTGTATGAGACGGATGTTTGAAGAGAAAAGCATAGAACAAGGGTATAATGGTTTCAAGTACATTTTGATAGTAGTTGCTGTTTGCTTAGGGAAGGCTTATGAAGTCGATGACGAAAAAGATCGTCAAATTATTTGGAGATTGTTAGGTGGTATTACCTCGGCTATGGCAGTGGTTTTCTGTACATATTGGGACTTGGTTTACGATTGGGGACTTCTTAATCGAACATCCAAGAATCCATGGCTACGCGATAATCTTCTCATCCCTCACAAGGAAGTATACATCATTGCAATGGTGAGTGTTATAACATTAATATTAGTAGGATTTTGGGATGGACCACCCGGCTTAGTATGGTCCGTGCTTAGCCCAGTCTTGATATCGCCTGGTTCTGCTTAGACCACAACATCCTAGGCATTAATTAACTAGTTTAAAACTGTTTTAGAAAATGTTTCAAGAAAAGTAATTGATACTTAAACTAAACGCAGATTTTAAACGTGGTGCTGAGATTTGCGTGGATGCAAACTGTTTTGGGTTTCAAATTCGAGTCCATGCACACACAAACAGTGGTCGCCGTGGTGGCAAGTCTTGAGATCATTCGTCGTGGAATATGGAATTTCTTCAGGTTACTACGACACATTAAATTACTCCTTTTTCTTAAGGTTACTATATTCGAAACGTTTCAATCGTATTTAATAAAACTAATCTTGGTTTGGTTTGTTGGTACGTAAAAACAGGTTAGAGAACGAACATTTAAAAAATGTCGGTAAGTACAGAGCTTTCAAGGCGGTTTCATTACCATTCAACTACGAAGTGGACCATTAATGTTTGTTGAATAGAGATATATCGCAGCCATCCTTGCTTGCTCTTCGTCGTAATCTAATCGGCTTTAGCTGATAATGATATTATCCCATATGTGTATAACTGTATATACGACAAGGACAACTCTTAGTAAAATCCACATTAGTGAATAGTGACAAGTCTCACAAATTAAAATTAGTCAACAAAATTCAACGATTGTACATTTGTACTCATATTTGATTATTTATTATTTCGATTTTCTTTCTTTTTGGTTCTTTATGATAGACTTGAAAAGAGAATCCCAAAGTAAGTACTACAAAAAGGAGGTACGTGTAAAGTTGAGATTCACAAGGTACGGAAATATCTTTAACATGATTAAAAAGTTACAGATTCAACTTTTTCTTATTCCTTGCCTCAAAAGTGTAAATCAATTATTGGACACAGAAGATGGTAATAAATTATAGGGTGCATGAAAGACATGTTTGTATTGAAATAGTTTTCAAATTTTTTGTATATAATTTTTTTATAAGCATCTAAAAATTTAATTTAATTTACTTGACTTTGTATCCATCTTTACGAAAACAAATTACATAAATAAATAAATTAGAAAGAAAAAAAAAGACGTTTGTTGGTCAACTTTATCCGTTTACTGAATCAATTTTCTTGTTTTTTTCTCTATTATAAAAAATGCACATACTTAATTTTATCTTCTTATGATTTAATCTTTTAAATATAAGGTTTTACCAGTGTGAGATTGACTAATGGTTGAATTCCAGATAAGTCGAAAATGTAGACATCTAATAGATCACGAGTTCGATCCTGTTGGAAGGAATAATTTATTAAATACTGGTCTCAACTCTGAAAAATATATAATCTAGGCCCGAAATAAGAAAGGTTTCATGTCACATATTCCAAATCAAAGTTGATGGCTATGTTCGCATTGAATCTAAAAAGCGTTCGAGAACTAGACTTGTCAACAAGACAACAAGTGACTGTTGAGAAATAAATCATTATAAGAGTTGTGATTTAGCATATAACCATTAATGTGACAATTAATGTAGCATTTATGATGCAACCAATATGATAAGAAAACCTAATTGTTCTTAGTAAAATTTGTCATCGTCAAAGACAATGAAATATTTCAATATTGTCACTATAAAAAAAAAAATTTATTTCTTTGATTTCAAAACGATTTTTTTCTTTTGGGGTTAAGTTTCAATATTGTTGTTCACATATTATTATTCATTTTTTTAAGAACATGATTTTGTTCAGGTAAGATTTTTGAGATTTACAGGCCAATTTAATGCTAGAGGAAAGAGGGTGCGTCAATAGTCAAGGCTAAGTGGCTAATCTCAGAAAAAAAAACTAATGCAACTATGCAAGAGAGAAGTCGACAGCGGTCACGAAAAACCCGCAACTGAGTCATGGCTCGACACGACTCACGAAAGTCTCACAATACAGCTCGACAACTTTTTTTCTTTTTTAGCAGCAGCCAAAATTGGCATCTCCCATTGAAGCCTAACACTCACTCAAAAAGGTTTTGGGAATGCAATCCAAAGCAAGTAAACGTTGGACACGTCCACCAAAACAAGAGGCCTTACTATAGTGGTGAGATAAAGAGTGCATACAAAACGTAAAGAGTAACGCACTAAATGAAAAAGAAAACTCCATTCAATAATTAAAATGCATGAATGCGTCCATTCAACACATGCAAAAGGAAATATAAAAACAAAGGACAAAGAAGAAGAAAAAGGGTAAGAGGAAGACGCGGCGTGACTAGCTGTCCCTCAAATAGACAGAAATTCAGAAACTATGAGAAATATAATTTTCTTACTCAATAAAAGTGTTAAGTTAAGATCATGTT
The DNA here is from genome assembly GCA_019202805.1 of Arabidopsis suecica. Classification (NCBI taxonomy): domain Eukaryota; kingdom Viridiplantae; phylum Streptophyta; class Magnoliopsida; order Brassicales; family Brassicaceae; genus Arabidopsis; species Arabidopsis suecica. The sequence continues at coordinate 942,901 of CM032909.1, read as the reverse complement.
ACAAGTTATATAGATTGTTCGGTTAATAATCAATGTTTCTATCTTAATAATTTCAGTTTATTTGAAAACAAAAATAATTGTTTGGAATTTACACTTTGAATCATACGTTAATTCAGTGGCTAATAAGTACTTTCAACAAACATAAAGATCTTTTGAATATTTTAACGAAGTGGATCGTTCTTGTCAGATGGTAATCTTTGTGAATACTTAAACCTTTTGTCTATAGTAAACGAAAAAAGAAACATGCGATATATTGACTGATGACTATTTAAGTCCAAATAGATAGGTTCACGTTTGTAACTTCGATATCACATGAGAATATGAAAAGATGTAAAGCTAAGACCAGAGTAATATAACTTCCATTTAGATCGAAGTTTGAGATCTTCAAGAAAAGATTTTGTAAGTATACTTGACCACAAACATTTTTAAAAAAAAAGTTGTACAAAAAAAAGATTTTGTAACTATACAAACATTAAACTAGTCACAGTATATACTTACGAGCAGCTTCATAATTTGAGAAATGTCAAGTGGGGACTGTACATTTATTATTATTTATATACTGTATCAAGTATCAACTAAATGATTTAGATGGTACTGGTAAGACAAAATAATATGTGAAATATTTAACTTAAAAAAAAAAAAAAGCTATGAAACTTGTGTAAGATAGGCGATATAATCGGTGTAGGAAAACGCGGACCAAATGCAGACGATTTAGCCAATATTTTAAAAGATAATTTCCTAGATAATCTGTTTTTATATTTTAGTTTGTTGAACTTTCATTTTCTTAATGGAACCAACCTTTTTGTCATATACTTGTTTGAGAGTCTTGTTGATTTTCTTCATTATCAATATCTACTTTTGATTTCTCTGTACATTTAAATCACACAATCTAATCATGATACAATATACCAAAATCGAATTTGATGCACATATCTTTTTCCCACCTCCAACTCCAAAAAATTAAAGCTACACGTAAAAGGCTGCTACATCACTCGTCTCCCATAGTCCAATTTCTCTTTTTTTTTTTTCTAACATCTTTTTTTTTGTTAATGTTAGAATCATATAATTCAGATTGGTATGTCAAAATATTAATATTATGAGGTGTACGTGTTTTATTCGTTTCCATCTATTGATGTCTGTCGTGTGGGACAGTCCCCACGCGCTTTGGTTGCCCAATCTGAACACATTGGTAAATGTGTTTTCAACTAAAGATTTGATGAAAAAGAAACCCATTTTTATAATTAGCTAAAATCAAGGAAAATTGACCCAAATGATTTTTCTTACTATATAGATGTGACTGACCAGTCACTATTTTACACATCTTCAACAAGTTTTCTTCTGTCTTCTCTTTCACTCTTCAGACACAACAGTGAAAACTAAAAAAGATTAGATTTCAGACAAAGATTTTCTCGAGATTGGAGAAGACGAGAAATGAAGTTCGGGAAAGAGTTCTCGTCGCAAATGGTGCCGGAATGGCATGAAGCTTACATGGATTACGATTATCTCAAATCTCAACTTAAAGAAATCATTAAATTCAAACGCAAAACCAATCCTCACGGTGGTCATCATCCTCATCATCATCATCACTTACTTCACCGGAAAATGACTCTTCACCGAGCATTCAGTGGTTTAGTCTCCACGTCACCGAAAAAAAAGAAACACCACGGACACGGCGGAGGACACGGACACAACGGTGCTGGTCAGATCGGACATTTCTCAGATTCCGATGATGACATCGAGGAAGGAATTAAGCATGTCACTGCGCCGATTCTAATAAACTCAGCGAGTCATGGATACGAGACGACGTTTTTAATGGCGTCGGAGGAAGGAGGAGAGTATGAGACGGTGTTTTTCCGGCGATTAGATGATGAATTTAATAAAGTTGAGAAATTTTATAAAGAGAAAGTTGAAGAAGTTATGAAAGAAGCTGTGATGCTTGAGAAGCAAATGGATGCTTTAATTGCGTTTAGGGTTAAAGTTGAGCATCCTGATGGTTGGCCATGGGAGGAACGTACGGTGGAGATGACTCGATTAGCTTCTGATGTTGCTATTTCTGCGGCGGCCGTCGCTGCTTCTACTCCCGCCGGTGCTAGATCCAGTAAGTAAAGTAAACCTACCTTTCCGGTTTGGTTGAACCGTCAATGTACCGAGTCGTTGAATTGAAATTGATCTGTTTCTTTCTTCGGTTTTGTTGCTCTGCTTTTATCGAACCGTAGTAATGGCCAAATTGAAATTGTTTTGTGTCTTTCTCTCGTTGATTAATTAATTTCGGTTTTGTTGCACCCTCTTCGGTTCGATTATTAATTCCGGTTTTATTAAACCGTAATCGTACCGAGTCCGCCAAATTGAAAATTGATTTTTTTTTTTTGAAATTCTGGTTTGGTTGCAGTGAAGGTTGGAGCTCAAGCTCACATGGAGGCGATACAGGAAGGAGGATCAAGCAAAGCTGGTAAATCCTCTGACGAAGAAGATGATGAAAATGACGATGGTGATGTAGAGAAAGAAGAAGATAACGGTGTCTCCGGCGAAGTGGTCGGCGACGTGAGGAAGATGAAAGCTGCGAGGCCACCTCCGATTGAGGTTTTGGATCGTGTCAAGTTCAACCATACGAAGGAAACACCACGATCCACCATTAAAAGTGTTCTCCAGGCCTCGAATTTGACGGAGCTTAAATTTAGCAGAGAGAATCTGAGGAAAGTGGAGGCAAAGCTGAGACGAGCCTTCGTTGAGTTTTACCAGAAGCTTCGGCTACTCAAAAGCTACAGGTACGTACTCGTATACGTTTTTGAATTGGATTATCAAATGTTGAGTATTATGATTGATGGAGTTTGAGATTCGATGCAGCTTTTTGAATGAATTGGCGTTTTCGAAGATATTGAAGAAGTATGATAAGGTAAGATTTGGTTTGAGGTTTGAGATTTTGATTTTTGGGGATTTTTGAAGTAATGACTGAAAGGTGTTCGACGAAATTACTCTGAAACAGATAACTTCAAGGCATGCTTCGAAGTCTTACATGAAAATGATTGATAATTCTTACCTTGGAAGCTCTGATGAGGTTACGAGACTCGTCGAGCGTGTTGAAGCTACGTTTATAAAGCATTTCGCGAATGCTAACAGGAGAAAAGGAATGAACATCTTAAGACCGAAAGCTAAACGAGAGAGACATCGAATTACTTTCTCCACAGGTGGAATTCATTATACTTTTTACTGATTGTCTTTTTCTTCAGTCTTTGCTTGTCGATTGCTAATGCGGAATTTCGTTTCAGGTTTCTTGGGTGGATGCTTGTTTTCTTTAGTAGTGGCTCTATTCGCGATCATACGAACCCGAAACATTTTGCAGGAGGAAGGCCAGAAACAGTACATGAACACTATGTTTCCTCTTTACAGGTAAACTCTAATGTTTCTTCTGTTCTCATGAATATATATCGGAAATTCAAGGTGGAACTTATTGTTTTGATGCACTCTGCCTTCATTGTTGTTCTTACAGTTTGTTCGGGTTCATCGTTCTGCACATACTTATGTATGCTGGTAACATATATTATTGGAGGCGGTATCGAGTGAATTACTCTTTCATATTTGGGTTCAAGCATGGTACTGAACTTGGCTATAGACAAGTTCTATTTGTGGGATTAAGCATTGGAGTCTTTGCACTTCTTTGTATACTTGCCAATCTTGACATGGAGGTTGACCCCGAAACTAAAGATTACCAAGCATTAACCGAACTTCTTCCTCTTTTCCTGCTCACTGTAAGTCTACAAATCCAAAATCAGCTTTTAATTGTGAAAATCAGCTATATGACGATAATAACTGAATAAATTTGTGATCTAGGCTATGTTTGTAGTTCTAGTCTTACCATTCAACATCTTCTACCGCTCTAGTCGCTTCTTCTTCCTCACATGCCTCTTTCACTGCCTTGCTGCTCCTCTTTACAAGGTAGGAACAGAAACTGAACGGCTCATTGATCATGAAAAAGAAATATTGATCATTGTACTTCAACATATCTAAAAATCTTAATTTTCGACTTCTCCTGCAGGTAACTTTACCTGATTTCTTGGTGGGCGATCAGTTAACAAGTCAGGTGCAAGCTCTTCGAAGCATCCAATTTTACATATGTCACTACGGTTGGGGAGATTACAAACATAGAATAAACACTTGCACAGAGTCAGATGCCTATAATGCTTTCTTATTCATTGTTGCTGTCATCCCATACGTCTCTCGTCTCCTTCAGGTACAAAGTTTGTTGAGTTCATACGAAAGCCAACCGTTCAAAACTCTCTTCATTCATATAATATTTGCTAAAGAACCCTATATTTTTGCAGTGCTTGAGGCGACTGTTTGAAGAGAAAAATCCAGAACAAGGATACAATGGCCTCAAGTACTTCTTGACTATAGTGGCCGTCTGCTTGAGGACGACTTACAGTGTCGACGAGGATAATCAATTTGCTTGGAGAATATTAGCTGGGATCTTCTCAGCTATTGCTGCCATTTTCTGTACTTATTGGGACTTAGTCTATGACTGGGGTCTTCTAAACAGAACATCTAAGAACCCTTGGCTCCGTGATAAACTCCTTGTCCCGCAGAAGAAAGTATATTTTATTGCAATGGTAAGCACAAACTGTAGAGTAACGCATCATTTGGAATTCTAGAGCAAAATTGATTCTTAACTTTCAGAAAAATGTGCAGATCTTGAACATCTTGCTCAGATTCGCGTGGCTGCAGACCGTGCTGGATTTCAATTTCTCCTTTATGCACAGACAGACGATGGTTGCTGTTGTTGCCAGTCTAGAGATTATCCGCCGTGGGATATGGAATTTCTTCAGGTGAGAAAACATATGTTACCATGTGTCCGCTCTATTTACCATCACACAACATATAATATAACTTTCTTGGGGATTTGTTTGTGCAAAAAACAGGTTAGAGAACGAGCATTTAAACAATGTTGGGAAGTATCGAGCATTCAAGACGGTTCCATTACCGTTTAACTACGACGAGGATGACGACAAAGGCAACTAGTTTTTTCAGATTTCTAGTCTTAGATTATGTAAAGACGGATTCTCATCCACATCGAGTAGGGGGAAGAGGAGGATTGGATTAGAGTAATTCTGGTTCATTGAGATCAAGGAAATGTTACACTCAGGATAACGTATATTTGCTAGACTAACTATAGTAATTAGGGTCACTGATTTGCAGGAGACAAACGAATGGAAGAAACACTTAAAATTAGTTTCATTGAGAGAGACATTCATGGGCATCAACAAAGCAATGACTTAAAACCAAATTCTTCCCACAATAACAAAAGTAATAATCAGAAACATCCAAGGTTGTAATCTAAAAACAATCAAATAACATATAAATCTTACGAGATAAACCCTCACTTTCCCTTAGTTTCTCCTTCTTCCTTCTTTTTCGCCGCAGCCGCTGCCTTCTCCCCTTCTTCCAAATCCTTTAACGACTGAGTAAACCTCTCTTTCTGCATCGCCAGGTACTGTCCATAGTAATCGACGTTAGAATACATACATGTATTCAGCTTCAATCTAGCATCTCGACAATTCGTGCCGTCATCTTTCACTTCCCAACAATGATCAACTTCTATGAATGCATCCTTGCACCCACCTTTCTTCAAAAACCGACTAAGCCAACACTCATCACAATCTTCTTCCTCTTTCTCCTTATTAGTTTCATTCAAATTGTCATCAGAAGTACTTACTGTTTTGGATTTGTTCGGATCTTGCGAAGCAGCAGATGAATCTCCTCCTTGGTATGCCGAAGGATCGTTACCGGATTTCTCAGCATTCGGATTCATAGAAGACATTGTTGTTTGATTTTGAAAGATGAAGTTATGTTTAAGAGTCAAGAACACAAGTGGAAGCTTAAAACCCTTCTCTAAAACCCTTAAAATATGACAGTTTTTAACTTTAAGGAAATAGACTCGTTAAAACCTAGGATGTTTTCCTAAAACAAGTAGTGCTATTCTTGGAGAACAATATTTCTTTTATGGTATTTTAAGATATTTTCTCTTTAATTATCTTATTACTTAAAAATTATATGCATTATTTTATAAAAAAATTTCATTTGTAAATTTTTTAAGATTCAACTACTGTATAGCCTCACCAAAAAAAAAAAAAAACTACTGTATAACGTATATGGTATAAATTTTGACAGCCCTAAGAAGTAATTAAATTTTAACATGGTTTACTTTTTCGAATATTAACTTGTTACATTTTGGTCAAAAGATAACATTACAAAGTTTATGGTGTAAAAAGTAATAATGTAGAAATAAGGACATTCAATTGAAATATAATTTTTATTCCAATTTAACTATGTCGTGAAGACATGTTCTGAAATAAAGTAATGAAGTCGGTGACCGTCTCTGTCTCCCTCAAGAGCAATCAATGGATCAGAATCCATACAGGAGGAGATCGTCTCCGATCAGAACCACCACCGGCGGTTCAAAGTCCGTTAATTTCTCCGAACTATTTCCAATGAAGTATCTCAGCTCCGGTACGAAGAAGCTCACGAGAACCTTCACTACTTGCTTGATACTCTTCTCTGTACTAGTAGCATTCTCAATGATCTTTCACCAACACCCATCTCATTCAATTCGGATAATGGGTTTCGCCGAAGCAAGAGTTCTCGACGCCGGAGTTTTTCCAAATGTTACTAACATCGGTATGTGTTCTTCCAAGTCAAAGTCTTGAGCTTTATTAGTTTAGATCTACGCGTTTGCCTTTATATGTCCATAGCTCTTGGTCGATTTTAGTTTAAGATCTTGTTTTCTATTTTTAGATGATTCTCTTGAATTGATATGAACAACATTGTTTGGTTTTGCGTTTTAAGCTTAATGTGATTCACAGTTTAGAATCTGCAATGAATGGTGACAGAATTGAGTCTGATCTGAAGTCACTAGCTAGTTGGAGTTTTCATGGAAACAACATTGTTTGGTTTTGCGTTTTAAGCTTAATGTGATTCACAGTTTAGAATCTGCAATGAATGGTGACAGAATTGAGTCTGATCTGAAGTCACTAGCTAGTTGGAGTTTTCATGGAAACTGCCATAAAAAAAATGAGTCTTTGTTGGTCCCAAGACTGCTATTAGTGAAAAAGTGATCTTTTGTTTGGTCTTAGCTTAGAATGTTTTACATTGGCTTTTTTCGAGGTTTTTAGATTTTTTTCTGATTCTGTTTTGTTTTGTAGATTTAAATGATTCTGATAAGCTTCTCGGAGGACTACTTGCTTCTGGTTTTAATGAAGAGTCTTGCCTTAGTAGGTATCAAGCAGTACTTTACCGTAAACCTTCGCCTTACAAGCCTTCTCCTTATCTCGTCTCTAAGCTTAGAAACTACGAAATGCTTCACAAGCGATGTGGTCCGGGTACTGAATCTTACAAGAAAGCTCTAAAGCAACTTGATCAAGAGCATGTTGATGGCGATGGTGAATGCAAATATGTTGTGTGGGTTTCTTTTAGTGGCTTAGGGAACAGGATACTTTCTCTAGCCTCGGTTTTTCTTTACGCGCTTTTGACGGATAGAGTCTTGCTTGTTGACCGAGGGAAAGACATGGATGATCTCTTTTGTGAGCCGTTTCCCGGTACGTCGTGGTTGCTACCTTTAGATTTCCCGATGACGGATCAGTTTGATGGATTGAATCAGAAATCCTCTCGTTGTTATGGATCTGTGGTGAAGAATCAGGCGATTGATACCGAGAAAATTTTGTCTTATCTTTATCTTCATCTTGTCCATGATTATGGAGATCATGATAAGATGTTCTTCTGTGAAGGAGACCAGACCTTAATTGGGAAAGTCCCTTGGTTGATCGTCAAAACAGACAATTACTTTGTTCCATCTTTATGGCTAATCCCGGGTTTCGATGTTGAACTAAACAAGCTATTCCCGCAGAAAGCGACTGTCTTTCATCACTTAGGTAGATATCTTTTTCACCCAACAAACCAAGTATGGGGCTTAGTCACTAGGTACTACGAAGCTTACTTATCGCATGCGGATGAGAAGATTGGGATTCAAGTAAGAGTTTTCGATGAAGGCGCGGGTCCATTTCAGCACGTTATGGATCAAATTTCATCTTGCACTCAAAAAGAGAAACTTCTACCTGAAGTAGATACAGTAGTGGAAAGATCTCGCCAAGTTAGAACCCCCAAACACAAAGCTGTGCTTGTCACATCTTTGAGCTCGGGCTACTCGGAGAATCTAAAGAGTATGTATTGGGAATATCCGACAATAACTGGAGAAATCATCGGTGTTCATCAGCCAAGCCAAGAAGGTTATCAGCAGACGGAAAAAAAGATGCATAACGGCAAAGCTCTTGCGGAAATGTACCTTTTGAGTTTGACAGATAATCTTGTGACAAGTGCTTGGTCTACATTTGGATATGTAGCTCAAGGTCTTGGAGGTTTAAAGCCTTGGATACTCTATAAACCCGAGAACCGTACAGCTCCTGATCCTGCGTGTGGTCGGGCTATGTCGATGGAGCCTTGTTTCCATGCGCCTCCATTCTATGATTGTAAAGCGAAAACGGGTATTGACACGGGAAAACTAGTTCCTCATGTGAGACATTGTGAGGATATGAGCTGGGGACTTAAGCTAGTATGATTTTTTTTGTGATTTACTCTGTTTTTGATGATTTGATCTATCATGTAACTTCTTAAATTAGCTTTTATAAAGTCAATTTTTGTGCTTTTGACATTTTCTCAAATTAGATAAGACAAGAGCATAAAGGTTGAGTCTTTATTACCAAAGTCTCCGTTTTTTTTTGTATTGTTGCAGTAAAACGTGAATCTGATGATCTTTGCTTCTTCTCTTACTCTTTTTTCCATGTAACAGATGAAGAAGGTAAAAGGGAGAGACCAGATTTGATTTCTATTCTTTCTTTTATGTGTTTAGATCTTAGGGTTTCTGTATAGAAATGTATCCCTCTAGAAGAAGATTATCTCTTTCCAGAGCGATTGATAAACAACCTGAAGAGCAATTAGGAGGCCAAGAAAAGAGGTGCAGATTCTTGGGAGCAATGAGAATCACAGAGATCTTAGCTTTTTTCATGGTTTTAATCCCTGTCTTACTAGTAATCGTAGCCATGTTTGGATATGATCAAGGAAATGGCTTTGTAGAAGCATCCAGAATCATACGAATGGAACCGGAACCAAATGTGACATCCTCAGATGATTCAACATTGCAGAGAGATCAGGAACAAAAAGGTATAACAATGATACATTGTTTAAACTTACCTTCTTCTATTGCTTTTGGAATTGAGATGTTTATATCTTTCTTTGAATTTTTCATCAGATTCTGTAGATTTGTCTCTGCTTGGAGGACTACTTGTTTCTGGTTTCAAGAAAGAGTCTTGCTTGAGTAGATACCAATCTTACCTCTACCGTAAAGCTTCACCGTATAAACCTTCGTTGCATCTACTTTCGAAGCTTAGAGCTTACGAAGAGCTTCATAAACGATGTGGACCGGGAACCAGACCATATACCAATGCAGAGAGACTGCTTAAACCGAAACAAACTGTTGATTCGGAATCAGAAGGATGCAAGTATGTTGTTTGGATGTCGTTTAGCGGATTAGGAAACAGGATTATCAGTATTGCCTCTGTGTTTCTGTATGCAATGTTGACGGATAGAGTCTTGCTCGTTGAAGGAGGAGAGCAGTTCGCGGATTTATTCTGCGAACCATTCCTCGATACCACTTGGTTATTACCAAAAGATTTCACCTTAACTAGTCAGTTCAGTGGCTTTGGTCAAAACTCAGCTCATTGCCATGGAGATATGCTGAAGAGGAAACTGATTAACGAATCTTCTGCTTCCTCTCTGTCTCATCTCTATCTCCATCTAGCACATGATTACAACGAGCACGACAAAATGTTCTTCTGCGCAGAAGATCAGAATCTCTTAAAGAACGTTCCTTGGTTGATCATAAGGACAAATAACTTCTTTGCACCATCACTCTTCTTGATTCCTTCTTTCGAGGAAGAGCTCGGTATGATGTTTCCCGAGAAAGGTACGGTTTTTCACCATTTGGGACGTTACCTTTTCCATCCTTCGAATCAAGTCTGGGGATTAATCACAAGATACTATCAAGCTTACTTAGCCAAAGCTGATGAAAGGATTGGTCTTCAAATAAGAGTCTTTGATGAGAAATCCGGCGTATCTCCTCAAGTCACAAAGCAAATCATTTCGTGCGTTCAGAATGAGGATTTGTTACCGATACTAAGCAAAGGAGAAGAACAACACAAGCAGCCATCAGAAGAAGACTCGAAACTCAAATCGGTCTTGATCACTTCTTTAACAACAGGATACTTTGAGATCTTGAAAACAATGTATTGGGAAAATCCAACTGTAACTAGAGAAGTGGTTGGAATACATCAGCCAAGTCATGAAGGACATCAACAAACAGAGAAGCTAATGCATAACAGGAAAGCTTGGGCAGAGATGTACTTACTCAGCTTAACCGATAAGTTGGTTATTAGCGCTTGGTCTACATTTGGTTATGTAGCTCAAGGACTTGGAGGGTTAAGAGCTTGGATTCTGTATAAGCAAGAGAATCAAACCAATCCAAATCCACCTTGTGGTAGAGCTATGTCACCAGATCCTTGTTTCCATGCTCCTCCTTACTACGATTGCAAAGCTAAGCAAGGAACTGACACCGGTAATGTTGTCCCGCATGTTAGACATTGTGAAGATATTAGCTGGGGACTTAAGCTTGTTGACAACTCTTAACTTGAAACAAAACAGCTGAATCTTGATATCTGGACAAAACTTAGCGAATCAACATTGTAATGTTTCTTTTTTTCTGTATGTTTCAGTTGATATTAAAGATAGAAGAACCAAGCCATTTGCTTTTTATTTCATTCTCAAGCCTTAAGGTATTAATAATAGGCTCTGTTTTAGTGGGCTTAATCACACACAATTAGGCCCATATGATAAATTTCTTGTGTTTTTGTTTTCCCAACAGTAAGTGAGAAAAAGAAAAACTCAAAAGTTTTCTCAACTAACAACGGAAGAACAGGGCTTGCTTGTTTGAATGGATATCTTAAACAGTCTCTCCTCATTTTAAGTAGGGAAGTTACATCAGTGTCTATCATCTTACACGCCTAACTTTGTTCTGTAACTCTTTTCTTTTTGTGTCCTAAAATTTCTTTATAAACACTCCCTTAATCTCTCATCAATCCACTCACACACACACACACACAAAAATGGCTTCTTCTTCTTCCTTTTCTTTATTATTTCCTTTCTTTCTTATTCTTTTTTCATGCTTAATCGCAGTTTCATCGTCAAGAAGATCATTAATCGACCGTCCTCTTCCCAAGAACCTTCCAAGATCCGGTTTTCGATTAAGTCTTCGACATGTGGATTCCGGTAAAAACCTCACCAAGATCCAAAAGATTCAAAGAGGGATTAACCGTGGATTCCATAGATTAAACAGGTTAGGAGCTGTAGCTGTTCTAGCTGTAGCCTCTAATCCTGATGATACTAATAACATTAAAGCACCTACTCATGGAGGAAGCGGTGAGTTTCTTATGGAGTTATCTATTGGAAACCCGGCGGTTAAATACGCGGCTATTGTTGATACCGGAAGTGACCTTATATGGACTCAATGCAAGCCTTGTACTGAATGTTTTGATCAACCAACTCCTATTTTCGACCCCGAGAAATCTTCCTCTTACTCCAAAGTAGGGTGTTCTTCTGGTCTTTGTAATGCATTGCCTCGATCAAACTGCAACGAAGACAAAGATTCTTGTGAGTATTTGTATACTTATGGTGATTACTCATCCACAAGAGGGCTCTTGGCCACGGAAACCTTCACTTTCGAAGACGATAACTCGATTTCTGGTATCGGGTTTGGGTGTGGGGTTGAGAACGAAGGAGATGGGTTCTCTCAAGGGTCAGGTCTTGTAGGTCTTGGTCGCGGTCCGCTCTCGCTTATTTCTCAGCTCAAAGAGACTAAATTCTCTTATTGCTTGACCTCGATTGAGGATAGTGAAGCATCTAGCTCGTTGTTTATTGGATCTTTAGCCTCGGGTATCGTCAACAAAACCGGTGCAAATTTAGATGGTGAAGTCACCAAAACTATGTCGTTGGTACGAAATCCAGATCAGCCTTCGTTCTATTACCTTGAGTTACAAGGCATCACCGTTGGAGCAAAACGCCTTTCTGTTGAAAAGTCTACTTTTGAACTATCCGAAGATGGAACCGGAGGCATGATCATAGACTCAGGCACGACCATCACTTACCTCGAGGAGACCGCATTTAAGGTGTTAAAGGAGGAGTTTACTTCTCGGATGAGTTTACCAGTCGATGACTCTGGATCAACGGGACTTGACTTGTGCTTCAAGTTACCTAATGCAGCCAAGAATATTGCTGTACCTAAGCTGATTTTTCATTTTAAAGGTGCGGATTTGGAGCTTCCCGGAGAGAATTACATGGTGGCGGATTCAAGCACCGGCGTTTTGTGCTTGGCCATGGGAAGTTCTAATGGGATGTCTATTTTTGGAAATGTTCAGCAGCAAAATTTTAATGTACTTCATGATCTTGAGAAAGAAACAGTGACGTTTGTTCCCACTGAATGTGGAAAATTGTAGATTTTAATTGTTTTTTTTTTATTATAAATAAACTTTTATGCTTTTGGACAATATCAAGTGCCTCAATATTTTTACACCAGTAGATATATATCTTCGAAAAAATAGAAAATAATATTTTCTGTTTTGTTGGTATGAAAACAAGGAAAAAAACAGAAATAATCTTTGCAAAAAAAAAAAACATTTTAATTTCCTTATTGATAAACTATTTGAACCTAACTAGACTAAAAATTAAGTAATTCTATGTTTACATGTTTCCGTGAAACCACAATAATAATTATCATGTGCTTGGATTTTTTTGGCCGCATCATGTGTGGGTTAAAGCTGCAAAAACTTCTAAATATATAAGGTAACGTTGGAACAAAAAGTAGTATATTTTTGCTTATTAAAATCTATATAAATTGTTTCTTGTTTACTATAGATTTGGGAATCTTATAATTTACATATATATTAACATGAGCACCTTTGAAATCGACATTGATATGATGATTCTATATTAGAATCATTGATAATAATGAACACTAATTATTATTATAATTATTAAACTTGGAAGCAAAGTAAAGGGGGTTCGCTCAACTTCCAAGCAACTCGAGAGAGAAAGAGATGAAATGCATGCGTCATGCAATTTTTACCAATTTGGAATTATAAACACGTCGCCTAACAAACATAATTAAGCCCTAACCATCTCACCTATATTTGTTTTTAATAATCAAAATGTTTGAATACCATAAAATTGATGTATCTTACTGTCTTATACTACTGATTTACTAATTTCAATAAATACGTAATCGTTTTTAGAAAAGTGAAATATTCTAGATCTGTTCCTTCTACGATTATATATAAAGAGCACATGTGGATTGGTGTTAAATGTTCTTTGGTCGATATTTCGGAACATGAATAGAACTAGACTAATAAATGTCTAATGTGATTGCTTGAATTAGCTTTGACACTCAGGCTATGTTGAGTTGTATATCACTGGGCTTTTACAGGCCCGTAATAATATAATTTATTCTTGCTAAATCGGCCCATTGTGAAGCCTCTTATACAACTAACTTATAAAAGTGAATTACTACTATCAGGTGTTGTTATCCTATACTATTATTTGGGGAGTACACTTTATAAGAAACCCTTAACTAACCTTCTCTTTTGTAAAAAATTACATGAGAATGCCATTACAAATTTCTTCTTTTAGAACAAATTTTATTCAATTTCTTAAGGATAAACAAGTAAAATACTAATTTATGTCATTTAATTAATTTAATTAAATTATAAAACGAAAATCTGTTATTAATTTTTTTTAAATGACCAATCAAAATGAATATATAAGATTTGATATCTAACTTACCATATTAATTTGTTATTAATCATTAAACTTCACCTCTCATCTTTATATGATTATATTTATATGAAACAAATAAATCATCATATCATCTATATAATAAAAAAAAAGTAATTTTTTTTCTGCATATGCCAAGATTTGAATTTTTAAAAACGCATATAAATTGTTCAATCTATCGAGAAAACAATTAAACGGGTCAAAAATTCAGACTTGAGTAATATATTTTTTTTACACAAAAATAAATTCAACAAAAATTTCGACTGAGCAACGGGTCAGAATTTGAATATTTATATTCGATTTCATACATTTATTTTTTGAAATGTATAATTTTATATACTTCAATAAAAAATTAAATATTTTAATTTGCAACATTTAAAATAAGTTTTACTTGATATTTTTAGAGAATATCATCAATACTTAATAGTTCAAAAAGTTAAAAATTATAAATACTCTAATTTGATTATTTTTAAAAATATTTATAATAGGTAGCGGGTTAAATATAATATATTATATGATGAAATGAGTTTTGATCCTTATAACTATTTGAATAGTTATATTTAATTTCATATAATTTGTTTTTTGAAATTCAAAATTTATAAACTACAAAAAAAATTTAAAGATTTTAATTTGGAATATTTAAAAATAGTGTAGAACATTTAAATATGGTTTGACACCTCTAAATATTTGAAAATTTGATTCCGCAAGCAATTTTAGAATTAACGAATAATAGATTGTGCACGTAATATTTTGAAATGAAATATTAAGATTCTAAAATAAAAATATAGACTCCACGCACATGTTGATTTTGGTATTATTATATACTAAATATATGTTTATAGCATATTCGATTATGCAAATAATTGGTAAATTCCGTAATTATAAATCTCAAACAAATTCTGTAATTAGATTAGCTCAAACAAAACTCTATTTCAACAACCAAAGAATTATAAATTGAAAAAGAATTTTCTAAATTAATTCAAAATAATAGCTAATTTCTTAATTAATTCAAAATAATCTATGTTTTATATGCTATTCATTTATGATATTTTAATTCTAACTAAAATATATGCAATCCTATTTTGTGGTTGTTAACATAAATTAACTCATTGTTCAAAAAATATTACTTTTTAAAAAATAAAATTATTTTCCGTTTTCATATATTAAAAAAAAATTTATCCATAATTGAGTATTATAGAAAAAAATCTATATTTATTCTAATATTGTATATAGGGACTGACAAAAAAAAATATTTTTTTACTTTGTATTATAATATATTAAAACTTAGTTCTAATATATATATTATATAAATTTTGTAATAAATAAAATTCAACCCGTACTTTAGTACGGGTGATGATCTAGTAAGACTTTAAAGATGCATTACGGTGACAAACATATAGGCTTTAAATTCCAGAGTCAAAGCAACATATTCATGTTATTCTAAGGTTGTTTGCTTGCTTGTGACTTGGAGTATAGACTATAGACCACCCATTACTTTGAGAACTAGTTATCACAACCACGGATGCAGTACCGTCTCAATATATAATGAAACCTATGGCAAAACCAAAAAAAAATTAAAACCTCTTAGTAATTTTACATTAAATGTAACTAAATGGTTTCATATTTTTCACAAATAATATATGAGGGAAAATACTATGTAATTATTTAGAAAATATGAAAGAATTTAATTAATAATGTAAAATAATAATATGGGATGTGTGTCTAAATATGCATTGATATATCATTCATTATGAATTTCACTACGTGGCTAAAAGAAATCGTAATTTATTTTTAGTTTTTAATGTTTGAGAAAAAAAATTGGAAATAGAGAATTATCCCTAGATAGGACACATTGTATTATGATAACTTTTCAGGGCCCAAGTCTTCGTCAAATGGTGGCGGAGATTTCAGAATCGCCGGAGGATTTTTGGTTGGAAATAATTAGCAAAAAACATTGGCTTATTATATCTAAGTAAAGATTAATATTAAACATTATAACACCATGAAATTCATAAGGAAACCACAAACCATGAAATCAAAGAGACGAAGGCAATCACACACTTAAAGAAAGAGACAAAGTCATCAACAAAGATTAAAGAACATCGAGAGATCAACACTTAGAAAACGGAACCTTTAGGGTTTTAATTTAGATCCTCAAAAGCCCATGCGTTCTCCTTACGAATCTCTTCTTCTTCCTCAGGTGTGAAATCGTTCTCAATGTTAAAGAGTTCTCGAACTTCCTGTGGCGTCATATCTTTGATGTAATCTGCAACCGTCTGGCTAGTGAGATCAAGAAGACTTTTGACGTTGAGATAGTTAGCAGCGAGAATGAGTTGGAACATTGTTTCCATATCAATATTCTTCATGAACTCTGCGTCCCAAGTCACGAGCTCTTTCTTGGCTTCCTCGTCTACATTTTCGCTTATTGCTTCAACATCATCACTATCATCAACATCATTAACGTGTTTCTTGCAATACTCGATAACCACAGCGAGGATCTTTCCAGTGACGTTTTGAAGCGGGATTGCTTTATCGGCGCAGTCGTCATCGATCATGTGCGCTATGATCTGCAATTTACGAGCCACCGCTTCGTCAACCTCGAAAGATTCATCATCGGAGCTAGTCAACACAATCTTGTTCGAAGACATATTGTTTGTTTTGTTGGTTAAACGAAGAATAAGATTTTTGAGAGATTTTATGGAAGAAATTATTGTTGAATGAAATTGATGAAGCTATGAAAGTCTCTCTTATATAATGAGTTGAGAGTGGGTCAAATCTTGAATTTAGGAAATATGGTAAATTTTCATAATTAGAACAAAATCCTAATTTAATTAATTACGCTCTTATCTTTTCTTTTAATATTTGACCCATATATACTACACACATGCTAATAAGAAAATATTGATTAGCTTACCAAAAATATATATATATATATATATATTGATTAGATTTTATAGATATTATACTAATATTGTAATTTAACATTAAAAAATATACTAACCATATATTGTTATATTTATATATAGGATTGAGAATTTCACCTAAAGTAAAATTTAATTTGGTATCTCTTATCAACTCAATGTAAATTTTAACATATTGTATAATATAGTGAGATTTTTTATTTATAAGATTTAAAAATAATTACTTTTATGACATTTACTTTAATTGTTCTAAGATATTTACTTTTTCAACACTTACCAACAGTTAACGTGGAGAATTCAATAACAACATACCACATCAGTCGGAAGTCTACTTTAATAAATATTTTCAAAAATTATGGCAAGTAAATGAAAATATAGTAAAAGAAGTCAGATTGTAAAGTTAGCAACTACTCCCTCTGTTCCTACATATTTGATGTTTTGAGATTTTTTCTTGTTCCACAAAGATTGATGTTTTGTAATAGCATCATTACTATTTTTATTTGTGACCAATAGAGAAAGGAGAGAAGTGAGATTAATATTATTAAACTATTAATAAAACAATAAACAATTATAAAAGTGACTTTTTCTTAATTAGTGTGTAAAACTCAAAACATCACTCTTCTAGGAACAGAGGGAGTAGTTAATTTCATCCCCATTAATTGTTTTGACTCTTTTTTATGGCAGTCGTGTATATACATATAGTGGCGGACTCATAACTTAATATGATGTCAATAAGCAGCGATTTGATTTACAAGACTCATCTAAGCTCGGTTATATGATTCTAATTCTATTCAATTGCGTGAAGTCTATGAGTACTTGATAGGGTGTTTTTAGGTCTTTAGTCATGATTTGATTAGTGTAACGTATTATAGGGGTGTTGGTCCGCAGGGAAACAAATATAGAATTATTAGGTTTTGTATAGCTTTTGGTTTCATTTTTGAGTTTCCTAGACGAATCGAATAACGTAAATGAAACATTAAAAGATAAACATAAACGAACACTTAGGACATAGGGGGATACTAAACAAGGCTAATCTAATTTTTTAACATGCGGGTCATTTATGTATATATAGAGCTCACAAAGCTAAATTATTCCTCCTATGGTTTAGATAGAAAAAAAGAGAAGGCATATAGTTATGAGGACATTCGAAAGCCAATTTAATCCTTATATATACATCATTCTTTTCCCTTACTTGGTCATGTGTTTCTAACTACACTATGGTATCTAACATGTTTGGATCAAACCATTTTTGAGTAGAACAGTCAGTTGTCAATTGCCAAGATTTCGATTTGTCACACACCGAACAGACTGGTCTTCAAACGGTCATGTAGAACCTATGCCTCATAAATATTAACACCCAAAATCCTAGTTCAAAACATGCATCTTACAAGGAGTCTAAATGTTGTCTAAGATCGTTTTATAAATTTTCAGTCTAAACACGTGATGAATATACACAATTATGTGTAGAAAACAATTCACCTTTAACGAGGTTTACAATTCATAAACATCACCCCGAATGTCTATTAGCAGAATTTACTTCGTACATAAATCAAAGATGAAAAACAGAGACTTCCATATACTAATTCTTGCCAAAATTGAAAGAATGAAACTTCTTAGAACTACAAATGGAAATTAAACATAATATAAAAGACAAGAACAAGTTCCCTGAAACTTCAGAACTCAGCCATACGCTCCTCTCTCTCTCTTTCTCTCGTTTTATGATGTTTTCTGTGTAGTAAGTATGGATATGGGCCTTGGGGTGCTTCTATATGAGGTTGGATAAGTTTTCAACAAAACTTACGACCAAAAAGATTACATGGCGAAAATTCAACTGAATAGTATTCATTTGCATATATATAATGTATGTATAACGAGAAGATCATTAAATAATAAATTGCTCTAAGATAATCATCCTAACCTCTCAATTATCAACCCAAAAAAAAAAGAATATTAAAATTAAATATTGTATTCCGATCCTAGATTTGGAAAGGAAAAGGAAAAAAAAAACAAATTATTACCAAATAATATAAAACTAAATTATTTTATACGTACAACGTGGAGCCTAAAAGTAAAATTTTATCATTTATTATATAGTTTAATAAATAAATTAAGAAGGAAATTCAAAGATACGGAGAAACCCTAATAATTTATAGTACTTTTTTGTTCCCAAAAGATAACGGCGGCGATGTTTTGTTCTACCTCTACAGGCGGAGAAGATTCCGAATCGCCGGGAGATTTAAGTGGACGATTCTATTTTCACTCTAAAACTATAACAAGATTGCTAAAGCATATATTTATTGATCACCATAATAGAGAGAGCAAGGTAAAGAATTAACAACGAAATCTAAGTATGGAAAACCATCAAAAAAGAGACGAAAGTCATCAAAACCCTAAAACCGACAATTAGAAACGAAACCAAAAACTAGGGTTTTGGTGTATCAGCCTCATCAAAAGCCCATGCGTTTTCCTTGCGAACCTCTGCTTCTTCCTCCTCAGTGTAATCGTTCTCGACTCCGAAGACTTCTCGAATTTTTTCTGGCGTGTAATCTTTGATGGTATCTGCAATTGTCTGAGAAACGAGATCAAGAAGGCCTTTGACATTGAGATAGTTAGCAGCGAGAATGATTTTCAAGAGTGTTTTCAAATCAAATTTCTTCATGAACTCTTCGTCCCAAGTCTTGAGCTTCGTCTGAGCTTCCTCGCTTTCTTCTTCATCGACGTGTGTTTTGCAATACTCGATAACCATGGAGAGGATATCTCCGGTTACGTTTTGAAGAGGGATCTCGTTAATAACACAGTCGTCTTCGATCATGTGTCCTACGATCTGAAGTTTTCTTGCAACCACTTCTTCAACCTCGAAAGATTCGCCATCGGAGCTAGTCAAAACAATCTTGTTGGAAGACATATTGTTCGTTTTTTGAGATTTTTGGGTGACGAAAAGAATTGGTTATGAATTATGCAAAGATATTAATGAATGGAATAGAAGAGTTGATGAATTTCTCTATTTATAAAATTTTAAGAGTCGGTCAATTGTGTAACACGTGTTTCCTCTTTTCTCCCAAATAAATATGGAAAAGAAGATGCAAATCTTCCTAATTTAACTAGGGTTTAGTTTTAAAATTTTGGGCTTAAAACCGTCGAGTAAAAAAGATATACTTTGGGCTTATCAGGAGATTCTAGAAACTTACAAAAAAAAAAATTCATAAACATGGATAATTTCTATGCAAAATTTATATGACATTTTTTATTTATTTTGTCCATCTTAGTTAGAATTGAAACTAATAGATTAATTATTAATTTAATTATGGGATAAGAGTATTAACTATTAAGTTTGGTAACAAATTATTCACTTTATCAGTTGCGTTCGTTTAGTTTGTTAGGTTTGGGAGTCGATTGTGTGATCTCACCCATTGATTTTCTACTTCTCTTTGAATAACTACTAATTAGAAGAGTAAATCTCAAATTAAATCTCTATTGATCTTAGCTAGTTCTCGTTACAACAGTACATAAAATTCATAAAGTAATAAATTGTTTTAAGAAAACCATAACCTCGCAATTATATATATATATATATATGTATTTATATTAAAAAAAAATATAACGGTGTGAATTTATGATAACTAATTCAAGAAAGAAAAAAATCTTTTTAATCATACGAACTAAATGCCCAAAAGAAAAACTAATAATTTTAAGAAAAGGGAAAATAATGGTAATTTTTTTAACGGCGGCGACTTTTTGTTACTACGTTTACAATCGGAGAAAGAATTCCGAATCGCCGGGTGATTTTGGTGGACGATACCTTTTTTTAATAATTATGGTGGACGATTCTATAGTTGGGATTTAATATTTATTCACTCTAAAAGATTGCTAAAACATATTTATTGATCATTAGAGCAAGAACATTGGTCAATTATCTAAGTAAAGAATTAAAATTAACAACGAAATTAAGAGACCAAAAGTCAATCACACACTTGAGATAACGGAAGCAAATCTAGGGTTTGTAAAAAAAAACTAGGGTTTTGAAACTTCTTGTGCTGAAGCAGCCTCAAAAGTCCAAGCGTTCTCCTTGCGAATCGCTTCTTCTTCTTCAGGTGTGAAATCGTTCTCGATGTTAAAGAGTTCTCGAACTTCCTCTGGCGTCATATCTTTGATGTAATCTGCAACGGTCTGGCTAGTGAGATCAAGTAGACCTTTGACGTTGAGATAGTTAGCAGCGAGAATGATGCTGAAGATCGTCTCAGTATTGAGATCCTTCATGAACTTTGCGTCCCAAGCATCGAGCTTCTTCTTCGCCTCCTCAGATGCATCATCTTCTTCTGTTGATTTAGGCACCACAACATCATCGACCTTCTTCTTCGGCTCCTCAGATGCACCATCTCCTTCTGTTGATTCAGGCTCGACATCATCATCGACCACATCGTCGACGTGTTTCTTGCAATACTCGAGAACCATGGAGAGAATCTTTCCGGTAACGTTTTGAAGAGGGATTGCGTTAATAACACAGTCGTCTTCGAGCATGTGTCTTACGATCTGCAGTTTTCTTGCAACCACTTCTTCAACCTGGAAAGACTCGCCATCGGAGCTAGTCAACACAATCATGTTCGAAGACATATTGTTTGCTTTGTGAGTTAAACGAAAATAAGAAGTTTTTTTTATGTGTAGATTTTGATGAGAGATTGTTGAATGAATGATGAAATAGAAGAGTCGATGAATGTCTCTATTTATAGAATCCAAAAAGAGTCGGTCAATTGTGTTTTCCTTTTCACCATTAGAATTGGGTTTCATGTTGTTTCCTTTTATCACAAGGAAATAAGGAAAATTAACGCAAATCCTAATTTAATTATAGGGTTTAGTGAAGATAAATTTCTAGAAACTTTTTTAGCAATATAACAATATCCCTTTTTGTTTCTTAATTTATGAATTAAAAAAGTGTTTTATAAACGTGGAAATTTTGTATTTTCGATGCAAATTTTGTATCACATTTTCTGTAATTTTTCAATTTGTATAACTTGGAATTAATTATTATTTATTTATAAAATAAGAGCGTATTAGATTTTGTGTAGAGCGTATTTATTTATAAGATAAGAGCGTATTAGATTTTGGAATTAATTATTATTTATTTACTTAAACATCTAATTTTATGGTATAGTATTGATGGAAAAAAAAACCTCACATGATTACTGGTTATTGTAATTAAGCGAGGCAAGAAGATCGGTTTCTCTTCTGTAACTCCCGGATTCTCCGAGACTACTTGAATTCTCCGATCAAGTTCTCTTCTTTGGGTGCCTTTTATCCTTGCAATTAGATCTTAAAATTCAATTTAAGTTTTGATTTCACTGATTCCCTGCGTTAGGGCTTGTGTCTCCGGGAACATATCTTTGTTCGCCGGCCTTTGTCTCCGGGAACATACTTTTGTTCGCTGGCTATGTATTCTACTTTGGCTCACTCATGTTCTGTTGGTTTTTGGCTATGTAATAAAAATAACACTCTTGTGAAAGAAAAAAAAATTACTGGTTATTGTACAAGTTGCTCGAGCGTGACTCCAATATTATTATTAATGAAAACAATAGGAATTTGTTGCTGGATTTAAAACAGTCGAAATAAACTAAAAAGGAGAAACATTTCTCAGGAAGTTCCAAAGAAGACAAGACAAGAGAACATTATTAGAAGTACATATTTTTTCTATAGAGACAATCTAACAAGTTTATTGTATAAAATTCGATCATCTCTTCCAGTGTTGCTCTCTAACAAAGCGCTCTGCACAAGTTCCTGTAACATCACACATTCTTTAATTCAATTCACAATTCTGTGTGTTAAAAAGACTCTAAAACTTAGACAACAAATCTGTTTTTACCTTGACTTCACGGTGAGATAGAAACATTCCCAAGCTGTGAATGGTTACTCTCATATCTTCAACCTGTGAAAAAAAACACGAAACAACACTTCAGATTCATTCTCAAGAGACTGTGAGATGACTTTATGTACAGGACAAATTAGTCTTCTTCTTACCCTAACATAGCCTGCCTGGTTACGGTCAAAAAATCTGAAAGCCTGAGCCAAACAAACAAAGTGAACAAAGATTTAGCACCAAAACCGCAAAAAACATAAACCGATTTCTCAAGTTTTGTAGGGTATATTTATCTACCTGTAACAGCTCTTTATCAACTGTTTCCTCTCGTTTTGGTGCATCAGATGTTCCCCCCTCTTGCTTCCCGTGCTTATCCGTTTCAGACTTGGGTTTGATTTCGGTTTTTGGGTCAATACGACCTTTTTCTTCTTTTCTATTATCATATGCGACTTCAGTTATAGGATCAGCAACAGTGCCACTAGTCTTCTCAAGGTTTTCTTCTTTCTTCTGCGCCTGAAGAAGAGACATGAAACAAAGTGAGAAGATTTATGAAGAAAACATCTTGTTGTTGGATTCAGTTTGAAAGAGTGCAAGTCAAATGAGTAAATCATACCTCTTCAGCAGGGTCTTCTTGCTCAGAATTTGCAACGTCCATTTCCTCGCATTCTTCTGGATCTTCTTCAGGGTCTTCTTCAGGGTCCTCTTCAGGATCCTCCTCAGGATCTTCCTCTGGGTCGTCATCACCATCGTCATCCTCCTCATCCTGATTATCCACTTCCCTATTAGCAGCTTCACCCACAGTAACTTCTTTACTGCTCAAAGTTTCTTTGGTGTTTGCTACAGCTTCCTTATCTGCAATTTCCTGGCTACCGTCTACGGTTTCCTTGCCTGAATTTTCTTTATCATCCTTCCCAGGAGCAGATTCGGTTATAACGGAGGTTTCCTTGTCTTTATGTTCAGCTGTCTTTTGACGCTTATTTTGGGATTTTGCTTCGTTTTGCTTGACAGACAACTCCTCCTGATGCCTCTTCCGTTGATTTCTTTGCCTCACAAAATTTACACGTAGTTTCTTGAAGGAAACAGAAAAATGACGAAGTATAAGAAAACTGCTCATGCGACTCAGACACAATAACGTCAAAGATCAATTATAAACTAACCTTGAGAAATTCAAAGATACGGGAACCCATTTGATACTGCAGCATCTCATATAGCGATTCCGCAAACAATGAAAGCTGCAAGAACATAGAAGATAGTTCAGATGTAACAACAAAATGTGGTACATTGAGTTCCAGTAGAAAGAAAATGAAAACAGGCTAAGCAAAACATAAGGAAAAAACAAACCTCAAATGATGACTCATCAAGGTCCTTGTCAGTGTAATCCAAGAGCGAATCCAAAGAGGCCGAAAGTGAACGCAACTGCCAAAAAAAAAAAAAAATTGAAGTTACGACCATAATATAGATCATTACCAAATGTAATGAAACCTCTAATTTACTGTCCACCTACTTTGGAGTCTTTATTCCGTTTCGTCTGTAGAATAAATCCGGCGCGAGGAGGTTCCTCACACTTTTTCCTGTCCTTCACTTGTATCCTGGACTCATCTTTTCCACCTCTCTCTTTTATCTCTTTCTCGGTAATTTTTTCTTTTACCTTTTTCTCATCAGCATTATTCCTATCAATTTTCTTCCCCTCAGACTGAGTCTCTGAGCTGTTTTTCTTTTCAACCTTCTTGTCTTCACCTGTCTTAGTGTCTTTCTTGCTTGAACTAGAGGCACCCTCGTTTTTCTTAGTATCCGGAGATCCTGTATTCTGTTTTATATCCACAGTTTTGGAGGCATTCTTGTCTTTCACATCTTCTAAAGATTCGGCCATCGGTTTTATCTCCATACTACCTGAATCAGGGGTTTTCTTGCCTGCCTCCACTACCTTTTTCTCATCACTATCTCCGTCTTTCTTGGAGTCACCATCCATTTTACTGTCTATTTCAGCAACCTTCCTTTTAGCCACCCTTTTAATAATTTTTTTCTTTACAATTGTCTTTGAAGGAGTCTGCTCATTAGCCTTAGCACTGGGATCTGAGGTATCTCCAGTTTCAGGTGCCTTTTTCACTATTTTTTTGTTAGAAGATGTACCAGGGGATTCTTCTTTTGGGACCGTGGTCTCTGATATGGCAACATCCTTCTCATCCGACTTCTCACCTTTCTTACCAGTTGCTTTTCCATCGTTGACAGGTCTCTTAACAACTCTTTTAATGATCTTTTTAACAGTCTTCTTAGTTCCAGTTGTCGGAGTACCAGAAGTGTCTCCTGGGGACTTTTTCTCTGCATCCTTGGTTACTTCAACAGTATCTTTCTTAACCTCCTGAGAGAGTAGTCGATCTCTCTCAATAAGAGCTTTCCTGTGTGCCAACCATTGGGTTCTCCAAGTATCAAATGAAGGAAGACATTCTGATAAATCAGGGACAAATAGTACGGTGATCTCTTTGTAGCTAAAAACTCCATCTGTACCAACTCTGTCATAATGTATCTGTAAATGCCAGAGAAAAAGGTAAGGCAAATCTACTTAGATTTCCATATTAACTGGCAAGCAAGATCGCTTTGTCAGCTTGTAACTTATCCTAGAACTACCATACTAACAAAAAAGTGAAATTGCAGCAAAACAGGACACAAATTAACAATAATTGCAGGTATTCACAGAGAAAATCTCTGGATAAACCAATAGCAATGGTTGATGATCCACATATTATATACAATCACAATAGAAATCTATAAATCAGGCAGTCCACTACTAAGCTTTATATCATCTTCAACAACCTCTACATAAAGAAAATAAGAGTGATCGTAAGGTGTATATACTATCTTAGCTACAATACTCAAGTGTCATGTCCCCACACAATGCAGTCTTAAACCATGAGAAGGAAAACCTACCTCGAGGAATGGATTCCAGTGACGGCAGTTACTCAGATCAAGATGAAGCTTATCCTTTGTGTGTCTGCAAACACAAAGGTTTTTCAAGTCTCAGACAATGAACAAAAGGCAGCAAAGAATTGTTGGTCGATAATTGAGTTACTAATTATGTTAAGGCTTCATGTATTTGTCAAGAGGCACAAGTAGGAAGAAAAACAAATCATTGTATAGTAGTGTATGTTTGTTGTCTATATAAATCAATTTTGTCGTGATGTACATACCAAGTTTCAGTTAATTAAAAGTTTCTATTTCGTTCGTCTTCTTTAAAAGTGAAGAGATAATTCTCTATCTCTTACTCTGCTCTATCTCTTACTCTGTTTCTTCATTCTCTCAATATTTTAACAAAAATGACAAAAGAATACGTGAAGAGACAAACCTCAGCATTGTCTGAATTAAGGAAGACTGATCAACTGATGGGTCCATGCCATCTGTGGGATCCCAGGAACCACCAATCGCCATGAACGAATGATCTTTTTTAAGAACAGCGAATTTTATTATGTTGCATATATGAGGTATACGGTCCTCAAACAATTTATCTGAAGAAAGATCTTCCAGAGCAGTCCTGCTCAGCCCGCTCATCAAAACCATCTGAACAGTAGAGAAAACCCACAACACATGAGCAATTCTTTCCATACACAGAAACAATTGCAGCAATGATACATCGTCCAAACATGAATATATTAAGAATATAACAACTAGCACTGACATAATTAAAGAGGCAATCTTTATCAATGAGAAAGAAAAAAACAGCCAACCTTGGCATTCCAAACAGTTTTTCCTCCAGTTTTCAAAGCTAAAGGCTTTGTGGAAGTACTTTTCACATCAGCTCCACCATCTTCAATGTAATCATGCTCAAAACTGCCGTCCTCAACAAAAAATGGTTAGGTTTACAAACACATTTAACCAGATAGTATAACGAAAGTGTAAGGGAAACAAAACCTCCAGAACAGATCTATTTAAACCACTTAAGAAGGATTACAATCCTAAGACTGACAAAAATGTAAATAAGAAGCAGAATAATTCACCTCACAGCAGTATGCATAGAAAGTGTAAGCTTCTGTTTCGGCCAGTTCACAACAACCTGAAACATATAATACATTTGAGGTTAACAATCATTTAGAACTCCACTAAGGATTGGATAATAATTGGGAGATAGAAACACAGAAACCTTCGAAAACTCAGAAGGCACAAAAAGCCTGGGATATCTTTTATCTAATGTCAAGTAATCCCTCTCCATGTCAACCAATCGCGAAGATAAAACCTGCACATAAGTCACCCAATAATTAAATAAAGAATGATGCACACTGCGCTTAAGCACTACATCACACATACAGAGGGTAAGGTAACTCTGCCCCTCCCATATCTGTCACCATCAATCTTATTAATGGGAAATATAACAAAAAGTCCTTGATTTGAGAAAGTGATAAGCATCAAGTGTCTCATCCTTGTGAACATTTCCACATTTAATTCACTACGAAGTCCATAAGACAAAAACTAGCAATCAGGTAAATTAACTGAAGACCACAAGAAATGGAAGCCAAATATCAGATTGCAAAATTGCCCTCCAAAAAACTACCAAACTCAGTAAAACAAGGATAGAGCAACCTCATATATGTCACCCTAATGTCAAAAGCAGGTAAAATAATACCCAGAGGTGGCAAGAAGTCAGAAGCTTGGACAAATAAAACCCACAACCAGGAAGGGCCAAGTAAATTCGCCACAAAAAGAAAGAGAAAGTATAACAACCCAAAGTACAGGAAGATATCCCATGGAGAGAAAAGAATTGAGAAAGCTGAAAGGATTATCTTGATAGATGGCAAGGCTGATATAGTAATCGAGGAGGGGCCAAGAGATGTCCAAGTCAATCAATAACAAAACAACGAGAATGCAGGAATGGAAAGGAAGATGAAGTAACCCTGAGGAGTAGGCAAAAACATCACTGAAAGAGGAATCTCTTGGAACACTTATTACCTTGCAGACATAATCTCTCCTTACTGGCTTAATCGGTGAAGAACGCCTTCAGGTATAACAGAAATAAGGTTAGTGCCTGGTGCAGCAACATACAATGCCCTGTATTCCAGATGAAGAACGTGACAAAGATCAAAAATAAAACCTAATTGATGCTTCGCGATGGTGTGCATCCCGCCGCAAAGAGGAACTACGTGCATCCCTAGAAATAGATTTGGGCACTGGAGTCCGCTCCTTTGTGTCTTTGGACGTAGCTCTTGCTGTTGGAGTTCGATCTCGTTTTATTTCAAGAGCACGTTTCCGCTCACGTTCTCTTTCTACTTCTCTTTCCTTCTCCCGTCGCTCCAATATGCGTTCCCTTTCCCGGTCCCTAGCTCTTTGCCTTTCTCGTTCCCTCTGGCGATCTCGTTCTCTTTCACGTTCGCGCTCCCTCTCTCGCTCTCGCTCCTTATCTCTGGCGCGTAAATCCTCACGACGACGCTCTTCTTCCCTTAGATCAAACTCCCTGAGATAACTTGCCCGGTCATCTTTCCGGAGATCATCAACACGAGGACCAGCGCCACCACCACGAGGCAGCATGCCACTAGGGTAGTCCAAGTCGAGAGACGCTGCACTATGGATCCCTTTCCCAGTGCCATAATCCCTGCCTGGAGGTAAGCTAACACCATAACCAGGATTTGAAGAACTCTCCGGATAAATATAGTCATCTAAATTTCGCCGAGGAACAGCTCCTAATAACGATGGGGTATGTTGGCTGGCATAAGAAGATGTGTTGCGTACTGATAAACCGTGAGGATCAGACTCAAGCCTTCCTCCATAATGCATAGCTTCTTGGTCAGAATGGCGCACAGTAGAACTTCGTTCTGTAAGATAATCGGCTTGTCTGCCAGAAATGTATGCTACTCAGTGCAATAAGATATAAATTTTGTTCAAACGTTATTATAAGTTTCGACAAGAAGGTACAGGAGCTTTATAACAAAGGCCTTGGGAGAACAGATCTGAAAACAATATAGATAACAGACGTACCAAAAAATGACACTATTTTAACAAAAAATTATATGCTAGGAAGAAACCTGGCTACCGTTACAATCATCGAAAAATACCTGTTGACACCTGCATCAACAGAAGAGGTATGGAGCGACTGCATTTTTAATAATTGTTCTCCTCGGAGGAGCGATGCTTGATCAATGCGATCATACAAGTCAGTCTGCCAAAATAATACAATAATGAGTATCAAGCCAATTTGTAACACCATTGAACAGAAAATTAACCAAATTCATAAGATATTCTAATAGATGGCGCACCTGACGAGTAAAATTAGATGAATCAGTATATCGACTAGTTGGTTCATTTTGCAACTCCCTACCCATATAAGTGCTTGGCCGTTCACCATACTGCCTTCTATCAACAGGAATGTAACCAGAAAGCTTATCGGAATACAAATCATCGGCCTTTTGACCATAACCATGACTTGAGGGAGACAAATAGCTTCCAGATGCAAACTTTGGTGAATCAGGTAAAGTAGGAACATATCCAGAGCGGTTGTCCAAGACTGATGAACCTAAACCATTGGTACTTAAAGGCTGAGAGCTGCTAAGAGAAGATGATCCATACACAGAGCCATACTGCGTTCCGTAATGACTAGCAGCTGTGGATAAATGAGTTCTATATCCACCACCAATGTCAGTCTCTTGAGAAGCACCTGTAATTGAAGGATGGCGAGAACTCAAAGAAATCTGAGAGCCTCCTCCTTCTGCACCACTCACTGAACTTCCTGGATAACCAGATCCAAGCTACATAAAAATGTAACAATTAGCCATAAATTCGACCCACTAAGCATAATTTGGTATCAATGAAATTGATGATCTTACATTCTGAGCATAACCAGATTGCGAACCGTATTGCTGTTGTCCGTAGCCAGTCCCTCTTGAAGAATACATATCTCTATGCATCTGATTTCAATTTTGTAATTTTAGATAGTGAATCCTTTGAGAGATAATTAATACACAGAGCGATCAATAAGAAAGATTTATCAAAAAAAAAAACCAACATGCATCATCGGAAATTTCACGAGCCTAAACTAAAAAACGGCTGAAAAACGAAAGTCCAAGAAGATTGAAAATTGACGGGCTTACCTACAAGAAGATTGAAAATTGGTTTCTTCTTTGCGTGTCACGTGTTGACAGAGAAGCAAGAGACTAAGCAATTGAGAGATTAAAAAGGAAAAAAAAAAAAAAACCCTAGAAATCACAGATTGAGGAAGAAGAAGAGCTTTGAGAATGGTTTGTGGAGGATTAGTTTGTTGTGAAGAAGAGAAAGTAAAGAAAGGAAATGTTAAGGGTTTTTTCTTCTTTCAAGTTTTAGAGGACACGCATGCATTATCTCTTAATGGGCTTAGATTTTATGCTATATCTTAGACCTTTTAAAAGTTTGTTATAGGCCCATTATTTTTCCTTGTACGTTTGGTGAGGTCTAAATTCCGGTTTTTTTTTTTTTTTTTTTTTTTTTTTTTTTTTTTTTTTTTTTCACAAAGTATCTTTTATTAAACCAAAGACCTTACAAACCGGGCTAACCGGAAAACCTAATTAACCGGTACCCACAAACTTTGATCCAGAAATATGCACACAAGCCGACATATTTTCCGGCGAATGAACAACCGAAAAACTCCGGACGTTACCAAACATCAAACAAACTATTACACCGAATAAAGAAAAGGATGCAATTTAACTTCAAATTCTTTTCTCCTCCCATCACCAGAATTTTCCTGAGAACAAAAGCATGATAGAAATGGCTGGTAAACGATGAACCACGAGGTGAAGCTTCTGAACTCTTGTCATCACTTGATATAAGAGTAGACTTCGGAAATTGACACCTTGACTTCCTGGAATGGCAAGACGGACCTCAGATGAGGTGATTGAAACCGTCAAAAAACGCCGAGCCGTTAAAGTCGAAATAGAATCGACGATGATACGGATGAAAGGAGCCAAGCAACCCAGAACTCGCCCAGATCTGAATTATTGTTTCTTGTGGATGAAACTAAAATTGTCGCCTAACCGAACACCAAAACACTTACCTGATTGTGGATGGTGGTGGGACGGATCGAGAATAGGCCATGGAAATTCTCGGCTAGAAGAGGAGGAAGAAACAGAGATCAAAGAGTTTTCCAAATCAATTCGGAGAAAGCAACAAAAACGGCAATGAAATAGCCGTGAGCAAAGCCGGATACACCGGACGGCGGGATAAAACGGCGAGATAAGACGACGAGACCGGACCACGCCCGGATCCATTAGCCGGCAAACATGCCGGACGGCCAAAACCCAGATCCAAATCTCTCTCTGAAAAGTTTGGAGAGAGAAGAGAGAGAGGACCCCGAGTTAGCGTTTTTGACAACTTCTTTTCAGTATTATTATTTTTTTTTTTTGTTTCTTTTTTTTTTTTTTTTTTTTTTTTTTTTTTGGTCTAAATTCCGGTTAGGCAAAACAAATTTCAACAAGGGGCATATTATTACTGATAAAAAGTAAAATTATTAATTGAAAGTTTGCCATTATTTACTTCTATGTTTTATTCACATTTTACAAATATTTTCAAAACATAATTTGGAGGACTGGAAAAAATTTCTGATTTTTTTGCGTAAAATATTGGGTCTCTAATATTGATTTACTTCAAAATATTTGAATGCCTTTTATTATGCTAATGTCATTCTCTTAGCTTATGGTTATGTCAAGATCCACTTTTTACTCTTCTATGTATGATTCTATCAGCTACTAAAAGTGAGAGTAGATCAAGCGGCATTAAGGTTAGTGGCCTCCTAATTTAATCAAAGCATGTGTTGATGATATATCTTAAACTAATTACTTCTCTCGTTTGACTTCTTCTTACTTCTCAAGACAAATGGATTTTAAGGAATGTAGAGTGTAGTTGGTATGCTATAAGATGCGTTAAACAGATATTAGGCAGATCTTATTGCCGATTATGTTACAAGTAGAGCCTAGAGGATTCATATTTTACTCCCTTCTTTTGCACGAAACTATGAAACCAATATGAACACTCTCAAGCTTCTTCTCCAGGACAGCAATTTCTTGAGAGTTCAACCAGGGTTATTGCTTCCTTCAAGTTACCTTACCAACTACAAATTTCCTCGGTTAAAAAGTTTGCTCTTCTTCATGTCTCGGATTTCTGACAGCATTTTCGCAACTTTTTCTGCAGCTTGTTGATCACCCATTTTATCGGATGTCACTTCTTTGTGATTTAGATTTGGTGCTTGGTTTGCTTCCTCAACCAACTTCTTTTGATGCTTTTCAAGCAAACGAATTTCTTTAGTGTTTGATCCGCTGAAGTTAAAAACTAACTGCCTCACATCACATTATCCTTTATCCTAAGCTGTTAACCCAGTGTGAACCTTTTTCTCAAGTGGCAAGTCCATTCCAAGCAAATCTGTTGCGAAAAGCTGCAGAACAGCTTAGGATAAAGGATAATGTGATGTGAGGCGGTTAGTTTTTAACTTCTGCGGATCAAACAGCGCTAGTTCACTCGTTTGCTTGAAAAGATTTGCTTGGAATGGACTTGAGAAAAAGGTTCACACGCACTTAACCACTGAAATCAATTTATATAGGATAAGGTTGAAGACTTGAAGTTATCCCAGAAAATTGTGGTATCTCATATTAGAATACTATCACTATCATTCAAATGCATAAAAAGTATCTTAACAAGTGATAGAAAGTATTACCTTCACAAATGCTGTAAATGTTGCCTGCTTTCTACCACTTCCTCACCAGATTTTCCACAATGGCACAATGGTTCCTTCTGCAAAATAGACAACATTTTAAAAATTGCCGAGATAGTGTATGTCTATTTCAGCAATTGGCTTAGTGCTTCCGACCCTTTAAATACCACTGGATCATCTAACAGTCCAAGGGCCGACTATCACGATTTAAAAGGTCAACCACAATCTCGTTATAGACGAAGTTCCTTTCTTGAGTCTGCATAGATTTTACAAGATTCATGGGTATAGAAGGAGAACATATCACCTCTTAACAAAACACACAGAAATAGGGACCTTCAATTTGGTCACTCACTTTTCTTATACGCTCGTCATATATCTCTTCACTTTCCTTACTTACATCTTTTCTCAACTGCATAACCCTCAACTAAACATCAGTCTCCTCCTCATTCCGGCCTTGCGAGAAAACTCCAACATCTTCTTTTGCTTTAGTTCACTCTGTTTACAGGTACCCGTAGCAGATCTGCAACCTGAAATGATAGAAGTATATACCAAAACAAAAGGTTGCTCTAAACACCTAAAATAAAGTTACAGTTTGAAGTTCTGGACTATGGACTATGGCACAATGGTTCAACAAATTTAGTATTACCGGCGTGCACTTCCAACTTCCTGCCTCTGATTGTAGAAAACTAGACCCCATCTCCCTGTGCAGCTTCATGTCGTGTTATTGCATCTTTACCAACTCTTTTTTCCCTACCCACTGAATAGTATAGACGCATAACCAACATGATTCTGAAAATGAAAACCAAACTTCTTTTTGTATGATCTGAAACAACTTTAGTTTTCATCTCTGCCTCAATAACAAGACCGACACAGCAGCTTTAAGATACCCAAAATATCACATACAACTATATATTTCATTATTTTGTATACACTATTCTGATACTTTGTACTTAAAACAAAAACATATATTCTATCAGGTACAGAAGATGTACACAAGGGGGTCTTATGCGTCCTACTTACAAGCATGCAGATCCAAAGCTCTTCTTCTGTCCTCATTGTTTATACTTTCGCCTATTCTTTTTTTATTCTTCTGTGCATAGTAAATCAGTTTCACTCTGCAAATCTCAGAAAGGGCATGAGCACAACATGTCGCTTCGTATTGTTTGCCTTCTTCTTAATTATATTTCAGCATCTTGGTTTCAGGAGAAGGTTTCGGATAAAGAATGAGTGCCAACGCCAAAGAGACCATAAGACCAACCACTCCACTAAAAGGCTGTAAAGGGCGGCTCCCTGCAATCCAAACCGGGGAACTTGGGTTGTAGGTGAGGAATCCACCTGACTGTAGTATAAAGCTTGTTGCTATGATTCCTGCCCGCAACCCAATTGGAACAATTAGATTTCCTTGGCTTCTTTCACGAGCCCCAGCAAGCGCCAATGACAGAAGCCATAACCCTGGAATTGATCTCAGGGATCTGGAGAATTCGACAAGAAACTGAAAACAATTAGTATTTAATCTCAAAAGAGTTAAGCTCACGCTATTGTACTTTCCATGAACAATAGTTGTGTATAACTACAATATGACATACACATATACCCAGTTCTTAACAATAAAATATTTAACAAAGATATATACCTTTGGAACAAGGCAAATATGAGTCCTGTAATGATAATGCTTTGATGGTAGCCCAGGTCTATAGCAATCTCGGAAGGCATCCATGATCTGAAGAGCAACTCTTCCACAAGCACAACAAATGTCGCAGCTGTAAATCCTCTAATTATCAGCAGAAGAAATTGCCCACATCCCTTAAGACACTTCATGGCATCAAAAGGATGTGGAAAATATGGCGGTCGAGAAAAAATCGCAGCTCCTGATATTGCATTTATGAACTGTATTAGTAGAACGACTGTGATGCCCCCTGCAAAGGCCTTTAAAAACTCTTGAATCTGCAAGGAATGAACTTACAATATCATTTCTACTGTCTTAATAGCATGAATGTATGCAAGTGAAGAGAATAAGAACATGTGAAGTTAAGGGAAAAGGAAAATCACAACTACTCCATATCTTGTTGCTGTTTGAAAAATGTCCACCAAGATCTTAGTTGAAGCAAATTGGCATTTGTATTATTTCCTTATTTTCTTACTTATGAGGGAAACTAATGATAATGCGCTGCGGGACCACGGTTATAAGGTTAGTCTAGTGGCTAATGAAGTATTAATGGTCAAGAAGTTTTCTTCAGCAATGCAACGAAAACCTAACTATTCTAATCTCAGTGTTACATTTAAGCTTTTACCTTTTCTTTGTTTGATGCCTTAAAATCAAGCCCATATTGCTTGAATGGGTTTTCATACTTCCGTACTCTTTTTCCCCACAGCATAACAAGAATGAATACAGCAACATAGAGACCAACTACACTAGCTAGTTCCGCCACTCTAGAAGGATTACTTGTGGACCAGCTCTGGAGAAGTGTTGGAAGCAATGGAATCACAACCGGTGACCATAACACGAGCACCATGCCAATAAAGCCCACAGCCCTAATAAACAAGAAAAAAGTAATGATACATACGAATCATTAGGACCAGCTAGTATGAAGAAGAATCAAAGGACCCTACTTATGATACTAAAATCACAAGAGTTGGAATCTTTAACATGATTGTTATCATGATTGTTATCGGAAGAGAATAATAACAGTTTTAAAACGAGGAATTTACTAGCAAACATGTACTGAAAAATATAGCAGATTAAGAATGGGGAATTTTTACTCGCAAACATGTAGTGAAGAATAGAACGTTAGTTCTCCAGTTTGTCTTTAAGTTAAGGAAATAGTTAACACACATCCATAGTTTAGCATTCATTTCATTTAGCCAAGTAAACCACATAAATTAATTTATTACTAAACCACATTAATTAATTTAGTAATACAAATATAAGCATCAACGTAAAATGTTCATAAGAGACTACTTCAGATCAATCACATAAGTTCAACGATATTGGAAAGAATCAACAAAAATGCTTAGAGAGAAAGCAGCTTACCTCTTGAGCAAGGGCCATTCATCCATGCGCAAAAACTGGATTAGCCTATCAGTTAAACTCATAGCACCACGAAGGCCACCCCAAAGCAGAGCAAGTTTTCCAACTAACCTCAATATGCCACCCCTCTGACCCAAATCTGCCAACATTGCCACAATCCTGTTCACATGAAAACCAAGGGATTTCAGATTAAAAAGAATCTTAGGGCACTGATATATAAGAATTGACTTATTTACTTTTAATACCTATCCTGATCCACTTCACCAGTTTCCTTTGTTGGAACAGCAGGACCAGCTATGGACATGGCTTTCTCAGCAAAACTTGCCACTATACTGTTCTGATCAAGTTTTCCAGATTCTTTAATTTGACTATCTTTCTCCGATGATTTTGACATGATGCCGCCTTTTTGTGGATCCTGCGCAGGAGGCACTGATTAGAAAGAACGAACAAATTTGTATGATCATTTGATTATATATTCATCTGAATGCTAATGTTAAACAGTACCTCGTGTTGAACCAGCATAGCAGATGCTCCCAAAGCAGCGGTTACAGCACCAACCATGACACCCTCATTGTTAAATTTTTTCAGGCCAGATTCCACCATTTCTCCAATGCTCGAGTTGTTTTGTTCGGTCTCTTGGCTAATTTTGTCTGGCACAACACTCGGCTTTACACCATTGTTCTCGTACTTTTGTGTTCTACCCGGGACAGTATCTCTCTTAGCATTGCTGGTTGTTGTAGATACATCGAAATATTTTCTCAAAGCAGCTAAAACAGAGCCAACAACAACACCAATAGGCAGTACTTGTCTGAGAAAATGCGCCTCCTGGACAGCAGATGCAATTGCCCTAATGATAGCGTCCCCATGAAGTTTACCAACTTTTCCAGCAGGGCCATTGGAAGTTTTGCTGTTCCTTTTGAAAGTCCAAGTAGGCTCTTCATATACAACAGCATAAGAAAATGTCTTTGCCACCATTTTTATATCTCGACTGAGTTGAGACTCAATTTGCCTCATGCCAGCTGAACCCATCCGGCGTTGAACTTCTACATTCAAAGAGTCTGATACAATAACTTTAATGAGGTGCTCTAGTTCCTCACATCCTTCGTCTAATTTGTGAGGACCATCATTTTGATTGTCTGCTGCATCATGCATTTCAGAGAGCTCTAACTCTTTTTCATGGTCCAATATCACATATGAAGGCTCAATGATGTTCTTTTCATTACCTACACTAAGGGAATGAACCTGAACATTTTTGTGCGTATCTCTGCTGGCTGCTGCATTGTCAGCAACGTTACCCAAGTATTCTGGTTGTTGATCTAGTAGCTTCCATTTACCTTCCTCTGGATAATAGTTATCACCCAAGTGTTCTGGTTGTTGATCAAGGAGTTTCCATTTACCTTCCTCTGGATAATAGTCAAGCATGAGAGCAGTGGTTGTATTTAAGTCTAACTGTTTTGCAATCTTTTCTTTTGAAAGTTCCTCCCCAAGGTATCCATCATTAGAAGATTTTTCGACAGAATCTGTAATTCTTTCAGGAAGAATCTTCGGTGAATGCTTACCAATCACATCATCTCTGCCCAAATGTTTTTCAGTCATTACCCCAGTTACCTTTTCACTGTCAGAACATTTTTCAGTTTCATTCACACTGCATGCAGGATCTTGAGATTTTTCAGAGGGCATAAGGCTTTCAGTTTCCCTCTTGGAGGGAATTTCCTCTTCAGATAAGGACATTACCTCATTCGTGACAGTCTTCTCATCCTTGAGATTCTTCTCATCACTTACCTCATTTCCTTCTTTTTTTTCTTCATCCAGCTGAGTAATCATGTTTTCGAGCACACCAAAAACACTATTGACAGCTACCTGAGTTGAATCATCCATCCCCGTCAATGCCTCAAATGCGTCGGAAACATTAAATTTGGGCTGATTTGGTTCCTGAATTGCTGGCTTAGTTTGGTCTGATACAGGCTGGATAACTTTGGTTTCTTTGCTCTGATCATTACTTTCGTCTTTCTCTACAGGCTGTGAAGCAGAAGATTTTCCAGCATCTCCTTCATTGTCGGTAGATGTCACCTTGTTTTGATCTGTGGCAGACTGTTTTGCATTCTCATCATTTTTATTAGTTTCCTCCTTTCTTTGTTGCTGAGCTAGTACAGCACCTTGGTCCACTTTGTCCCCATCACTAGTTATATCGTCTGCACCAACTGGCTGTGGATTGGTACTATCATTTTTTGCATCTGAAGCCTTCTCGGAAGCATCAGCTACACTGGATTTTTCACTGGCAATTGGTGCTCCTTTCTCATCGTTTTTATTAGTTTCTACCTGTCTTTGATGCGTAGCTACTCCAGAACCTTGGTCCACTTTGTCATCACTATTAGTGACATCCTCTGCGCCAACTGGCCCCTGGTTGGCAATATCACTTTTTGCTTCGGAAGCCATCTCAGAATCATCAGCTGCACTGGTCTTTTCATTGGTATGTGACTCGTAATTTCCAAGACTATCATCTTGATCACTGTCGACGGGTTGGGACTTTCCAGAATCACCGTTTTTCTGGGAAATCTTGGAAGGGGAATGCTCTAGTTCTATTCCACCTGGAGAATTATCCGAGCCACTAACAGTTTCATCTGAGCCACTCACCAAACCATCGCTCTTATCTATCGGATCAGGAGAATGAGAATCTTTTTGACCTATGGCACTTGATGGTTCTTTCCTTGCTTCCTCCGCTTTCTTCAATCCTGGTGCTATACTAGGAAGCTTAAGCTTTTCAAGATTTAATTTAGTGCCACCTGACTGCAAGATCCCAGTTACTGCTGTTGTAAGCTTCTCCCGAACTTCTTCTGGCACGGCATCTTGCAGTGCTGTTAGAACTGTCTCTCCTCGACCAACAGCATCCATAACCTAAACATTTACTGAATAATTGTCAAGCAATTGTTAATGCAGCGACCACAGTAAAACTTGTAAGAATTATTTTTACTTTTGATATGTTGGGTGTTACCTTTTTCTTTTCTTCAGCTTTTAGGGTGCCAGGCATGGTTACATCTAGCATGTTCACAACCACTTCTGCAGTCTGCAACACCTGACCTCTATCACTTTCTTCTACATTGGACTCATTATCTTCGATTGATTCAACTTCAACAAGACTGCTTGTTGAAACTCTACCATTTTCTGTTTCATCAGATCCAAAATCGCTTTTGACATTCTTTTCTAAATCTATTCCAGACGACAAATTCGAGTTTGGGCTGATGTCACTGTCTTCAAGTGTTTCTCTGAAAGGATCAACATGGTAACCATTCACCATCTTTTCGTCGGCTGGCTGTACGAGCTTCTTGGCACCGATACTTTTTTCAGGTGCTTTGGCTTCCGAAAAAACTAATCCCTTTGAAGGGTTAACAGTAATATCCACGTCTTTCAAAAGTGGATGACGACCTTTCAGAAGCCCAAGTTCTACAGCAGTCAACCACTGCATGGCCAACATAGGAAAATCAATCTCTCAGACATAAAAAAAAAGAACGTAAGAGAGAAGGACTTGCATATTATTTGCATTTTAACCAGTAAACTAACCAGAAGTTTATACTAACGACTAACGTAGATAAATCATCAGTTACTAACAACATGATCGTAATAATGAGCATCTTGGATATATAGAGTATCATGCCTGCCTTTAATCTGTTCAGTAGTGACCGAAGAAAAATAATCAAAATTATATGAGATGGTGTATCTATAGGAGAAGCATTATGTAATAACCACGAGTCTTAAATTATGAAGAGAACCTAAGTTCCACCAAGATGGATTGACTAATACTCACTGGTTCCAATAGATAAATTTTCAAGTATAATTCATAACATTTGTGAGCTTGTGTGACTATGCGTGTGAGAAAGAGAGAAATATAGGGAGAGAAGTTGCCTCAATCGCAAGGTCCTGGCACCAAGACACGGCCACTGTACGTCCATGGATCAGATTTGGTGAAGAAGAGCACATAAGCAGGCTTGTAAATGGGTTTTCAGCTATTGAACTTCGTGGTATTGTATACGGTGGTACTACATCGTCATTCTGACAAATACAAGCAACTTCGAGAGTCAAAATATGCACAACACTGTTCACAAAAGTCATTCAAGAGACCAGTATTAGACTATCTAAATATTTACATGCAAATTGAAATCTGATTTAAGTTTACAAATGTAACTTATGAGTACTGTGTCAAAGGAGATAAGCGGATATTGTTGCCTTTTAAAGAAACATATAAGCATGTTTATCCGAGGGATCAAAATCCTATTTTGTATCAGTGCCAACATCACCCTAAAATAAGGATATCACAGCAGCTAGTAACTCATTCAACATTATTCTCAGTTTAATTCATGATCCGTGCAGCATAATAACCTTCTTTTGAGTCATAAAATATCCAATAGTTCTATTATTGAATAACTGTCTGTATGTCCTAAACAAAAGTAACCCCTTGCAATGAATTCCTTAAGTAAATTAAATATACCTCTAAATATGAAATCTTTAGAATAATGATACCAGAAATTATCAATCAGGTCATATAGAGAGGTGTAACCTTAAACATAACTACATAGCCAGAATATTCACCTGTATAAAGAGGACAGGAACTTTTACTTCCCCAATCACATCTCTGGTGGCACAACTGGAATAGAAATCTTCTATACTCTCGCAACCATATGTCACCATGGACAAGGCCTTATCAAATTCGCGAACTGATTTTGAAGACAAAGCCTTTCCAACATCAAAGGCTTTTGCTCTGCCTTGAAAAAGCTCCTAGAAAGTGTATCCATATGCATATCCCAGTCAATATAAGAAGAACTCACTCTAAATGAGTTCACAAATCATTATCGTTGCGTTTTATAAGCAATACCCAACCTTGTTTGCCACTAGTATCTCTACTAATCCACTTGTAAGCTGTTGATCCAAACTAGTAGAATACGGAGATGTTCGTGTGATCTCCTCAAGGTCAAAGGGATTATCAATGCATACAGCAGCTGTAAGAGGCGTTCTTTCCCCAGCTTCTGCCAAGTATTTTGTCAACATATTTGCACCATATCCTCGGCCAACAGCTGTAAGAGTCGTCCATGGCCTTGTCTTGGTTAAGAATCGCAAAGCTGTGGATATATCATCACTATCACCAGCTGTAAATAACCTACAGTTACAAAAATGCGTGTGATCAAAATAGATTCAAGATAAGGAACCGTTAAGAGAGTCTAGTGTTAGCTCACCGAGGTGTAGTGAGAGGTGAACCAGCACAACCTCTAGGATTCATGACCACAGGAAACACGCCTCGCCTCAGAGCTTCGCATACAAACGATCGAACGCCTTCATCCATACTACCTTCCGGTGTTCCCGCGATCAAAATCACCGTTGTATCCATCCCACGCTCCTCCCTAATGTCTAAATTCGCCGGCCAATCAAGCGAAACAACTCCTCCGTCCTCAGTAGTGATACAAACCCTCTGATACTCCAACGGAGGAGTCTTCTCATCCGAAGCCGATACAATAATCTTGCCGGTATCCAAAGTAACAAAATGCCTCTCCTCTGTGAGGAGTCTATCGCTTAAACTCTTGTCAGAGTCATCATCAAAGGAGAGCAAAGAGCAACGAAGAAGAACAAATCTGTTAAACGGCGTAGGAGTAGTGAAAAGAATCCATTCCCCAACAACATCATCAACGATTGATCTTCTTCTTGTATCACTAATCTTCTCTAAAGACTTTCCAAAAAACCTCGAAGATAAATAAACGGCTAAGCCGGAAGCAATTCCGGCGAGAGATGGAGCTAAGGAGGAATCGAGAGGAACGCTGCCATCGAAAGGCGGAGGGAAAATTGAAGAATTCACAAGAACCAAACTCCGACTATGTCGTTTAAAACGAGGTCCTCGCTTCCTGCTGTGAAACACGTAAGAGCTACGGCGGAGAATAAATGGAGACGCGGTGGTTGTTCTCGCCGGAAGAAAAATGGAAGACGAGGAGGAGGACGAGTACATGTTGAATTTCAAAAGTAGAAAGTAATCTGGGAAGGAGACATAAGAGAGGAACAATTTGTGAATCTTCGGAATTTGTTGAAGATAATAAAAGTTTGTTTGTGAAGAAGAATACACTTGATTCGAACATGGTAGACTTTTATTTTGTTTTGAGTAAAACAACGATGTTAAAAAGGACACGCACATATTGTTGAACAAAAAAAAAAAGGACACGCACATTGTCAAATGCATTAACTTTAAATGGGCTCATATTTTAGGCCCATTAGTGTAAATGCTCTGTTTCAAAGAAACAGAGAAGCCAATCTCTGGGAAATTAGTTGTGATGTGAAGATCAATAAAGCCATGGAATGACAACAAAGTTCCCAAGTTTATCGATTATTTTTATGCCAAGAAGAACGACTTGGGATACATATTAAACTAGCAAAGATACAAGGGTTTAATCTCTTCAAAGCAACAACATTAGCAATGAGAAAGCCTAATTAAGCTAATAAGCTAGATGGAACAAACTATACCAAAACAGACATGGAAACTCACTCACTGTCAATGACTCTAAAACAGCTTTAGCACCAACTGCCTTCAGCTTCTCTACGAACTCCTCTCCTTCTTCTTTCGAAACACCTGTTTTCAAAACCGTAGGAGCCTTCTCCACCAATTCTTTAGCTTCCTTAAGACCCACGCCAGTGAAAATCCTTACTTCTTTAATGGTCCTGATTTTCGCACATGGGTCGAAAGACTCCAGTGTAACCTCAAACACAGTCTTCTCCACTTTAGCTCCCTCATTGGCACCAAATGCCTTCTCCACCAATACCAAAACAGCTTTAGCACCAAGTGCCTTCAACTTCGCTACGATATCCTCTCCTTCTTCTTTGGATACTCCTGTTTTCACAACCGTGGGAGCCTTCTCCACCAATTCCTTAGCATCCTTAAGACCCACACCAGTGATTCTCCTTACCTCCGTAATGATCTTGATTTTCGCACATGCCTCGAAAGACTCCAGTTTAACCTCAAATACAGTCTTCTCCGCTTTGGCTCCCTCATTGGCACCACCACCACTTTGGCCGTCCCTCAGTACTCTCATTTTGTTTGATTTCTGATACGTGCTTGTTCCTTGGCTTTAGCTCTTGTAACCGGTGGTGAATAATCCAGCTTAGAACTAAGGAATCGAATAGCTTAAGCTTAAAGAACCAAGAGATTTTAAGCTAAGCTTCCTCTTAACCAAGTCTCTTTCTAGAGAATTAGGTTAATTGTTGGAGGTTTTATTCTTTATTAATTGTCTTTATATAGACCTTGGTGTAACTAAGGTAAAAAGGAAATTCACAAACCCTAAACCTAATGTCAAAAACAAATACGTAATTGCTTTTAAATTAAAACGAAAACACCAAAACTAATTAACTAAAACTTCCTAAGCCTACCCTAATCATCCTAACCATAGTCTTGTATCAAACATCTACCTTATATATTAAACACAAAACTTGCTCTCCAAGCAATAATTGTACTAGATGTCAGAAAAAAAGAAGATGCAATAAGTGTAGTGTATCTTGCTTTCTTGTCTCGAAATTGCTCCCCAAGCAAAAATGTCACTTTCTCAACACAGATTATATGTATACTATTTCGTTTTGAACAAGATTATAGCTTCTTTAACCTTTTGGTACCTCTCGTTGTTCATAACTATATCATCATCATCATCTACTATTCTTTGCCTCTCACTGTTCATATCCTTCCATGTCGCCTACAATAGCTAAAAAAGCTAATATTTTGAGTACCATTCGAAATGATATATAACTGTAGCCTCCTATCGAATTTAACATAAAACACATAAAGAAAAGTCAAAGAAAACCTGTTGTAACTTATAGTAACTTACACGAGTCTTTGCCAAAAGAAAGTTTGAAAATCTAAGAAACCAAAAAAGGGTTAGAAGGGACTGATTGATGATCATTTGGAAACAAAATTGTTTTCCTTCTTGTTCCATATTTTAAAACACATTTATGTGTATATATTTCTCCTCTGCCCTTCTTTCTCGATTTTTCCTCATTCGTCATGAGCTTTATTAACCTCCTCACTAGTCTTTGATTCATCAGTCTTT
Source organism: Arabidopsis suecica (assembly GCA_019202805.1). NCBI lineage: Eukaryota > Viridiplantae > Streptophyta > Magnoliopsida > Brassicales > Brassicaceae > Arabidopsis > Arabidopsis suecica. The sequence goes on along the minus strand of CM032909.1, from coordinate 899,463 downwards.
GGTTCCTCTGTCTTTGATTCATCAAACGCCAGTAACTGCAACAGCAACAAAAAAAAAGAAGAAAAAGACCATAAGCTCACTAATCCTTTACATTTAACCTACAACCACAAGCACGATAAGCAAACACAAGGTAACAGGAAGGTTCTTCTGTTTGGGTTGCAAAATTGCGTTTACAACAAACGAAATATCGATATCTAGGAGGAGTAGAAAACAAACCGGTTTGATGTCACCGTTCCAAATGCAGTGAGAAGCCAAAAACCCAATTACGGCTGGGACAATGTATAACAAAGCAGGCTGAAACAAAGGTAAAACAAAAACCAAAACCCATCAGAGAAACTCCAAAAATAAGGTTGAAATAAATGGATGACAACAATTAAGACACAAAAACTGACCTGTGCTGCTTGAAACCAGTTCATGACTACAATCGTGAGGATAACACCAACGGCGTATCCGATAAATGCACTTGTAAAGTATTGTGGTTGTCTACGTCTTGACACATCAAACCTTAGAGCTAGTGCAACAAAAATACCTACAGGAAAACAAAAACTAACGTCTCATATTCATATAATATCCAAAAATATGACTCAAGAATGCATAACCATAAGCTGAATATAGTTATTGGGTTAAGAATTAGAGGACATACCTGGAATGACAATATCACCAAGACCAAGCATAGAATAGGGTCTAAGAGCATCACCCGTAGGGAATAAAAGCTGAAAGAAATATGTAACAATGAGATTACTTAAAAAAATTAACAAATCAGAATAATTTTGTTTGGTGTGTACTTTCTGAGGCATTTTTACTAACCTTTATTGGAGCATCGAAGGATTTGGCAACACTAACCATAACTGGAGTAAAGAAAACCCAGAAGATATCATAGAAAAATAGTCCTGCCTGCAAGTCAAGCATAAACAAACACCAAATGATTGAGACATCTTCAAACGAATTTTATTTTCATCTAGAAGTCCAAACAAGTTTTCAAGAATAACATTCAAAAGATGCAGCTCTTACCAAAAGGATGGCACCAGTCTTGAATGATCCAAGAGAGAGCATCTCAATTCCCTGTATTGGCCACATCATTAATTAGAAAAAAAGACATAACCAACAACACTAACAACAGGGATTCGAGTTCACTTTAAACTTAAATAATATGTTATGATAGTGAAGCCACATAGTTATGTATTCCCATATTATACTCCATAAAGTGCAAGGGAAATAACCTGAATGCAGAAGGAAAGGCCGAGAATATTGTTAGCTAGCCAATGTTTTTTCCACGCATACCACGCACAGAAGAACGTTCCAGGGATTCCGGCAACAACTTGGGACTTTGTGAACTCTACCTCCAAAGCTGTATAGGAGAAATGTTTTAGAAATAAAAGAAAACAATATTTGGCATGAAACAAGTAAATCTCAACCAAAAGAATAGAACAATAACTGGATAGAGTAAGAAAAGTAAAAACAAATTCGAAAACAAGACAAACACATATGAGCTTCAATGATCATTACATCAACCAAACTAGTATTCAAAGACAAAGCAAACAATAACCAACAAAACCATAACATCACATCTAAATAAAATGAGAAAAACGGATACCAATGAACATTGAAGGTAAATCTTAGTTACATACATTTGAAATAAGGAAAACGCCAGACGATGAGATTGTCATTCCAAGGATTTGGCAAAAATCTTCTGATGGCTGGTAACAATGTCGCCCTGCAACACACACATAATTATGTCATGAATTGAGCACAGACAGCAGATCACGACCAAAAAAACAGAAGTGTAATTCAGATAAGACATACGAAAGAGCGACAATCCCAAGAACAAAGAAGTAAGCTGTTAGAACAGCATTGACCAAGTCCTTTGAGAGAAACTTGAACAATAAGAAAAGTGAAAGAAGCATAGCACTCCCAACCAATGGGAAACGCATGGCATGTTCTTTAGACATCGTCTCCTACACCATTTCAAACCAAACAAACATTTTAGATTGAATATGAAAAATTGTTTCACTAATAAAGAAACAATCTGATTGCGTCTTTGTCTTACCGTTGGAGGAGTATCCTTGACGGAACGAAAGCAACCAACATAAACAGTGATACATGCTGTGAGAATAACATTCAAATTTGGATTTACTGTCACAACGAGTGGTGCCAATGTCAAACCTGTAACCAAAACCAAAACAAAACCACTCAATTTTGAATCTTTACGCCATAGTTAAAAACAATCAATCACACCCACCAAGCCTAAACCCTAGAGAAACCAAACTGATCTAAAACAAATCCCAAAAACAAACAAAAATTTCATATTTTTCCACCGAATTCTAAGAACAAACCTAAAAAACGAAAAAGTTAACAACTTCATCACCTAAATCAAAAATCAGAAGAAACCCATAACACGAAACAATCACATGATCGTAAAAAACCTATCGAAATTGAAATTCATGAGACGAATTGTAACAATTATGAGTGAAAGAGAGAACAAACCTGCGAGAGCGAGATTGGCAAATCTCTCACAATTCTTCATAATTGCTTCTTGTGTTTCGTTTTACCCTGTACTCTGATGAATGTATATAGAGAGAGAGAGAGAGAGATCCAGTGGTGGGGTCAAAAGATAAAATTTCCACCAGATCTGTTAAAAAACAAAAAAGGATGAAGAAGAAGAAGGAGAAGAAGAAGAAAAGAAGAGTTAAAGAAAGAAAATTAATATACTCGACGACTACGAAAGTTACGGGTCTGTGACCTAATTATGTGACAGACTTATTTCATTGGTGACGTTCACGTGTTTATGACATTACGTACGCATTTTTATTGGTTGATTAATGACATTCATCACCACATCACATATGTATATTTGTTTTCTTATATGGTTAGTCAATAAAATGGTAACCGATACTTTTCTACTTCAACGGAAAACAAAATCAATGTCACAAAACACCTAATTAATTATCGGAGATTTTTACTAGTCTATATTTTGGTACTGTTTGTTTATATATAATCAATGTAAAAATATTATATTATATACAATTTTTAGTATTTTATTCTATTTTAGTAAGTTATACAAAAAATATAGATATATTAATCGGATATTTTAAACAAAATTTGACTCATGGAAGTATAGTAAACGGAAAGAAAAGATGGGAGTCGATTATGTCTGACTCTTTCCACTCTTTCATCTAGTTTTGGTCCTTTTGGATAATTACATGAAATTCAAACCATACTTTTAAATGTATCATACATATTACATACCATCAGAACATTTGGCTACGAGTAAGAGATTCTAGTTCAAAACAATGCTTTGGAAGCACTAAATGATGTGTAAGGTTTTTCATTCATACTTGAGGAAGGAAACTAAAGCAAAGTAATCTTTCATGATCCGAAAGAAAAAAAATTACTCCCAAGTGTTGATGAGTAAAGGAGTATCATTCTTTTCAAGAACTTCCCGCATTTATAGATTCTTGAGGCACAAAACAAACCCAAATTCTCTTTTTCTTGGATTCCAAAAAACGCCCAAGTGTTTTTAAAAAGTATTCCAGAATCTAAGTGTTTAAAACATAGAACGGTAACCTTTTAAGATGGTTTTGATGATCAATAAACTCGGTTTCTTCTTGGGGGCTTTAAGTTCTGGAAAAGATGAAGAAAAGACATCATCAAAAAATGAATCTCTGTGCATTTTGAAAGTAATTTTGGTAACCAGAATCATACCGTTTGACTACCATAGTTTTCATTCCTAGCAATTTCCTCGGAACCATGAGGATGGTTCTCGCCTTTTCTGTGCCTAGGCTTGCTTGAAGTCTCTATTGTTTGAGAAATATAAGGAAAGAAAGTTGGAAGCAAGACAAGACCACGATCCATGTCAAATACATTGGCTCTTAATCGCAGCATCACTTGCGTAAGAGCTTTGATTGCTGCATCAAGACTTCCTGTTATCTATAACCACAAGATAAAGAAACATTGTTTAAGCTCTTTAAAACACACAAAATCGAGAATGTATCAGGCAATAAAGGGTCAAGATTTATTACTTGGACCATCTCCTCATTCTCACGAGCAATTCTTGGTACATCTTCGCCTTGAAAAATGCGGATGTTCGCTTTTGTGACACTCCTCATCTCGGATATAAGAGCTCCACCTTTTCCAATGAGACACCCTACTTGAGAACTTGGAATAAGTACACGAGTAGAGATTGCAGAATCACTTGAATCTTTCCCCACTTTCTCACTGCATCGCGTTTGTAAGCGTAAGGCTGCATTCACCGTTGGGGATTGATCTTCGAAGAACTGATGTACATAAACTTGGTTCAACATTTCACACGTTGAAAAATGAGACTCTCATTCAGAAGAAAAAGTATGCATTACCTCCTTTGCTGATATGAAAATTATGCAATCATCATCTTCATCAGTTTCTGGGGTATGGACTTTGATGGTCGCACCAGATTCTTGCCTAGTCTGATTAATGAAACAGCCACCTTTTCCTATTACACCTCCAACATTTTCAGCTGGGCATATGAAGCAGATAGAAAACACTCTTGCATCGGCGGCATCTCTTGGCGCAGAGTAATTTTTGTGAGAACTCGTTATTGCAGGACTCATTAGAATTCCACCAGGTTGATGCTGCAGGGTACTAGAAGAAGACAGAAAGTAGTTCTGAAAGCGTGACGGATTATCATAAAGCAGAAAGGCAACTTGGTAAAGAGCTTCTCTAACAGCAGAAGGATCTCCAATTATCTGAAAGTCAACCAACAACAACATTCATAAGCTAAATCAGAAACACAACCACACTAACTCAAATCTAGAAAATTCTCCAGAAAGACTTGTTGACATTACCTGAAGAAGCTCATCATGACTCAAAGCCAAAGCACAGATGGGTAGATTATCATTTATAACACGAATCTGAGTATTAGTGTCATTACGCAGTTTTTGGATAACTTGTCCACCTTTCCCAATAAGGCAACCAATTTGATCCGAAGGAACAAGCATCCTCACAGTAACTGTTTGTCTCTCACTAGACTCATCATCGTTATCATAATCACCATCATTGTCAAATTTTTCAGCAACAATCATATCATGAACCTTGAAAAGAGCATCAAAAGCAGGACAGACAAAATCATCATCATCTTCAATATGATTTGTCTCCTCGCTATTAGAATATATAGTAACAACACGCTCATCACAACCCGGTATAGCCTCGTTTATCCTCATGTTTGCTTTTGTCTCAGACCTAATCTGCTTTGCAATTTCACCACCTCTCCCAATAATACTCCCTGCTTTCCTCACAGGACACAAGTAACGATACACAGTATCTTCTAATCCAGCACCATTATTATCTGTATCATCAGAAAAAAAGCTTTTAGCTCTTATCAAATTAGAAACTAAGTACACAACTAAACAAGATCTCTTACCATAAATGTTCCTTGAATAAGCCATTTCTAGAAACGGTTTGGTGAGACAAATACTCGAATCACAAAGCCAGAGGAAGCTGAAGAACATACGAAACACAAATTTAGGGTTTAAGTTAGGTTTCAAATAAGCAACAGAAACAAACTTTCATAACTAATAAGACGACTTCGTTTCTCTATAGATAGATTTTAAGCTCACATCGAGAAACCTAATCGACGACGATCAATACGAAAATCAGATTCTCACGCAACCGATCGATAAAACTTGATAGCTCTTGAACATTGCTAAGAAAACGGAAATCAAGAAACTCTCACCGGAGAAATAAGCAACCGATGATTGACTAATCCGTCCGTGGAAGAATCGTCTCGCCGGAAAATGCAACGGCCTGTCCCCGTCTTTATGCTTCTGTGGCTTTTGGAATTTGAAATTGAAAGAGTAATGAAAGAAGAAGAAAGTCTTTGGGCTCATTAACGTCTATAGGAATCTAAAAGGCCTACCAAGTTTGTGTGGGCTTTTCAATCTTTCTGGCGTCGTGACGACACGTAGCATTATTTAAATAAGCAAAATTAATTTCAAAAATTAATATATTAACGGTCCAAACAATGAATTAAGTTGACGATCCCAAAATTTTTTAATAAAGAAATAATTAAACATAGTTACATTTTTTTGTTCTACTTACATAGATTAAGTTGGTTTTGTAGACTATGATCGTACATGATCCTTCACACAAAAGATTACTTTATAATGTAATAAATTTAATTGTAATATAGCATAGCATCAAAGTGTGGGTAAATTTGTAGTTTAAAATATTGAAAGGATTAAAGAAAGTAATCGATTTAAAACTCTCTTATCATTTCTAATTTCCTACTAGAGTCAATTCAGTCCGGTTGGGGTTATTGGGCCGAGCCTTCTCCATAGGCAGTTTTTACGAATGAAATTAAGTTTTGTTATGTATGTTTTAAAATTTTTGCTATAATAAGATCGAAAAGTTACAAAACTGATAAAAGTGAATTCACAAAACTCTCTCACACGAGATTTAAATGTATATTAGTAATTTTTTTCACAAATAAATTAAATTAAATCAATTGATTCTTTTACTATACTATATATAGTTAGGCATATAATAAATTAACTAGTTTCAATATTCGGCGAGACTAAAAGTTCAGCTAGTCGTATATTAGTCACTACACTTCACTATATCAACTTGCTACTTATATTCTTGTTGAATTTTATTTTCGAAATAGTAAAGATAATACGAAAAAAATCAATTTGATATAAAATATGAATAGTGAAGCCTGCTAAATTTACTGTCGGCAGTGGGCTACTCACGGCCACGGACCCATATTGCAGAATTTTATTAGTTTCCAATTATTTTTTTTGTTTTCATAATAATTTTTTGTACTTTACGATTCCAATATATTAGATGGAAAGTGGAGTCTAAAATCCTTCTTTTTTTTGACGGCAGAGTCTGAAATCTTTGTAATCACAGTTTCTTTAATCTTTTCTTCTTTTGCTAAGCTTTGATCACGGGAACGACGAACAAAATTTCAAATATTTAATAACATGACAATGATATAAAGTGTAATTCGTATCAAAACAACAAAGCATCCTTTTTATTAGGAGGAACTCTTAATTATAGTTATGATGAAAACAAGCTTTGAAGGGATCACCTCTTTTTTACATTCATAATTTTGTTAAAAAATTCGGTAATTTTAAGGATAAAAAAACATTGGAAGATTTGTTTTCAATAAGGGTGAGCATAATTTATTTATTTTTGGAGCAAAAAGGGTAAGCATAATTCTCTTGTTATTCGACGTCTCGTATCCATTGCCAAAGAAACGTAGTTCTGAAATAAGACAAACTTTTATTTTCGATTGGAAACGAGAAACGGGCGGAAACGGAGATTTTTCGAGTCCCGTTTGAGACAAATATAATATTAAAATATAGTTAGAAATAATTATATATATTTATAGTATATTTATATGTCATATAATGTAATAGAGAATATTATAAAATATAGTTGACTTCTTTAAGCTTATTACTTTATGTTTTGTTCATCTAGATTGGATATTTTTAGTTTTTCTAAGTTTTAACTATATTATTCCCTCTCTTTCAATATAAGTGATGTTTTAGAACTGAAGAGCTAAAAACATCCAAATTAGTTTGAAGGATAATTTTTTGTATAGATAGTGTTTTTGTAACTTTATTAGCATTTTCTTAAAGCACAAAACATAAATAATATACAAATTGGAGACATGAGACTTTTGTGATTTCAAGCTTTTACACGACATACATCGCTTTACCCATGTTATAGTAGGCAATTAGGCATCTCTTAGGAGTAGGTGTCGGCTAATTTTATTTTTTTCCAACAGCTTATGCATTATTCGTTTTGTAAATGTTACCAAAATAAGAATACTATCACAAATTACTAAAAATGCATGTCTTAGCAATCCATTACTCTTTTTTATTAGTATAAATTAATAACTAAACACTTATACATTTTATAGTTCTTAACTGAATAAAAAATCTTACTGAATTCTTCTTTATATGAGTTTTAAATTGATTGGTATAAGCTTTTCTTAACATACAATAAAATACGGTTTTTCTGTTGGTTTCTATAAATGTTAAGCAAATGGAAATGTAGAATTTATTAGTTCTGTGTTTTTCTAAGATATTAAAAGAAGATTAAATTTTAATTGGTAATCTGAAAATAACATAACATTTTAACCTTTGTAAGAAAATATACTCCATTTTTTCACTTTCAGTAATGTCACTTTAAGGTTTTGCAAAGAACAAGATATGATCATTCATTTTATTTTTAGGTTTAGAACAAGGAAAAAAAAACTCAACAAACATAACCATTCGTGGTCTTAGTTTAACAACATACAAAAAAGTAGTACATTGTATTAAAACAACTCAAATTGGAATGCAAATATCTTTCGAACAAGCAATGTTTATATGAGTTCTTTATCAAAAAAAAAAAGTTTACCAACTGTACAACCTTCTGAGATAGCTAATGGAGATTGTAAAGAATTTTCGTATTCATATTTTTTCTCCTAATTCAATTTGATTAACGTGGAGTTGCCAACTTAAATAAATAAAAATACTTTAGAGAGTAGCATTATAATTGAAACGATTTGTTAAACCATATAATCGACATCTATGAGTCAAATCAGTAGAATAATCGTTCTATGAGTAGAGCTAGGGACGGGTTCACAAAAATATAGCTAAATTTTCGAAAGCATAATTCGATTTCATTAGATTTTTTGGTTACCACGTCACTTTCGGATTTAGTGGAATATGATTCGAGTAGAATTTGACAATTTGATTGAAGACACAATTTCCTTATACTAAGCTCAACGCATTAATCAAAACCGATCGAATGGCTACATATTCCGTTATTCCGCTACACAAACTCGCAAATTGTAAAATGCCTTGACGGTTCTTTTAAGAGGCTAAAACCAGTGTTTTTAAACCCAACTTAAGCCATCTATTCTTGATACGTGTTATATATATGCGTTAATTATATTTTTGGGTAGTTTATGTTAATTGTGTATATTTATATTTTGAATGAAGAAAATGAACAATACCACACGTTACTGTAGTTGACCGGACAAAAATGTAACGGACAACAACTAAATTCGATTGGAGTTTAATGTCTCACCAAGAGCAAAATCTGCCATGGTATATATGTATATAACTATAGGCTTACCTCACACTCATGCCATGGTATGTAACTATGTATATAGCTATAGGCTTTTAAGTTTTACTCATCAATCAAAATGTTATATATTTATCCATATTTGTGTCAATCCATTACACTGTCGCATGTGGAAGATGTAACATATATGGTTTAGATGATAGATCTTAACCTCAAATTTTGGAAATAACATAAAATTGCTAAATAATACAAACAGGGAAGATATGCATCTTATCAACAAAAATGGTAGAGCCTATAATACAAAGCGATCAACTAAATGTTGGGTTTGATTTTAGGATTAATCATATCTTAAGACGACCTTAGAGTCTCGTCGTATCTCTCGTGATACCTACCTTGTCCCTTATCTTTTTTTTCGTGACCATGTACCTGCATACATATGTGCATATCATAAAATAATATCATGATTATAAAATCATGAAATATATCATTATTGTAACTTTGTAAGAAAGCAAAAACAATTGCACATGCCAAACTACTGTTAAAAAAGAACATGACGACATTACATTATTTTTACGTGAGGCACAACAACAAACAATTAGAGCAAATTTTACTACATGGATTAGTAAAAATAAACTTAAAGAAAAAATAAAATAAAGAGGTTGATTATCTTAAAAATTGCACTTTTATTTTGTAAGTAGTCTAAGAAAATAACATGTTCAAACTGTATACGTAATGGTGAATTCACATTTAAAAATCATATTACTAATATGTTAATAACAAACAAATATGAATATGAACTCAATTAGAAACGCTAATGCGATTAGTTGGAAACAAATTATGCCATACAATTTCTTGAGAAAATATAATCACATAATATATAGAGGTAGGACATAACGAAAAATAACGTGTGTTATGTTATTGTCATTGATTAACTTAGAGTATTTAATGAATGGTCTTATAATTTGACAACTCCGGTTTCCACGAGGAGTGAAACAAAAGTGATAGTCATGTGCTTAATCATGATTAGTAGATAACCTTTTCTCCAATTATTGAACCTTATTCAGGCTTAATACACTCGAGGGATTTAGTTACCTAAATATAATTGTCGGTAGCTTGAAGTTATCCTAAAATCGATTATCTGCTTCCAAATTTATATTGTTAGTATCAATTAAACCCATCATTATTAAGAGAAGTTAAATCCTAAATTAGGCTAAACTCATAGCACTGGCAAGTGGGCAATTTGGCAAAAATAAACAGAATTTTAGACATCTGGTTTTATGCACTGTGCAGACAACGAATCATCTGTGCTCGTGCAGCATGCGATGAATCCTAGCCGTTGAATTTAATACTCCATTATCAACGGTGAAGATAAACTCTAACAAAAAGTTTTAGACAATTACCTCAAAAGAAGAGGAATACCAAAAAGCTGCCTTTGGAAATCTTAAATGTAGTTGAACGGTTAGTGGTAGTTAGACTGATAAAATAATTAAACACATTTTATTTTTGTAATTAGTTAATTTACTTATATTTAAATTTAGAAAATTAGGGGTCAAATATCAAATTTGAAAAGTATGAAAAGTGGTAATTCAACATCACAGTCAAAGTATACTCCAACCAACAGTGAAAAAACATAAATGTCAGAAAAAAACATGGGTTGTATATTATTTTAAATACTAACAATTTTTTTGAAGAAAGAAAACAAATTTGGGAATTGAAGACTCTGCAAAATACTGCAAGGAAGACATACGAGCAAACGAACTTTCAGAGCTTTTGAGGAAGCCAATTTTTTAAGGGCTTGTGGCACATTGGGGCACTTTATGAGTTTTTATGAGCATATGGGGCACTTTGGTGGGAGTAGGTACTTTTTCTGAGTTTTTTCACTGTACAAAAAAAATCAATACAATTTTGCCCTTGCCCTCTTAACAAACGAATACCCAACAAATTAAAAGAGAATGAGATTAGTTTCAATCGTGGGCCGTCCAATTTGAAATACATGTTCAGATTTAATGGTCAAGATTGGGCACAGAAAACAGTGTAACAAAAAAATAAAATAAGAGTATTTAATGATAAATAGACGTTTAGAAGGTACCAAAAATTATTAAAATTTATTTTGAAACCCAATATATTATAATTACATTTTTGTCTTCATTTTGAAACCCATATTACTATATTTTATTTGTATAATTATATTAAACTTTGTTCATTTTTATTGTACATTTGTTAGTTGGTAAATGGATAGCTTGTATATGACAATAAATAGTTACACAGAAAAATCAATTTCTTATGGATAGAGTGTGGTGGACAAAACTAAATAGTTAGAGCTTTCGATAAAGAATGAAATTCCGATTTTGATGTTAATATATTAGGATTTAGATTTTGAATTTTGACTTAGAAGTTTGATGGATCTGAAGATGGAGAAGCTTGTGGGTATCATGACAATGATGTAATTTCAGCAAAAGTTTGTTCGATTTTAGAAAAGGATGGGATTTGGGAAGAGCATATCATGTCGAAGGTAATCCTCGATGTCGGCACGCTGAAAAAACTCCGATAAAGCATAATCTCATTTGTCGTCGTCGAGTGGTGGTGGAAGGCGGAAAAGATCGATGAGTTTCTTTGTGGTGTTCACTTTACAATCCTTCATTTTCTACTCCTCATACATATTAGGTTTTGAATTTTCTAATTCAATTGTTTTTTTTTTTTTAATTTTCATTTTTTTGTCAAATTCATGGTAGGTTTATAATGGATAGAGCAAGAGCCATGAAAGTATTTCACGACGATTACCATGACAAAGAAAAATCTAATGTTCTCATCTCCATGTCCACATAAATATGCCTATTACATTACACAATGTTTCAATCACTACCGTCAATCCCCTTTGAAACTGTTGGTCACTATTAAATGGAGAACCATACACTAGATCCTAAACCCTAAACCCTAAATCCTAAACCCTAAAGCCTAAACCCTAAACCATAAACCCTAAACACTAAACCCTAAACCCTAATTGCGAAACCCTAAACCCTAAACCCAAGATACTAAACCCTAAACCCTAGATAATAAGTCCTAAACCATAAACCGTAAATCCTACCCCCTAAACCCTAGACACTAAACTCTAGATACTAAACCACAAACCCTAGACATTAAACCCTATATATTAAACCCTAAACCCTAGACATTCAACCCTAGTCCCTAAACCTAAACCCAATACCCTTAACTTGTGTTGAATCAATTATTAAAGTTATTTTATTGCAAAGCTTGTGTTAAATCAAGTCTTATATTGATGGAAAGATGAATTTGAACTATTAATTCCTAGATATTTTTGACCATCCATATGTTCACATCCATCATCTAGTAGGTTCATATAGAGTGTGATGAGTATAAGTTTTCTCAGTCATTAAACAACGTTTATCTGATTTAAGGACCTCGAATGAAAAGAAGAGGTTGCAAAGTCCTTAAGTGATAAAACAATATGCACACAAGTGCATTTGTGTTATTAAAAGCTGATCATCAAAATCTAAACCCTAAACCATACCCTTGATACTATACACTAGATACTAAACCCTAAACCTTAAATCCTAAACCCAAGATACTAAACCCTAAACCCTAGATACTAATTCCTAAACCCTAAACCCTAAATCCTAACCCCTAAATCCTAACCCCTAAACCCTAGTTCATGAATTCTAGATACTAAACCCTAAACCCTAGACATTAAACCCTAGATACTAAACCCTAAACCCTAGACATTAAACCCTTGTCCCTAAACCTTAACCCTAAACCCTAAACTTGTGTTGAATCAATTATTAGATTTATTTTATTGCAAAGCTTGTGTTGAATATATCAAGTCTCATATTTATGGAAAGATGAACTTGAACTATTAGTTCCTAGATATTTTTGACCATCCATATGTTCACATCCATCATCTAGGTTTATATAGAGTGTGATGAGTATAAGTTCTCTCAGTTATTAATCAACGTTTATCTGATTTGGGGAACTGGAATAAAAAGAAGAGGCTGCGAAGTTCTTAAGTGATAAAACAATACGCACACAAGTTTATTTGTGTTATTAAAAGCTGATCATGAAGATTTCTTATTCCACTTTTCGCATTTTCATGTCCACATAAATGTATCCATTAGATGATGACCATGACAAAGAAAAAGTCCAATGTTCTCATCTCCATTTCCACATAAATTTGTCCATTAAAAAATGACCATGACAAATAAAAGATTTCATATTCATGTTCACATAAATATGTCCATTACATTACACAATGTTTCAATCACTATCGTCCATCCCCTTTGGAACTGTTGGTCACTACTAAATGAAGAACCATATACTAGACCCTCAACCCTAAACCATACTCTTGATACTATACCCTACAATCAACTTAGGTAATTATGTTCCTCTGATAGGTTCTCGCTGGTTCTGCCTTCTCACCTTGTGGAGCTTCCGTTTTCTGTTAATTAACGAGAAAGCAAGTTTGTAATCAGACACTTAATTGAAACCAAGGATACCAAATCTTCTCATGTATACAAGATCAGTGTTTTGAGTGATAATAACTAATAATGTTCATAAATATAAAGAATCTAACTCTCGGAAGTGGAAAAAGTTTCAACAATTGGAAGGAACAATAATGTCACAGATTATATGATATAGTTCATACTCAAACTCAGAATATATAGTAAACTTTCATTATACAAACCAAACATAATCTAGCTAAGACACCAATAACTAGCCTATGAATTTCACTAAGACTTAAACTCTCGCATTGAACTTTAGGATCTGAAAAGTATCAAACAATAAAACAAGAACACAAATCCAACAATTACTCAAACAAGGTCAAACACGAAATGAAAGAATTGCAGAGACATATTAAAGCATAAAATCAATTTGGGGAGAAACATAATCTGAATCTGTTTCATTAATGGCAAATTTTCAAACACCCATAAGAAAACACGTACCATAGAAAGCGAAAACCCCACAGCCCAAGTTTTTTCTTCTCTCTCAAGCTTAAATCTGAAACCACTAATCTAGAATGAATTAGAATTGAATACTCTCAGGAAATCAAATCAATCAGAAATTAGAAAATCCTCTCATTTTATAGATCTGATGTGGAATAAGATAACTATATAATTTTATAGATCGGAGACCACCAGAATAGTTAGGAGCAGAAGAAGGCACCGAACGAGACGACTAGTAAGTCATGAAGTCCTCGTATTTGGACTTTGATTTTTCTATAAGATTTGTTTCCATCGTCTTTCTTCTCTCTCGTCGTCCGATCGATCTGTTGAAGAGATTGAATCTCTCTTTCGTTTCAGATCTGCAACTATTTTTGGTTATTTTGGAAGAGTTTGTGTGGTTCTCTATTTTGTTTTAATATTTGAATGATTTTTGGGAAGATCTGTCGTCTTCATTTTTATTGAAAGATAGGGTGAGAAAAAATAATAAAAGAGGAGAGAGAGAGTTATAGTTATTTTAATTAAATAATGATTTATTATAAAACAGATTTTGAGTGAACGTGAGGATGAAACTAGATAGAAATATGTGTTGTAGAGTGAGTTGGGGGTATTATAGTAAAAAAACTTAAAAAAGTGTCTACTACCTCTAATGTACTCTAGAAGGAGATTGAGTTTCATAAAAGTGCTCCATAGAGCAAAATTCTCATTTTTTAATACGATTTTGTTTAATTTAATTGATAAGAAGATGAAGAAAATTATCTTTTTCGTAGTAAAAATGTTTTGACCACATTGGAACTAGTGAATCTGATTCTGATTAGGGTTTAAAAAAAAAACATGATTATCTCCAAAAATCACGGTGTTAATGACTAGGCTCCAGACAGCAAATCATAGTAGGTACTCGTTAACCGTGACGCAGCCTTGAAAAGATATGATTCCTTAATTTTATTTTGAAATACATTAATTTTGCATGCTTTATGCAATGTGGTGTCAATTATTCTAAAATTTTTAAACCCAACCTTGCTGGTTAGAATTAAAGACTGGTTTTTCGAATCTTCGTATATTTTGATACTGTAATATGCTGCTGAATTAATAATAGTTACTCGATTCTATATATGCCTTCAATAAAAAGAAAATAATTCATGATTATATATATATATATATATATTTCATGATTATATATTTATGTGTACATCATACATGTTCGTGTAGAAATTTGAATTTTGACCTTTCAAAGCTTGTTTTTAAACACATCTCGATCGGAAGTGATTATTATTAAGAAGTAAATTAACTTACATCAAATACGGTTGTCGGTTGATGTCACTCGAAACACTAGTGTGGTGTCTCTTGTGAAACTTCCAAGTTCCAACATTCAAATTAAAAAAGATCTGAAAAAATTAGCCGAAAATTAAAGGCAATTACATGAAATGCATGGTTATTCTTAGATTTTTCGTGTTTGTGTTACTTTTCTGTAATTCACTATATGTTTGAGAGTAAATGTCTCTTATACATGTTCAGAATTTGTATTTAGAGGACATATTTCAACAAGGTTCAATCACTATGAGCGAGTAAGTTGTCTTTTTGTCAACTTTTTATTTGCAAAAATAGAATTTACACATCTAGTCTTTCTATTACATTTTGAGTACTATTCTTAAGAAAATACTACATTTTGAAAACTATTTGTGTTTCTCGACCAATGTTTAACATAAAGAACCTTAATTAATTATTTGTATTCACCCACTAATAACACTATAAATATTGAATAAATGGTGTTAAAAGAGAAGAAAACAAAAGATGGCCCATTTGGATACTAAAGGCAAAAAAGGTTGCAGAAGAAAAGTCACACGCTTCCAAAGTTCCTAACCATCAAAACCGCCTGCGACCCTCCCATGTGCAGATGTGCTTTCTCTCTCCCTCTAGCACTACCAAATTTTGTTTTGGGGATGCTCGTGATTATTTCAAAACTTTGCAGCTACATTTTAAAAATCTTTATTTTCAATTTCTTTTTAAATTATCTCCTATATATAAAATCATCACACGAAAGAAAAGAATCCGACTTTTTTTTCTGCTTGCTTTGGTGGAGGAATCGAACTTTTTGTCAAATTTAAGCATTGATAAAAACCTAAAATTTGAAAATTTAAAATTTAGTTGAAAAAATCAAAGTTTACCTCTATATCCGTTTAAAAACGAAGCATAAAAATAAATGTGAAAATTAATGTCAAACGTGTAGAACAGGTGAACAAGCCAACAAATGTAACAAAACATTCAATGATGTTTGGGTTTATTTACTTCAATAACTAATCAAAATAACCAATTTTTTTTTTGCTTTTTCTTAAACCATGTTTCAAAGTACATGCGTTTGTGCCGTATGTTTTGCTGCAAAATAATAAATTCACCATCGAAACCCTAAAATAAAACATTTTTTGCAGAGATTTGTTTTTCTTTTTATAAGTAAAAGGTAGATAAAAATAAAAATGTAAAAAAATAAATAAAACCTAGGGAAAACAGTTAAAGCAGTAAATGAAGGGGTCAAAACATTCTATAAATTCCACTTCAACCATCAACCTTCTTCTTCACTCCCATCAACTATCTTTCTCCTTCACATTCCATTATCTCTCACTCTCCTCCATTAAAGCGCTGCACTTTCTCAAAGAGAATGTTCATGTAATAAACATCTTCCTTTCAAAAACCCTTTTTTTCTCTCTCTTGCTTATAATGTATAAAGTTCTAATTTTTGTTTGAAATTTTGTTCAATTGCAGGGGAAAGATGAGTCTTTTGGGAATTGCTCTGTTGTGTTTTGCTGCAATGGTGTGCTCTGTTCATGGTTATGACGCTGGATGGGTCAATGCTCATGCTACCTTCTATGGTGGAAGTGATGCTTCAGGAACAATGGGTATGAGCTCTCAATATGTTCTCTTAAATGTCTCAATGAAAACTAAATCCAGGAAATTCAAACTTTTGTTGTTGTTGTTGTTGTTGTCTTTAGGTGGGGCTTGCGGCTACGGTAATCTCTACAGTCAAGGATACGGTACCAACACGGCGGCGTTGAGCACTGCTCTGTTCAACAACGGTCTTAGCTGCGGCGCGTGTTTCGAGATCAAATGTCAGAGCGACGGCGCGTGGTGTTTACCTGGTGCTATCATAGTCACAGCCACCAATTTCTGTCCTCCTAACAACGCTCTTCCCAATAACGCTGGTGGTTGGTGTAACCCTCCGCTTCACCATTTTGATCTCTCTCAGCCGATTTTTCAACGCATTGCTCAGTACAAAGCTGGTGTTGTCCCTGTTTCTTACCGAAGGTAAAACATAGATCTTTACTGTTACAATTACAAAGTCTTAATCTTTTTGCTGTTTTTTATTAGGTATATAGTATAGTCAAATTTCTTGATATGAGTCTTCATAGTTGCTCTGTTTCTTAAAGAAGACTAGAGTTTTACTGTTGAAAGTTTCAATCTTTATTCAATTTTCTTGTTTTCACTGTTGGTGAAAAGCTTCAATCTTTATTTAAAATGGGTCTTCATAAATCTAGTTAATTCTCTGGTTTCGTTATTTAACATTTCTCAAATGGCTCTGTTATTTAACTGATGTTTTTTTGTTTGTTTTATGTGTAGGGTTCCGTGCATGAGAAGGGGAGGCATCAGGTTCACAATCAATGGCCACTCTTACTTCAACCTTGTCTTGGTGACCAATGTTGGTGGTGCTGGAGATGTTCACTCTGTAGCGGTTAAAGGTTCAAGAACAAGGTGGCAACAAATGTCAAGAAACTGGGGTCAAAACTGGCAAAGCAACAATCTTTTAAATGGTCAAGCATTGTCCTTTAAGGTTACTGCTAGTGATGGTCGAACCGTAGTCTCGAACAACATTGCACCAGCTAGTTGGTCTTTTGGACAGACCTTCACCGGCCGTCAGTTCCGTTGAAATTGTGTCAAGTTCGTTATTATATAGTTTAGGGTTTGTGTAGTAGTGGTTGAGGAAAGAGGAGAGAAAGAGACAGAGGGTTTAAGGCTTTTTAGGGTTTTAAATGGAGAGCCTTAAAACTTCTTCTTTGACTCTGAGGGGTAAAATGGAGAAAGGAGCTTATTTTAAAAGGGCTCTTTTAGTCATTTTAAGGATTAGGGTTTTAGTAAGTGGGTATTGAGTAGTAGAGTGGTGTGTCTAAGGGACCTCTATGTTTCACCAATGGGTTCCTTTGTTTTATCACTTTTTATTTTGTTTTATCTTTTTTTTTTCTAGCTTCTGTCTTGTGGTTTAAAAAAGCAGAAGTGGGTAGGGGCAGAGGAGGAAATTTACCACCCGCCATGTGTTTTTCTTTTTGGGTCGTTTTGGTTTATGTTATGAAGTTGTAATGTAAGGGTTAAAGTTGTTTAAGATCAGCTCACCTATGGGTTTGATAAGTGTTTTGTTACCACACTATGAATTTTATGTGTTTTGTGTGATTTTAAGCTTATGCCTTTCTTTGGAAAGAACATCAATACTCTTGACTTTGAAACTTCAGTGAATATTGAAAATGGAGGTGTGAATAAATATATCATTCCAAAAGGAGTTATAATAACACCAATGACCATGTGATTATGAACATTCTTAGCAAGGTTAATTGAATACTACTTGAATTTGAATTTGAAACTCTTAAAGCTTATTTGGAGATGGATATTTAGTTGAGAATAAGTAGCATTTCAAAAGGAAAAATAAGAATCAATGCCCATGTGATTATTGAACATTCTAGGAAAAGAACAATAAATAATGGAACTGTTGACTGTTGTTAATTTCGGTACTTGATCATAAAAGTATAAACAAGTAGGTCACTTTTTTGGTTGTTAATAATCAAAAACTAAAAGCCTAACAAAATGATCTACTAACTTTTGGTATATAATGGTTTTGATGGAAAAATAATTGCCATAATGTTATCAAGAGTGCCATTTCTTCATATATTTTCAACTGAATATCATGAGTGTAATTAACCTTGCCTTGTTGGCTTGTGGAGGATGTAAAGTTGCAAACTAAGAATTATTTAGCCTGATGTGGTTTATTTGGTTCGGAATTTAGTAGCATTTTTTTTATTATCTGGTGACTTATCAGTTAAAAAATCTAAGTTTCATATTTGTATTTTTTGTTCTAATCATGTTTACATGTCGTAGAATGTAACTAGAGAAAAGTAACACCCGTTTGATATTTGTAATTTAAATCATCGTCTTTGAATCTTAAAGTTTGATGTAGTTTTATGATATAACCGAATCTTGTGTAGTTCTTATCCGTTTTGCTAATCATACAAATTTACCCTTTTTTCGAAAAAGGGTAAATCATACTAGGACCTAAACCCTCGCTACATTAGAAGATGAGTTTTTGATAAACAAAAATAAAGTTTAATATGTATATAGGAAAAACATATAATGTTGAATTTTTTAATACTATTAAAAGTCTGATAAATAAGAAAAAAAACAACAACTAAAATCATGATTTAATATTTCTGAAAAAACGTAAACACGTGTAAAAAGTGAATAATAATTTCATGTACTATGATAATAAATGTGTCATGTTATAGATGAAAAGACGGTGAAGGAGGAAAATGCAAAGCTGTATTCCATATTCGATTACAACATTTGAAGCTTAAAGAGAGTAGAGACATTTCACAACTTCTGCTTTGTCTCCTTTATCTATCTGTCCGTTTGTTTCATTTCTGAAGCTTGGTGTTGCATTTACTTCATGACAAAAGTATTATAGAGAGAGAGACAAGAGAATTTGCAAGTCCCCATTTGTCAGATTCTTTTCTTATTTTTGAAGCCATTTGTCAGAATCTTCCCGGAGACTTTGTTTTCTTTTAATGTTAAGCATTTATAGTGTTTGGCCAATCTCATTCTTAGCTAGTGGTAATTACACTAGTTTTGTAATTGATCGTGTGTTGAGAGGGTTAAGTAATCAGTATTGGCTATCATTATATTATCATTGCTAACTTTTACTATTTAGGGGTTTGAATTGAGTTTCCGATTTTGTTACATTCGAACTTAAGATAGAAACTGAATATAATTTAGTTCAATTTGATTAATTTTGGTGCAAAATTGGTATATATATAGCAAAGCACTTTATCTCATTTAAAATATTTTAAAAGAAATTACGAAGATTTTTGTAGAGATTTCAGACGATAATAAACATAGAAAAAAAAAGTTTTTCATCTTAAAAAATAAATCATAACAAAAAAGTGGTAACTAAATTTCAAAATTTTGGTTGGGGTAACTAAATGAGTCTTTGAGCTACTAAAATGAAATATTATTAGTTGTATATAAAATTTAGTTGACAAGAAACAAAACAAATTGTCAGAAAATTAAATAGCTTTCGAGTCGCAGTTTTGGAGCTCTCACTGTTTAAAATGTTTCAGAAAACAGGTAAGCTTCATCATAGACACGTCGCTGTCTCGAGTCCCGTGTACAACAGAAACGCGTCTACGTTTTGTCTTTGTAACCCCATCAACGGCGTCGAGATGTCCACGTCATTGCCACGTGTCGATTCCTCAACAGACGTGACAGAAAGAAATCGATCCTCCACCGTCCGATCTCTGCTTCACGTTTTAGCACACAAGTGACAAAGTAGTGAAGTAAGAAAATTGGCGAGTGTATCAATGTTGAAGAATGGGCCAGGCCCGTCTCGGTACTACATAATATAGGCATCGGCCCATTACAAGCCCAAATTATTTTAAAGGGAATGATTATTGAGGATTCTGGTGCCTTTGTTGAGCATTCTGCATCATGTTATTAGGCTGTAGATTCGTCTGCATATTTCCATAGCCTCCTTGTTGTTGTTGCTGCTGCTGTTGTTGCGGTTGCTGAGTTTGTGTTTGCTGCGTTTGCATCATTCCGCTGCTGTTAAACACTGCAAAGACAGGACAAAAGAAATGGTTGGCGAATCGGTTTTAAATGTAAGCAAGCCATTATTAGAAGATTTATTTACTTACTCTGGTCACCCAACATTTGAGAAGAATGGCTTCTTTGGGGATTTGTACCCGAAACTCCAAATTGCTGAGAACAATAAAAATCCAAAGAGATCAGATTAAGACAATGTTCATCATTCGGATTTGCGAAACTTAGTAACATAGAGGAGTTTTAGAGCTAACCTGCATCCTAGGAACAAGTGTCTGAGATTGCATAGACGACATGTTTGGTATCTAGAATTAAAAGAAACAATCAACACCAAATCTAGTAACCAGGAAGTATAATTTAGTAATCGGGGAGCCTTGTGCAGAAGGGCTAAAGAGAGGTGACTGACCATTTGGCTACTTGGGGAGCCTTGAGCAGAAGTAAACAATGCACTATTGGCTCCACCTGAAAACTGGTTTAAGTGACGGTTCATCGCTGGATTGAGCTGTCCTTGAGACATGCTATGCTGAATATGTCCACCTGAGAGCTGTCTAGCTTGGAATTGTTGGTGCGCGGCCATTGGCTGGGAATATGGCATCTGATGTTGCCCATGTAACTGAAAAATAAGATAGAACTCAACTTGAAAAACTAAA
Source organism: Arabidopsis suecica (assembly GCA_019202805.1). Classification (NCBI taxonomy): domain Eukaryota; kingdom Viridiplantae; phylum Streptophyta; class Magnoliopsida; order Brassicales; family Brassicaceae; genus Arabidopsis; species Arabidopsis suecica. The sequence goes on along the minus strand of CM032909.1, from coordinate 877,961 downwards.
CAAGACAAAAAGCTTGTTTCATTTGATTCTACCATTGGAAACTATGAACTGTCACAGCCAATTTATATAAAAGCTTGTGCCAAGATCTAGGATCATTTCCAAGAGTATATCATTCACTTGACATATGTTAACTTGCATACATACTTTAGTCATCTAACGATACTGCTTAATGATTCAAATAATTGACATAGGTTTGGTATGATCTTTTTCGCTTCACAGCATCTATTCCCTAACTATATTGTAGTTCCATCTCTCTTACCGTCTGAAACTTCTGCTGAGCTTGCCCATGCATATCATGAAGTGCTGGTATCTGACTCTACACAAAGAATACGCATGTTTCCCGATAAAGCAGCATAGTAGGAAAAACTGTCAATTGCTACGTCTGCAAATTTTAAACCCTACCTGACCCAATCCCTGCATAGAAGATTGCCTGAGCTGTTGTTGTTGTTGTGCAAGTAGTTGCTGCTGATGTTGAGGCAACTGCATTAATTTTGACCTTTGCTGCTGCTGTTGAAGCTGTTGCTGGATTTGTTGCTGAGGCGAAGGTGCATTAACCATACCCGTAGCGCGAGGAGAATTGGAATATGGTAAAGGAGATGTTGTGTTATCAAAATTAGGACCAGATGGAGATGCAGCTGATCTTCCCATAAACTGAGTTCCAGAAACCTAAAAACACACAAAGACATACCTCCAAAGTCAATAATTCTAACAGAAGTGATAATCATCAAAACTAGAGAGAATGATCTAGTTGCGTAACTTAACCTGCATCATTCCTTGATTGTTGATATTGTTTGATTGGCCAGGTAATGCAATCTTACCTAATGAAAGAGAATTTTGGACCCATCAACAGCGTGAGAATGCCATTGGTAATATTAAAAAAATAAACAAGATTCAAGCATTGGGTTTACTTCTACCAGACAGATCAATGAAATCGTTACCTGCATCGTTGATAATTAGCACATCTGCCAGATGTGGTGGAAGTGCAGTAGTTATCTGTCTCTGGTCTGGAGGCAGTTTTGTTCCTTGAAACACAATTGTAAAAATAATGAGATGGAACTCAGCAAAACCAAAAATTGCAGTTTCTTACCAAATCAAATGATTTGATGAGCCGTTAAAGGGAAACTGAAGCCGCTTACCAGCGCCATCATTTACAGCTGCTCGAAGCATGCTCTCCTGCTCCTGAATCTTTGCAGCTTGACCTTTATCCATAGTTGGAAGCATAGACGGGCCTTGACGAGTGCCAAATCCGTAAGCTTTACGAGTATCCGCTAATACTTTCTCTGCATTTTCACAAGCTGCTGCAATCATATCCATCCTCGCCTGTAAAAACAAACCACAACAGAACTCTCTCAAAATCAGTATAAGCCTAAAAACGGATGATAAATCACAACAAAAATGCACACAACACACCTTTAGCCTTTCAATTTGCATTGGTATTGGCAAACTCTGAACGCCTTGAAGCAACTGCTCTCTCTTGGCATTATCATCAGTTTCCATCTCCGGAAGTAATTTCGAAGATAACATAACCGGTAAAACTGCAGATTCACTAATAAATGCTAAGCTAAACCAGTTCATCACACTCACAATTCAATAACTTATCAGCCAAAACAAAAACAAAAGAGACCATACTTCCAGCATTCATAGCATTGACGTTCTTCGGAAGCACGACAAACGCATTGGAAACTTTCTTCACTTCCTCCACAATGTTAAAAAGCTCAAGATTTACCATCGAATATTGCCCTAGAATATCCTGCCTGTAAAAAAAAATCAATCCCTGTTACCAAAAATTCATCATAAACAAGAAAGAAACGTCAAAAGATCAAATTCTGGATTCGACGATGAACCATTTAGGAGTAGTGTTGGTTCGACCATAAGCGTCGAAATCTTCAAGGATTCGAGAAACGGCTTTGACCAAGCTAACGGCTCGTGTCTTCAATGACTCAAGATTCAGTTCCTTCTCCAACTTCGGATTTAGCTTCTCAGCCACCGGAGGAGGTGGTTGCTGCGGTTGTGTCTCCATTGATACACAGAGCTCCTAAACAAAACCCTAATTCCAAAATTAACGTAATTAGGGTTTCTAACATCACAGCGATTGAACCATTAAATTAGGTTTTCGATTCCTTTAAACATCAATCTATAAAAACAACTAATTTTCGATTTTCGAATCTGGAATCAACTAATTTATAGATCAAGTTTCTACAATCTCTTTTTGATTTGAAATTGACACAAAGTTTCGATTAGAAAACACAAGAAAAGAAGAAACTTACGAGTAGAGAATGAAATCACACAGAGGAATGCGAAAGCAAGATTGGTCTAAGCGCAAAATTTTGAAGAAGGCTTGACTTGGAGTAGTTAGTTATTGGAGAAGACGAGAGAGTGTGTGAGAGAAATAGAACCGGGAAATAGAACAAACCAAATCCATAATATATATGTTTCTCTTTGAAAATTTACAATGTTGCAACAAACAGACATAGCGGATTAAACCGTTTGCGGACTCGACCGTTCTATTTTTTAGGACAGACAATAATCCACTATGGACCAAGTTTTTAGTTTCTTTCATATAAACTTGTTGGTCCGTGGTAGATTTCTTTTATTTTCTCTATTCACAAAACCACTAACCAAAATTCTGGTGAATAAAAAACGGTCGAGTATCCAAATAAGTCCGCCCTGCAACCATTCAAGGATTGGTGCTTACAATGTAAAAATCAGGTTATGTCAAGCTTTATATATTACTCCCTCCGTATTTTAATAATTGTCGTTTTAGGATTTTCTTTTTTTAAAAATTAGATGTCGTTTTCAAATTTCTATGCAAAATTTCTTACTTTTTAATGTTTTATGATGTCATAAAACATTAAAAAGTAATAAATTTTGCATAGAAATTTGAAAACGACATCCAATTCAAAAAAGTAAAAATTCTAAAACGACACTTATTAAAATACGGAGGGAGTACTTATCAAGGTTGCAACCAATAAACAAAGCGGATTAATCCGTTTGCGGACTGTACTGTTCTGTTTTTAAGACGGACAATTATCCATTACAGACCAATTTTTTTTTCTTCTTTCAAATAAACAATTTGTTAATCCGTGACAAATTTATTTTATTTTTCTCTATTCACAAAAATGCAAACCAAAATGTATGAATGGTAAATAAAAAACGGTCTTGTACGCAAATTCAGCCCCGCTGCAACCATTCAAGGAATGGTGCTTACAATGTAAAACTTATAACTTTTTAAGAAGATATTAGCAAATGTGAAAGATACTGTTGACTCTGTTGATGGTTCTTGGTGATACATATTACCAACAAGGAGAAGGATTTTCCTAGAAGAATCATCCAATGTAGTCTCCCTTAAACATAGCTTCCTTAACTCATCCTACGTAACATGTAAACTTAAAACTTTTGTATAATCACTTAATAAACAGTGTACTTTGACGACAAAAAGGAAACAAAAAATTTAATAACATTGTTTTGTTTGTTTTTACATTTGAAAGAATGAAAAGAATAGATACAGCTAGAGTTTGTAGGAAGGGAAGGAGAGAGAGTTTCTTATCTTTTGGCTGTCATGGCGTTACTTTGACAGCCTCCAAAGACGCTAACTTTTATCGCCGGAGAAAAATGGAAAACCTCAAAAATCTCATCCGATTGAGAAATTATGTATAGAAAAGAATTAAGTAAACACAAAACATCTATTGAAGATGTAGAAAAAAATGAACATGTATTGTGTGTGGTTTGGTTGCAATCTACCAGAATTACCACTGGTTTTTGTTCTTTTTCTTGGAACCAATTCAGAAATCTGCAAAGTTTTTGTTTTTTTGCTGTTTCTGAAAAAAAATATTGGTGAGTTTCTTCAGTGAGATGTTTTATCATCATTCATCAAATCTCTCTCAGTTCGGTTGCTGCATCTGTAAGGAAGAAGAATAAATGTCAAATCACTTTAAGAAACAAAAACCCATTTGGAATCTCTGAGAAAGTTTAGATTTTGATGCATCTGTAAGAGGGAAAAACTAATGTCATATCACTAAGAAAAAATCTCTCTTCAATCACTGAAAAATTCTTGATTTTGGAGATGTTTACCTGGGAAAACAAGTATTCGTCGAACATTGAGATTGAGCAAGGCAAGGAGTTGCTGCTAGAACCAAACCTGGTTTGGTTTGTGTTGTTGTTGTAAGCAGAAGATCCAGGTGGTGGTGCTTCAAAGAATCCATTCATATGGTACTCTCTCTGAGTCATTGGAATATACACCTGAGGAGGCGGAAGAGGAGGAGGCAACGTTTGGTGATGATTCATATCATTCTGCAGATTGGGATTGTATGCTGTGATATTATTATTAGTGAACTGCTGCTGCGAGCTTGTTTGCGGTTTCAGCTGTCCGGTGTTTAGTTCATCAAGAAAGCTTGTTTCTTGACCCGAAATTGTAATTTCAGGAGATTTCCCTGTTCCAAAGTATCCCGGATAGCTCCCGAATGAAGAACTCGCTGAGCACTCGACTTCCCTTTTGAGTATAGACACAGATTTTTTTAAGATATGATTCAAAATTAAAAGAAAAAAAAGTTCTCTCGGTGAGGGTTTTCACTAACCTCTGCGGGATTGAATTGTGTTCCTCGGTGACAATGTTGGTGGTGTTGCTATTAAGAATCCATGACATAGATTGAAGCTGTTGTTCTAAAGGAATCTGAATCCCATCTTGCATCTGAAAGTTGCACAGCGGGTTTACGATTTGTTTTGTTTCAAATGAGAACTAAAGAAGAATCATTCGAGTAAATTACCGAGCATGTTGACCAATCTTTAACAAAATTTGCGTTTTCTATTTGCATTGCGTGTTGCTGCTGCCCAAAATGTTCCTATCAACAAAAAAAGTTTTGAGTTTTTTTTGTTTGTTTTGCAGATGAATTGAAATGGAAAAGCTATAAACAAAATATACCTTATGTGCACGCAACTGGTCAAGGGATTGCCTAATCGAAATTTCGAGCTGTCCCAAGTGTTCAACGTTGTTAATCTTATCGGGTTCCGTCCAATAACTGCAAAACATGATACAAACAAGTATGAAACAGAGCACAAACATCAAGAAAAACAAAGAATTATCATCTTTAGAAAGATCTTTTTACCTTAATCTTCCATGTATCTCAGAAATCCGAGCTTGCAGAATCCTTGCTTGATTACTCAAGTCCTAAAAAAATGCGGTTTTGTAAAAATTTAGGCTTTGACAAATGTCATAGACGTGAGAAATGGAAAGAGAGTCTTAAAGTGAATACCTCTATTGTTGAATTACTGAAACCAAAGAACCAAAAGCAAACAAGAGAGAAGACAAGAAGTCAATATTCATATAGAGAATTAAAAGTTTCTTGCAAAAGATTTTGTTAGAAAACTGTTTCCGGACATACCTTGAGGCTATAAATTCGCGTATATTTACATCGTGATCCAACTTTTGGAAAGTTTTCTTCAAGTTCTGAGCTTTCGAAAGAAAAACATTTGAATCAGGAATTCTCAAGGATCGACATTTGATTGTGTAGAAAAAACTTACTTCAAGACTCTCGAACTTCCTGTTTCAAAAAAATGCAATCAATGAGTAAAACAAGACCAAACATTGCCGGAACAAACACAAACATATCGATAAGAATCTGAAAAACAACAAACCTTTTCGTTCTTTCCTGCGGTGATACTTGAGAAAACTTAGCAATCACCTCTTCCATGCTACTAAAGAAAAATCACAAGCAATCAACAATCATAAACATTCAGATAATACAATCCAAGAGAGAAAGAGAGACATGATTATGTTGACAACAAGCCATTACCTTCGTGTACCGCAACATATTGCAGCCTTGCCAGTAGGAGAAAACATAAGAAGAACAATATCAATGTCACAAAGAATTGATAGCTCATTAGCCTTTTTCAAGATCCCATTTTTCCTTTTAGCAAATGTAGATTGGCGTCCAGTTGTGTTCTCTAACTTCTTTATCTTCAATTTTACCCTTCCCATCCTGTTATTAATTTCCCAACTAATATTAAACCAAAATCAAAAATCCTTTTTTTGCTTTCTCTTCTTGTTCTTCACAAAATATCAATAACTCATTCTCCTCTTCAATCCAACACAAAAATCAAAACTTTAACATAAAAGTTTCCAGAATCTGCAATCTATGATACCCCCCAGATCATGATTTCAATTCCATCACTTTGGGTTTCAATAAAAATTCAATCTTTTTCTGAAGAAAAACAGAGAGATTGTGAAAACCCTTGATCGTTTAATCTATTGTTGGGTAAAGAAGAAGAAGATGAAAAAGGAAAGAGGAAGAAGAAAAGGAAACTTACCTAAAGAGGCAAATTCAAACGCCAAGCTGATACTAACCATGAGCGAGATCTTAAAAAGGACCTCTTGAGAAAGAAAGAAAGAAAGAAAGAAACGTCGAAACGAAGAATCAAAAACCAGAGGTAGAGATGGAGACAGAGAAGATGATTGCGGTTAACACGAGACTCTGCGCAAAAACCGGTCTTATGATAAAGCCGCTTGAGAATAGGGATCCCCATTGGAAGAAGCAGAAGAAGAAGAAGAAACCATTCTCCTTAAAACTACGTCGTTTTCATCTCTATCTGACCGTTACAAACAAAATTACCATTTTACCCTTATTTCATTGTTTTATCCATCCACACTTGAAAAGATTGAAACTTTATTTTTCTCTCCGACGATGATGATTGCAAGGTGCTCGCTTTTTCCGCCGCCGTGTTTCTCGGCCGTGAGAGTTAGATGTTTCGCCGGAGAAACTTCAGATACTGGGATTTTATTCCGAGAGAAGCTTATTTATCTTCAAGACCTTAACGTAGATCCTCACAAAGCTCTCCGAGTAAACCCATCTCTCCGTTCAGCTCCAATCTCTTCCGTCGTCTCTGTCGAGACTCTTCTCTCTTCCACCGGACTCTCAAGACCCGCCGTTGGTCGTATCCTCGATATGTTTCCAGATTTGTTAACTTCTGATCCTGAATCTGAAATCTTACCAGTTCTTCGCTTCTTATCCGATGAGATTTCGATTTCAGAGCAAGATATTCCCAAATCGATCTCTCGCTGTCCTCGATTGCTAATTTCATCTGTAGATTATCAGCTTCGTCCCGCATTAACGTTTCTCAAAACCCTAGGATTCGTGGGTCGCGACACGATTACGTCACGGAACACGGTTCTGCTTGTATCGAATGTGGAACGAACCCTAATTCCTAAAATTGAGTATCTTGAAGAAGGGTTAGGGTTTACAAGAGAAGAAGTAGCGAAGATGGTTGTGAGATCACCGGCGTTGTTGACTTATAGTGTTGATAACAATTTAGTTCCTAAAGTTGAGTTTTTTATGGAGGAGATGCGTGGTGATGTGAAGGAGCTGAAACGTTTCCCTCAGTATTTTTCGTTTAGCTTGGAGAGGAAGATAAAGCCAAGGCATAGATTGCTTAAGGAACATGGGATTTTGATGCCGTTGTCTGAGATGTTGAAGGTTAGTGATGGTCAGTTTAACAATTGGCTTTTAGAACTTCGTCTTAGGTCTGCTGAACGAAGATGATGATAAACTATAACAATGTAAGCTTTTTGATGTTCTTTGTTCTTTTTTACTTGAGATTTGAGAGATGAGAATTGCAAAAGTTTTGTACTTTGGGACATGCTAAGACATGAGCTTGTATATAGTTTTTGTTTCAAGATTAGGTTATGTTAGATCATGTAAGGTGTTAGTTGATGAAGGGGAAAACGGCCGATTCCCCCACGAACTTAGTTGCTTTATCGGATTTATACACAGAACTTTGAAGCGTGCCTATAACTACATGAACTAAACTAAATTTTGAATTTCCTACACGGACAATGTAAATCCGGTCAAAACCATCAAATCGACAAACGGTGTTACTGTTCCGTCAAATATTGCTGACTAGGATGCCACGTAGCTCATACTGCTATAAAACGACGTCGTTTTGTTTAATTTTGTAAAAAAAAAATCTGAGACAAAATATAATAAGCTAGGGGTTCAAACTGAAGACCTGTAGCATATAAACGCTAGTACCTAACCAGTTGAGCCACTGTAACTTTCTATGGAACAAACTCGAAAAACTATATATAACGCAATAAATGAAAAATAACCAAAAACCTTTTCTCTTTCCTTTCTTCTCTGTAAAAAACGTAATGGGGAAGGACACAGATATAGATCGAATCAGATCTACGACTCTGCAATTTTCCAAATTTGGGAATGTACTCCTCGCGCAAATCGGAGATCTGATTATAATATGAGAGAAGCTTCTCCAAATAAGATTCATCTTCCAATTCCATCATCTGCCGCAAATCGGAATTACGAATATCACGAGACATAGTCTCAATTGATCACCGACGAAAGAAAGGAGAGAGAAAAGCCGATTTCCGAAGAACATTGAGATTTCATTGATGTATATTTTTTGCAGAGATGAAAGGAGAGAGACAAGCTTTTTGGTTATTTTTAATATATTGCGTTATATATATGTTTTCGAATAAGATTGTAATAAAAGTTACGTTGGCTCTGTGGTTATGTACTTCATTAAATAGGCGAAAGGTCGTGGGTTCATACCTCAAAGTTGTTACATTTTGTCTCAAATTTTTATTTTTACAAAATTAAACGAAACGACGTCGTTTTGTACGAATGACGTGGCCATCTCAGTTGCAAACACGGCATCCTAGTCAGCAATATTTAACGGAACAGTAACACCGTTTGTCGATTTGATGGTTTTGACCGGATTTACATTGTCCGTGTAGGAAATTCAAAATTTAGTTTAGTTCATGTAGTTATAGGCACGCTTCAAAGTGTTAATCCAACCACTTTTAATCATTAGTGTGGCTTCTCTCTCCTTCATGCATGAAGTCCTTTCTCTCTCCTTCATGCAGCCCCCCTTTTGTAACAGCTAGTTTCTTCTTCTCCTTCTATATATTTGTATCTCTTTGTACTATTCAGATTTAAGTGAAATATACAGATTCTCTCTGTTCACTATTCTCTCTATTCTCTATTCTCTTCCGCTTATACTTTCCTACATGGTATCAGAGCATTAGATCCTTATTTTCTCGCTTTTTAATCTTCCAATTTCGTTTTTTATTTCTCTGGATATGAAAAACTCAAAACAGATTATCCTTCCTGTTATCCTTAAAGAGGATAATTACTTACTTTGGTCCAGAACTACTAGAACTGTTCTTTGCAGCCGTGGTTTATGGAATCATATTATAAGCACCCAAGAGGTGACTGTTGACATTCAAGAGAAGAGCCAAGATGTGATGGATGACAACCCCTTTGGTGTTTCTGAATCATCCAAATGGTTTCAGGAAGACCAGACGGTTCTTGCTACCCTCCAGTGCTCTCTAGAGCAGTCTATTCTTACTGCCTATTCCTATTGTGAGACAGCCAAGGAGTTGTGGGATACCTTAAAAGATGTCTATGGAAACGTTTCAAATCTCAGCCGGATCTTTGAAGTGAAGAAGGCGTTGAACACTCTTCATCAGGAAGAAAAGTCTTTCACCCAACATTTTGGAGAGTATCGATCTTTGTGGGCTGAGTTGGAAACTCTTCGTCCTCCAACTGCAGACCTTGCGGTGATTAATGAAAGGCGCATTCAAGATCAAGTTTTTGGGCTTCTTTTAACTCTTAACCCTTCTTTCAATGGTCTTATTCGTCATATCCTTCGATCTGACAAGCTTCCAAACTTGAATGAAGTATGTATGCAGATTCAAAAGGAAGAAGGATCCACGAGTTTGTTTTGTCAAAAGAGTGAGCTTGCCTTCGTTAACAAAGGTGCCTACAAAAAGGGTGATTACAACAAATTCATCTGTGATCATTGCAAAAGAAAAGGGCACACCAAGGATAAATGTTGGGTTCTTCATCCACACCTAAAGCCTGCTAAGATGAATGAATCTAGGAAGGCTTTATCTGCTTCCGCCTCTGAAGATGATGTGGTTAGGAAATCGGATTTGGATGCCCTTATCAAAAGCATTGCATCTCTAAAAGAATCTGGTAATGCTTTACTTACTCTTAAAACTGATAAACCAATTATTGTTGATTCTGGTGCTTCCCATCATATGATTAGTGACATTAATCTTATTAATAACATTAAACCTGCTACTGGAAATGTTATCATTGCTAATGGTCATGGTGTCCCTGTTAAAGGAGTAGGAAATCTGAAATTATTTAATAAGGACTCTAAAGCGTTTTATATGCCTGAATTTGCTTCAAATCTTCTCTCTGTCCAAAAGGCTACAAAAGATCTTGATTGCTTGGCTATTTTCAGTCCTAATGATATTTGGTTTCAGGATATTAAGACGGGGATGACTATTGGTGAAGGTTCAACAAAGAATGGTCTCTATGTTATTGAAGATCTCAATCCTATTTCTGTTTTTGCTAATAATTCTGTTTGGCATGCTAGACTTGGACATCCTCATATTAAAGCTCTTAAGATGTTACTTCCTGAAATGTCTTTTGATCATGAGAAGTGTGAGGCATGTATCTTAGGAAAGCATTGTAAAACTGTGTTTCCAAACTCTTCTACTATCTATGAAAATTGTTTTGATCTCATTCATTCTGATGTGTGGACTGCTCCTTGTGCTACAAGAGATCAGTACAAGTATTTTGTTACTTTTATTGATGAAAAATCCAAATACACATGGCTAACTCTTTTACCTTCTAAAGGCCGTGTTTTCGAAGCTTTTTCCAACTTTCACAGCTATGTCTCAACTCAGTACAATGCTAAGATCAAAACCTTGAGAACTGATAACGGTGGTGAATACACAAGCAATGAGTTCAAGGCGTTTACCTCTAAGCATGGAATAGTTCATCAAACTACATGTCCGTACACTCCCCAACAAAATGGTGTCGCAGAACGTAAAAATCGCCACCTTATGGAGGTTGCAAGAACTATGATGTTCTATAAAAATGTTCCAAAGCACTTCTGGGGTGATGCTGTCATGACTGCTTGCTATCTCATCAACCGTCTTCCAACCAAATGTCTAAAAGACATTTCTCCATATGAGGTACTAAACAAAATTAAACCTACTGTGGATTTTCTAAAAGTTTTTGGTTGTGTTTGCTATGTGCATGTCCCAGATGACAATAGAAACAAGCTTCAACCAAAGAGCATCAAGTGCATCTTTATTGGTTACTCCACGACTCAAAAGGGGTACAAATGCTACAATCCTACAAACAAAAGAATGTATGTGTCTCGGGATGTCAAGTTTGATGAGGAAAAAGGCTTCTATGAAGAAAAAGATTGGGACACCTTAAAGGACTTGACAAATTCTGAATCTGATCGTGCTCAAAGCCTCAAGTTCCTCTTGGAAAACCTCAACTTCTCCAATAGCAGTAAAAGAAGTGAAAACGTCCGGCAGACTTCATCAGACTTGCGGCAGACTTCTGAAAACGTCCAGCAGACTTCATCAGACTTACAGCAGACTTCACCTGACTTGCAGCAGACTTCACCTGACTTGCAGCAGACTTCTGAAAACGTCCAGCAGACTTCAGAAATCGTCCTGCAGACTTCTGAAAACCTGCAGCAGACTTCTCAAGATTCAGATACAAACACCACTAACACTGATTCCTCTGATGAAGATTTAGAGACAGCCATTCACGAAGATGATTCTCCTGTGCCTCTTAGAAGAAGTACTAGACAAAAGACTGATCCTGCTACAATGATCAAAAAGCGGTTTTGTTATAACTCTGCCATTGCTCATCCTATTCAAGCTTATTGTTCGTTAACTAACCTTCCTACTGATCATCAGGCTTTTCTTAGCAAAATTGACCAGGAAACTGTGCCAAAGACTTATGAAGAAGCAAAGGACAGTGAGGTTTGGATTGTAGCTATTGATGAAGAACATGGAGCCATGAAAAGAAACAACACTTGGGATGTGGTGGAACTTCCTAAGGGCAAGAAACCAATTGGATCCAAATGGATTTTCACAATCAAATATCATAGCAATGGTGAAATCGAAAGGCACAAAGCTAGATTAGTCGCTAAAGGCTTCACTCAAACCTATGGAGAAGACTATAAAGACACGTTTGCTCCTGTTGCCAAACTTCATACGGTACGCGTTGTCCTTTCTCTTGCCACTAACCTCTCTTGGGATTTATGGCAGATGGATGTTAAGAATGCTTTCCTTCAAGGAGAGCTTGAAGAAGAAGTCTATATGTTACCACCTCCTGGCATTGACATTGAAGATGGCAAAGTCTTAAAATTAAAGAAGGCTATTTATGGTCTAAAACAATCTCCACGTGCTTGGTATCACAAACTGAGTAAAACCCTTCTTGATCATGGTTTTAGAAAGTCAGAAGCAGATCATTCGCTATTCACAATTCAGGGGGAAACAGGTATTGTTGTTGTTCTTATCTATGTTGATGATATTATCATCTCTGGTGATGATAAAGAAGGTATTCAAAATACTAAGTCTCTTCTTAAATCTACTTTTGATATTAAAGATTTAGGTGAACTAAAGTACTTTCTTGGCATAGAAGTATGTCGTTCTCCGGAAGGACTATTCTTATCCCAAAGAAAGTACACACTTGATCTTCTTAGTGAAACAGGAAAGCTTGGAGCTAAACCAGCAAAGACTCCTCTTGAAGAAAGCTACAAGGATTGCCGTAAGGGGGAACCTGAGGGGGAACCATACGAAAACATTGGACAATACCAAAGAATTGTGGGTAAGCTCATTTATCTCACAATTACTCGTCCTGACTTATGCTTTGCTGTGAACCAGGTCAGTCAACACATGCAAGCACCAACCATTCATCACTGGAATATGGTGGAAAGAATCCTTAAGTACCTAAAGGGAACCCCAGGCAAAGGAATTTGGATGCAGAAGAATGGTCACACCGAGATCGTTGGCTATTGTGATGCAGATTGGGCTGGAGATCGTACAGACAGGAAATCAACTTCAGGCTATTGTACATTTGTTGGTGGGAACCTTGTCACATGGAAAAGCAAGAAGCAAAAAGTGGTTTCAAGGTCAAGTGCAGAAGCCGAATATAGAGCTATGGCGAATACAACTGATGAACTTATCTGGCTAAAGGCATTACTTTTGGATTTAGGAATCAAGACTCCTCAACCAATCACCATGCATTGTGATAATCAAGCTGCAATTCACATTGCCTCCAACTCTGTCTTCCATGAACGCACCAAACATATTGAAGTGGATTGTCATCACATCCGGGAGAAAGTTGAACTTGGAGTTATCATTCCTACTTACACAAGAAGTTCAGATCAGCTCGCTGACATCTTCACTAAAGCTGCAAATTCAAAGGTCTGCAACTTCATTCATGGCAAACTTGGCTTAGTCGATCTTCACCAATCAAGAAGATGATTGTTGCACTCTTTTTCCCTTTACCATGGTTTTTCCCATTGGGTTTTCCTGGTAAGGTTTTTAATGAGGCAACTCCATTCTTGGCAAGCTTGGCTTGATTAACATCTCCCAGCCAACCTTGAGGGGGAATGTTAATCCAACCACTTTTAATCATTAGTGTGGCTTCTCTCTCCTTCATGCATGAAGTCCTTTCTCTCTCCTTCATGCAGCCCCCCTTTTGTAACAGCTAGTTTCTTCTTCTCCTTCTATATATTTGTATCTCTTTGTACTATTCAGATTTAAGTGAAATATACAGATTCTCTCTGTTCACTATTCTCTCTATTCTCTATTCTCTTCCGCTTATACTTTCCTACACAAAGTTCTGTGTATAAATCCGATAAAGCAACTAAGTTTGTGGGGGAATCGGCCGTTTTCCCGTTGATGAAGAAAGAAAGTTGCTTTGAAGATTACATCAAGACGGTAATTGACTGCAAAATTGATGATTTGCACCGACTACTTGGGTTTGAGTAGATGATCACATTTGAATCAAAAATGTTTTGCGTTTATCCATTCAAATTAGGTCCATTGATTTGAATCTTTTCTCATTGGTTCTGTTAGCTTCTTTCGTTATACTCTGTAATTCACAAGACTTGAGAGTATTCATTGATTCGAATAGGTTGTGTGTTTCTTGCTTCATAATTTTACAGATACTGTGTGGTGTTCCGCGATTGTATTCTTCAACTTGTCAACACGCGATCCCAGCGAATCCTCTACCACGTCCTTCTCATTTCTTACTTGAGCTCTAGTTTCCATGTTCGATTGCCGAGAATCGTCTTTGCTCTTATACCTTTTATGCGGATAAAATCCAATACAAGTTTCAAAGAGATCCAATGTTCATAAAACAAGGAATCCTCAAATTCACCATGTAAGAATCTCAATAAGAGAAGGATTCTTCACAGAAGATGGATCGAAATATACAACAACACAGAGATTGTGAGAGAGATCAAACAAACTTCACAATTTTTCATGAATGAATAAGAATCTAATCTCCGCTTAACGCCATATTTTCTGTTTTAACTCCAAAACAATTGTGATCGTTGCTTTGTCATTCAACCCATGGATTCGGCCTCAAAATTTGAGATTTTTTTTTTTTTTTTTGCACACGGCTAAACAGAGCCTATACTCATTATTGTTTTCAACAGTAATTGATTTAGACAAAAAGCAAATCAAAAACAAAAGCATTGTCATTAATAATGAAATCACGGATCCATCACAATGAAATTGATTATCAGGCCTAGATCTCGAGTGATAAACACATATCCATCTTCACCACGTTCTAGACCTCCACTGTCTTGGAACACAAAAGAAAAGTCGTCTGATCCCGTGCACAACATAGCATGACTCATGTTGGGAAGTTGTGACAGTTCCAAAAGAGTGGGAATGTAAATCTCAGTTCCTCGGATATCTCCAAAGCTATTGTATGAACGGACCGTCACGGAAACCGGAGAAGTCTCTAGGAAATGGATAAGGTGTGCTTCAAACTCCACATCACCATAATCACGCCACCAATAAATACGCCATTCGATAAGGTAATTCCTCTTGATGGAGTCATCATCTAATCTATGAAACAAGTTCTGTTGATATTGTATGTCAAAGGTCTATTTCCCTCTAGAACAGTCTCACGTTCCACCATAACTCTTAACGCATCAGCCGTGTTTCTAAAAGCCCCATTATCGCCTAACATCAACATGTTTAATACAATCTACAACTTCCTGGATGGACAAGGACTAGTCTTATCTTAAAACACCTTTTAATCTCATAAAGGCCTCATATTGTCGTACGTATGAGATAGTCTGATTTCAATCAAAATTTGAGGGTTTTTTATAGCTAAAAAATTGTTAATTTTCTTTTAAAAATGGTTATATTATAAAAACTATAAATATTTCCTATAGTCTTTAAAAAATATTTGTAGACTTTTGGATACAAACTAATTACAATCTTTATTATAAAATTCTGATTTAATAAATAAGTAAAATATATAACATCATAAATTCTCTTTTGCTTAAATTTTTTTAAAGCATTTTCATTAAACATGATGTTTTGGCTTTGATTTGTATTAAGAAAATTGTCAAAGCATAAACTTTATATATTTCATATTATATACTATTGATATATGTACATATTTTATCCTTTTTTACTTGTTACAGCTCGACTACGTGAGCTTGATGAATGATTTCACAAACAAAAATGCAATTACCCTACAACAAATGTTTTTGTGATACCTTCATTAAGTGAAAAATTTGTACAAAGTAAAGCTTACATACAAGTTACTAAATCACTCATAATAATTGAACTGTACCACTGAATTAGCCAATACTAAACCAGAGATGTAATCTCTAATAGTTACTTTTAATTACCCTACAACGGATGTTTTTGTTTCAATATTTTTCTTTGTTCGTCGGAAGAATCTCAATCTATCAACTCTATTGCACTATGGACAATGGACATGATCTTATCCTTGTCTTTCTTACCTTTGATAATGATCAATTAGCCATCGACTTCGATTCTCAGAACCATTTTTACCATTTTGCTTGTTTGCAATTTTTTTTCTTCTAATACATTCTCTACATTTATATATCTAGTTTCTACCTTATGTAACCTAGTCTTGGTAATTGGCAACTAATCTTTTTTTTCTCAAGATTCTGTAGTACTCTTGATGAATGGTGTGGTAACTATGGAATATTCGTGAACCAGCTAGGAGGAGGTTCACTTCAGTTGCTCGCCGTTGCAACCGTCGTCTCCGGACTATACTTTACTTTACCTTGCCGGCATCTCTTGGTACATCCGGTATAAGAGAAGCGCCAACCCAACTCCTCCGGCGCCGATCGAGTTCTTTCGATCGATCAAAACTGTGGGAGCTTTGATTTTCTTCTTTGCATGTGAGGAACCCATAAAATCCGTTCGACATGTATACATCCCAATGATATGTATATGTAAGACGATTTGGCGACAAATCTACTTAGGTCTCGGCACGGTTTTCTTTGTAAGACTCAGAAATCTTCAATTGCAAAGTCCGACTCTCAATCCCCCGACTCTACCGGTTTCTGCTCCTCCGATTCCACCATGTGACACTAACATGAATAATCCAGTGCAAATTAAAGAGAAAGAGAAAGACCAGTTCGTCGTCAGCCTCAAGCTTCTCGCTACAACAATCTCCGCAATCGTCAACTTTACTAAGAATCTTTGTGATTATGGAAGATGTCTCATAGTTTCTCATAATTAAAATAAAAATATATATAGAAAAAGAATGAGTGGGAGAGAGAAACGTTTCTCTGCCTAGAAACTCTGAGATACCCGAACAAACTCATTTTGACACATTTGTTAAATCTATTCGTCTAATTTAATTAATTATTTTTATTTAAATAATAAAATCATAAAATAATATGTTTTATTCATCAGATACCTTTTTTAAAAACTTTACAGATGAGAATGCTCTTATAGATAATTAAGATTTTGTCGATGCTTGTTTGTTTTTCTTGACATACTCTTTATTGTTCTTTAGATACGACTTTTGAGTTACAGTTTTGTTAATGCTCTAGATTTGTTTTGAATATTTAACTTTATCATTATATTATCTGTGTTTGTGTTTCTTGCTTCAGAATTCGCTAATAATATGTGGTTTTCTATGTAACTCAAACTCTCTTCTAAATATTATATAAAATGAAAAGGTTTGGCTTTAACATAATAAGAGTATATGGATTTGAATTTTTGGCAAAAAAAACAAAAACAAGGAGACACAAAATTTGGAAGTCACATAGTATCTACACCGAGGACACGTGGCGTGAATCTTCAACCACTTCTCCACACACTCGAAGTGATATTTGTGTTTACATGGCAGCTTCGTCACCATGTCACCTCTGCGTCATTCCTCCAAACATAACACACACTCTCCTTTCTTCACGACCGCTAAACGTGGCAACATTGCTATCGCCCTACTCGACGCCGGTGGTCTTCCGCATGCCAATGCATTAGTCGACGTCCGCACGTTCCTTGTGGACGTGGATGTTGGCACTATCCCCGGTGTTGGTGTCGACGTTCGCACATTTGTTGTCAATGTTGACGATGATACGGTTACTTGTATTGACGTTTGCACTGATAGTCGTCGTTGTTTGCGTCATCAAACTCGATGTATGCATGATCGATGTGGCTGATGGCACGTTTGTTGTCGTTTTCGATGTTGACACTATGGTCGTAGTTGGAGATGTTGTATTCGACGACATTGCAACTCAAAACTTAAAGAAGAAAAAAACAGAACAGAGATTTTATTAAGAGATCAAAAGTTATTTTTCGTCTCTTGTTATTAAGAAGAAAGGAAACGGAGAGTTCTAAATTACAGAGAACGAAACCCTAAAGATTTTGTTGTTGTCTCTTGTTATTAACTCTCGATGATTATTTGAATTTGACTTTTTAAACAAATTCAATAAGTCATACCAATCCTTCTTGGAGAAGTTATGCAAATAATTCTGTTTATAAGATTCATTAACTTGATATAATCAGCCTGTTTTAAAGATTTGATGCAGATTTTGTATAATATTTTTTTCGGTAAATTTCTCATAATATTAAAAGCATAATATATATATATATATTTTATGTATATATTTTAAAAGCATAATATATATATATATATATATATATATATATATATATATATATTTTCGGTAAATTCGATAAAAGATTTTATGTAATAAATATATATATATATATATATATATATATATATATATATATATATATTTGAGTAAACATAGAATATTCGCTTGAAATTGAACTATATCATTATCCAATAGCAACCCATAAATTTTTATTACATAATCATACTCTCTCTCTTTGACCAAACCAATCTCCGTGAACAAAAAGATCGGTTTCGGTTCAAGAGATTGTGAAATTAGAAACTGGAAATTAAAAAGAAGGGAATTCGATCTCGGCTCCACATTTTCCATGAGGGAAAACCGGACATTCGATTAAACCGGAACCAGACCGGTCAACACAAAGATAGACTTGGTACAATTGGCTGTTACCAGAACCATCTCTGTTACACTCAACCCAAGGAGTGAAACCAATTGACTCTTTTATCGAATCTCTTATGCTCTCCAAAGAGTAAGATTTTCCATCCGGATTGATCCCTACACATATAAACCAATAATAATTAGACCAATGAGATCCAAACCGGGAAAATAAAAAAGGGAATTAAAATTAAACGTACCGGCTTTGGTTAAAGCTCCAAGGAGATTGGTTTTCTGTTTAAGGTTAAGAGCGGTTTGGAAATACTCATGCTGATCAATAACCGATTCGGAGCAAGTACCATGCTTCTCCCATTCATGTTCCCAAAACGCTTCACCTGAACCGCTCGGGCAAGCCAGTGTTGGCCAGCTCTTCTTCATTGAAGTGATAAGATCCGATATCTGTACCAAACCAAATCAAACCAACCGGTTATGTCTCAAAATTTTCCATTTTTTGGAATCTTTAAACCATCCATAACAAAACTTTGAGCCAAATTGATCTATAATCTAAACACCAATGTTGATCTTATACCATATGTTTGATCTGAAAACAGAAATGTTTGATCTTATTACCGTTGATTTATCGAATGGTTTAGTCTCGTCACAGTTAGATGGATAAGTGCCATCTTTGTAATTAGGCCAAAGACCATGAATTCCAAAATCAGCAGCTGGTTTGCCTGTAGTTGGATAACAACACTTCTTCTGTGTGTCACAGTATGATCCTGGCCACTTTTTAAATAAAACACAAAACAATATTAGAAAACATGATTTAAAAATCATTAGAAACATTCTTAAATGATGATTAGTAATGGTTTAATAACTTGTTGGACGAAGTAGAAGAAATCGAAATCTTCAGAGGAAGAAGAAGCAGAGAAGACAGAAGGCAAGATAACGAGAAGACTGATCACACACAATGATGCTAGAAGAATCTTCATCTTTCAAATGAAAACAACTTTCTTTTTAAGAGATGATTGTGTTTTTGAAGATTTGAAGTTATAAGATTGAGATGGTTATTGGGTGAAGATATATATAAAGGGAAATAGAATCAGAAGAATGTGAACAGAGAGATTTGAGTTTCCTAGTTTGGGTAATAATGAAATGGACAGATACTGAGATACATCAAGAGAATCTGGGAGATTTATGGTATATACCTTTTTAATGTGAAGTGTATGTATATTTACGAGATTTGTTTTTAATTTTGTTCTTCTTGGAATCTGGATCAAGTTATGAGATTACGTGTGGACATAGTTGTGTTTTTTTAGTTTTGAAGTCGTAACGTTCACACTTATTTGGTTAGAAGGTTCGTTTTGTATGCTCGTAACGGCCCAATAATTTTTATATTTACGTGTTTTTAAGAAGCCCAATTATTATAACTTATCTAATCTAATAATTGATACTAATTTTATTAAGATTTTTTTTATCTAAGAAATTAAGGAATTGCATTAAGCAATAGATAAGATGATAATTAAGCTAATGGAAATAGATAGATAATTTTGTCTCATCAAATAAATGAGTGTTGACATACCAAAATTGAGTTAAGTTTTTTCATTTGCTCATAACAACTTTTTTTTTTTTTTTTTTTTGGTCACGGGCTCATAACAACTTAACAATACTATTTACTTAACTAACATTATAACTAAGTTAATTTAGCAAAATTTCACAAAAAAAAATAACTCAGTTTGAACTCAAAATACGGAATATTATTGGTCCCGGGTCGTTGCCGACAATTTTTATTTGCTCCCATAGAAGAAGTGTTTTAAAAGTAGACGATAAGTGAACTGTATTTTTCCTTCTTGTTATTAATGATGTGATGTGTTTTAAATTTTATCACAATGTCGATCACACTTATTAGTCAACGAATTGTTTAATCTTTATTGCTTTTTAATCCTCTAGTATAATTTTAGTTTCCAATGTAATTTCAATTTTTCTTGTTTAGTAAAGCAGCTTTTGAATCAATGCATAAAAGTAAAACTATACGAAATTACAATATACAGTATGTTTTTTAACTACGGAAAATAACTGTTGTTGGTCTGGAGTGACGTCACCAAAAATCCCTACAAGAACATTTACCATCTTCAAAATGATGAAACCTTTGAACATCTCTAAGAACAACTTTCCTACCAAATATAAGAGATATCAACTTAGCTGCATTGTGACAATCTCTACACACCCTAAGATTCTTCACAACCCGAATCGTTGTTCCCGCAGGAGTATTCAATAGCCCAAATGCTATCGCAAGCTTTTCGCTATGATACCTAAGCGTAATCTCTTTCTCTTGGTCACTCATATCAGCGTGAACCACTATTGTTGTATCAGGAACATAACCTGCAAGTTTTAGCTCTTTCACCATTTCATCTAATGCTCTATGAAGCTTTGTGGTTGCAGACTTCACACCATCCCCTGAGAAAAACTCATGAACAACATTGTTTACCTCAATCGAGCTGCACCCAGGAACTTTAACCGCCTTTCGATCTTTCATCACCTTTCTTAAAGAATCTACTTCTTCCCATTTCTTGTTTCTCGCGTATAGATTTGATAAAATCACGTAATCGCCACCGTGTGAATCATCTAGCTCAAAGATCCTTTTGCTAACCTTTTCAGCTAGCTCCAAATGGTTATGGCTACTACAAGCAGCTAAAAGAATCCTCCATAACATCGGTGTTGGACTTATCGGGAGCTTATCAATGAATTCATATGCATCTTCTAAATTTCCAGCTCTACCAAGAAGATCTACCATAGAACCATAATGCTTAATACTCGGAACAATCCCAAATTCGTTAATCATCCCTGAGAAATACTTGCGCCCTTCTTCCACTAGACCTGTGTGGCTGCAAGCATTTAACAGACCGAGAAACGTGATCTCATCAGGCTGAACATTTTCAGATCTCATTCTCTGAAACATTAACATGGAATTATCAGCTTGCCCGTGATTCGCATAAGCTACAATCATCGCTGACCAAGCTTGTGTATCTTTATGCCTCATATTTTCAAATATAGACACTGCATCATCCAAGCTACCACATTTCGCAAACATATCGATCAAAGCTGTGTTTACTTTCACATACTTACAAAAACCATGTTTCTTAGCATACTCATGTATCCATTTCCCTAAATCTAACGATCCCAACAGAGCACAAGAAGACAGAACACTAAGAAGGGTAATCTCGTTCGGCTTCAAGTTCTTACCTTGCATATCACGGAACAAGGATAAAGCCTCGTTCGGTCTGTTTCTTCTCGCGTACCCCGTGATCATAGCATTATAACAAACAACACACGGCTCAACAATCCGATCAAACACACAACGAGCAGCATCCACATCTTCACACTCAGTGTACATATTAATAAGCGTAGGACAAACATATACATTATCATCAACCCCTAATTTCATCGACAAACAATGCAATTGTTTACCTTCTTCTAACGCCTTTGCCACTGCACAAGCTTTGAGAAGAGACGGGAAAGTATAGTTATCAGGTAAAAGATCATCTTCTAAGATCTCAACGAAGAGATTAAACACCTCAAGAGGATTCGTGGAGCGAGAATACCCACGAGCTATAGAATTAAAAATGACGATATCTGGTTCAGACATTGCGTCGAACAAGTGGCGTGCGTATGACATTGAAGACTCCGTTGGAGACTCAGTGCAGAAATTTATCAGCTTAGTGTTGAAGGAAGCATCTTCTTGATGAGATTTGATCGCGTAGGCTTGAATTTGCATCAGCTCTCTTAGAGAATTGCATTTGGAAATTAGAAGAATCGGGTTTGGTGAATTCACAATGTCGATTTTCGAATGCTTAGTGAAAGTTTCTGCGTGTGAGAATGATGATATTAGTGAAGCTGAAGATATCGCCATTAAAGCTCTGAATTTGAGCTTCTCGTTGTTTAACTGACAAATCTTGAGGATAACGATAAACCCGACCCGACCCGACCCGACCTGACCTTACCCGACCCGAGTTGTAATTTAATAATTAGGTATAAAAATCGTAAAAGGCGCTACAACGACCAAATTATTTTTCCAATTTAATTTTGCTTTTAATCTCTTTTATTTTTTATTTTTTTTTCTATCACCGAGAACGACATCGGAGACTTGAGAGCGGCGACGAGCTTGACCGGCGCTGGTTCACGGCGGCCCTCTCAATCTCCAGTATTCTCGGTTGAATAAAAAAAGCTTCAAAAAAGAAGAAGAAAATTTAAAAATTCACGAAAAAATAAATATTAATTTTGTTTTACTTTGATTTTTCCATATTTGAATTCTTCCAGATCTTATGATTCATTGTTCTTCCTTCTCGTGGCGGTTTCTGAATTGTTGATGCGACGATCTCATGCCCGTTCTAGGGTGAAGAGTAGTAGTAAAACCGATATGGATCCGATTAAGTTCCAGATCCGTTCTGGGAACCGAGCATCGTCTTCTTCATCGACCTACACGCTAACGAAATCAAATTCAAAACACGCGAAATCGAATCTCATGTTAACCGTTGCTTCTATATCTATAGTGTTGGGGTTTCTCTTTCTATTCTATTCAATTTTGTTCTCCGGTGGTAATCTGAGAGGATCGCTTCGTTATAGCGTCGTGATCGACGGTGGAAGTACAGGGACACGAATCCATGTGTTTGGGTACCGGATTGAGTCGGGTAAACCGGTTTTTGAATTCAGAGGAGCGAATTACGCTAGTTTGAAGTTGCATCCGGGTTTATCGGCGTTTGCTGATGATCCTGATGGAGCGAGTGTGTCATTGACGGAGCTGGTGGAGTTTGCGAAAGGGAGAGTTCCGAAAGGAATGTGGATGGAGACTGAAGTTAGGTTAATGGCGACGGCGGGAATGAGATTGCTTGAATTACCTGTTCAGGAAAAGATTCTGGGAGTTGCTAGAAGAGTTCTTAAATCTTCTGGGTTCTTGTTTCGAGATGAATGGGCTTCTGTTATCTCTGGTGAGTTTTCAAAAATGTATTCTTTAGTTCAAGTGAGTCTTTTTATATAATGCCATTGTTGAATTTATGAGTTAGATCGATGAACAATCTACAACTGCGTTTTGGTTAGAACCTTGGGAGTTGTTTAGATACGAGAAGGATTTTGATTTGAGAATTTGTTGCTCTTGTTTTACTAGCTAGCTGAATGTAATTTATGATTCAATCCGCTAATCATTAGATACTACTTTCCAGGATCTGACGAAGGTGTATATGCTTGGGTTGTCGCAAACTTTGCTCTCGGTTCACTTGGCGGTGATCCTCTTAAAACAACCGGAATTGTTGAACTTGGCGGGGCATCTGCTCAGGTTTAGTTTTTTTTTTCCTTTCAGATTTATGATTGAGTCAAAAGCTATCCTGCAACAGACGATGATAGTTTGTATGTTCTTTTAGGTGACATTTGTGTCTAGTGAGCCAATGCCTCCTGAGTTCTCACGTACAATATCATTTGGAAATGTTTCATACAATCTCTACAGTCACAGCTTCCTTCATTTTGGGCAGGTATATTCTATTTAGCAGTATATGTGTTTGGAATAGGTTTCACAACTTGACACAAGGAACAAGTTTATTCCTTTTTAAAATCGTTGAATGGAAACTTAATCCAATTGACCAAACAATTGTCTCCGTAACTATTGTTTCTGATCTTTTGTTTCCTTTCCTGAGTTCTTTAGAATGAAGGATTTTATCTTTTCGCAATGTACTCGAGGCTATTAACCTTTTTTTCCATATTAGAATGCTGCACATGATAAGTTATGGGGTTCACTTCTCTCAAGAGACCATAATCCAGGTAAGCTGTTGATGATTTTATAAGCATAATTGATAGATCATCAAATTACTGATTGAAGTTTTCTAAAGCTCAGATTACGTTTTCAAGTCAATAGCAAAAAGTTTCTTTTCATTCCCACTCACACAGTGTTTCATTTCTTGAAGCTATGGAATCTACACGGGAAAAAATATTTACAGATCCTTGTGCTCCAAGAGGGTATAACCTCGATGCAAACACACAGAAGCATTTGTCTGGACTTTTAGCTGAAGAAAGCAGAATCTCAGATTCTTTTCAAGCTGGGGGTAATTACTCACAGTGTCGATCTGCTGCACTAAATATCTTGCAAGAAGGAAATGGTAGAATATTAATCGATATCTCTTGATTTCCATTCCTTGTGGCGGTTTTTTGTTGTCTCTAATAGATACAGATTTTTACTTTTGAGTGCAGAGAAGTGCTCGTATCAGCATTGTTCTATTGGATCAACTTTCACGCCTAAGCTTCGAGGAAGATTTTTTGCAACAGAAAACTTCTTTTACACCTCTAAGGTACTCCTTTCTCTCACGCTCCTAATGTATATATAAGGAATCCAGTTAGTCCAACAACACAATGTCCCTTCTATTTCTGGAGAATGTTATAAACATGGTCTTTGTATCATATACCAGTTCTTTGGGTTGAGAGAAAAGGCGTGGCTGTCTAATATGATTTCAGCCGGAGAGAGATTCTGTGGAGAAGATTGGTCGAAGTTGAGAGTAAAAGACCCATCACTCGATGAAGAGGATCTTCTTCGGTATTGTTTCTCATCTGCATATATTGTGTCATTGCTTCACGATACCTTTGGCATTCCTCTTGATGATGAAAGGTATGTTGGTAAAATTCAAGAACCCTAACCAAATACTTAGATTAATGGTTTAAAATTCTTGTAAACATGATTGATTCAATCAATCAAAAACCCTTTTCTTTGGGCAGAATCGGATATGCGAATCAGGCAGGCGATATTCCGCTCGATTGGGCTTTAGGTGCATTCATTCTACAGACTGCAACAGAGACCTCTCAACATTCATCCTCTGGTAATCTCCATTGGTTCCATGCTCTGTTCAGTCATGACTCGAAGCTGCTTCACTATCTCATCGGGATACCGATCCTTATGACAGCTTTGGTATATTTGGTAACTAAGTGGAGAAAACCGCAGCTGAAAACGATTTACGACCTTGAGAAAGGTCGGTACATAGTCACTCGGATTAGATGATCTTGGTTTAAACCCGTTTTGCGCAAGATTCTTGCCTCTCAAAAAGCTTTTGATTGTGAAAGTTTCTATATCTTCTCTAATGGAGTGGAGGTAAAGTAAGCCAGCATCTGAGTGATATCAACGGCTTAGCAATTTCCATTTTGCTGGGAATCATGGGGGTAGGTGAGTAAATTCATATATTGTGTGGGGGTTTATGCGTAATTTCTATGTTTTAGAAGGGTCCGCAATGAAGTCCTGTTTAGATTATTAACACTTGTGTGGTCAAAATATAATTTAACTTCGATAATATAGTTTTATTTTTATAAAAAATGATACGTCTACTTTTGGAATCATTCAAGTCTTCTTAGATGTTGATGTAGTAATTTAATCGTCTGTTCTTGAGTATCAAAATACTTTTCAATGTGTACTTGTCTCAACTAATCTTTATTCGTCTGACTAAAAAAATCATTGTCTCCTAGTTGTAATTTAACTTATTATAAGAAAAATCTCTGTAAGTTTTTTGGTTGATAAAGGTTTACTTCCATAGTCGTCGTAACTCGTAAGCTATTGCCTGATTTCCATAGTCATGCAACAAAGTGCATGATATTATTATGTGACTAGAATTTTATCTTATAAGACAAATTATCCTCCCACTTTGAATATCAAATTATAATTAAGCATAAATCTATATATAATAGCAATCTAATAAATACCATTTGCACATCTGAACGGTTGCGTTTTTTTATCGCAACCTTTCATTTAAATCGGTTATTTTTTTACGGTTATTTTGGTTGCGTTTTTTTTTATCGTAATTTTCGTTTTAATCGGTTATTTTTTTAAGGTTATGTCGTTTCCAATAAATATCATTTGTACATCTGAACGACTGTGTCTTTTTATTGCAACATTTATGGTTGTTTTTCTTACAGTTATTTTTGTACGGTCATGTTGTTTTATTGAATTTCTTTTTACGTAAACCAATAAACTACATATAAAATTGGTTTATTTCATAGTTTACATATGGATATATTTTTAATTTTTAAACTAAAATTTATATTTTACGGGTATGTTTTTTAGAAAATTGCAATCCGAATATCTTTTGCGGTTGCTTCTTTTTATTGTACCTCTTCATAAACAGTTGCAACCTTTTATTCGAATTATTGCAATATTTAGTTTATTTCACGAACAATTGCAACCTTTAGTTTATATCACAAACAATTGTAACCTTTGATTTATATATTTAGTTTATTTCACGAACGATTGCAACCTTTGATTTATATATTTTGTTTTGTATTTCACGAACAATTGCAACCTTTGGTTTATTTTACAAATTGCTATAACATTTAATTATATACCGTTGCGTCTCTCGGTATAATTTTCATAAATTAATATTTTTAATTTTTAATTACCAAAATGCATTTAAATGAGATTGTAATCGTTTAATTGAATCGTTGAAACATTTGGTTTATTTGACCAATCATTGCAATTTTTGGTTTTGTTTTACTAACCATTGTAATCTTTAGTTTATTTGACGAACTTGACCAACCGCTACAACTCTTAATATATCGCAACATTTCATTTATTTCTTTTTAAACTAAAAAAAATATTTTACGTTATGTTTTTTGAGAAAGTTGCAATCCGAGTAAATATTTTTTACGGTTGCATCTTTTTATCGTAATTTTTCATAAAATGATTGCAGCCGTTTAATTGAACCATTGCAACATTTAATTTATTTCACGAAAAATTGCAACTTTAAGTTTATTTTATAAATCGTTATAACATTTAATCATCTACCATCGTTATTATTAATTTTCGTTTGATATTTTTTTTAACGATTTTTGAAATATTTTCCCCCGCGACATCGCGGGGGTCCGGAGTCCTAGTATATTCAATAATTATGCCTGGGTTTGTCATTGAACAACTAGATCATGCATTGCCCAATCATCATGAAAAACATGATTTATAAATCACATTATTCCGGTGGAATTTTTTTTTTGTACATCATTATTGTAATCAAAAGATTAAATAAACAATTAATTAATGAATGTTATCCTACAAGGAACACGTCGTTAACGTTACAGCGCGGCAAAGTTTCATAATACCGTAAATACCCTTAAAAATCTGTGTAATTTACAACATTGCTTTGGTCAACGGCCATTAACTTTTTCTCACACGTCGTTATTTTTCATTATATTCTTTTATTCCGCTATAAAAAGCGAATTTTCTATATAGCTCGATTTGCGGGAAAATCTTGTGAAAAAGTTTCCATCTGCCTCAGAAACTTTTCTGGGAGAGCTCTCACCAAAAAAGTTATTCTCGTCTCTCTCTCTCTCTCTCTCTGGTCATTCTTCTCCAGATTCTCTCCTCCTAAATCAGAGACGAGATCGCTATAAACAACATTTCTACAGGTAATGACGATTTTCTTTGATTTTGTATCTTAAATCCGAGCTTCGAATCGTTCTTTTCTGATTCCTATCTCCGATTTTATCCATTTGATCTTATGTGGTTCCGATTATGCCCGATCGATTCGATTAGATTTCATATGGTTCTGATTTCGTTAGGGTTTTATTGTTTGACTTTGGTGGAATAGTTTGGAGGAAAATGATAGGTTTATTAACTGAGAGTAGCAGCAGCAGTCATATGGTGGTAAATGTGGATGGATTGATGCGTCCGGTACCGTTGTCTCCGGTTAATGCGGAGGTTGAGGAGATGAGATCAGAGTCGCCGGTGGTTGATGAGAAGGCGATTGATATATCTGATGATGATGATGATGAGAATGAACCGCTTATTGTCTCTGCGGAATGTCGTATTTGTTCTGATGAGTCTCCTGTTGAGAATCTTGAGAGTCCTTGCGCTTGCAGTGGCAGCCTAAAGGTTAGTTTTCATCATCATCTAATTCTTAAACCATTTGGTCTATTATTATATTGATGTTCTTATGATGATGAGTTTGTTAAATGTTACTGAATGTGAGCAATGGCTTTGTTCTAGAATAATGGATTGTTGATGAAATTTTTGTTATGTTTGTTACCAGTATGCTCATAGAAAATGTGTTCAGCGTTGGTGCAATGAAAAGGGAAACATTATATGCGAGATTTGTCATCAGGTATGTTACCAATTTATTGTAATCTTTAGGATTGTAGAATTCTCAATGTAACTCTGATAGGGGTTTATCAATATCTGATGGTCTTTAACTTCTCTTACTAGTCTTACCAACCTGGATATACCGCTCCGCCACCTCCACTTCAGCCTGAAGAAACAACTATTGACATTGGGTATGGTTAATTTCATGTTTCTGTTGCTCAGAATTTTATTTGAGGTTGGTTATATTTGTTTCTGACTTATGCATGTGTGTGTGTTGCAGTGGAGGATGGACAATCTCAGGTTTGGATGTGCATGATCCTCGTCTCCTTGCTATTGCTGAAGCTGAACGTCGGTATTTAGAGTCTGAATATGTTGAATATACAGCTTCAAGTGCAAGCGGGGCCGCATTTTGTCGCTCAGCTGCTCTAATAGTAAGCCTTAAAGCTTCTTGACAGATTTCTGTTAAGCTTCTAATAGTAAGCCCTCGCTTGTGATAACCCCAAACACACTTTTCTTTTTCACAGTTAATGGCTCTTCTTCTCTTACGACACGCACTGACCATAACAGATGATGCTGATGGAGAAGAAGACGACCCATCTTCCATACTATCTGTAAGCTGATTGAAGCTTCTTCCTTTTTTACTTTTTCTTTTTTGTCTCATGCAATTCATGCTTACAAAAATTAAAAGTTACATGTAAGTTCTAACACCAAAACCACAAATTTATCTGATTATTATTGTAGCTTGTCTTGCTCCGAGCTGCTGGATTTCTTCTTCCATGCTATATCATGGCTTGGGCCATCAGTATTCTACAGCGCCGAAGACAAAGACAGGTTAGTATAAGAACTCATGCAAGGATTTTTCCGGACAATCTTTATTTTTTTCTCACTTTCGTGTGAATCAAACTGAATCACGGGTATCGACTTAATGGAACCCGATTGAACAGGAAGCTGCAGCTTTGGCTACACAGTTTGCATTGGTGCTTCAGTCAGGGCAGCCTAGAACAGTTCACTTCACGGTATCACCGGGAATATCTTCATCCCCCATGGCTCATGCGACTACATCTACACAACAGCAGCATGACGATCCTGTCTGAATTCTGATCTAATGTCATAGCTATGGAGCCACTACAAGGTACGAGGGAAATCGAATGAAGAGTTTGATGTCTGTAAATTTAGAATGTTGTATGAGTAAATGATTGAAATCATTTGAGTTCTTGGAATGTTATATCTCGTTCCAAATGAGTTCCTTCATTTTTTACCTGTAGCCAAAATTGTCAATAGCTTTTGAACAAATTTGTAAATTATGTTTTATTTCTTTTCAAATTCAAATATTGTCTTGAAATTTGAGTGTATTTTCTATAAATAGAAACTTAAGGAAGAGCACAAGAAACGATTAATTATAAATAATTTGGCTTGATTCGATTTACAAGATTACAGAAAATACTATGAACATATTACAACAAAAATTTATAAACAAAGTGTGTTAGTGTATGAAACTATGAATCATCTTGATCTTCACCAGCATTCCCACCATCACAACAGTGGTCACATGTCATAAAAGGTGGAGGTAGATGCAAAACCTGATCTATCCTTTTCTCAATCCAAGCCAATCTCCTCTCAAAGCTCAACACACCTCTATGCATATTCCTCACATCAATCTCAGCTACCTTAGCACAAACCCGCAAAAGAATGTAGTAATCTGCGTGAGCCGCGTATATCAATGCTCCATCTTCTTTTTTCCTCACATATTGTAGATAATCTAGTCTCTTTACCTTCACACGAGGTGGTAAGTAACAGAACAAGTTATCTCCCATGTCTGTTATTAGTCTTTTTATCGCTCTTTCCTTTAATTTCTCTTCTTGATGATGATGATTCTCTGGTGATGATGATTCTCCGTGTTCTGAAGAAGATAAATCACGATCCATTGATACACTTTCGTTTCTCCTTGAAGGGCTACTACAAGGATTGTTTCCATCGCTAAATTTGCTATCTTCTAATGAAAGTTGGTTAAGTGATACATCATTATCCCAGTCTCTCCCCCTCTTGGGTGGAGTCCTACACCATTCGAAATCCTACAAAATACATGTAAAAGAGACAGTTCGTATTCAACCTCTGAAGAACTAAGTGCTTCAGATTATCCTAATAAGAATTTGAAGCATAATATTACCTCCTCTTTTGGATAACCATTCCACAGGTTATCAACAGTTCTGTATGTATCGTCAGGTAAATCTTCTTCCAAACCAGCAAAGAACTCGTTTTTCCCGAGCGATAGATATGACAGCAGATCCTTCTCGGATTCAAGGGTTTCTGCAGCGACCTCATAATATTTAGCTTCAAGGTTCTTCAGAAGCTCCTTGGTATCGAATTTGGTTGCTTTCGTGACATCTGACAACTCTGCAGTACCTGAATTTGTATCTGAAACCTCATCATGAACTGGAGAATCAAACTCTTCAGAATCGATATCCGCCTCACTAGCATTAACAAATCCCAAACTCCGTTCCCACACACCCAAACCATTTATGTTATAAAGCATCCGTATAGCTACAATAAGAATAGACATGACACACACACAGGTAGGAAGCCTCTGCTCGTTCTTCGATAGATATAATTCTGGAGGCAGTGACCAGTTCTGTATAAGACGCACCAGTTCAAGAATCTTATCCTCAGGAATAGATAACCGCTTTATATAGTTTGACGCTATACCATAGAAATTCACAGGAGCCAAAGGCAAACCAATAATATCAGCAATCACAGCAGCTCGTGCTTCTAACATCTGAGCAGAAATAATCTGAAAAGGCCTAGCCATTATGCTTGCTTTCACCGGACACGCAGCTGATCGCTCTCCCATTTGCTCACGAATATCGATAAAACAAGACAAATACGGAAGCTTTCCTTCTCGTGCCCATCTCACAATATCCGTTGGTAGAACCGGTGCTCCCGCATGGTGACAAGCAAGAAAAGATATCGCCAAAGAACTCGATAAAGGCAGAGTCTTTTTAAGCAGACTAACCCATATCGTCACTGCTCTTTTACCATCTAAGTTACGAGGCTCGGCTTTGAGTGTTTTAGGCCGCTTAGCATCTTTTACTTCACCTGCGAGACACCAAAAAGAGTGAGACTTAGTAACAAATAGAATCACACCAAACAATAGAATGAAACCAACAAATTTCAATACCATCTTCTGATTGAAGTTCGGAATCACGAATGGCTTTATCGGCCCAATCATCATCATAAACGCCAGAGAGAGCCACGTAACGTAAAGAGATAGGTCCAACCAAACCAATAATCAAAGGAGTGACATTAAACTTGTCAACCAAAGCATCACACTGATAAGTAATCATCATAAGAAAAGCTTTAACATATCTATCTCTTGCTTCATCGTAATAATCCTCATAACTCAAAGTCTCTGCTCCAAAATCCACAGGCTCTATTGGCTCTTTATCGAGATAAATCTCAGGCTCTCTCTTCACTTCCCGGGGCAAATCCTTCTTCTCGATTTCAGATTCAAGCTGAGATTTAAAATGAGTGTAACGTATTGTGTCATCTGTGTAACGAGGCTGTGAAGGAGTGATTGGTTGTGTTATAGTACGGCGATATCTGGGGTCATAAATTGCGCCATGAGTACCTCCACCATCACCGATTAAATCGCCGTCGTCGACGCCGGTTTGGATAAGATCTTCAGCCTGAACACTGCATCGTTTGCAGTAGAAATATCCGTCGTCTTCTTCGTCAAAGGCGTCGTTGTCGCACTCTCTGCAGAGCATTGTAATTGAAGGGATTAGAAAGAAAAAGGAAGAAACTTTGGGAGGGAATAAGGAAACTCTAAATCAGATTGATGAAGACGAAGAAGTAGACGAAGAGGGTGTGAAGAAGGAGGAGAAAATTTGCGTTCAAATTTCTGTCGGCGAAACTTTGCTTCGGGGGTTTAGAATTTGGCGGCGGAAGAGTAATTAGGGGTTTTGATATTAGGAAAATTGCAAACAAAGCCCCTCAAACTTTCTACTTTTTGAATTTTACCCTCAAAATTGTATGCTGGTTCATTTATCTGTTTGGGAAAACTCTGAAGTAACATGGTAACTAATTTTAGTGGTATATTATCAGTTACCAGAGTTCTTGAGCTCACTTCTTGGTTTGGTTTGATAATTAAGGATTTCATATTGATATTGTGCCAGGATTCTCTTAGTTACCTAGATGATTAAGAAAGTTGCTTTACATCAATGAATCACAAAAACATTTTGAGTTATCACCTAAATTGATTATCTATTCAATATATATATGTGTCCATTCACAAGGATGAAGGATCCATTGATTCGAATATATTGTGTTTCTTGTTTCAGAATCTAGAGACTTCTAACTCTCTCCTATATATTGTTGGCATTTGCTAATTACTGTAAGTTGAGTCAAAACCAAAATTATAAATCCTCAAAAGTCAAAACCATAATCTTGGACAATAGTACTTGAAAGTAAATTAGGTTAAGTTTTAAGGGATTACGATCCTCAGTTATGGATTTGTTCTAACCATGCTTTTTAATGAAAAGAAAATTCACTTATCTATGAAAAACAAAACACAACCAAAAAAAAAGTTGAAAAAATCATTCATCTCAATCAGAATCATAACAATCATCATCATCATCCCGGAATGAAATGAGATAAAATAGAAAGAGCGCGAAGCGCTAGCGCTATAGGATTGGTTTTTTTTGGGGGGATAAGCTCGCTTCTTCACAAGCTTACCCCCGCCCCTACCGGATCAACGCTAACACCAACTTCACCTTCAAGAGGCATCAGCTCGTATCTACATTGAGGACACGTGGAGTGAATCTCCAACCACTTCTTCACACACTTCAAGTGATACTTGTGTTTACATGGCAACTCCGTCTCCATATCACCTTTGCTCCATTCCTCCAAACATATCACACACTCTCCTTTCTCCACCATCAAAACAGTAATATTTGGCAACATCTCTACCGTCCATCTCGACGCTGGCGGTGGTGATCTCCATGCATTTGTTGGTATGGACAATGCAACTTCATCGATGAAATCATCTTCGTAGGCGACGATTTGGATTATACCTTCAACCTGAACACTGCACCGTTGACAGTAGAAAAAACCGTCTTCAAATTCAAAAGAGTCGTTTTCGCACTCGTTGCAGATTATCCTTCTCGTATCCATCGTAATTGTGATTGAAAAATGAAAACCTAAATCGTTGATGAAGAAGAAGTAGACGAAGAGGGTGATGAAGGAGAATATTGCGTTCAGGATTTTCGGTGGCAGAATAATTAGGGATTTATATATATCTACATTTACATTTTTGTAGGGTTTTTTGCTTTTAATTCATTTGGATCGGGTTTTGACCCGGTTTTAATGTGTTCGGATCCTGGATAACTCTATTAAGGAAATCTAAAAAAAAAAGACATTAATTAAATTCTTAAAAAAACGATTTTGGTCCTAAAATATTGCTTAAATCTGATGTTTCTTTTTCTACATTCGATTTTTTGGGTAAGATTTTAAAGATATACTAGGGGAATTATCCGCGCCTTACGCGGCCGAGTGGAATATTCAAAAGAATTAAATATTTAAACAATTTTTAATTTCTGACATTTTTTTTTTATATAGATAAATATAATTTATGATAAACGTGCATTTTTCATGACCAAATCTTCAAGATCAATAAAGATTTGACAATAGAATAAGAAGACCAATTACGCTCGAAGAATAAACATTCAACTTTTTATTTTATTTTTTATATATAACTCTTTATGCAACTTTGTTTAATAGACCTAAACATCAAGAAAGTTTAAAGACTTTGTCATTGACTCTATTATACCAAGTATACATTTGGCATTTAGTTACACTACAAGAAAATCAAGCATTGATAGCGTCCAAAAAACGCTATTTATCGCAAGCGTAGCGTATTTAGAAACGCTATATCATCGACCTCGACAATAGGTCAGCGACTTTAGATAGCGCTTTTTGTATGTGCTATCTAAATTAAAATATTAATAGCGGATTTATCTCTGCTATCGTATACTCTACAATAACATTTCAATTTTGTTATCAAATCTATTATTCATAATATGTGGATTTGAATTTTGCATTTTGATTTTTATTAATAGGAGCTCTAATTTAATTTACAAACACCCAAAACAATCAATAATAATAATAATAATAATTTTTATTAAGAGACCAAAAGGATTTGTATTTAATGAAGAACAACAATACATATCACAATTTTTTTCTACTTAGAAACTTCTAAAGATACATATATTCACCAAGGCGTATTCACAATCTTGATTCCTCCAACTCCAGTTGACTACAACACGGCACATCACCATTGCATAAAACGCATCCTGTAAAACCAATTCATCACATATGGACAAGGATAAAATCAAAAACAGAAACAAAACAGCTAAGAACAGCCATCGAGGTCAAGAGAGTGTGTATATACCCAAAACAGATCAAACAAGAGAGTGTGAACTTATCACCAACAGCAAATTGATAAACCTCTGTGTACGTTAACCTCTAAATGCATAAACATTTCCAAGTTGTGGCTCGTAGCTTGAAAGCGAGTAACTGTAACAACAAACACACACATTCCCACAACAAAAATCATTGTAGGTTTAAGAGAAACCACCTAATATTTTAATATCAAACATATATAATACATAAACCAAATTTGGATTCCAAATTTCCAATATTTGGAAGGATACAAACTAAATGAAACTACTGTACGAATGATCAGCGGAGCATTACCTTATCACAACAACAAAAACTTTGACTCGATCTTTTAGAGCTTTTAAAAGTAAAAAAAAAATGTAATTAAGACGAGTTAGTTTGAATCCCCATTTGTTTTTTTTTTGTCAATGGAGAAAAAGTGTTAGGAAGTAATAAATTGGATTGGTGACATAAAACGGAAAAAAAAAACTTAAACAGAAAAAAAAGTGTTCGTAATACATAATAGATTGGTGATACCCAGGGGCGGAGGCAGTTAAATAGGAGGGGGGTCAACTGACCCGCATGACTTTCATAAAAAAGAAATTTTTTTAGCTTATTCGATATATCATTTGGCTTCAAATCTCTAAGATGACCCCCATGTCCCTAGTTGATATCTCTTCTATGCACCCTACGTCATATTTTTTTTTTAATTAACCATCTAATGTTTTTACTTTCCATTATAATTAAAAATTAGTAACTGCATTTTGATTAAGTTTTTTTTTTTTTTTTTTTTTTTTGATAACCGTGGGATCCCAAAAGCTTCCTAGGCCCAAAGACTAATCCACGAGGCCTTGCATCCGGGTACGCTTTACCCCATCGTTAAGGGAGCGGCTAGGTGGCCAACCCGAATCGAACCCAGGAGGGGGAACTCACAGCCGTGAGCCCTTTACCAACTGGACCAACGTGGGTTGGTTCATTTTGATTAAGTTAACCTACAATCTGCATCTTTCTGACTTTTATAGTTTTATGTTTCAATTAACCTACAATATGTTATATGTGTTTACCTCTTTTTTTTATAAACAATATGTGTTTACCTTTTCATCTTCTTCTTCTTCTTTTCATATTTCCTTTTTGACTTAAATATATATATATATATATATATATTGTTTTCTTATTCTCTGTATATGAATTAAAATTTTATAATTGTTTTGATTTTTTCTAATATTTTATATATGGCTTTCAATTAAAAAGAGTCTGTTTTTAGAAGCACCATTTAATCAATATGCACATTAAACTATACTAAAAAAATATTGAGAAAATAAGTTAAATATATCTCTATAATTTTTTTTCTTACAATAATTTTAGATTAGTTTCAAAAATAGAAAACATGGAAAATATGAAGTTAGATATATATCTTTTATGAAAATAGCTATATTATTTTCAAAACAACTATAATTAGTGTGGTTTATAGTAGTAATAATAATGGTTTTGTTTATTCTTTTTCTTTTATTAAAAAATGTAATAGCAAAAAATATTTTAAAAAATCAGCGATGAAATTTTATTTCAATTAAATAAATAAAATTATTATTATATACTTATATTAATATATCACTACAAGAAAACATGCTTTTTGTGACTTCCAAAATAGTCCTAAAACGGTTGCAAATCGCTATTTGCGACTACTTTGAGACTATATAAATTGGTCGCTAAAAAACGGTCGCTAAATAAAATGGTCGCAATAATGTCGCATATTTGTGACGCCTTTGAGACTGATTTATGTGGTCGTACATAAGCGACGGTTTAGCGACGGATATTAATAGTCGTATATTAGAGACTAAATTGTGACTGTAACTGAAATCCTGTATTAGCGACCTTTTAGTAACAAACTACAAAAAAAAAATTAAAAAAAAAAACATATTAATCTTAATATACAAATTAAACAAAATGAAATAAATATAATTTTATTTATTTTTAAATTCATTACAAACAGACAAATACAATATCATATATCTATAGATTTATACAAAATTGACATCGACGATGGACGGAGCGACCGTAGGCGTCGGAGAACAAAACCATGGCGGCGGCCAGAGGATCTGAGATGCAACGGTGGAGGGTTGGAGTTCACATATGTTGGGGGTGAATTGGCGGTGGCTTCCAGATGTGGTGGTGGTGGTGAACGTCGTCTTCACCAGTGGTCCTAAACTACCACCACGACCTCCAACGTCTCCAGTTCTTCAGATTCACCATTTTCGTTAACGTTGATTCTTCAGATCTACTAATGAAACCTAAAATACAAATAACGAATTCTTCAGATCTGCCAAAGAAATAATCAAAACACACAACAAATTCTCGATTTCCCTAGATCGATCTTCATATTTGAATAAAGAGAGAACTAACCTTCTAGGAATCATTGATTGATTGAATAAAAATTTAATCTTATGAGTTTCATGATCTCACAGGAACTTGACGAAGAGGATACGGCGAGAAAGAGAGAAGAGGAGGAAAAGTGAGGAGGAAAAAAAAATTGATTATAGAAAAGGAAAGAATTAATGACGAGAGAGAAGGGAAATTTTGAGATGATTTTGTCCGTTGGATGGACTATATCGACGGTGTATGGTAGCCCAAAAGGCAATCCTTGTCATTAAAGATTAGCCAATGAGAATTGAGAAGTGTAACCAAGTGTAATGTCGTTTTTTTAAGAGTAGTCACAAAGTGTAACTCTTTTGTGACTAATGTTATGAGAGAATTATATTAATTCATATGAATTTAAAGCTTAATAACCAAACAAAATCTATGTAAAATGTTATAGTCACTTAAATTACAATACTAAATAAGATCAATCAGTTTAATGTGAAAAACATGAAATGCAAACAAAATTGAAAAATTTAAAATCCACAAGTTAACAGCACATATAACCCTTATATAAGTTTAGGAAATTTGTTTAAAACATTGAAAAATTTAACTGTTTTTGGTATTGTAATGATTCAGTATCTATAGTAGTTAAAATCAATATAGAAACCATGAAACTTAACATATTAACAATTTTTTAGTGGTAAATCTCTTAACAAAATCACGAGGGTTGCTAAAAGGTTGCAAAATCGTCTCAATATCAGTTGTTAGTCACAATTAAGTAGCATATATGTAGGTATTTAGTGACTGTTTTGTAACTTTTCCTGCGGATAGTCGCAAAATGCTACTCTTTTGTGACGAATTTTTATGAGTCACAACCCTATTCATATGAATTTTATAGCTTAAGACCCCAAAAAGTTCTATATATAATGTTACAATCAATGAAATTATAATACTAAAGAAGATCAATCAATTTAATAAGTAAAAACATGAAATGCAAAGAAAATTAAGAAATTTCAAAAACCATAAGTTAACATCACATATAACCCTTATGTAAGTTTAGGAATTTTGTTTAAAACATTGAAAACTTTAAGTTTCTTTGGTATTGTAATATTTCAGTATCTATAGTAGTTAAAATCAATGTAGAAACCGTGAAACTTAACATATTAACAATTTTCTATTGGTAAATATCTTAATAAAATCACGAGGGTTGCTCAAAGGTAGCAAAATCGTCCCAATCTCAGGTATCAGTCACAAATAAGTCGCATATATGTGGGTATTTAGTGACTTGTTTGTAACATTTCCTTCGGACAGTCACAAAATGCTACTCTTTTGTGACGAATTTTTATGAGTCACAACATTATTCATATGAATTTTAAAGCTTAAGACCAAAAAAGTTCTATCTATAATGTTATAATCAATGAAATTATAATACTAAACAAGATCAATCAGTTTATTAAGTAAAAACATGAAATACAAAGAAAATTAAGAAATTTCAAAAACTATTAGTTAACATTACATATTACATCTATGTAAGTTTAGAAAATTTGTTTAAAACATTAAAAAATTCGTTTTTTTTTGGTATTATCATGATTCAATATCTATAGTAGTTCAATTTGTTGTAGAAACCTTTAAAACTTAACATATTCATAATTTTCAATGGGTAAATATCTAAATAAAATCGCGAGAATTGTAACGTAGTCACCAAAATAGTCACAAAGTGTGACTGTTTTGTGACGCTATTTTATGACACAAACCATATAAAGTTTAAAGTATAAAAATAAAAGAAAATGTACATATGATTCTACAATCACTCAATGTTAGAATTCTAAAAGAGATGTCTCAGTTTAATGAGTAAAAACTTAAAATGACTACAACAATTGAAGTCACAAGTACGTTGCAAATATGGGACTACGTTGTGACTAAAGATTCCAACTAAAAAAAGTGTCTCTAATTCGTCTCAATTTACGATTATTTTGCGACCATACCAATATAGTCAATTAATAGTCTCATAACAGTCGCGAATATCAGACGATTTACTGACTACATTTTTTGGTCGTAAATTTGTGACTGTTTTGTCACTACTCTGTGTGTAGTCGTTTATTAGTCGCAAAACAATCACAAAATCGTTACAAATATTTGTGACCAAAAAAGAGTCACAAAAATGTAGTCCCAAAATGCAGGTTTTCTTGTAGTGTATGACCCCCATAACAAATATTTCTGTCTCCGCCACTGGTGATACCCCATACCGTTTTGGTATAATTAATTTTTGATATTTGCAGTCGTACTAGTGGTGAATCTTTGTAATGATAAGATAAAAAATTACTAATCACATGATTCATCCAATGATCATTTTTCTTTTTGTTGGACGAAAAAAGTGAGGTTGAGAATCAAACACGTATGCTGTGAGATATCAAGCTTCAAATGCAAACCATTCATACGTGATACGTCGACAACAACAACTAATAAGCATATTTTATTAACTACATTACACAAGTTCCTTGATTGACAGATACATGGATTTTATATAGGTTTGAATGTATTAAAACTTTCATTATGTTATTTAACAAAAATAATAGAGATTACTTTACAATTATTTGATATGTATTATATGACAAGATACGATCCCATGAATTTTCTAATATATATTACACATAAATTATAGAGCGTACGTCAAATCATTACATAAAATATTACTATATTTAACAAAACCCAACTCGATGGTCTTTGTCAATATCTCCCCATGCAACAAAATACGTTAGGACATCCCTCGTGCTTTATATTTTTGTATCTTTGTTCCTCCAGTGAAGTTCATATCCACTAGTATAGTATTTTCTTTTAATTGAAAAAGGTAAAAATCAAAATACAAGTAATTAATCCAGATTCACTTGTCAGCTCAATCCTAACATGTCTTTGAAACTGCGTGTCCGAAAACTTGTGAGCCCATTATCATGTGAAACAATACTACATTGAAGCAATTAAGAAAGACAATACATTTAGTCATTCATTATGTCTCATGTAAACACTTTAGAACCCGACTGGAGATCAAATCGTTTCTTCACTACAAAAAAAAAGATCATTTTATATCACTTATTTTGAATATTTGTATTACTTATAATTGATGTAAAAGAATTTTACATCACTTAAGTAAATGATTTAAAAATTAATGATGCAAATAATTTACATCATTTTGTTGACAACTGATGTAATTATACATAATATTTGCATCAGTTTTTATAATTGATGTTAATTTTGTATCAATTACAAAAAATGATGTTACCTTTTTAAATCACTTTGTATAAATGATGTTAATATTTTCATCATTTATAAATAATTGATACTAAAACTAGTGTCAAATTTTATTAGTGATTTTAATAATTGTAACATTTATAATAATTATTTTATTATTTAATAAGAAAATTATTTTAATTATAATCTTATTCTAAGAATAAATTTAAACGTCAACAATATCTTTCAAATAAATTATTTGACTTAAGTTTTCGTGAGACCACTACACTCAATTATTAGAAAATGGGTTAACCTATTTATAAAGGATAGATTCTTATCCCTCCTTAAGAAGTTGTCGATGTGGGACAATTTAAAAATGCCTCCTTAATACAATTTTACATCAGTTTTTATTGATATAAATTTTGTATCATTTAAAAAGTGATCTTAACAAAAATTAATAAATACATCAATTATCTAAATGATGTAAATTAATATTTACTATCAGTTTTTAAAAAGTGATACGAAATAATAGCTTTTAAATCAGTTTTATATAATTGATGCCAAACTAATTAATTATAACATCACTTAGTATAATTGATGCTAAAACACATCATTTATAAATAAATGATTCAAAATAATATCATTTAGTGAAGTGATACAATTTAAGTGATTTAATATGATCTTTTTTTTGTAGTGCTTTCCAATATTATGGAAACGATAGTCATTAATTTGTTAATCGTACGTATGATGGTTAATAAGAGTATACAATGTATGAATGTGAAGTATAGCCATTAGCCATATACCAAGTTAATGCGTCCGAACAGATTGCAATAGTAGTGCATTAGTATAGTACACTAGTTGTTTATATTGCCAATCGTTTATTTGCATTCGAGTTTATCACTATGCTTTTAACTGATGAATACAGTATTATCCGTTTTAGAATAACGTAACTACGTCTATCATTTTTATTGGTTGTGATGTAAATGACAAAAAAAAAAAAAAAGATTTTGAAAGAGAATCCACCCAAAATTATGGTGGCAAATGTGTTTTAAATCGGAATCTTTAAAACGTATAGTAGTGCTTAACGTCTACGTACAAAATACGAATATTGAACGAATAAAGCTTTCTGAAATCTGAAATATAAAAAAAAGTAAAAGGATAGATAACTATTTAAGAGATCCAGTTGCAATGTGAGTACACTACTAGTACTGTATTAATAAGTCCTAATCGAATTAAGACCATGTCATTATAATTCCTTTTTTTTTGTGGTCACGGGGTAACATTATTTTTCTATTATTTTCCATTGATTGGCAAAGATTTATCATCGAATATTTTTATCCAAATAGAAAAATAAATCAATTCACACAACAACAACAACTGGCCAATGACTCAAACTGGAACCCACTCACATTGATCAGATCATAACACTTTAGCTTCAGAAAAAAAAACAGCTATCAAACATTTCGTTTTGTTTCTCTATTTATACCCTAATTCCAACATATCCACACACAAGCAATATAAAGAGAAAAAAATTATAAAGCCACCAAAAAAGAAAATGGTGACACTAACACCATCTTCTTCTTCAACTCCAAAGACATCTTTTGATTTCATGAAGAATAACAACAG
The DNA here is from genome assembly GCA_019202805.1 of Arabidopsis suecica. Lineage (NCBI taxonomy): Eukaryota > Viridiplantae > Streptophyta > Magnoliopsida > Brassicales > Brassicaceae > Arabidopsis > Arabidopsis suecica. The sequence continues at coordinate 835,936 of CM032909.1, read as the reverse complement.
TCACAGTCTCTATGTTTCTTCCTCTTCCCCTTCTTCTTCTTCTTACTTGAGCAGCAAGGAAGATGCTGTTGTCACAACCAAGAAGCTCATGGAACCAAGCAAAACCCTAAACATGAACATCAATCCAAAACAAGAGGAGTTTGGTGATGAGAAGAAAATGGTGAAGAAAGCTACTGAAGATCCAGAGATTGGTGTGTTTGGAGCTGAGAAGTACTTCAATGGAGACATGGATTCAGACCAAGGTTCTAGTGTCCTGTCTCTGACAAACCCAGAAGTTGAGAGAACCATTGTCGAGTCCAAGCAGAGCGCGAAGAAATCTACTGGAACCCCGAGTGTCCGGTCTGAATCAAGCTGGAATAGTCAGAGCGTGTTGCTTCAGAACAAACTGATGAATAGCTGCAACAGTTCCTTCAAGGAGAAGAAGAACAATAATGGTCAGATTCAAAAGGTGAGCAATAATAAGAAGAGTTTTCTCGCAAATTTGGGGTGTAAATGCGCCTGTTCTGATGGGAATTCAGTAGATGTCGACGATAAAATCTCGGCTAAGAGAAGCGCTGATCCGAATATCTCTGTTATCACAATGAAGAAGATCGAAAATCAGATGAGATCTTCTGTGGATATGAACACAGAACTGATCAAGATTCAGAAGCAAGAAGAGTTATCACAGAGGAAGTCTCTTGACGTTTTTGGATCTCCTGTAACTATTGAGAAGAATACGACTGTTGTTCAGAAGAAACTCCCATTGCCCCCATGGAAATCAAGAACAGAGGAGGAAGACACAAAGAGTGAAGGGAGTGATTCAAGCTCGGATCTATTCGAGATAGAGGGTCTTACAGGGAACCCTAAACCTTTTCTTACGAGGCAAGGAAGTGATCCGGCTTCACCTACGTGTTATGCGCCAAGTGAAGTAAGCGTAGAATGGAGCATAGTGACAGCAAGTGCAGCAGATTTCTCTGTTATGTCAGAATGTGCAACAAGTCCCGTAAGAAGAAACCGATCTTCTCAGATTCCTCGAATCCCTATTACCGCTAAATCAGCACCGCAGAGACGGAAATCGAGTAGCAGCGGAGGCAGTGGTTTCTTGATGAGCTGCAAGAGTCATAAATCTGTTATGGTTTCTGGTGATTTAGACAGAAGAAACAGCATGAATAATAAGACAACACCGAGTTATGTTCCTAGATTCCCAATGGAGACTACTAAACCTAAAAGTTTCGAAACACGAAGAAGGATCAGCAACAGCTCGATTTCTCACACACAATCATCTCTTCTTTATAGTCAGTGATTGCACTAAAGTAAAAGAAAACGATTTCAATCTCTTATCTCTCTTTATCTATAATATCTACTGAGTGAGAAAGATTTATAAACTTATATAATGTCTTGTTGAGTTCTTGATCACAATGTCAAAATTAAATCAATTTTAAAGGGTTTCTTGGAGACCGCTTGCACCTAAGAAAAACTTACTCAAAGAGTGACAAATGATTAGAGAGTGAAAAACACAGATCTCAAATTCAGCAAAATAAGCAGAGAGACATTCCAAAAATTGGCCCCACCAAGTTTTGGATTTAGTCTCAAGAGGGAGAGATATGAGTTTTGTCTTAGCTTCAAAGGGTTAAATCAAACGTACAAGAGATTGACATAAAGAGCTATTAATGAGGAAACTTAAATCAATGAAAATGTCATTTTACCTAACATATCTAAGATCTGGTCCTGAAACTCATCTAAAGGCCATGTATGTCTGAAATAAAAGTAAGGTAGACAAAAACCTTAATTGTTCGTTGAAAATATGAGAGAAAAGAACTAAAGTGCTTACTAAGACAATAAATGCAAAGAAGATGTATATCTCTGTAGCCTACTCATAAGGGAAATGATTGAATTTACCCCAAATGATCTTATCCAGTTCAATGAGCTTTCTCTGTAAGTTAATTCAAAAAGGGCTAATTAGATTTCAAGAAATGAAACCATCATGATGATCACAGACATCAAAGCTAATGTAGTATGGGCTTAAAACAAAGAATCATACAGATCTTGAAGATAAGTATTGTATCCAATTCTCAAAATAATTGAGCCATCACTTAAATATATTCATATAAAATATTGAAGTAAAATCAAATCATCTAACTAGTCAGTTTCCATATGTGGAGGAGAGAAGAACAACAAAAGCAAGATGACATTTATGTTAAGAAGGCAAAACAAGATTACTCATCTTTGAATTCTTTGGTTGGCCATTGCCTCAATGCATCCGCGTGCTCTTTCGTCAAGTGAATAAAGGCAAGTTGGTACCGACTACCGAGACTCCGATCCCACATGACAAAAAATGGCTGAGAGTAGTTTCTATTTAATTCCATAGAGTTTGTGGTGAAACATTCACTGTCTTGATGTGAAAGGGGTTCGTTCCCTAGGAGCAGAGCCGTCCATGGGTACAAGCCAACCAAGCTGGTGCTTGCGGCCTTTTTAAATATATGTAAAGATCCATTGGTTCTGCTGGAAACATTGCTCTAACCTAGTGTTGAGGTCTCTGGTTCAATACTCCATGAAGGATATATCTTTTTTGTTTTTTTTTTAAAGGAAAAAGTAACAAAAAAAATTATTTATGCTTGGAGCCACCAAAATCTCAAGGACGGCTCTGCCTAGGAGCCCACAGGAGAAGGAGAAGAGAGTCTTGTGTGGTTGCCCATTGCATCTCCATTACTTACTGTCACCAAAAGAATACAAAAACCCCAAACATAGGTTCAGGAACAGATGATGTTTGTAGAAAACTAGAAATTTCAATCTGATATCTGACAACAAAATGGTAACATTCTTGACTGTCTCTAGCTATGTGTCAGTTCCTAAGATCTTCCACAGAGATAAAGAAATAATGATCATATGCTAACATAATGAAAATCAAATCTTTTTAAAGCACCCCTAAGTGTATCATAACATGAAAAAATAAACCTTTAAAGGGAAGATCACACGCTCTTCACAAAGATAAGAATCACAATGCTCTGATTTCCAAGTAACGGTTAATGTTTAAGTGCCCCATGTGAAACCGATAACTCCACTCAGCAAATATGTATTCTGAAATTGGTATCTCTAACAGCATGTAACACGATATCTAAGTTTGTTTTCATCAGCATCTCTGTAAATATAGTGGTCAATAATATGAATTATCTAAGCTATTTAACTGTTAATATTTATTAATTAGATTATTATAAAGGGACCAAACAATATTGGGGTTTTATATTGGCGGGTTGAGCCAGGCCCGTGCAGTAGTGCAACACATGGGCGACTCGTGAAAGCCCAGATAGCAAGCTATCTTAACGGGCTTTCTCCCTTAAAAAATAGAGTTAATATCGTGTGAGCCGATGGCCCACATATCAGATATTAAACTGATAAGAACAGATACTACACTTGATCTTAGCCAAAAGGCCGAGAAAGGTATGAATTGTTTGGACCATCAAGTTTCTGTTATATACACCAACTCAAAGAGCGAGCTATTCATACTTTAGCGATGTGGGACAAAAACACCAAACCCTTTTCTTTAGCCCTCAGACAAATTAATCAACAATTTAAACATTATTAAATTAAGTTAATTAACATTGTAATAAAAGGAATAAATACATTTTATAGAACAAATCACGGATTTTATATATGTTTCATTTTCTTCTGCGAGATTTTTCGTCATGAAATTGGTTGTAGTTTTGAATTAGAATGATTTTTTGAAGCATCCTAAAGCTTTTCGCATAATGAATTTGGTCTGAATTTTTGCAGTGTTTGGGAATAATGATACCGGAGAGGCAAAAAGTTTGGTCGGATAGTGAAATTGAAGCTGTCACATTTGTTCTTGTTCTTTGTGTCACTCTTTTTCTTCTCTTGCATGTTCTCTGGCCATAAACTACTCTTTCATGGTAAGCTTTGAGAACTAAGAAAATGTCTTTCTTTTTTCTTCTTTCGAAATTAATTAAACACTTGGATTTGGTGTAGGTTCTGAGTTCTTACATTATTTTGAGCAAAACCGTAAGCTTACTTTATCTTAATTAAACACTTTCTTGTATTAAGTGGATTTTGAATCAAATGCAGCTTACATGAAAAGTCACATGTTGGTTTCATCGGAGATTGATATATGTTGAGGGTTGAGTCCTCCATTAAACTTGCAATATGAATAGAAGAATTAGTCGAAGAAGAAGAAGCAAGGCGAAGGAGGAGCAAGGCGAAGAAGTCGTAGAAGAGAAGAAGAAGTTGTCGTGTGGAGGAGTCAACGACATAAGAGGAGAAGAAGCACAAGTCAACAAGAAGAAGTTGGGCTTGAGTGTTTTTTAGTGGGCTGCAGAATGAGTAAGGCCCAACTGAAGAAGTGTTTTGTTTTGTTTAGTTTAACTAAGTGTAAGTTAGAATTGAAGTGAGTTGTTGGATTTGTTTGAGTCATTTGGCCGTTACTACTACGCACTTGTTTAATCTTTTCTCTGATACATTGAATGCTTTATTAAAAACTTTATCTCATAACCAGTGTAAAAACAAATCTTCAAAACGTGAATCAATCCAATTTAGCTTTGGAAAATCCACCAAGAAGAAGACTAGTCAATATTGGTTGCGACCGTCTTGTAGAGGCGTTATTATCTGTTAGATAATATTATAATGATAAAGCAGAAATGCTTGTGTATAAATACCATCACTACTTGTGTGTTATTTCATGACCTCCACCTTCAACATCAAACATCACATCTCTTACTCTTTTGTCTCTTTTTCTTGGTCTTCAAAGAGTTTCTTAGTAACCAACTCAATGGCAGGTATCAAAGTTTTCGGAACCCCAGCTTCCACTTCAACCAGGAGAGTCCTCATCGCTCTCCACGAGAAAAACCTCGACTTTGAGCTCGTTCATGTTGGACTCAGAGACGGTGAGCACTGTTAAGGATAGTCATAGTCTAAGGATGTAATTGTAATTAGTCTATAGTTTTACCCTAGTGTTAACACTATATATATTGTAAATCTCCTCTCAGAGCAGGCCCTTTTCTAGAGACCTAATTTTTTTTTTTTCCAGCCGCCACTCTTTCACTTCTTCTTCTTCTTCTCGACACATACTTGTCACTCAAGTATCTCTTCTCCTTCTCTCATTTCACGTATCCACCATGGCTGCCATAACAGATGCGATTGCCGTCCCCGACGCAACCTCTCTTCTCAATGTCAACATGTCAAATGTTCAAAAACTCACGAGTACCAATTTTCTGATGTGGAAACGCCAAGTACATGCCTTGTTAGATGGGTATGATTTGGCCGGTTATCTCGACGGGACTACTGTTGCACCGGAAGCCACCGTCACCGTCAATGAAATCACCACTCCGAATGCTGCTTACAAACACTGGCAAAGACAGGACAAGCTGGTCTACTCCGGTCTCCTTGGTGCCATCTCCACTGCGGTCCAACCTGTTCTCTCTAAAGAGACGACCTCTGCTCAGATCTGGAGCAAACTCACCGATACGTACGCCAATCCAAGTCGATCTCACATCAAGCAGCTCCGCGAACAGCTCAAACAATGGAAGAAAGGATCCAAATCCATTGACGAATATGTTCTCGGCTTCACTACCCGATTTGATACATTAGCCTTGCTTGAAAGTGCAATAGCTCATGAAGATCAAATCGATTATCTTCTAGCGGGACTGCCTGAAGATTATAAACAAGTCGCAGATCAGATTGAAGGCCGTGAGCGTCCACCAACATTGACGGAGATACATGAAAAGTTGATCAACCACGAACTTAAGCTTCAAGCGATGAGCTCATCCTCCTCCTCCTCTGTTCCGGTAACTGCTAATGCTGCCTCCTACAAACCCAACAACAACAACTCTCGCAACCAGAATCGGTTTGGGAATCGTGGCAATCAAGCATGGCAACAACAGCAAACTTCTACTCCACGATATGACAATCGTGGCTCTCAAGGAAGAGGATACCAAGGTAGGTGCCAAATTTGTGGCATTCATGGGCACAGTGCGCGACGCTGCTCCCAACTTCAAGTCTCCAACAACAACAATTATCAACCTGCTGGTGGTAATTATCCTTCCGGTGGGTCTTATCCGTCATCGCCAATGACTCCATGGCAACCACGGGCAAACATCGCTGCTACACAACCGTATAATCCATGGATTCTCGATAGTGGTGCGACGCATCATCTCACATCGGATCTTGCGAACTTATCTCTACATCAGCCATATAATGGAGGGGAAGAGGTTACAATTGCGGATGGTTCAGGTCTACCAATTTCACATACCGGTTCTGGTTTACTTCCTACACCATCTCGTTCTCTTGCTCTCACAGATATTTTATATGTTCCTGATGTTCGCAAGAATCTCATATCGGTTTATCGAATGTGCAACACTAATAAAGTTTCCGTGGAATTCTTTCCCGCACATTTTCAGGTGAAGGATCTCAGCACGGGGGCCCGGTTACTCCAAGGCAGAACTAGGAATGAGCTATATGAGTGGCCGGTTAATCACAACTCCATCAACACATTCTCGGCATCACCATCACCAAAAACCGACCTCTCGTTTTGGCACTCCAGACTTGGGCATCCATCTTTACCCATTCTTAAAGCTGTTATTTCTCAATTTTCTTTACCGCTTTCTCATTCCCACCAAAAACAATTGTCGTGTTCCGACTGTTTTATCAATAAGAGTCATAAACTTCCTTTTGCATCAAACACAATTACCTCTTCTCATCCTCTTGAATATCTCTATACCGACGTTTGGACGTCACCAATCCTCTCTAATGATAACTTCAAATACTATCTCGTGATTGTGGATCACTTTACAAGATACACATGGTTATATCCTTTGAAGATGAAATCTCAAGTGAAAGAGGTCTTTGTAGCTTTTAAAGCTTTGGTGGAAAACAGATTTCAAAGTCGGATACGCACTCTATATTCCGACAATGGTGGAGAATTTATCGCCTTGCGGTCGTTTTTGGTGTTACACGGTATCTCTCAACTCACTACTCCTCCACATACACCCGAACACAACGGGATTTCCGAGAGAAAACATCGACATATCGTTGAAACGGGACTCACACTACTTGGCCACGCATCGGTTCCGAAGCCCTATTGGCCGTATGCGTTTGCTACAGCGGTGTATTTGATCAATCGTATGCCAACCGATGTGCTAAATGGAGAATCGCCATATACCAAACTCTTTAAGCAGTCTCCCAATTACTTGAAGCTTCGGGTTTTTGGTTGTGCTTGCTATCCATGGCTTCGTCCCTATGCCGCAAACAAGATGGATAATCGGTCTGTCTCTTGTGTGTTTATTGGCTATTCAATCACACAAAGTGCTTATTTGTGCTTGGAAATTCAAAGTGGTCGGGTTTACACCTCGAGACATGTTCAGTTTGATGAGAGTCGATTCCCGTTCACGTCAACCACTCTGGTTGCCTCGTCACTGCCGCCGTCAACAGTCGGAGAAACACGAACCAGCTTGATTCCCGTGCCACATTCAACTCGCATAGCTCATTCCTCGTCCCCGTGCTCGGACCTTCGCCCACCGTCGTCGACTCAGCCATCGCCGGACACCGCCGTGGCTTCGCCACCTCAGTCGCCTACTCCGCCAACTCAAGCCACTTCGTCAATGTCACAGTCGTCCTCTCCAGCCTCTGTGAATGATGATGATGCCACCAACTCTCAACGGGCTCATCATGATACAGAACAAGCCCAACAAGAGAAAAGCCCACAAACAAGCCAAAACAAATCTGGCCCACCATCCACAGGCCCAAATACTTCCTCTCCCTCACGACCAACGAATTCTGAAACAGAGAATTCTGTTTCCTCAAACACCACCGTACCTATTCCGCCTATACCCATACCACCACCACCACCACCACCCCCAAATCACCATCCTATGCAAACAAGATCTAAAAACCATATCACAAAGCCAAACACAAAATTCAGCCTTACCATTGCCAAAACACCAACGATCCCGACGACTGTGACACAAGCTATGAAAGATCCAAACTGGCGTAATGCAATGGCTGAGGAGATAAATGCGCAGATGCGCAACAAGACATGGGATTTACAACTGCCTCCGACGAATAAAAACGTCATCACCTGTAAGTGGATTTTTACTCTTAAATATCGAGCTGACGGTTCCATTGAAAGGTACAAGGCGAGACTCGTTGCCCGCGGCTTTAACCAACAATACGGGATTGACTACGCGGAGACGTTCAGTCCGGTAATAAAATCCACAACAATCCGTGTTGTCTTGGAGGTAGCAGTAAAACGAAATTGGCGAATTCACCAAGTAGACATCAATAATGCTTTTCTTCAAGGCACACTAGAAGATGAAGTATATGTCTCTCAGCCACCGGGATTCATTGATCACGACCGTCCTCATCATGTATGTCGGTTGAACAAAGCCTTGTACGGCCTTAAGCAGGCGCCTCGGGCTTGGTATCAGGAACTACGCAACTTCCTTCTACGCGCCGGCTTCCATAACTCTCTCGCTGACACTTCACTGTTTATCTACAAACAGGGACATGAGTTTATATATGTTCTCGTTTACGTGGATGACATTATCATTGCAGGAAATGATTCACTAGTCACGGCGTTTAATGCTTCTCTTGCCAATCGATTCTCCCTAAAAGATCTTGGTCCGTTGAGTTATTTTTTGGGAATTGAAGCAATAAGGACGCCGCAAGGACTACACTTGATGCAGCGAAAGTATATCACTGACCTACTCACCAAGAATCATATGCTCGATGCCAAGCCAGTCTCCACGCCAATGTCACCGTCACCAAAGTTATCTCTTTTCTCGGGTACGGCTCTTGATGATGCTCGTGAATATCGGGCTGTTCTTGGAAGCCTTCAATATTTGGCATTCACTAGACCCGACATTGCGTTCGCTGTGAATCGGTTATCACAATTTATGCATAAACCGACTGATGAACATTGGCAAGCGGCTAAAAGAGTGTTGCGTTATCTAGCCGGAACAAGGTCCCATGGTATATTTCTTCGCTGTGATGCTCCTCTAAGTGTTCATGCTTTTTCTGATGCGGATTGGGGAGGAGATACGGATAACTATAGCTCCACAAATGCTTACATCGTCTACTTTGGTGGCAGTCCAATCTCATGGTCTTCAAAGAAACAGAAAAGTGTAGCCCGGTCTTCCACAGAAGCCGAATATCGAGCAGTTGCGAATACGGCTTCCGAACTACGCTGGATTTGTTCTTTACTTTCTGAAATGGGAGTTGTTTTACCTGCAGCTCCGGTCATTTACTGCGACAATATGGGAGCCACATACTTGTGTGCCAATCCGGTGTTTCATTCAAGAATGAAACATGTCGCTCTTGACTACCATTTTGTCAGAGGTTACATTCAGTCCGGAGCTCTTCGTGTGTCTCATGTCTCAACTAACGATCAGTTGGCCGATGCTCTCACCAAACCTCTCCATCGTACACGGTTCACTGAACTCAATCACAAGATTGGAGTCAAGACATTGCCTCCATCTTGAGGGGGTGTGTTAAGGATAGTCATAGTCTAAGGATGTAATTGTAATTAGTCTATAGTTTTACCCTAGTGTTAACACTATATATATTGTAAATCTCCTCTCATAATCAATAATACAATCTCAGTTTATAAGCACAAGAAGGAGCCTTTCCTCTCCCGCAACGTAAGTTTATTTATCTATCTATGTCTTGTTGTAAGACAAGAGACCAACTGTTTTGATTGATGTAACTGGTCGGAATCTTAAATGTTTTGTGTTTGAACTTCTTTCCTCTTCAGCCTTTTGGTCAAGTTCCAGCCTTTGAAGATGGAGACCTCAAGCTCTTCGGTATGAGCCTTTTCCATGCATCTTCTTCAATCTCAAATCTGCATTAGAAGGCAAAATCACTAACATGAATTGGATCTTTTTGTGCAGAATCAAGAGCGATTACTCAGTACATAGCTCACCGATACGAAAACCAAGGAACCAACCTTCTCCAAGCTGACTCCAAGAACATAGCTCAGTATGCAATCATGGTCATTGGAATGGAAGTAGAAGCTCATCAGTTCGATCCCGTGGCTTCAAAGCTTGCTTGGGAACAAGTATACAAGCTCATGTATGGCTTGACCACAGACCAAGCCGTTGTTGCAGAAGAAGAAGCTAAGTTAGCCAAGGTCCTTGATGTCTACGAGGCTAGGCTCAAGGAGTTCAAGTATTTGGCTGGTGACACTTTCACTTTGACCGATCTTCACCACATTCCCGTGATTCAATACCTGCTCGGAACTCCCACCAAGAAGCTCTTCACCGAGCGTCCACGTGTCAACGAGTGGGTCGCTGAGATCACCAACAGGCCAGCTTCCCAGAAGGTTCAGTGAGAAATTTCTAAAACGAAAAAATGGTTAAACAAGCGCGGCTGCCTCATTGTCCAATTTCTCAGTACTTTCTTTAAATTTCTGTTGTATCCTCTGTTTTTGTATCAGTTATGTGAGTGTGTGTGTTGTATGTTCTTGAGAGTATCTTTGGCAAAAACTATTTATCTAATCTTCAAGCTCTTCTAAAATAAATAAATTAGTTCTAATGAAAAGATTGCAATGTCTTAACTATGGAGTTACTAATTAGTGAGAATTGTAAGGACTTAAGTATTGTGGAAATCTTTAGAGCGTTTCTCCTGGGGAAAGAAGTTGACTTAAGACGACCTTGGACGTTCTTATCCTCAAAGTTTGGCGGATACCTGAGTAATCATCGCTCTTGATTATAGACGTTAATAGAGACATGAGAAACGTTCTCATCGCTTTGTCAGGTCTGAAAATGACAAAGTAAAATATAGACGTTAGCTTCAAATCATACAAAACAAAACACATGAGATTTGTGGACCTATGCACGTCTCTATAAATTACAGAAACGGTTAGAGCAGCAATTTTGTGCTTTTCACCATCAATCACGGATCTTCTCTTGACTCAGCAACGGGAAAAGACACAAGACAGAGAAAGAGAGATAGAAATAAATCCTAAACCAGTGGCGATGTTCTCTCCCAAGAATGTCACTGACCCTCCAACAGTTGTCTTGTTGTTCCTCAAGTTCTTGAATTTGGTTTCTCCTCTGACCACATATGCCAGCTGCTTGCCTACATTCTGTATATCGAACCCTGCCATGGTGGATCCATTCTCGCCGTGCTTAGCAGACAATGGGGAGTTCAGATGAATGTTGGACTCTTTCTTGTTCTTGGTGACTTGAACAGTAGCTGTGGCAGGGATACCTGCTTGCTACAGCAAGACTGTGTTCTGCATTGACGCCGTCATATCCACAGTCATGGTCCCAACCATGGGTGTCCAACACTGGCCTGGTTAGGAGTTGTGAAGTGGGTTCCAGAAATCGGTAAAAACGTTTCCCACTTCAAATCAGTGTGTTTCTCACACCAAAACACAAACTTTCTGAATTACCAGAAAAAAAGAAGCCTCACAGAGCATACAATATAAGTAGCACCATCAAAGTTCCATAAACTCATAATCATTCTAAGCCATTTCAAGAAGATCACAGATATTTACACTCATTTTTGAAGAACCCATTGTTTACATTTGGCAAGTAGATTCTTCTCGTCCTAGTCCAGCTTCGTCTGCAATCTCTATCTCTCCAAAGCATCTAGAAATCAAAAATCAAAATATGGAAACAAAATCTCTTCTTTGTGTCTCTGACCTAAACCCAAAACGAGCAAGCACACCACATAACAAAATCAAATCGCTTCTTCATCTAAACCCGCTCAAAGAGAATCACTGAATTGTGACAATTGACGACGGTCCACGGCGAGACAGGAAGACGCCGCCGTGTAAAAACATAACCTTTGGATTTTGATTTTGGGTGGGACATTTTCGACACGTGTCACCCAAGAGTGGTCAATAAATAATTAAGCATTTGATAATAAAATTAAAATATGTTTAAGAGATAAATATTGGGCTTTAAAATTGGCGGGTTGAGCCAGGCCCGTGCAGTAGTGCAACGCATGGGCGACTCGTGAAAGCCCAGATAGCAAGCTATCTTAACGGGCTTTCTCCCTTAAAAAATAGAGTTAATATCGTGTGGGCCGATGGCCCACATATCAGATATTAAACTGATAAGAACAGATACTACACTTGATCTTAGCCAAAAGGCCGAGAAAGGTATGAATTGTTTGGTCCATCAAGCTTCTCTTATATACACCAACTCCAAGAGTGAACGATTCATACTTTAGCGATGTGGGACAAAAACACCAAACCCTTTTCTTTAGCCTTCGGACAAATTAGTCAATACTCAATAATATAGACATTATTAAATTAAGTTAATTAACTTTGTAATAAAAAAGGAATAAATACAGTTTTTTAATCGACACCAGGTTAGTTTCATGGTGAGCTAGAGATCTTCGCTTCAGGTAAAGAAAGAGTTTTTGTTATTTCCAATCTCGAATCTGGTGTCTTCTCGGTTCTTGATTCTCGAAAATTTCATGAATTTGTGTGAGAGATTCTTCCAAATCTGCATCTTGGATTTTGTCTATGTTTCATTTGCTTAAGCTTCTCTCAGACATAGAGATCTTGATTTGGTCTGAATTTTGCAGTGTTTGGGGATTAGATAATGTTACCGGAGAGAAGAAGTACGGTGGTTTCTTCTTCTTCATATCTGAATCCATCTGGTCACAATGATAATTCTTTTTTACTTCTTCGGAGAGGCAAAAAGTTTGGTCGGATTGTGAAATTGAAGCTCTCACATTTGTTCTTGTTCTTTGTGTCACTCTTTTTCTTCTCTTGCATGTTCTCTGGCCATAAACTACTCTTTCATGGTAAGCTTTGAACTAAGAAAAATGTCTCTTTTTTTTTTTTTTTCTTAGTTTGGAGATTAATCAAACACTCTTTTCTTCTTTTGGATTTGGTGTAGGTTCTGAGTTCTTACCTCATTTTGAGCAAAACCGTAAGCTTACTTTGTCTTAGTTTAAGTATTTGTGTAAAAAGCTACTAGAAAAGCTATTGTTTTTAACTGGATTTTGAATCAAATGCAGCTTACATGAAAAGTCATATGTTGGTTTCATCAGAGATTGATATAGGATTAAACGATTCCAACATCGAAAGACCACCCGGAAGCAAGAAGAGAACCAAGCGTATGGACTTTTGTATCTCTAGAGATTTTCAGTGAATGTTAGTGTTGGTTTGTTTAATTTAAGGTTATGTTTTTATATAATGCAGATTTACCTTGTGAAGTTCCACTTGCTGAATCTGTTGATCGCATACTTGATCCTCAGGATTATTTGAATTTTACGCGGTTTTCGTTAGGCTTTGTAGAGACTGAGAGATATGATAAGCCTAGGTTTGGAGGGCATCAAACACTCAAGGAAAGAGAGAGATCTTACTCTGCAATAAATCAGACAATTCATTGTGGTTTTGTTAAAGGGGCTAATGGATTTCATCAAGGTACTGGATTTGATTTGAGCGAAAAGGATAGGGCCTATATGAAGAACTGTGTAGTCTCTGTGTCTTCTTGCATATTTGGAAGCTCTGATTTTCTAAGGAGACCTGCAACCAAAAAGGTTTAAACTTTATCTTTTAGTAGATATTATTAGCTAATGCATTAGATTACTATCCATTTCGCGAAAATGTATTAAGACTATATGTGAGACTCATTATTCATGTGGAGCTCTCATTTTGCTCTGTTTGTTTCTTCAGATCAGTGAATTCTCGAAGCGAAATGTTTGTTTTGTGATGTTCGTTGATGAACAAACACTATCGAAACTTGCTAGTGAAGGGCATGTTCCTGACAAGCAAGGATTTGTTGGTTTGTGGAAAACAGTAGTAGTGAGCAACTTACCTTATACTGATATGAGAAAGACTGGAAAGGTTCCGAAATTTCTGTCACACCGCCTTTTTCCTTCATCTAGGTGAGGTTAGTTTGCTAGTACTCAAGCTCTGAGATTTGAATCAGTGACTCAAATGTCTTATACTTATCCTCATTTCTTGTTTCAGGTATTCGATTTGGCTAGACAGTAAGATGAGACTCACTACAGATCCTATGCTGATCATTGACTTCTTCTTATGGAGAACAAAATCAGAATTCGCTATCTCGAACCATTATGACCGGCATTGTGTTTGGGATGAAGTGTTACAGAACAAACGGCTGAACAAATACAACCACTCGGCAATCGATGAACAGTTTATGTTCTATCGATCAGATGGACTCAAGAAATTTGATCCTTCAGATCCTAATTCTCCTCTTCCAAGTTGTAAGTAATCAATCAATCATTAACTTCTCTCTCACCATACACATTTACTCGTTTTGTTTGTTAATGTTTATTGAGTGTGATGTCTTGTTGTGTTAGATGTACCTGAAGGTTCTTTTATTGTAAGGGCTCATACACCAATGTCAAACCTCTTCACATGCCTTTGGTTCAATGAAGTTGATCGGTTTACCTCACGAGATCAGTTGAGTTTTGCGTACACATACCTTAAACTTCAGAGATTGAATCCAGATAGACCCTTACGCCTAAACATGTTCAAGGTAAAATAAAAATAAAAAATCATATTAGAGATTGAATAATCGGTCTCATTTTATGAGTACATAAATCATAATCAACTTGGTTTTTCATTTCAGGACTGTGAACGTCGAGCATTAACTAAGCTCTTCCACCATCGCGTAGATTCATCGCCTCCTTCACCTCCTGCTTGATTGATTAAGTAAAGATAGTGTTCTACATTTTTTGTACTTTTCTCCGCATTCTACTTCTTCTAGTCTAACTTTGAAGGAGATGAAACATGGAAGAGGAACCTAATTGACATTGTGTATGAGCCAAGATAGAAATATTAGTAAGTTTACAGCACAATTCACTGCGGATAGACCAAAAGAGACATAACTGAACCAGTTGCTGCTTAAGGTTAGAGGAAACACAACTAGTAGGGATTTTCTCTGAACTTCCCATGAACCAAACCAAAGGTTTATATACATACATTTGACATTAGTGTTCCACAGGTTCTGCTGTCTTATGTTTATAAATCACATTAGTTTCAAAATCGTTTATGGGTTCTGAATATGTTTAACAAGTTCACTTCAATCAAACTGGAAAAAAAAAATAAAAAAAATATACCAATTCCAAAACCCTATAATTGAGAATTTATTTGATGAATTTTTCTCTAAATAAAAGTAGATTAACAAACACTTTTTAATCAAAATTGAAGCTGGAAGTTCAATTTTGTTGAAGTTATAAGTATATCATTATATACAAAACCTGGAAGACATGAATGGGGATGTAGCTCAGATGGTAGAGCGCTCGCTTAGCATGCGAGAGGTACGGGGATCGATACCCCGCATCTCCACTTCTTTTTTTTGCATTTGTTTTTTCAGCATCTGCCTTGCTTTAGGGTAATAAAAGCCCATTACTTTAATTAAAGAAACACAATTAGTGCCCTTTTCTGTCATGTAGCTTTAGTGTTAAAGCCCATTCAGAGCCCATTTCGTTTGGATTACAAGAAGTCAAATCACGTTTATCAACAAAGTTAATCATCACATGGCTAATACCAACAACGTTTAAACTTCAAATTCTCTGCTTGTATAAATCAAAACGGACCACGCATTCTTCATCTTTCGTTATAGCCAAAAAGATTATCAAAAATTTGAGTGATTGTTCTTGCTTCGATCTCTTTCGTTTGGGTTTTGAGTAGGCCTGGGAGTTCGGCTAAACCGGGTTATTCGGGTCGGTTTGTTCGGTTT
The DNA here is from genome assembly GCA_019202805.1 of Arabidopsis suecica. NCBI lineage: Eukaryota > Viridiplantae > Streptophyta > Magnoliopsida > Brassicales > Brassicaceae > Arabidopsis > Arabidopsis suecica. The sequence goes on along the minus strand of CM032909.1, from coordinate 820,280 downwards.
GGGAGAAATTCGGTTTTTAAAAAATTCCACCGAATAGACCCGAATTGAAATTCGGTTCGGGTCGGTTCGGAAGTCGGTTTATTCGGGTCGGTTATTGGCTAAAATTTAAGTTCCGAACATGAACCGGATTTTTAATTTCTTCGGTTTATTCGGTTTCTATTTCGGTTTACATATTAGAAAAGAAAAAAAAATACTTTATTACAAACCCAAATCCAATAAAATAAAACCCAAAAGCCCAATACAATTAACAAAACCCAAATAAAAGCCCAATATAATTAATACCCAATAAAAATTTTAGGGTTTTGACAAGGATATGAGCTGAGCGGCTGCGGCTGCGGCTCCGGTTGTGACGGTGACGGTGACGGTGAGTCGAGGTGACGGCGACAGCCGCGGCAAACTCCGACCGTCCTATTCCAGCTTTTAAGAGAGATTGCATTGAACGAGGTTGATGAAGAAAGGAGAATGGAGATCGTAGAGGAGAACAAAGAAGATCAAGATGGGTTGAAGGCGGATTGAGACGAGAACGAAGAAAATTAAGATGTAGAGGAGTCTTAGAAAAGAAGGAAGGAGATGAAGAAAGAAGAACTGAAGAAGAATGGAGATCGTAGGGTGGAGGAGATGAGATCTTTTACCTCTAGGAAATGAATTAGATCTAGGGTTTTTAAGTTTTTATAGTGTGTTCCCCTAAACCGACTAAACCGATCGGTAACCGAATACCGAACCGACCCGAACCGAAATCCGATTACCCAATTTAATTTCGCCGATCGGTTAGGAAGAAGCTGTTCGGTTTACGCCGATAACCGAAAATGTCGGTTTGATCGGGTCGGTTTGATCGGTTTGATCCGAACTCCCAGGCCTAGTTTTGAGTGATTGTTCTTGCTTCGAATCTGTTCTGATGAAGAAAGTTTGTAAATCGTGAATTCAATAAGATCCAATAGCTTGGCCCACTTGAACGTTAAAATGAGCCCATTTTTGTTTTTCTTAATGGGCTTGGTCTCTTATTGCTAGGTTTCTCTACCTCTTGTTAATTGGTTTTTCTACGTCTTGGTTCGAGCCGCAATCATGAATTCACCTTCCTTAACGAGTAACGACTGATCTCATCATGGAGATATTGTCGAGATTGCCTTCAAAGTCAGTCGCTAGGTTTCGTTGCGTGTCGAAGCAATGGGCATCAATGTTTGCTAGTCCATCTTCCAAGGAGTTGTTCATGACCAAGTCCTCAGCTAAGTCGCGCCTCTTATTCGCCATCGCAGAAAACGGAACCTCAGAGAAAGAAGACTGTTTGTGGAGCTTCTTCTCATCGCCTCAGCTTGAGAATCCATATGAGAAATCGTCATCGACTCTTGTTGCAGCTGCTGAATTTCATGTGAAGTTCTCTCCAGAAAATTTGAGGATCAATTATTATAGTGAGTTAAAGTATTTTTCAATTGGCTACGCCTCTGGTTTGATCTATCTCTATGGTAATCGATACCAGGCTAGACCTGTCATATGTAACCCCAACACAGGACGGTATGCGATCTTACCTAATCGTTATACTTACAGAAAGGCGTATAGCTTTTTCGGGTTTGACCCGATTGGCAAGCAATACAAGGCCTTGTCCATTATTTATCCAACTGGTCCTGGTCGTAATAAAATACTTACATTAGGAGATGGAGATTTTGAATGGAGAAAGATCAAATGTCCCTTACCACGACCTGATATTAAGAGTGATGGAATATGCATCAATGGAGTTTTGTATTTCTTAGCTGAGAGTTATCAAGGATCGCTTGATTATGTGATAGTTTGCTTTGACGTTCGGTCTGAGACATTCACCTATATTGACGTAGAAAGGTTTTGTCGATTGATAAACTACAAGGGCAAATTAGCTATGATTTATTGGGAGGATGATGTCGACATCTATGAGATGTGTAATGTTGAGAAGGATCTTGATGAGTATTTGGAGGAAAATCTCGACGTTGATGCCACTAATGAGTTGCGTGTGTGGGTTCTAGAGGATGTTGAGAAACAGAAATGGTCTAAATATGCCTACACTTGGACTGATGATAAGTTCTTCCGTCGTCACCTTTCCATTGCTGGAGCGACTGCTTCGGGTGAAATAGTGTTTTCCATGCGCAAGTATACATCTGAACAACCGTTTTATGTTTTCTACTTCAATCCCGAAAGGAACACTCTCCAACGTGTTGAAATCCAAGGTTTTGGTGAAGCGTTTAAGAAAACTTGTAGCGTTTGCACCTTTGTAAACCACGTAGAGGATCTTGATGTTAACGATTTAAAACAACTCAAGTCAGTCCATCCTCCATTGAAGCCAGACTTTTATTGTCTACCAGAATCAGAATCAGATTCAGAATCAGAAGCAGAATCAGATACAGAAGCAGAAGCAGAATCAGACTCAGATTCTGAATCAGACGGACAAGGAGATGAAGAAGGATAGAGACGATCATTTTGTGCTCTTATCTCTGCGTTTCTTTTTTTTGTCAATCTTATCTATTTTACGGTGTCTCTCTCTTTAACTAGGTTTACACATCTAGTCTTCATTTTGTTTGGTCTCAAGAACATGGTTTTGTTGTTTCACTTAGTTCTCTGTCTTTAATCTGAGTATATTTGCTCTTTCAACATTGTTTCTTCTGGATGAGATTTGTCCTCTGTTTTTTGTCAACATCTTGTTGTGTTTGTCACTTTTGTGTGACGGGACTAATATATTTGATGATGGCACTTTGGACTCAAATACTTAATGGGATTTGTAAGAGATCTCACTGATTTTTCACTGTAATTAAAGAAAATATTCCTACATTTCTACCATTCCTGGTTTTTATTAGTCTCAGTCTTTATGTTCTTAAATTATGCAGTTTCTTGTTAGCTTAGTTTTGAAAGGTTGAAACTTTTGTTCTCTATAACAATGGGTGTCTTAGATGTTGAATTTAGTACATAAGAATGAATTAGGAAACGAATTAAACTGATTAGTGTTTGTGTGAGCAAAAAATAATTCTCAGATCATTTTAACAATCTAACTAACTTTGTCAAAGTAGAATGTGAACATGTACGATTTCGAATTACTGAAAACTTAATTCGTACCAGATAAAAAGAAAACATAACATTCGTAAAATAGTTTATGAAGGGTGAAAGTAAAATATTTAAAAAGAAAGATAAAGTCAAATACAAGACTTGTAAAAATTTCCCCAAAATAACATAAATCTCTTAACGGAAAATTACTCTCTAGCTAACAAAACAATAAGATTAATTGTTTCTTCACGATGAGATTTGTCCTCTATTCTTTGTCGACATCTTGTTGTGTTTGTCGTTGGTGTGTGTGATGGGACTAATTTATTTCATGATGACACTTTGGACTCAAATACTTAATGGGATTTGTAAAAATGTTCAGTGATTTTTCACTGTCATTGAAGAAAACATTCCTACAGTTGTACCATTCCTGGTGTATATTAGCCTCAGTCTTCATGTTCTTAAATTATGGAAGTTCTTTGTTAGCTTAGTTTTGAAAGGTTGAAACCTTTGGTTCTCTGTAACAATGGGTCTTGTCTTAGATGTCGAATCTTGTTTGTTTTATAATATAGACCTGAAACAGTAAAAACAAAAGAACATACAGAGTTGTGTCTCTTGTTTTGTTTATGATCTGACTCTTGACAAATAACTAACTTATACGAATCATGACTCTTAATACATTAAACCTTAACATAATTAGAAACTCAATTATCGATCAACACTCCCACTTAATTGAGTTTCTCTCTTACTCCAAGCTTCTTCTTTAGTTGTTCAAATCTTGTGACGCCAAGTGATTTCGTAAGCAGTCTGCAACTTGAACTTCTCCTTCATAATACTTGAGTTGAATGAGACCTTTGTGTTCTGCCTCTCGAACAAAATGATACTTAATCTCTATGTGCTGGTTCTTCGATGTTGCACTGAATTCTTGCCAATTGCAATTGCACACTTGTTATCACTTCCAGTGACATCCGCCTCAGCCAGAAACACTTCCAAACCCTTCTTTACCTCTGATCCGCGTCCATTAGTGACCCATCTCTCTTCAAACCCTTGGCATCGACCGTGGCTTCCAAATTTTTGACCGTATGGCTAGTTCCGGGATAAGTCCTAATGAATCCTCCGTCACTGCAGTGGCACGGCTAGCTGCTGCCAAGGGTGACGGTGATTATGCTTTAAGGCTTTTCAAAGACATTGTTCCTGTTGGCAGTGTATCAGTCCCTCGTCTGAGAGCTTATGCTCCGGCTTTGCTCTGTTTCTGTGAGAGTTTGGAGGCTGAAAAAGGGTTATGAAGTGGAAGATCACATGGATGCTTCAGGTATTATGTTGGAGGAGGTAGAGATCTCTGCTTTCGCTAGTGATAATGGGATTGGTTCTGATATTGAGCTGATCATTAGAGCAGCTGTTTTTCTCTTCCATCACACTGATTCATTCTTTTTGATCAAAGGCTCAAACTCCAAACCAAGAAAGAAGATCTCTTATTGCTAGTGGCCCACTTGAAGGTTAAAATCAGCCCATTTTTGTTTTACTTAACCGACTACAATTGGGAAATAAATACACGAAATATATAATGGTAGCTAGGTCTCGTATTGCTAGGTTTCTCTACGTCTTTTGTTAATTGGTTTTCTAGGGCTTACTTGATACATAAGTTTTGACAGATCTCTCTTTCTTCGTTCGATCCGCAATCATGTATTCATCTTTCAGTTCAAAAAAAAGAATCATGAATTCATCTTTCAATTCAAAAAAAAGAATCAGGCATTCATCTTTCAATTCAAAAAAGAAAATCAGGCATTCATCTTCCTTAACGAATGATCTCATCATGGAGATATTGTCGAGATTGCCTTCAAAGTCAGTGGCGAGGTTTCGTTGCGTGTCGAAGCGATGGGCATCAATGGTTGCCAGTCCATACTTCAAGGAGTTGTTCCAGACCAGGTCCTCCGCTAAGCCGCGTCTCTTATTCGCCATCGCAGAAGACTCTGTGTGGAGCTTCTTCTCAACGCCTCAGCTTGAGAATCCATATGAGAAATCGTCGTCGACTCTTGTAGCAGCCGCTGAGTTTCATATGAAGTTATCTCCAGACAAGTTAATAGGGATATATCATTCTTACGACCCAAGATATTTTTCAATTGGCTACGCCTCTGGCTTGATCTATATGTATGGTGATCGATACATGGCTAGACCTCTGATATGTAACCCCAACACAGGACGATATGTGATCTTACCTAATCGGTATACTTACAGAAAGGCGTATAGTTTTTTCGGGTTTGACCCGATTGGTAAGCAATACAAGGCATTGTCCATGGCTTATCCATCTGGTCCTGGTCATAATAAAATACTTACATTAGGAGATGGAGATCTGACATGGAGAAAGATCAAATGTCCCTTACCACGACCTGGTATTAAGAGTGATGGGATATGCATCAATGGGGTTTTGTATTTCTTAGCTGTGAGAGTTGAATGCTCGTTTGAATATGTGATAGTTTGCTTTGATGTTAGGTCTGAGAAATTCACATATATTGATGTAGAGAGGATTTGTCGATTGATCAACTACAAGGGCAAATTAGCTGTGATTTATTGGGAGGATGATGTCGACATTTATGAGATTTGTTATTATGGGAAGGATATCGATGATTATTTGGACGAAAATCTCGACGTTGATGCCACTAATGAGTTGTGTGTGTGGGTTCTAGAGGATGTTGAGAAACATGAATGGTCGAAATATGCATACACTTGGACAGATGATAAATTCTCCCGTCGTCAAGTCTCCATCACAGGAGCGACTGCTTCGGGTGAAATAGTATTTTCGATGCGCAAGTATTCATCTAAACAACCGTTTTATGTTTTCTACTTCAATCCTGAAAGGAACACTGTCCAACGTGTGGAAATCGAAGGTTTTGGTGAAGCGTTTAAGGAAACTTGTAGCGTTCGCACCTTTGTAAACCACGTAGAGGATCTTGATGTTAACGATTTAAAACAACTCAAGTCAGTCTATCCTCCATTGGTGAAGCCAGAATATTATTGTCTACCACAATCAGAATCAGATACAGATTCAGAAGCAGAATTAGACTCAGATTCAGAAGCAGAATTAGACTCAGATTCTGAATCAGACGGACAAGGAGATGAAGAAGGATAGAGACGATCATTTTGTGCTCTTATCTGTGCGTTTATTTTTTATTTTTTTTGTCAACCTTATCTATTTTACGGTGTCTCTCTCTTTAACTAGGTTTACACATCTATTCTTCATTTTGTTTGGTCTCAAGAACATGTTTTTAACCATCAAAAGATCAAAGTCACCAACAAGCACACAACTGATCTTCAACCACAATCATATATATGTATATATATAAACGTAACAAAGCATGCAAAGATAATTGAAACACCAAGATATCCCCATAGCAATCTCTGTAACGTTTATTTGGAACTTGTTTGAGAGATTGTATACAAGCAAATCACAAATCTTGTTCATTCATGGCTTAGCTAAAACGTAATTTCAAAGATCCTCAAAATAAACTTGGTCAGTAAAAGCTTCACTCAAATCACCAAAACTCATCCTCAGAGCAATTTCTGTATATGTTCAATCTCAAACAAATCACACAACTCTTTTTTTTATTATTATTTTGCCATCTTTTTGATAGATGACCGCAGAAATTCAAAAATCGGAAAATAACACATTTACCTTTTTATTATTTACACACATTGACCGAAGAACTCCAAACTTTTTATTTTGTTTTACTTAACAGACTAAAATCGTGAAATAAATACACGAAATGGTAGCTAGGTCTCTCTTACTGCTAGGTTTTTCTAGGGCTTACTTAATTACTATATAAGTAATTTAACAGATCTCTCTTTCCTCGTTCGATCCGCAATCATGAATTCATCTTTCATAAAGACTAATCTCATCAAGGAGATATTGTCTTCAAACTCAGTCGCGAGGTTTCGTTGTATGTCGAAGCGATGGGCGTCATCAATGACCAGGTCCTCCGCTAAGCCGCGCCTCTTATTCGCCATCGCAGAAAATGGCGACTGTAGCGCAGAAACTTGTGGTGTGTGGAGCTTCTTCTCATCGCCTCAGCTTGAGAATCCTTATGAGAAATCATCGTCGACTCTTGTAGCAGCTGCTGAATTTCATGTGAAGTTCTCTCCAGACAATTTGAGGATCAATTATTATGGTGACATAAAATATTTTTCGATTGGCTACGCTTTTGGTTTGATCTATATCTATGGTGATCGATACCAAGCTAGACCTGTGATATGTAACCCCAACACAGGACGGTATGCAATCTTACCTTATCGTTATACTTATAGAAAAGCGTATAGCTTTTTCGGGTTTGACCCTATTGACAAGCAATACAAGGCCTTGTCCATCCGTTATCCATCTGGTCCAGGACGTAACAAAATTCTTACATTTGGAGATGGAGATCTCACGTGGAGAAAGATCAAATTTCCCTTAGGACGACCTGAAATTAAGAGTGATGGGATTTGCATCAATGGGGTTTTGTATTTCTTAGGTGAGATAAGTGAAGGATCTTGTGATTATGTGATAATTTGCTTTGATGTTAGGTCTGAGAAATTCACGTGTATTTACGTAGGAAGGTTTTGTCGATTGATAAACTACAAGGGCAAATTAGCTGTGATTTATTGGGAGGATGATGTCGACATCTATGAGATCTGTGTTTATGGGAAGGATCTCGATGAGTATTTGGAGGAAAATCTCGACGCTGATGCCACTAACGAGTTGCATTTGTGGGTTCTAGAGGATGTTGAGAAAAAGAAATGGTCTAAATACACTTGGTCTAAATACATTTGGTCTAAATATGCCTACACTTGGACCGATGATACATTCTTCCGTCGTCACCTTTCCATCGCTGGAGCGACTGCTTCGGGTGAAATAGTGTTTTCCATGCGTAAGTATACATATAAACAACCGTTTTATGTTTTCTACTTCAATCCCGAAAGGAACACTCTCCAACGTGTTGAAATCCAAGGTTTTGGTGAAGCGTTTAAGGAAACTTGTAGCGTTCGCACCTTTGTAAACCACGTAGAGGATCTTGATGTTAACGATTTAAAACAACTCAAGTCAGTCCATCCTCCATTGGTGGAGCCAGAATATTATGATCGATTAGAATCAGAATCAGAATCAGAATCAGACTGAGAAGGGACAAGGAGATGAAGGTGAAAGCAATGGGCATGTCCTTTTGTGCTCTTTATCTATGCGGTTTTTTTTTTCTCTCGGTTTTTCTCTCTCTTTTAACTAGCTTTATACATCTATTCAACAGTTCTGTCTTTAATCCGACTATATTTGCTTTAATTTTCAACATTGTTTCTGCTGGATGAGATTTTTCCTCTGTTCTTTGTCAACATCTTGTTGTGTTTGATAGGACTAATTTATTTCATGATGACACTTTGGACACAATTACACAAATACTTAATTGGATTTGGAAAAATGTTCACTGATATTTCACTGTAATTTAAGAAAACGTTCTTACAGTTGTATTATTCCTAGTTTATATTAGCCTCAGACTCTTCCATGTTCTTAAATGATGCAATTTCTTGTTCGATTAGTTTTGAAAGGTTGAAACTTTTGGTTCTCTGTAACAATGGGTCTTGTCTTAGATGTTGAATCTTGTATTTTAGTACATGAGAGTGAACTGGGAAAGGAATATCAACAAAATTAACGAATTAAACTGATTCTTCTGGATAAATTTGTCCTCTGAAAGAAATAGTCTTGCACTTAAAAGGCATTGGCAGCTAATTCGAGCCTAGTAACAAGTTGCAGAGCTCCCACACATAGGTGCATCATTCTGTTTTTTTTTTATCCACAAAACATAAAACCCTTTATTAGCAGTTTCCAGGTTGTGAAGACCATCGACTTACAAGAAAAACAAGATCAAACGCCTCAAGACTCTTCTCAATGTTATAGAAGATCAAAACAGAGAAGAAGCAAATATACCTTTGAAAGACACGAGCTGTCCATCATCATTGAACATCATCCTGTTAGATACAATCGTAACATTCTTGAAAGTTCTATGAACGTTCTGCCTCAATACCTGGTAAGAAAGTGAGTATATAACAAAAGCATATTCATTATAGAGGCAGCACAAGTCATTATACAGGCAGCAAAAATAGGAGTAACTCTAATTAACTAATACTTTTCATAAGATTCACCTCTTCAATGACAATTAAGGTCGATTAAGATACTAATAGTTGTTTCTCTCACCTTTGAAGTATTGCAAACATGATTTCAGTTGATGAAAACTGGGAAAGGAATTTTTAACATTGTTTCTTCTGGATGGTTTCTATACAAAGATATCCTCATAGCAATCTCTGTAACGTTTATTGTGAAACTCGATGCACTATATGAACATGTTTCAGAGATTGTACACAAGCAAATCACAATCTTGTTCATGGCTGTGCTAAAACGTAAACTCACAGATTCTCAAAATCATGGTCTCCGAGTCGAAAATCCTGAATGTTCGAACCATCAAAAGATCAAAATCACCAACAAGCACACCGATCTTCAAACATAAACATAACAAGCACTTGAAGGCAATTGAAACGCCAACAAATTCCCGTAGTAGCAATCTCTCTAACGTATAATCTGCAACTCAATGCACTAAATGAACATGCTTGAGAGATTGTAGACAAGAAAATCACAATCTTATTCAGGGCTTAGCTAAAACGTAAATTAACAGATCTTTCACTTACATCAAGATCACCAGAATTCCCCATAACAATCTCACCCAATACACAAAATGAACATGCTTGAGAGATTGATCGTACACAAGAATATCACTATCTACCTAAAATCAGATCCTCAAAATAAACTTGTTCAGTAAAAGCTTCAATCAAATCACCAAAAATCATCCTCAGAGCAATCTCTATATGTTCAATCTCAAACAAATCATGGAATCATTTCAAGAATTAGCTAAACCAAAAAACCTAGAGAAGTGAAATTACCACAAAAACTGATCCAACAAAACCATAATCAAGAAGCCTAGATCATGAATCACCCAATTTAGCTTCTTCCAATTTCTCAATCCAATAGCCCATTTTATGTTTTTCTTAGTCGGTTAAGAAATACACGACCGTAGCTAGGTCTCGTTATTAGTATATATAGCTTTAACAGATCTCTCTTTCTTCGTTCGATACGCAATCATGAATTCATCTTCCTTAACGAATGATCTCATCATGGAGATATTGTCGAGACTACCTTCAAAGTCAGTGTCTAGGTTTCGTTGCGTGTCGAAGCGATGGGCATCAATGTTTGCTAGTCCCTACTTCAAGGAGTTGTTCGTGACCAGGTCCTCCGCTAAGCCGCGTCTCTTATTCGCCATCGCAGGCAACGTAACCGAAGAAGATGACTATGTGTGGAGCTTCTTCTCAACGCCTCAGCTTGAGAATCCATATGAGAAATCGTCGTCGACTCTTGTAGCAGCCGCTGAATTTCATATGAAGTTCTCTCCAGAAAGTTTGAAGATATATCATTCTTACGACCCAAGATATTTTTCAATTGGCTACGCTTCTGGCTTGATCTATATCTATGGTTGTCGATACCAGGGAAGACCTCTGATATGTAACCCCAACACAGGACGATATGCGATTTTACCTTATCGTTATACTTACAGAAAGGCGTATAGCTTTTTCGGGTTTGACCCCATTGACAAGCAATACAAGGCCTTGTCTATGCTTTATTCATGTGGCCCTGGTCATAATAAAATTCTTACATTAGGAGATGGAGATCTCACGTGGAGAAAGATAAAGTTTCCCTCACCAGAACGACCTGGTATTGAGAGTGATGGGATTTGCATCAATGGGGTTTTGTATTTCTTAGCTGAGAGTTATCAAGGATCGCTTGATTATGTGATAGTTTGCTTTGATGTTCGGTCTGAGACATTCACCTATATTGACGTAGAAAAGTTTTGTCGATTAATAAACTACAAGGGCAAATTAGCTATGATTTATTGGGAGGATGATGTCGACATTTATGCGATGTGTAATATTCCGAAGGATCTCGATGAGTATTTGGAGGAAAATCTCGACGTTGATGCCACTAATGAGTTGCGTGTGTGGGTTCTAGAGGATGTTGAGAAACAGAAATGGTCTAAATATGCCTACACTTGGACCGATGATACATTCTTCCGTCGTCACCTTTCCATCGCTGGAGCGACTGCTTCGGGTGAAATAGTGTTTTCCATGCGCAAGTATACATCTAAACAACCGTTTTATGTTTTCTACTTCAATCCCGAAATGAACACTCTCCAACGTGTTGAAATCCAAGGTTTTGGCGAAGCGTTTAATAAAACTTGTAGTGTTTGCACCTTTGTAAACCACGTAGAGGATCTTGATGCTAACGATTTAAAGCAACTCAAGTCAGTCCATCCTCCTTTGGTGCAGCCAGAATATTATGAATCATCAGATTCAGAATAAAACTTGTAGTGTTGTCATTTTGTGCTCTTATCTATTTTACTGTTTTTCTCTCTTTAACTAGCTTTATACATCTATTATTCAAGAACATGGTTTTGTTGTTTCTGTTAGTTCTATGTCTTTAATCCGAGTATATTTGCTTCAATTTTCAAAATCGTTTCTTCTGGATGAGATTTGTCCTCTGTTCTTTGTCAACATCTAAGACAAGACCCATGTTTCAACTTTTCAAAACTAAGCTAACAATAAATTGCATAATTTAAGAACATTAAGACTGATGCCATCAATGGTGGCTCTGTATCTGAGCTTCCTCATTGTGACTTGATTTGGTTATCTGTAACAATGGGTCTTGTCTTAGATTTTGAATCTTGTAATTTTTTATAAATAAAACAATTTAGTACATGTGAATGAATTGGGAAAGGAATTAAACTGATTAGTGTTGTTTGAGCAAAAAAAAATTCCCAGAATCATTCCAGATTTATATAGAAAAAGAAAATCGATATGGCCTTAAAAAGTGTAAGTACTTGATGATCATTTTAACAAACACTGTGACACGATTTGAAATGATTGTCACGAACTCCTCTAGTTCTTCTACCGGCGCTTCAAAGTAGTGAGGCTCCCAGTTTCTTCTTTGAAGGGCTGAGTCGACACATCCGATAAAGCCGGGAGCCTCAAAACACTTCCTTTCCCTTTTCTTGCATTTGGACCAATCACTTCGATCATGTATCTCCACCCATCAATCGGTCTTCTCCTACTGAATATGTGTTGCTTTATAAAACTCGCTATCTGCGCATCAATCAAATTTCAAGAACAAGCTGAAGAAATCTAGAAATTCCCATGTTTGGAATGGTTCTATTGCAAGATATCAAACTTATATGAAAACAGATTTTTGATGTATAGACCAATGGGATCATTTGTATGAAGATTTGGGTGGTACCTGAAATTTGCAGAAGGCAGTCCGGCGATCAAATTCTTGGAGAAGAATGTCTTCTTCTCTTTGCGACATCTCCCAGAGATTTCCATCTTGTTCCTTTGCTGTTGATTCCCAACCATCAGGCTTGTTCTTCAGTTCAGATCCACTCGAAACCTCCAATTTGTCGAAATCATGGTCTACCGAGTCGAAAATCCTGAATGTTTCAACCATCAAAAGATCAAAACCACCAACAAGCACACCGATCTTCAAACATAAACATAACAAGCACCTAAAGGTACAATTGAAACAGCAAGAAAATCCAATAGCAATCTCTCTAACATTTATTTGTGTAACTCAATACACTAAATGAACATGCTTGAGAGATTGTACACAAGCAAATCACAAATCTTGTTCAGGTATTTAGTTAAAACGTTAAATCAAAGATGTTCAAACATAAGCATGTAAGTGAAAGCTTCAATCAAAATCACCAGAATTCCCCATATCTCTCTAAGCAATACACTAAATGAACATACTTGAGAAATTGTACACAAGCAAATCAAAATCTAGCTTAAACGTAAATCACAGATCTTCAAACATAAGCAATTGAAAACATACATCAAAATCACCAGAATTCCCGATAACAATCTCTCTAACGTTTATTGTAAAACTCTACACTAAATGAACATGTTTGAGAGATTGTACACAAGCATATCACAAATCTTGTTCAAGGATTTAGCTGAAATGTTTCTTCAAAAGTTCAATCAAATCACCAGAAATCATCCTCAGAGCAATCTCAAACAAGTTATAGAACCATTTCAAGGATTAGCTAAACCACAAACCTACTGAAGTGAAATATAACACAAGACTAATCCAACAAAACCCTAATCGAAATTGAAATTAGGGCAAAAACAGAATCCTTACTCTGAACAACTATCAAGAAGTCTATCAATATCATCAGCTCCACCACCAGATCCAGAATCACCTAACTTAGCTTCTTCCAATTTCTCAATCTCTTTAACCCACAAAGAAGCATGAACTCTTTGTTTCTTCAATCTATAATCTTTCTTCATCGTTTCCAAACTATAAAGCGATGATGATTCTTCTCCATCTCCAATCTCTTTCTTCGTCTTCTCTTCTCTCTTCTCCACTTTCCCACTCTTCCCTCTCCTCTCATTCCAATGCTCATTCATATCTTCTACAAACGCTTTTGCTTCCACATCGATATCTTCAATCGTGGCCGTTGATTCTTTTACAGGGAAGTTCACATCTGTTTCCCATGGAGCTCGGATTTTATCTGTGAGATCATCTGGTAACCAAGCTGATTCCCAAGCGTCGTTCCATTTGTCTTCATCGTTTCCAGATTTTGTGGACATCAAATTGACGAGAATCGATGGGAGATTCAAATGGGTATGCGAAATTCTTGAAGAAATTGGATTTGGGGTTGTTCTGGTGATCAATCCTATTACACGATGAAGAGAATTCATCTTCTCAGTGAGAGTGGTGTACGAAAAAATGGAAGCTTTTCTACAGAGAGATAATGGTGTTTTGCTGAGTAAAATCAGAAACTTAAAACCCTGCGAGATTTAAGAATATATGGGCCTTAACATTATTAGGCCCAAATTTATAGTTGGGCTTTTCTTTTAACAACACATGTTTTCGCAGAATTTCGAATTGAGTGTGTGATATGTTGAAGAAAGAGGAGTTAACTAGTATTGTTATTCTGCAAAATTTTGATATTCCTATAAAGATCTTATATTTGAATGTCTATTTATGATTTTTAGTATTTATATTTGTCTATGAGACTTTACATAAAGTTTGAACATTACTTATGTTAGTGATGTCGTTGTGTCCTAATTTTGATTCATCTTGAGTAATGTGCATGTGTGAGTTGTAGACGATAAAAAAAAATTCTAGCTATTTTGTTTAAATACATTATGTAATCGTGTATATTGGCAGAGAGCAAATGAAACACTCATAAGCAAACAACGTAAAAAGAGCATTATAAATTTATAGTTAATTACTTGACCCAAAAAAAAAATTATAGTCAAAATTTGAACAACTCTATTAGAAAAATCATTTTGGTTCACAGTCTTCGAATTGTTTCGATTGATAAATACTAGCTTGGGTTGGAATTTATTTTCGACACAAAAATTACGAAAATCTAAAGAGCCTGAAAGCTAAAGGAACTAAACGAAGGAGTCCAAAAACATTATTAACAAAAATTGTATAACTTGCAAGCAACAGATTGAGATATCTTAAAGGACACATCTATAAAGACATAACATTTGCCCCTCCTTACCCCAACAAAAAAACAAAAGTGACACTTTTTTTTTTGTCGTCATAAAAATGACAAACACTTCAAACCAACGTTGTAAAGTGAATCTAACGATTCGACCTGTAAAACTAAAGAAAGGTAAAGCAAAACCAAAATAGAAAAACAATAAAACTCAAAAGCAAGTGCTTATGAACAAAGACCAAAAAATGGGCTACAAACATAAGAAATTTAGAACAAAAGCAGATTATTAGAAAACAAATACTCCCTCCGTATTTTAATAATTGTCGTTTTAGAAATTTTATTTTTTTGAATTGGATGTCGTTTTCAAATTTTTATGCAAAATTTATTACTTTTTAATGTTTTATGACATCATAAAACATTAAAAAGTAAGAAATTTTGCATTGAAATTTGAAAACGACATCTAATTCAAAAAAATAAAAATTCTAAAACGACAATTATTAAAATACGGAGGGAGTATGATTAAAACACATACAACAATGTTAACCAGATCTGGCGAACTCTAAAAAGCTTCAACTTTTAACGAACTTATTATAAACCTGTTTCAGTTTTTTTGTTTTTTCTTTTTTTTCGTGGAATCTCCTTGGGACTTTGTCTGGTTTCTAACAATACAGAGATGATTGTATTCAAATTGAAAATTTTGTAAGGGAAACAAATAAGGAAGAAGAAGCATAAAGGTTGGAGCTTGGGACCTTCAATGGTGTCTTTTGACGTGTGAGCGAAAACCCATCAACAAGAATCTGGAGGGTCTTCAAATGGATAGTAGTATTATGAATGTGTGTTCTTTTAGCAACCCATCACTGCGCAATTGTATACGAAATTAGGAGAATGTTTCCTGTCAAGCAATGTCCACTGCGGTGGACCACCGTCGCTCGGTATCCAAGAATTCAGTTCTATGAACCCACCTCCCGAGTACTTCGGTCCACCAATAACGATTAACCGCTCCCCGCAAGCTCTAAAAGCAAGCCCCCATCCATTAACCGAGCCAGCTCTTTCAGGCAATCTTCCAACAGTTAACCATTTCTTATTCTCCTTATCATACTTCCTCACTTCCATATCGGCGTGATCAGCAGCGTACAATTGGTTATTCACAACCGCAACAAGAGGCGGTGCTTCTGCTGCTGGTGACATATCAGCTTGATCAGCACGGCTTCTTGGAGGCGACAAGTCAGGGACTTGAGTCCATTTCTTGGTCTCCAAATCATATTCTTCACCGCAGGTCAAGACTTTAGAATCAGCACCACCAATTCCTCCAATTACATAAAACTTCCCATCCATAAAAACTCCCGAACACATCTTCCTCGGTTTGTTCATCCTTGGAAGAGTTATCCAAGTTTGAAGCTCAGAATTATACATTTCGGCAAAATCAAGAATCTTTCCCTGGGAATCACATCCACCAGCGAATATAGCAATCTCTCCAAGGCTCGCGGATCCAAACAAACACCTCGGAGAGTTCATCTTCATACCAGAAGACCAAGAATTAGTCAGTAGACTGTATCTGTATATTACATGAGAAGAAAAATCATCTTTTCCTAAGACAAGCAGATCCGTCCCAACGGCCAGAGACTCCTTATCGGCACACATGAAGGTAACACTGGAAGGCATAGTTGGCAACTGCATCCACCTTCTCTCGACAGGATCGAAAGCAACCCATTCCAACAGCTGGCAAGAGAAGTAAACCCAATGTTCAACAAACCCGCTTTGTCGCCTTAATCTATAAATCTCTCCACTCTTTACTAAAGAACGGAAATTTCGACTCAAAGAAGCAATTGAACCGTAATCAGACCTCGAGCAGCGGATCAAACAGTCAATCGAATTGTCCCTCCCAATCTCATTGATAAGAGAATGCGAATCCGAAGAATCACCACCATTGTCATTAGAATCAGATTGTTCTTGCTCCTGCCTCGACAATGAGCCATCACCAATCACAGCTTGCTCCTCCCCACCACTCAATGAATAGTCAGAAGAATCGCTATCATAAGTAATAGAAAAACCCATTAATTTAAGTGATTTGGTCTGTCTAATCTCACCAACAACCTCCAAAGGTCTTTTACCATTCCCGAGCTTATCATCATCCTCTGGATACATGTAAGACTTAGACCAGTTTGATTCAGAAAGACGAGAGCTTGAGAAAACCCTTGTAATCAAACACGAATCTGGTGATCGATCTTCCAACATTTCTTCCAAAGACTACAAATTTCTTGATGAAATCAAATCAGATCAATCCCAATCCCAATCCCAAACCCAAATCAAAATGGATTCAGATTCTAGATTTAACCAATCACCTAATCAAAATCAGTTCATCAAGAACAAATCAACACCACGTAAAGTTTCAACCTTTTCAAGATCCAGATCTCCAGATTCCAACCCAATTTCACAAAAAGGGTAAAAAGAATCAAACCCGGAACCTCAAATCATCTTTCGATCCCGATCTGGTTCATGAATCCATCTGCTTGAAGAGAAATTAAAAATTGATTCTTTAAGGATTGGTTGATAATTAACAGATTATTATTATAATACTAATTCAGAGATTGGAGAAGAGAGGACTTACGAGAGATTTAGGGATTAAGAAGAGAGAATTATAATAATTGATAATAATAATTAAGAAAAGCTTAAGAGAGCTGTTTCTGTTCTTCGCGTTTCTTCTTCTTCTCTGTGTCGTCTCTTTTGATTCGCTCTGCGAATCAGAGTGAAGCTTTGGTTTCTCAGAGAGAAGCTCAAAGTTAAAATCTTTGAGAGGAACAATTCTTTTTTTTTTCTCTCTCTATTGTTGTTTATTCCTCTTTTGTTAACTTTTTAATTTTATTATGCAAATTTTAATGCAGTCAAATAAAAATTTAAAACGGAAAATAATTTGACTAAGTAATAATATTTATTTACTTCCTTTTTTATCACGAATTATAAAATTGAAAGTTAAAAAAAAAAAGTTAAAATTTGAGAGTAAATACTAATTAGAGTACCAAAACAATCTCAACTAACGCAAATATATTTATTTTGGGGGTTTTTTTTCCTTAAATTAGATTTGCTTTGATTAGCTGTCAAAAAGAGAGCTTTTTTATTTTATTTGTAAGAAAACCAAAAAGAGAGTTAGATTTGGTTTTTAATTCACATTTAATATCTTCTAAATAAAAAAAAACCCTGGAGACCTAAACGATTGGCCACCTTTAAATACATGTATTATTTTAATTTTGTTTTAGACTTTTAGTTAGTAGAAAGGCTTAATCTCCTTTAGTGATGTTTTTTGGGTCCAATTTTCTATTAAAAAAAAAATATTTTTACAGTTTTTGCTATTGATAAGGATTTTTTATTCTGGATAATTGATATTTTGTGGAAATGTATATATTTTTGAGCGTGAGGAAATCAGGAAAAAGAAACAATCTACTTTTCAGCGTTGAATGCAGATGTTTCAGAGTACTTCAGCTGTTAAATTTCAGTGGTCAAAAGGAATTTAATTACTTACAGAAAAAAAGCTGTTTACAAATCCCACGTCATTGAATTTTCATATTCTTTATCATGTAACTATTATGATGTTTTTTCAAGTTAACTCTTTCTATTATTACTATTTCAACATGTACATTACTGGTTAATAGCATTTTTAAAATTATTTGTGTACAACTGCTGATCATATTATCATGTCAATTTTCCTTTGCGACATTTATTCACCAATGACACAAATAAATTTGTCCAATTCAAGGCATCCAATATAAGGTTAACAAAAAAAAATTCTTTGAATGAAAGTTAAATTTTATTCATTAAAAAACTTTTTTTACAACAAATACGACTTAACAAAAAATAAATGAAGTGTTTTTTTATTGATACTTTAGATTCGAGAAGAAAACCATGATATGAGGAGGTTCTCATATTTTCCATTCCTCAAATTTCGAAGGATGTTTAGGCGGTTTCTAATTGTTTTATCGATGAACTTTTGAAGATAAGTGGCTGGTGAAGGGTCTCGTCATGTCTACGGTTGTTCCTTTCTCTCCAAACGAATGAATTGTAAGTTGAAGAGCATATCTCAAGAAAAATAGGGGTTATTGATCAAACGTCGTACCTGAGATGAGTGTTCGTAATTATACCCGGTCCGAAGTGTTGTGATTCTTTAGTAAACTTTTGGTGGATTTCTCCCAAACTTGTTTAGTATATGGACAACGAAAGAAGATGTGATTTATTTTCTCCACCCGTCCTCTGCACAAACTTGTTTAGTAAATAATTTTTTTTGCTATATATGATCCTAATCATACACTAGTAAGTGTTAAAGGTATTGGGAGAACCGCATAAAAAATACATCATCGTATTTGTATATCTCCATCGATTTTAAATCATGGTTTTGGTCGTTTTTTGAACTTCTTGTTCATAAAAAAACTTGTGTAGTCATAGTCGGTTTTGAATTCACCATCGTCGGATGAACATCGTATCCTTTAAAGTCATCTTCGTGGCTTCCATCTTTTTCGTAGTTAAGCGAAAACCATATGAAGATCGGAAAGAAAGCACAATCACGTGCTATTGTGTTCACGTTTTTGATGGAAAGAGACGAACACCATCTTCTTCTTCTTCTTTCTTTCATTTTTTTTTCTTTTTTTTTCATGAAAGTCAAAGCACAATCGTTTGCTTTGAAACAAAACCAAATATATCTCTCAAAAAAATTAGTAGGGAAAGCAAACAAAAATTTCAAACGAACGTATCTCTTTTCTTTTTTTTAATAATTGCAGAAGCAAATGAAACCTTAACCTATAGAATTATTTGATTAAATATAATTTTACAATGCTCTCAAATTCATAAGTTTTTATTTAATCAAACATTTGCACGTCAATGCATAATAGTGTTCTTCTTCAAAACGATAAATGACGGACATGCTTATATTTTATAATGTCGCTAACTGCTAATTAAATTTTTTAAAATACCTATAATATACTATAAGAGTATATCAATTTATGATATATTTTTACTATATAATGGCTCCATCAATTTAAGGTGAATAACTTGAATATATCATTAACGTCAGAATATATAATTTATAGTTTATGGAAACTCATTCGTCAAAATAAAATTAAACTTTAAGGTCCGAATTCGCGCCGAAAGATTCTACGTATCGTGCACTGAGGGCTTAATTTGACCATCGAACGAGGCCATCATTATCGAATCAAGAACAAGAACGTGTGAATTATGTGTGTAAGTCTTATATGTCCATGTGAAGTATTATTGGACGATGCTAAAGTGATTTTACGACTAATCCAAGATCAAGACCCATCTTTAAACCAATCATCTAAATTTATTTACCGTAGCTAGTCAATATTATCTTGCTAATGTATCTCGTTCTTTATAACTTACACTAAATCGTTTTATCCCATGACATATAGAACTAAAAAAACAACTGTTCGACACAAACAAAGCCATGATGTCGAGAACAAAAAACAACTATAGTACTGTTTTTTTTTTCTTTGTGTGTGTGGTTCATATATGTTTAAAAAGCAATCTAAAAAATACTATTTGTTTAAAAATAAACCTAAAAACGTTTTGTTTTTTCATTAATATGTCTTGATGATATGTTGATGTTTGCGATAGCACATAGTCGAGGTTCAGCCGTTCAGGTTACGATGATGTATCTTTGGCTCGATAAAGGTGATATTTCTTATAGGATGTGGTTTTCAGTTTATGTTTTCTATTAACATTAAGATTTTTTTTTAGAAAACAAAAAAATACAAATATATGAACAAATCGGACCCAAAAAAAAGCAAGATGATGTAGTATTGGTTTTGTTGGGACAATTAAGTAGTTGTTTTTTCTTGTTGCTTTTAAAAATAGTCCACTTTTTAAATGATTTAATGAAGTGAGTGGATATAAGAGTTCGTAATAGAGCTGTCTCCACGTGACGTGATTCTTTTTTATTTCTTCACGTTCTTCCCACATTTCTACATCTATCTTTCAATATCGATGGTTACATTCTTAATAATGACCATTACTAATTATCCTTTATCAACTTTAATAGTTATACGTGAAAGCCCCATTCTTATGTATCTGTAAATCACACTATCATTTATCGACAGAGAAAGACAAAATTGCCAACCAATCACTAAGTTAGAAAACAATATTTATTTTAATAACGCATTTCTTTTTTTTACTATATACTAGTATTTATTATTATAATTTTTGGATTTGTCGTTTGAGAAACGACGAAGGAGTTATTTTCAGCGTCAGCATTCGACGCGCTCGACGTTAAGGAGATGACGTGTTAAGTTATGGTGCATATGTTTCTTCTCTTTATTTGTGTCATAGCCGCGTTCAACACGTGCTTTTTGTAAAATGTAATTACTTACATAAAACTTTAAAATTTTGTTTATTAATTTTTAATCAACTTATTAACCTTGATTTTTTTTCTATAACAATAAATTTTTTGATGGACAAGCTCGGCCATAACTTTTCAATTAACCATAATAAAAACAAAATTATGATTTTTCGATTACTTTTGTTCAAATACATGCATGCGCTCTATAACAACTAAACCAACCACAAAAAATGGAGTTTCACACCATAACAACTAAACTCAAAAGGATTTGTTGTTGAACTTTTGATAATAAGAAAAATAAAAAGATTGGACATAAGAGTCATGTACACGTGGAGAAGGAAAGGAGAAGAGAGGGACAAGGGAAGAGATGGAGAAAGAGAGACGTAAGTATTAATTCAATTGTGTGCCCTATAACTTTCATTTTCCACAAGCAAGAATAATAATTATGTATCATCTTTGCATTTTTTTACCAATACATGATACATTTGTTAGGCACACGTCTTTTTCCTTTTCCTCCTTTTTATTTCTAACTTTCTTTCTTTTATCACGTTCACACACATATATGTTACAATGTTTTACAAACATGTTTACATTAGTTATTATAAAATACATTTACTTGTAATAGTGACATTGGTAAGAATAATATATATTAACATTACTTTTTTTTTTCTAGCTAGCACCTAAAAACCCCACAAAATATTTGTTGTAAAAAATCTACAAAATGACATTGGTATTAAATTACTAACACATGTTCATATATACGTCAATAAGAAGGTATGTTCCTATATGATTTTACATAAATATTTGTTTTTTTTTGAATCATGAATTCCTTTTCTTTTCCTTTAAATAACATGCAATTGTGAGAGTTTGAATTTGAATGGTAACGCAACTGGCAATGTTAGCACATACCATTTGCAGAAACTTGAATCAAACTTATTTCATGAAATCAAACTTGAACCAATGTAATCACTAATCACAATGTAAGTCATCAGAAATATCTTTGACAAAAAAAAAAGGCATCAGAAATAGAAACATGGGACATAGCTATGAAACATATAACTTTGACACATGTTTTATATATAGGTTTTAGGTGCTATATATGCTGACAAAAGGAAAAAAAAACAGCTTTCTTCTAATAGGGTTAATATTTGGGCTAAATGTACGACAGTTCTGAATGTTCTTACAATATGGGCCGAGCTATAAAAAAAACTACAGGCCCATTCTAAACCCATAACGACATCGGTTTCTTTTCTAAAGCACATTTTCGTTGGGTGTGTCGGTGACGGTGAGTTTCGTCCGCTATTCCTTTAAATTGAAGCAACGGTTTTGATCCGATCAAATCCAACGGTGGTGATTACGCTAATCCCGAGACGAAGACGTTGACTAGTAAGATACGACCAGTAGGTTTTAATCTCAGCCGTCCATCAACAAATCAACGGCTCCTGTAAAAACGAATCTTCCTCCCTTGTTCACTTCCGCGTCTTCACAATCACCCCAAAATCGATTTCATCAAAATATTCACGCGCCCGAATTTGACTCTGCTTAGATCTCCGATCATCGTCTCCGAATCTAGATCGACGAGATCAAAACCCTCGAAACCTAAATCGGAATGAGAAATTGATTTTTGATACGAATTAGGGATCTGTGTTTAGGACGATGAGTGACTCAGTGTCGATCTCGGTTCCGTATAGGAATTTGAGGAAGGAGATTGAACTTGAGACGGTGACGAAGCATCAAGACGGATCTGGTTCTTCTTCTCCTTTGAATCATCCTGAATCGGCTGATGGTGAATCTGTGTCGAAGAATTGTAGTTTAGTAACGTTGGTTCTTAGTTGTACAGTCGCTGCTGGAGTTCAATTTGGTTGGGCATTGCAACTTTCTCTTCTTACTCCATACATTCAGGTACTTATTACTACTCTCTTATCTTTGTTGCCATTTCTGTCACTATGCTGATTTAGATTTCGAGGGTTTTGTTATCGTGTAGCTTTGTACGAGAAAGTCGAGTACTTTGTAGGTGAAACAATGATGTCTAATACTTAGGTTAAGGTATCACCAACATAGCTACGAAATATTTTCGTATGGAACTCTATAGCATTGGTTTATCAAGCAGCTTTATTTGACATTAGAATTTAGCTAGATTGCCTGTTCATTGGATTTTGTAAACAATATAATTATTGTAAGAGACATTTTTTAGCTTTTTCTCGGATTTAGCGTTTATTCAGAATGTTTATCACAGGACTGAACTGAATTGTGTTCAGATATATGAATTGTATTGTACTGGTCATTTATGTATCGGGTGGGTAGTTATGGTGGTAGATAAGTACGGTTCTTAGATTTTTGTTTGCTCGCAGTGTTTTCTATTCTCGTTGCTGAGTTTTATCTAACAGTTTTGCATTTGGCTTGTTTAATGCAGACCCTTGGAATATCGCATGCTTTTTCTTCGTTTATTTGGCTATGCGGCCCAATTACAGGCCTTGTGGTAGGTTTGCAATCAAATTTTAATTCCTTTTAGAATTTTAGCAGTTATACTCACTTGCACGTAAGGATCTCACGAGAGTTTAAGATTTGATTTATATAGGATCAGAAACTACCTTTCTTATGTGGGCATACATTTTTCCTGCCCCATTTTGTTAATATTTTTGTTTGTTTGTTGGGTTTTAGGTCCAGCCTTTTGTTGGCATTTGGAGTGATAAATGTACTTCAAAGTATGGAAGAAGACGACCGTTTATTCTCGTTGGATCACTCATGATCTCAATATCAGTAAGGGCCTATAGAAAATATGATTTCTGTTTTAATTTTCCTTTAGGAGATAGCTGGCAGCAATGTGTTTTATATAAGCTAAACAAAAGCTTGCAATCTAGGTGATAATAATCGGGTTTTCTGCAGACATTGGGTATCTGTTAGGAGATACAAAGGAACATTGCAGGTAACTCTCCTGCTCCCCTGCCTATGGCTTGTTTTTTATGGAATGTATAAAATTAAAGTAACTGACGACTTGATGTGCATCTGTAAATGCAGTACTTTCAAAGGGACACGAACCAGGGCAGCTGTTGTCTTTATCATTGGGTTTTGGTTGTTGGATCTAGCGAACAATACAGTACAGGTTCAGATCTGCTTTCTGCAATCTACTCGAGTGAATGGTATTAGTCATTACCTCTATACCCAGGAATGATGTTTTCGGCTTTTCTTTTTTCAGGGACCTGCTCGTGCTCTTCTAGCTGATCTATCAGGTAATAATGGAATATTACCATACACTTAACAGAACAGAATCAGATTGAATATGCTGTGCATCTGGTTCTGTAGAACAGCACTTATGAAATGTCTATTGCTGTCCTTAGGTCCTGATCAGCGGAATACTGCAAATGCTGTGTTCTGCTTGTGGATGGCTATTGGGAATATCCTTGGGTTTTCTGCTGGTGCTAGTGGACGTTGGCAAGAGTAATCTTTGAGATCCTTATTCTCAAATACTTGTATTCTATTTCCTCATTTGCAATTTTGCATTTTTCGCCAGCTATTAAATGATCCGACAATTTTACTGGGCAGATGGTTCCCTTTCCTAACTAGTAGAGCATGTTGTGCTGCATGTGGAAATCTCAAAGCAGCGTTTCTTCTTGCAGTGGTAAGCAGTATGTTTAATTTTCTGCTACATGCATCTTACTAAGCTTTCTATAAATGAAATGGAATTGTCTGGTCTTTACCAAGCACTCATGTTTATATATTGTGACTTGCGAGCCGAGTAATATGTCGCAAATCAATGCATTCTTTTTGTAAATCTATTATTTTTGAGGTGATTTTGATGCACCCAGTGGCTTTTGTTCTTGTTTTGTAGTCTAAAATCTGAATATATTGTTCTGTATGGTTTAAGATCTTAATCATTTTTTCAGGTCTTTCTCACTATATGTACTCTTGTCACAATCTATTTTGCTAAAGAGATTCCTTTTACAAGCAACAAGCCCACCCGCATACCAGATTCTGCACCTTTGTTGGATGATCTCCAGTCTAAAGGCCTTGAGCACTCAAAATTGAATCATGGTACTGCCAATGGAATCAAGTATGAGAGAGTGGAACGTGATATGGATGTACAGCTTGGCAATTCAAAGAACGAGCATCAAGATGAGACCTACGTTGATGGCCCTGGATCTGTTTTAGTGAATTTGCTAACTAGTTTAAGGCATTTGCCACCGGCTATGCACTCTGTTCTTATCGTCATGGCTCTTACATGGGTGAGTGCCAAAGAAATATTATGATCAGAACACTGTTTCCTGTTCTTAGATTCTTTAATGATCTTTAAATGATTTCCTTCTGTTATATTTTGAGTGTGGTCTTGTTCCTTGCAGTTATCGTGGTTCCCCTTCTTTTTGTTCGATACAGATTGGATGGGAAGAGAAGTTTACCACGGGAATCCAACAGGAGATAGTTTGCATGTGGAACTCTATGATCAAGGTGTACGTGAAGGTGCACTTGGTTTGCTACTAAACTCTGTAAGAATCGTTATAATGACATGTTTTTGAACTGCTCTGCTCAAATTACAATTACTCGCCCGTAATTGAATTTTATTTTTCCCGGTTTCTGTAGGTTGTTCTTGGGATCAGCTCGTTTCTCATTGAACCAATGTGTCAGCGGATGGGTGCACGGGTTGTATGGGCTCTGAGCAATTTTACTGTATTTGCATGCATGGCGGGAACAGCTGTAATTAGCTTGATGTCTCTCGGTGATTACAAAAATGGAGTCGAATACATAATGCAGGGAAACGAAACAACAAGAACCGCAGCTGTAGTCGTCTTTGCACTTCTTGGTTTTCCTTTAGCTGTATGTGTTTTCTTTCAACCGTAATTATCTTTATTCTTATCTTCTTGCAAAATTTCTCTAAAATATGTGATAAAACCATCTTTTTCCCCTCTTTAATGCAGATCACATACAGTGTTCCTTTCTCTGTCACAGCAGAAGTCACTGCTGATTCCGGTGGCGGTCAAGGTCTGTGGAATGATTCATATGTTCACTACATTCATAGTTTTCTGCTTAAATTCTTAGATTTCAGGAATCCCTAATGCTTTAATTTCCTCACTCTAGGTTTGGCTATAGGAGTGTTGAACCTCGCAATCGTTATTCCCCAGGCAATCTCCCAAATCTAATTACACTGATAAAATTCATTCTCTTGAATAATGCCACTCCCTTCCAGTGTAGTCTTGACCCGTAGTTAGTTTCTGAATATGGTTTTGGTTTTAAACAGATGATAGTATCACTTGGAGCGGGTCCATGGGATCAATTGTTTGGAGGAGGAAATTTACCGGCTTTTGTAATGGCTTCTGTTGCTGCTTTTGCTGCTGGGGTTATTGCCTTGCAAAGGCTTCCGACGCTATCTAGTTCTTTCAAGTCCACTGGTTTCCACATCGGGTAAAATCTTTATACCAGGATCTCCAATACAAAATCGAGCCACGGGCGTTTTTCCGACAGTATAGACCTAAAATTCAGATTTAGATCCATTCGATTCTTTTTGACCATGTTCTCCTCTCGGCGTATATGTATGTAGGTTTTGTACATTTAGTTTTGTTATATGTTATACACAGCAATGTGACTCTAAATATACAGTACCTCTCTTAGAATGGTTCTAAACTTCTAATATATTATTAGCATAGTGATCATCTTCGTTTCTTTGGATCACTTTATATTTGTGTGTTCCTTTCCTCGCAAATAGAAACTTGAAGCAACATATTCCAAACTCTATAGTCCAACCTAATAACACATGATACTATTGGTTCTTTAATCTATGATTGTGTACGTTTTTCCCAACATTACTAAACTAATACAACAAATTAAAGCATTTCAATGAAATAACACAAATTCAAACCTAGTTTCACCTATAAACTATGTACTAAAATCATAACCAAAAACTATATCTCCAATAATGAAAAAACAAAAAACAACATACAAAGATATGATGATTTTGGTTTTGTGACTTTCGTCTATAATTAATTTATAGAAACAATGTGTCCAAAATTAATAAATGCTCATATATCGTGGGTTGTTGATGACATAGTCTTTGTCCACACACATTCCTATTTACTACTAGTTGATATTTCAAAAGAAACCAAAATTCAACCTAATTTCACGAATATGTAACTATGTCAAAACCAAACTCTATCTTCAGTAATGAGACAAAACAAACCGAAGTTAAGTCTATAATCAATTTTACACAGACAATGTGGCCAAAAATAATAAATGAACATATATCGTGGGTTGTTGAGACACCCAATTTAATAAAAATAAAAACATTGAATGCCTTTAGTTTCTTATTCTTTATAAACCCTTTGTACATTTTCTCTTCAATTCATCCTCATTCTCTCTATAGTCTCTCTCTCTTTCTCTAAACTTTCACCAAAGAGAGATGGCCAAGGGAAGAGGCAGTGCATCATGGTCGGCTCGAGCCATAGTGACTCTTATGGTTGTGTCAGTGTTGTTGCTTCAAGCTGACTACGTTCAAGCTGCAACTTACACGGTCGGAGACTCTGGTGTCTGGACCTATAACGCTGTGGGTTGGCCTAAAGGCAAAAACTTTAGAGCCGGCGACGTTCTTGGTATACTTCACATCCTTTAACTTTAATTCAAGCTTCAACAATAGTATATTTTCTTGTTACACATATACCACAAGCAATTGAGTTTTCTAATCTTCATATCAACTAGGGATGTATACATATCATGGCTGGTTCTTAGTATGGGCAAGGTGTGTTTTTGTATAAAGTACACGACAAATCAAACTTTTCGTATATTTTAAGATTACAAATATGATAAAGAAATGTTTAGCATATATAATTAGGGTCAATATTCTTAGTGTCTATCTTTTACTATGATTGAGCCTGTGATATCTTTACTATATTATTGATATAGATATGTATGTATACATCTTCCATTTTTCTAGTTTTGATTATTTTTAATCGCTGATTTAATTTAGTGTATACTGTATATTTTACCAAAAAAATGTGTATATATACCGTATACTATTACATGCGATTTATGTTGTACCATATAATATTCTACAGAATGTAAAGAGAAAATTCATGTGCGTTTACAATTAATAAAAAATATGAAAAATAGTGATGAATCAAAATTGTTTTCGCATGAAGAAATATCTCAACCAACGTTATATGTAGACTTATGTATTTAGTGAATAGTCAGATTTATTCAAGTGTTAATATGATTAAATGAATACTATTGTCGTGGCGTTAAGTACTTATTATTAAGAGGTGTTGACGTGTTGTGTTATTCTCATATATCACACACCCTTTTACACAAGTAAAGTTTTTGGTCAATATGCCATGCACATACGAAATCGTGTTTTAGTGTCGGTATATGGAAGAGCGGTCGAGTAATTAACTTAACATTTTATAATTTCCAAAATTTGATGCAGTGTTTAACTATAATCCGAGGATGCACAACGTAGTGAAGGTAGATAGTGGAAGTTACAACAACTGCCAAACACCGGCAGGGGCGAAAACTTACACTTCAGGCAAAGATCGTATAACTTTGTCTAAAGGACAAAACTTCTTCATCTGCAATTTTCCAGGCCATTGTGAAAACGCTATGAAAATCGCAGTCACCGCGGTTTGATCCATCATCGAGCAATCAATATAGTTTGATCACTTGTTATGTTCTTTCGAAAATATTTAAGTATGCAATAAAGTTTGTCTCAAAACCTTAAATTAATGTTTGTTTCTTATATGGTTTCCTGAAAAAAACATCCGGTGCGGTCTCTCTAGAGAACCAGAACCAGAGTCGGTTTTGTAGTTTGGAAGATCCTCTGTTATGCAGATTCAAACCGACCTCGTTTAAATATATTGCAAGATTTTGACAAAAATATCGTAGACAAAATGAAATTATGGCGGACGTAAAATCAATATCTTAAATTAACATTTCTAAATTTTCAGTTTTCTGATAGAAATTTTAAGCCACAATGTAGTCAGTCATTCATATGAAATCCAAAACAAGTTCATGTAACTGAACTTGATTTTGGGCTTTGTGGTGACATAAACCCAGAAATTACAATTGCTCACTGGCCCATTAACTGAGCTCGTTACATTGTTTTTTTTTTTTTTTTTTTTTTTCAGCTTGTTAATTGTTATGACTTATGACTCATAAGGGTTTTTTTTTTGTATTATTAAAATAGATATTATATTTATTGCAGTTTTTAATAAAATTTCTTGCTCTTTTTTGGAAAATTACTTGCTATATATGATATACATTTTTTTCTTATGAATATATGCCTGCGAGAGTCTGCAACTAATAATGATATTGTCGTATATGATTATAATCAGACAATAATGTGACAGCCAAAATTAAATAAAACAAAAAGAGATATTTTAAATATTAATTATGTAATTGTTTGGTCCTACTCCAAAAACACACCATTCAAGCTTCGGGTCACGCCCTCTGCATATCAAATGAGTACGACCTCACAGTATATAGTTTTTAATTAATTTTCAGTTCGATTATCATTAATAAGGAATAATGAATATAATCCAATGTCATAGATTACAATCTTTTTCTATTAAAAACAGTCAGAGTTTAAGACAGATTTTCATAAATACTTTGATTCCAAAGATATCCAAATTATTGTGGAACTGGGATACATATAACACGAACAAGGAATGCAAATAAAACCGTGATATAATTATAGTTTCATGTTATAATTATATAGTATAAGACTAGATTAATCGAATTCTGACGCAGCCCTATCCCCTATATATTAATAGAGAAACATTTTAAAAAATAAACCTTAGCATGATGTGTTATTAACAAGATTGCCACGCTGATGTGTCGCTCTCACAATGATTTGGCTCCTATTTAAATAATTACCCAACTTCTATTAGACTATTTACAGAATTTGCCATTAGTCTCATACATTACATATATCACACAAATTAAAAAACAAATAAGTAAGCAATTAATCTTTACATAATTATTATTTCAATAAACTACTTTTATTTTCGTTTGTTTTCCAAATTAATTAAAACATTATTTAACATATTTTTTTATTTAATATTGGCTATAAGTGATTATTAGTGTATTAAGAAAATAATATATAGTACAACTTCATATGAATATTCAAATAAAATACTGTTATTTTCGTTTTCAAATTAACTAAAACAGTATATAGTATATTTTTGTATTTGAAGATATATATATATATATATATTTGTATAAGGGATACTATGTTGTAAGTAATTTATTTTAAGTAAAACTCATTATTATTAAAATAATCATTAATGTGTTTTAAGAAAACCCATTAGGTTTAATTTAACCTAGAATACTTCTTGGATTTATTTACACTAGCACTAAGGTTCGAATTCATTGCTTAATCTGATTTATTAATTTTAAATAAATAAATCCTAACATAAGATCTGTGTTTTCAATGCTATTATGGTTTTAATCTTAGATCTATTCCGTATATCCACTTTAGAAAATAGTTGTTGAGATTATGGTAATATTATTAACACCGAATGAGCCATAAGCACAGCTCCATGCCTCCATCAAATAAAATAAGTATATAATAAATTCATTTATATGTATTGTTCTTCCAATTAATTTGTTTTCAAAACGAAATTAACAATCACTAAATATATTCATTTTGGTTTTAAAATTAATCTGTTTTCAAAACGAAATCTTAGATAAATGCAATCTTAAATAAATGCAACCACAACATTAAATCTGTAAAAAATCAAAAAAAATATTCCAAAACCATATTTTCCTATAAATAGAGTGCCAATATCATCTTCATCCACAATGATTAAAAAAATCACAATCACATATACTTTGTTTCGAATCAAAACACAGACAAATTCACAAACAATACATAAAAATCGTAATTCTAATTTTAAGTGAATTATTTATCCTATTAATAATAATTTATAATATCAAAATAATCATCATTTTATAGACGATTCATATTTCCATATAAAATCTAAAGTCATTACACATTTTGGCCATTACAATAGATTATATAGTTAACCCCAATATTAAATTTATTTACTAATTATTTCTTCCCGCACAAGGTGCGGGTTAGTTATCTAGTCTATATGAAAATACAACCCAAATTTCTGTGAAAATTGATGTTAACAATCATCATATTTGATAAAACTAAAATCTCCACGAGAGACCAGCAAAATCAATTTTTCTTAAATTTAGTTAATTATGGTTGTCTATAAAAAATAAGTGTATAATATTAAGAATTAATTTTGTATAAACATAATGAATAATTTTTATTTCAACAAAACTGTTTTTTATTTACCAATCATTAACTATGGTAGTGAGGACATGGCAGCAAAAATGTTTTTTATCTAGAACATATAGATTAAAAAAATGATATAACATAAATTGTTATCCGACTGGTAAATAAAACATTAAACCGAATAGTCGGTCTAATCCGTTATAATTATCATTCAAACCCTAAACTAATTTGTTAAAGTTTTGACCATTTATATGCCGGATAACAACAATTAATGTTATATCACAAAAAAAAAAAAGTTCGAACCATTTAAAGATGACGTTGGATTCCAATATGATATAGAATTAATGGTAAAAATAGTTAAATTAGTAGAAGTAAGCAGCTAGATGTAACTTGTAAGTAAGTAATTTAACCATAGGTTAATATTTAAAAGAATAGAGTTTATAGTCGAGCCTTTGCTTTGATGTCTGACACATTCTCACCAAATCTGAGGCAGTCTTCTCCAACATGACTTTGACCATTATTCTTCCTCTTTAGTTGTTCAAAATATAAGAATATAAAAAACTAAAATATATTTCAATCTTTATGTACCATCCTATTTCATCAAACCAAAGAAAATTCTCTACCGACAAAAGTTTGTACCTATCCACAAATGACAAATCCGAAATATAAACAAACGATCATCTTTATCTTTATAATTCCTATAACATAACAGAGTATATGAACTGAAATATATGACAATATCTATATATGAATATGTATACTGATGAACTCTTAGATTAACTTACTCGCATGACACAATCAAGTGAAACCATGGCTTAGGGCATCAAACTAAAATGAGCATATTTTTAAAAAAAATTTTAGGTCTTTTATATTAAAAAAACAAGAATTACAAGTTTTTTTTAAAAAAACAAATTTGTTGGGCTATCCTTTCTATATATTTTGTGGGCTTTATGCCTTTAAATTAATAAAATGTTAATTAATGTGATGTTAATGAATTTTATTAGTAAAATTTTGGTTTTAAAATCAAATAAAACCCTAAACATTTACAAAAAAAAATTCTTCCCATTGATTCAATTTATATTTTTTCTTTTGTGTACTTGGCTGCTAGCATAGCAAGCTTGATTTGATTAATCAAGTAAACATCTAAGTGACTAAGTTTGAAGTTAATAACTGTTTTTTTTTTAGTTTTAGTATGACTTATATTAATCTTATTTGTGATGCTAAAATTTTTTTTTTATAAAAGACATGATTTTTTTTTAGTGGCGTAGGGCATTTAGGTATACCGAACCGGCCCTGAGTTCATATGCGTAAAATGTTAAACATTGGTGGAATACGACTATAATTATTCATAAGTAATGTGTATATACACATATATACTCGTACATGCGCGTGTGTATAGAGTCGATGGGCGGTGCATGGGATCTTAGCAAAAAGAAAACAAAAATGTAAATATCAAAATGAAATTTTAAGTATTACGTACATCAAGTAACGCCTAAAAAAATCATTATGGAGGACTGATTTAACAAATTTTTCACTGTAAAGAGAGAGAGAGAGAGAGGGGTCTCTCAACTTTCGATAAAGACGAAATACTTGCAGAATTATATCATGGTTTTAAACCTTTAAGCCACATGCATGGCCACATTGTCTACGTACGTATTTATATACACTTAAATGTAAAATATTATATATATATATTATACGTATATGTGTATGACGTTCGATCATGTACATATTCGTACGTGAAATGCATGCACGTATATTTGAGAAGCATGTGAATATATTTTTTTTTTGGTATGAATGTGTGATTTTTTATAGCTAATTCATATTTTATTAAAAAAAATTAGTGCTTTCATATTTAGAAAATTAATTACTGACGCAAATACTTGGTCGAAAGCAAAATTTTTTTTTTAAAAAATTATCGTCAAGTGGTACAACCAAACCTTAAATTGTGTACTTATATCTTATTTTCTCAGTTTCACAAAGAATTTCATTTAAAGTTTTATTTTTCTTTTACAAAGAGTATCATTTTGTATTTCTAATACAAAATTCTGAATAAAAATTTCAGTTTTAACTTTAATTCTTTAATTATTAAATAAGAGAAAGAAATTTGTTTAGTATAAAAAATTAATAGGTTTTTTTAATATGTGTGAAAAGTGTAGAATGACATTCTTTGTGAAACAGAGAAAGTATATCCTATTATCCTTTTTTTTTCTTTCTTAATAATCCTGCAATTTTCTATATTTAAGATATTTTCTATAATTAAGATTTTTAAAATTAGTATGAAAGATACCTTAAAATGCTAATTTTATTTAAAATATAGAATAGTTCTATACTCAAGAGTCAAAAAAACAACTAAGTTATTAGAAACCTTAAGAATAATTTAGGCCCAATTAACTAAAATAAAATTTCATTAAGCAAGGCTAATATAAGCATCGGATTCCTAGAAGCTTGTGGGCATAGGGAGAGCGTGCATGAAAGAATATTTTAAAAGCTAAAATAAGTAAAAAGATTAGAAAAATATACGAAAGAAAGAAAGAAAAAAAAGGTTAGGGTTTTAGAAAAGTCGGGTTCAAGTTTCTAAAGCGAGGCGCCCACACGGTTGTAGGAATCCCAAGCAATTCAACATCTACAAATCCATTTTGACATTTTTAATTCACGTTCTAAGAATGATCAAAGTCTTTTCTTTGCACACGTGGGACAGATTTATGAATTTTCCGATTTATCTTCTTACTTTTCATTGGAACAAAATTACTAGCATGCATGATAGGTTTTTTGAAGATTTTTTTTGCTTTTTGTATAGTTATTAATTACTATATTTTAAAATTAAATAAAAGTGTTATCTTTCTAATATGTAGATTTTAATAACGGATCATGGGCTAGAAAAAAATTATAGACATACTAATGATGATAAGGGAGCGGCCTAATACCCAAAATCAAGAGATATATTAACTTCTGTAGTAGATTAAAGTGTATATAAAATTCCATTTAATATTTTGGTCAAAAGATATCAAATTTAATTAGAAAGTAAGACCGAAAACAAACATTGGTTGAGTTATTTTCTTCTAGAACACCTTTATACTTTAACATATATATAGATATATCCATAAATATCCTTATATAAATATTAAATTGTTTACACATCAAGAAGAACACAACTCTCTTTCCCACTCTATATGTATTAGATTCATACATTAAAAATTTTGCATAGCATATCGAGATTTTTAACATAGTAATTTGTGTTATTACTACCATTTTTTTACCATTCATATTTTTTTTGGTTCAAATTTACCATTCATATTTAAACACGTAAAACAATAACAATGTAACTACATGAGTTCATATATATTCCACTAATTAAATGATGAGGTCTATTATTAATTGTTCATCAATTTTTTATAGGATTTACCATTTTGTGATAGCTTTATAATTCCATCTTCAAAAAATCTTATGGGACGGACTTTGAGCGATGCTTATAGGCATTATTTTGGTAGGCCATTATGTTTGAGAGTGTGAGGTCTTCCAAATCGGTGACCAGAAGACTCTATGAAATTTACATGTACCAGAAAATACTTCAAAGTTATGATTTTAATTTGCGTGTTAGTAAACTCCTCTGTTTCGAATATAATTAGTAATCACTAGGTTTTAAAATCTTGGCTTTATAAGTTATCCCAAGTAAATAGTATATGTAGAGTTTAAAGATATAAACAATTTTACATGACCATATGTTTTGCTAGTGTTGGTTTCATCCAAATTTTCTTTCTTTTCTTTGTCAACATTCTTATGCAATTATAATCTCAAGTTTACTAATACGTAGTTTGAACACATAAATCCTAGTGTAGAGTGATTAATGGGCTATAATCATCATTACTTAGCCACCGTATTATTGTATTATGAAACCTTTAGAACTTCTTATAAAGTTTCACGTTTCTCACGAAATAGTTGATTATTTGAGCTACAAGATAATAAGAGCTAGTGGAGCTTCATAATCATCCAATACCATAAGCATTCAAAATATGTTTATATATAGTTAAAAAAATCTAACTTAATGTGATTAATTTTCATTATATTATCACATGACCACGTATTCAAAAGCAATAAAAACGTTTTTTTCTCAGAGTTTTACGGCCATTCGAATCCATTTTATCAAAATCGTAATATCTTTTTCTTGTTTACATTTTTCTAAACTGGGTTGTGCTAAAGTGGGTAATACAGTGGAACATGATGACACGTGGGTTTACTTGATTGGAGTAGAGGCCGCTCTGCTTGGCATGATGAGATCATGTTAAAGAAGATGAAAGTAGGAAAAGAGAGCACATACATACACATATTGCATTCTGTTGAGCATTATTATAATACAATAGTGACTTAAAAAACTATAAATCTCTTTTGGAAATTGGGCCATTCCTCCAACAACAAAACCCATCAGTTCCCACTTAACATTAGTTCTGTTACATAACCAATCATTTCAATATATATATGGATTAAGCTTTTTAAATAGTCTTTTAAGTGTCGTTTTTACTCACTAATTTTGCCACCATCTTCACTGGACCACTCCCTCATCAAACCAATAGAATAGTCGAAAGTGATTATCCAAAAATATATTATTAGAGTAACTTAAGAAATAAAAACAATGGGACTATAAATCCTATTACCGTAGATAAGTATTTCTATATTTTTCTAGAAATTAATAATCTAAAGATTACTTGTAGTGGGATTTCTCGAATATCATTATAAACCATATTTATATCGATCATAAAATATATGATCTATAAAAATGATGTTATTCTTTTCAAATGATTTGATAAATATTAATTTCCTTGTCACAATACACGTACATAAGCTCTCTCTATCTTTCTTTTTGTTACGTTGCAAAATATTTGATTGTAAATGTTAATAAAATGTGGACTCACTATTCATTCTTTTCTTCCTTTTTCTTTGATAAGCATGCTAAGTAGACCATACATATACAGTGTTGCTTTTTTTTTTAGGGGGATGAGAATGGGACTCTTTAGAAAACAGCAATAAATTTGCGACCCTATTTAGTTTTTATGTATAAGTGTTTTTAAAATTGTGTGTGGGGATGAATAAGGCAATAGTGTCAGGGGTTTAGTCAAAAATATTAGCTGCAAAGTCCATAAGAGTTGGCCAAGCCTTGAAAAAAAAATCAATCAATCTCTTTGCACATTTACTTTATATTTCCAATTTTATCTCTCAACTCCTTCCATCATCAATATGAAAACCCACCATAATCATGAAATGTGATATAAATCTATTTATGCAATAGTTAATATATTGACAATAAGATAATTTCTAGCTAGTATACAAGTCATGTTTTCTTAACGTACTCTTAGCTTGAATTCCAATTTTTGCATCATACTTTCAATTCCATGTATTTTACATATTAATTTTTGTATTAGATTAGTTAATATGAGATAGTTGTTGTAATTTGGTATTTTGGTGGAAAACATGTCGTAAAAGTAATGGCATACAAACTATTAATGTAATGAATGGAAATCAATTGGTATATGATGTAAAAATAATCAAATATAATTGACTGATATAAAAAAGAAGAACATATATATGTAGTTGGTGATGGTAAAGTTGCATTATAGGTTTAGAAAATAGGAGGCTACCAATAATTTATCCAGTGAGAATATTATGTAGAAATGATGAGAAAAAATTGTTCAATCTCTATCAAAGTAGAGCCCAAAATCCACAATATGACAAATTTTTGTGGCATAAAGAATTGAGAACGACCCATGTTATGGAGGGAATCCTTTTTCCTATCTATCCTTTATTATTTTCACAATAAAATTTTAAGTAGTTATAAATAATAAGTATATATTACTAACCATTAATTGGTTTTGGATGTTCATTTTATTTATTTTTATTTTATACTTAAGTAAAAGGAGAGAAAGTTCGACAAATAACAAAAATTTATATCCAATTTTTTAATCATGTGAAACCATTTACTTTTTAAAATGTAAAATATATGAATATTT
The DNA here is from genome assembly GCA_019202805.1 of Arabidopsis suecica. Lineage (NCBI taxonomy): Eukaryota > Viridiplantae > Streptophyta > Magnoliopsida > Brassicales > Brassicaceae > Arabidopsis > Arabidopsis suecica. Next base: position 783,155 of record CM032909.1, on the reverse strand, counting down.
CGAAAGGGGGAACGAATATTGTAAAGACTATAACTTTCTTGGCAGATAGAAAAGAAAGAAAAATGTAATCTTTAGTGTAATTTTTTTAAATGCTTTAACAAAAAAATATTTGATAAAATGAGAAGAGAAAAGAGTGAACTTTTGCATTGGGTTCCATTTTTTATCATAGAGTCGGCCTTTTTGTGGCTGCTTGTGGGCCTTTCTCAGTTCACCGACCTTTTTTACTTCCATATTTTTTTTTTTTGGTAAGTACCTTTTTTACTTCCATTACATCTATATATATATATATATATATAATATAACGTTTTATTTATTTAAATAAAACATTATTAAAAACACTAGATTTCATACTTAAGCCATTGAGATACAACAGTAATCGATGATATGCCACTCACAACAACTCAAAAAAGTGATTACGCTATTTTAACTATTCACAATATTGATGAAGTGTTTATGTATTTATGTTTATGAAAAGTGATTCGATAATCGATATATGTATATGATGCATATATACCTAAAAGAAGTGAAAATGATATTAAATTAAACTAGATCTTTCGTATTTTGTTATATCATTCAAAAGAAAAAGAAATTCAGCTAAATTATTAGATATTCTATTATTCAATAGTTCTCTTGTTCATATATGTAAGCTACCGATCATTTTAAGCAAAGATCACCAATATATAGTTCACTTATGTCATTCTTCAACAAAGATTATCTTCTTTTAACATATTTCAAAAAGTTGGTTGATAAATATGATTTATGTCCAATAAAAAGAACACGAGCAGGGACTTTACGGTTTCAATATCGTTACTGTGTGGAACGAGTCCAACGTTTTGGCGGAAGGGTCTTTGGATTGTGATCAAGAAAGAGACATTAATCGTTGGTTCAATTAATAGCTGAAGTGAAATTGATGGAAATGCATGCCGAATAAATGGTACTGTATCAATCAATACTATATACTAAATAATACATTCATACACAAAAGATTGAGAAAGAAGAATACAAATAACGTATTTGTACGCGTGCTTAATACATGTAGGACGACAAGTTAGTCCGATGTCTCACGTGGCATGCTTACATCATCATTCCACCTTAATTATAATATTAGTTCCTTTTCTTGACCTCTACAAATTATGTATCGACCATTTTCAAGTAGCATACAAAATAAGTGGAATATCGAATTAAACCTTAAACTAGTTGTATAAAAAAACAAACTTGGAACTAAATTGATGGTTATAAATATCTTTCAAAAACCTATATTTTACTAAAGAAATTTTAAATAATGTAGCCATATGTAGGAAAAATCTCACCTACTTTTTTCTTTCTATTATATTGTAAATAATTATTGCAGTATATGTGTCTACAACAATATTTATAGTTTAATATTTTATTTTATTTCTACAACAATATTTATAGTTTAATATTTTATTTTATTTCTACAACAATTATTATAGTCTTAGAGAATATAACTTTTCATACTGAAATTGTACAGATAAAAAAAGAGGAGGAATAATTTGTCCAAAATAAATAAAAAAAAAAAAAAAGGAGAAATAACTAATGAAAAAATAGAAACAGAAGAAGTAAAAAAATTATTAATTTATACTGTGATTTGTCAGAGTTCTTCGCTGTCTAGAATCCGTTAATGACTGGATCTCAAACACCACGCGCTCAATCTCACGTGCACTCCAAACCTTCTGGTCAAACTTTGAACTAATCCCAAACTAATTTTTTAGTTTTAACCAAGCTACAATAATATAATGATTAATTATCTTATCTCATGGATTTACCCATACTAACACAACTTTAACTAAAATAAATACTTTTATTCATTCTCTGGATTTGTTTTGTGTAATAACGGGTTTGAATTACATATGTAATTGCCAAGTTTAAGTTCTAGTTCCGTTATGTTTAACTGAAGCCGCTCATATTGCATGAATTTATAACTTTCAAAACTACTATATAGTTATAATTTTTAAAGAATATATATGAAAAAAAAAGTAAGGCACAAAAGAATTGAAACAGAAAGGAATGGTCGATGGTTGAGTCACGTAAATTGTCGTATACTCTTTTAACAAAACAACAACAACAACATTGTCAAATCTCCTTGCAATAATTGTTCAAATCCAAATTTATTTAATTACTTCATATATTAATTTCAGACTTTAAAGTTTAAACTAGATACTCGATCAAACCCAAAATTTAACTAAAATACTTGTTATAACAAAAAAAAAAGACAAGACAAATCTACTTAACATAAAAGGGAAGTGAAAAATTCTATTTGGTATATTCATCTTTCGTGTTATAGATCAAACCATATACTATCCCAATTTCAATTGATTTTTTTTTCTTTTGAAATCTTATCATTGTAATATAAAAAACATTAGATTCAATTGGAGAATCATAAAAAGTAATCATATTCCCCACAAAACTCTAGACACTATACCGTAATATAATAAAATCATCACCACGTTCGTTTGTGTGTAACTTAAGCCAAGTTTTTGAAAACATTATACTTTATTTATATATATATTCTCGGATTCTCCTACACATTCGTAATAGGTCTCAAATTTTCACATTTAAACCCAAAAAATACATTCGTAATAGATGTAATAATAGTATAGTAATAAAAAATTGAAATAAAATATTGTACCAAAAAAAAAATTGAAATAAAATAGAAAAAAACAACATAAAAATAAAAATAGAGAAAGGCATTAAAGAAGAGGACACATGGATTTCAGCGTTATTTTTCAAACTTCACTTCATACCCGCGCACTAACCCATCCATACGTTGGTGTTGTTGGCCTCTCTCTTTTTATTTTTTCTTTCTTGAAAATAAAACCTAGAGAGAGAGAGAAAAAAAACAGAGTTCAAAAAAGGTATCATGTGGAGGAGAGAGAGAGAGAGTAATGACTAATGAGAACAAATTTTCTTATAGTTCCAAATGGTAACGAGAAGTTTCTTTAAACGAAACCAATGTTCATGAATCGTTTACTCAAAGACAATTTCAAAAAAAAATCCCTAAATTCACAATTTGGGTAAAAAATCTCATCTTTTGTTTTTCTTTCTTTCTATAAGAAATCTCTTTCCCTTTTACCGTTTCTTTAGTCGTAATTCAATCTCTCCGTGAGGGTTTATAAAAGCAGAGAAATTTCCCCAGTAGTGATGAAAAATGAGATCCTTTTTATAAAATAAATTTAGGGTTTTTGATTTCTTTTAGTTTTCTGGAAAAAGTTTGTTTTTTTTTTATCCGGATAAGAAAAAAAAAAGTAGGAGGGGTCTCTCTTCTTTGTGGGATAGATAGAGATAGTTTTGGGTTTTATAATAAAGGAGAAGGAGCGTCGTCGAAGCAAATTAACAATTAGTCTAAGAAATTTTTACAGACGAGAGCGTCAGAGAGAGAAAGACCAAACTTCTTTAATGGAAGAGACAACGAAGCAGAACAAGAAGAAGAAGAAGATTCTTGTTAATTCCGATGATTCCAAGAAGAAGGAGCGTCATATTGTTACTTGGTCTCCAGAGGTCTCTCTTCTCTCTATTTCTCTATATATAATATTGATCAATCTCTGTTTTTGATTGTTCTGTATATTGATGAATCTCTGTTTTTGAGATTTTCAGGAAGATGATATACTAAGGAAGCAAATCAGTTTACTTGGAACTGAAAAGTTAGTTTTTTTTTTCAATTTTAATTTCTGGGTTAAGTTTCTGTTCTATTGGGTTGATTGATTCTGATGAAAAGTTTTGATTTTGTTGTTGTTGTGATTGATTTTAGTTGGGCGATCATTGCATCCAAGTTTAATGATAAGAGCACAAGGCAGTGTAGAAGAAGGTTTGGTTTCATCTATTGGAAATCTATATGATTGTTGAGTTTTTGTGTGTTTGATCTGATTATGTGGGTTTTTGATTTATTGCAGATGGTATACATACTTAAACTCTGATTTCAAGAGAGGAGGTTGGTCCCCTGAAGAAGATACACTGTTGTGTGAGGTTAGACATCTTCTTCTTCTTTTTCAATCATATAGAGATAAAGAGATTATAGAGTTTGTGTTTGGTTTTGAAGGCACAGAGATTGTTTGGGAACAGGTGGACTGAGATAGCAAAAGTGGTTTCTGGAAGGTATATTGAAACCAAGAGATTCAAGCTTTAATGGTGAATAAAGTTATTATGAATATGTAATTTGAGAATTCATTCGTTGTTATTTGTGGTTTGTGTAGAACGGATAATGCTGTGAAGAACAGGTTTACTACACTGTGCAAGAAGAGGGCTAAGCATGAAGCCATGGCGAAAGAGAACAGGATTGCTTGTTGTGTGAACTCAAACAACAAGAGATTGTTGTTCCCAGATGGTATTAGTACACCTCGAAAAGCCGAAAGTGAATCTCCTCTTACTAAGAAAATGAGGTGAGAACCTTGCCTTGGTTTCTCTTTTTGGGGGTCATTGATTGATCCAAAGAAGAAAGCTTTTTGAACTGTTATATTGACTTATAGTGGTATTATCCAGGAGAAGTCATATTCCAGATCTTACAGAGATCAAGAGCTATGGAGATAGATCACATTTAAAGGTTGAATCGGCTATGACTCAACAGAGTAGACCTCCATTTTCGGTAGTAGCCCACAATGCCACAGGTATTGATGGCACGAAAGAGCAAAAACAAACAGGCAATGCAAAAGAGAGTGACGGTGCGCAAAACCTTCTTCTTGTTGTTGCGTATCCTGAGAGCATTTGTAAAGATGCAAACTTAGAGAGTCTTATTCTGCTAAGTTGTGTGTTCTGGTAAATAGGTGAGGATAAAGGTAACCAAGAGGCATTTCTTAAGAAGGATGATCCAAAGGTGACAGCTTTGATGCAACAAGCTGAGCTTCTCAGTTCATTGGCCCAGAAAGTTAATGCAGACAACACAGATCAAAGCATGGAGAATGCCTGGAAGGTAAACAATGCGCAGCCCTGCTGTGATTCTCGACTCACTTTGTTATTTAACTTCTGAAACTGACCATAGTGTTGCACGATCCTTTTCTAATAACAAGCTTTTGTTGTTGTTGTTCCCAATATGTCCAGGTTCTACAGGATTTCTTGAATAAGAGCAAAGAAAATGATCTATTCAGATATGGAATCCCAGATATCGATTTCCAACTCGATGAATTTAAAGATCTCGATGAGGACTTGAGGATTAATAATGAAGATAGTCAATCATCTTGGAGGTTCTGAAATGAATTTTTCATATATGAATGATTATGGTTTTTTTCCGTGGTTTTTGATCGTCTAAACAGCCATTGCTGTCACTTATAGGCAACCTGATCTCCATGATTCACCAGCAAGCTCTGAATATAGCTCAGGATCAGGATCAACCATAATGCCGCATCTTTCTGGTGATAAAACCCAACAACCCATGTCTGATACTCAGACAACATTGCAGAAACAAAATGATGGGGATTTACTACTAGATAAAGGGATTGTGTCTGATACAACTGTGGAACAAGTGGATTTACTCACACCATGTCAGGATGTCCTAAAGAACCCTAATGAGATTGTGCCCATGCCGGGTGACCAAGAGTTTAGCTCACCTGTTCAAGTCATTCCATTGTTCAGATCTCTAGCAGCAGGCATCCCAAGCCCACAATTCTCTGAAAGTGTAAGCTTTCACTTAACTAATTGAACTGAGGAAAGTTTTCTGGTTTAGTTTTATAGTAAAGGAAACCTGATTGATCTGTTTCTGCAGGAGAGGAACTTTCTGCTAAAAACACTTGGTGTCGAGTCCCCATCTCCATATCCAAGTGCTAATCCTTCACAACCACCTCCTTGCAAAAGAGTCCTTCTCGATAGCTTGTAAACCAAACCAAACCAAACTCTCTAAACCAAAAAATCTGTCCCTAAAACCGCGGTTATGTCCTCATGGAGGTCGACATAACCTGCACTTCTTCCCTCTTTTTGCTTAGATTTTCTCCATAGGTTTGCAGCCATATCGGCCTGAAAAGTTTTAGTGAAGCGGGCGTGCCATGATCTGCATTTTTTCCTTCATCGGTGTTCATAATCTAGAATCTAGAATGTTAAAGGTAACATTTCTAAAGTCTAGACCAATCTCAGAAACTGAGTTTCTCTCTCAGATACTCAGGATTCCAAAATCTTTGCTCACTCATTAGGAGAGTTTTCTTTTCATCATCATACTCAAAAGCCATTCCATAAAAAGGGCTAAAAAAAGGATGAGTTTTTTCTTCCATTCATGATTTGTGTGTCTAAGAAAAATTCTTTCGTTTGTCTCCCTCTTCAAGGGTCAGACCCAGATACATAATCTTGGGTTGTCTCCCCCATGAATTCTTGATTTGTTGTTTTCTTGATTTTCTGTACAGAACCTATATTATTACATAAAAAATAGAGTTTTTGTTTCAGAGTGTAAAACTAAAGGAAAAAGAAGACAGAAAACTTCAGAGAGGCATGTCGCCTTTCTATATACAGTAATGAAAATACACAGAAGAAAAGATAAACAAAGAGTTTCATATGGTTTTGGAGCAAAACAGTGTAGTGTTGTTGTAGTGTAACTTCTCATAGGTTTGAGAAGAAGAAAACAAACAAAGAAAAAAGAAAGAAATTTTTGTTTGTTTGTCATAAATCGTTTCCCTTTGTTCCTTTCTCAGAAGAATCATGTGATTTGTAAAGAGATTATATGAGTGGAAATGAATTGATTTTGGTGTGAATTATATAAGTGTTTCATTATTCATAAACGTACCTATGATTTTTCAAGATCATCTTCTCCTTCCTCTGTGATTACAGTTGCATAATGAAGAAGAGGTTATCTTAATTGGATCTGGATCTGCTTCTCTTATAAAATGGGAGCTGTTTTTAAGTTGTTAGTTAGTGGAAGACAAAACGTAATCATCACTTTCTTTCTAACTTTTGTTTTTAATTTGAAAATTTTAACCTCCATTTCCTTTGTGCTTTGTACTCTTCTAATCCGGTTTTCAGATAAAAATCAATGTCTTCAAAATTGAACCATACCGGTGTCGATCCGACCAAGAATCGTTTCTTTAGTCCGGTTTACATCTAAACCCAAATTCTCTCTAAACCGCGAAAACAGTGATCTGGCTTGAATATCAAATCAAATCATATATTTTACTGATTAGTAATGTTACTTTTACAGTTAACTAATCTGGTTTGAGATTCTCTATTGTATATTGGCTAGTGACATAAACAAACTAACAATAACTGAACAGTAATTTAGTGATATGAGGGAAAAACTTCAACTCTTTTGCTTCTTTTTCTCCACTCTCTGCATTTTCCTCCATTTAAGATAAATCTGATATGCCAAACCACCAAAGACCATCGAAACACATCCCCATTGCTTCAACGACAATGGATTTCCGCTCATTACTGATGATACAACTATGCTAACAAACTTCCTGGTCGTGGTTATTGTCGTGTTAGCTAGTGACCCGAAGTTACTTATTGTCATAAAGATGAAGTTTTGTCCCACGGCACCGCATAGACAATACTTTAGAATGTCCCATGCCGCTTCCGGGTGTAGCTTACAGAACTGAATTGCTTCGAAACCAATCCCTTGTGGCAATCCAAACATATATATCATGTTGTATATTGTGCCCCATAAGTTCATTCCGAACATTATGTCCCACGCTTCAGTTTTTGGGTATCTGTCAAAGTTCATTGTATAGTGATATGTTTATAGACTTATATATAGTGGGAAGATGTAAGTTTTATGTTATGATTCCATGTCAGATCATATATACCTTGAGGCAATAGAGTCTTGGGTAGCGTTTGTGAATCCGTCAAAGGCAAGGTTTAAGAAGCAAAGTGCGTAGCCTAAGGGTGCATTGGGATGTGCTAGCTTGCTAATTGTCTTTGAACTTGTCTGAAAAAAACAATTCAAAAGCTTATTAACTTAATCATATGCCATGATCAATATTTTTGAAAAACATTATGAGCAGATTTGGATACCTTAAGAAGTGCAAAGAAAGATACTCCTCCCGCGACAAGAAATGTGCACATGTATTCAGGGAAAGTGTATCTTATTCCGTAAACTAAAGTTCCCATCAGCATAACTGCATCACGAATAGAGCAGCATGAATAAGATAAGCCGAGAAATCTTAAGAAGAAATGTGAAAGAAAGAGACTTTCATGATCAACTTTTTGAGGAATGAACGGATTGAAGATTTCAACCATACCTGGAATCATTTTCGACGACTTTGCCAGGACCTACAGTAAGCAAGATCAGAAATTCAGAATTCAACCCATCATTTACCTAAGAAACAGTTCAAAACCATAATCTGAGTATTACTGATGAGGTAAAAAGTTACCTGAGCTGGATAACTGATATACTTCAAAGCTTCAATTCCCATGGCAGGACCAATTGTATTAGTAATGCCGGCACTCCAATACGCCCACCACGGTGCTCCACCGTTACCAGCATTTGACCAGAGCTTGATCACTGGACATAATCATATTGCAGACAAATATGATATTTTCAGCAACATTTGTCTGTATTCGATGACAATGCAATGGAGATGGAACTAGAAAAATGCTCACTTATATAAGACCAGACCAAGCAGACTACACTCTGAGCCAAGTTCAAGAATGCAAGATGCTCGAACCTCTTCTCATCTGGACCAAATCTCTTCGTGGACCTAATCAGATAACTATTTTCATTATAGTCCATGGACCAAGAAAAAATTCCTCTAGCTATGTCTCTATAAATTCCAGGGACATTTTTCGACTAGACTGAAAATGCAAAGTTAACCATGGAATTCGTATACAGAAGTTTGCGTAAGGTTCAAGAACAAGTTCCGGCAGCTATGTCTATAGAAATTCAAACCAGAGATTCCGAATATAGAAGTGTATTTGCAAACGAATCATGACTATTTAGCAACAATTTAGCAACAACGATCTGAATCGAGCAATGAAGACGACGAGAATCGATCTGACCTAACAATTTCACTTACAGAGTCTCTTGAAGAACGCCTTGGTATATGTAGGCGGACCAGATCCCGGAGATACACAACGCCAATAACAGAATTCGACAGAATTCGACGGAATCCGGAGCCATGAACCTCCATCGCCGCTCCGGAAACGCCTTTACACCGGCGATGATTCCTCCGGGGCCGCTTCGATTCGAATTTCACTGATCGAATCCGAAAATCGTAAACTAAAATGTATGATTTTGGATTTTGGAAGAGGAAGTTGTTACAAAGGCGCGAAAATAGACGTCGATGTTCCACGTGGAAGCTAATCACTGGACTGATGATCTCACTTAACGTTTCTTATTGGTTAACGAAGCACCCACGTGCAGCGTGAAATGGGTTCCGTGTCTGAGACAGAAAGAGAAACTACACGCCGTTTTCTTATTGTAAAAACCACACGCTAGCTAGTCTTTGTAAGTTGCAACATGTTGGAAAGTTTCGGTGGGTGCTTTGAAGTTGACCAAAAGTAGCGTCACATCATTAAGGGTCGTTAATCTTTGATTTCGGTGGAGTTTTAATCCCTATTTAAGTGTATTGATTGAATCATTTAAGGGGACAAACTGAATAAGAAACTCGTATGTTCAATTTATGAATTTTGATAAAATACTAAATCACGTTTATAAATCTCAGGTCCGTCTCTACTTCTATGTAAGGTAGACAAATGTTAAGGTCCAATATTAGTTTTAAGAAAATATTTAAAGAAAAAAGATCCAAAATATTTTTTAAAAAAATTTACTTAGAGGTTTTAATTTTTTCTTGGCTTTGTTATAGGTCTCATTATATATTGAGACTGTAGTGATAAATCTAAGATGATAAGATACACGCTTTTGTGTAAAGCAAAGATGATAATATTGTTGACAAAGAAAAGATTGAAAGTATAAATATGATAGCAAATAAAATAATGTGCACTCAAACATAATCTATAAATTACGTATAGTACTTTTAAAGTCCATGAATATCATAATGGATCTCGATGGCTTAATGGATAGATAATATGGTTGACAAAAAATATACATAATAAGAGTTTGAAATAGTCAAAAGATTACTATTGAATGCTTCTTTTTGTCGTTTTTATACTATTCACATGCTTCGCGTTAAAACCTTAGGATATTTATACAAATCACTTGGTGATATTTATATATCAAGTTGCAATATACGGACGTTATATATTGTAATGCTATTCAATTGCCGACAAAAGAATTGTTATAGTTCAATTATAGTAATTAGAGCGGCACAACCGTAACAACCGTAAATTGTTATACAATGTTCTTTTTACTTACAATTGTACGATGCTTTATGATAATTTGTAAAAAATATCATATGCGAATATTGTCCCCACGTGTCAATGTAAAAATTATGGCCAAAGAAGCTCTTGGATTTGTCGGTCAAACATAATGTGAATGATAGAGGAATTCTTTTTGGGTCAATGCATGAAATAAAGTTTTTTTTGTTAATAGGAATAAAGTTTTGATACACTTGAAATTAAAATATTACAAAAGCGTGTTAACTACTCTCTCTTTCTATAATTAAACAGTACTAAACCACCTGTACTCAAATTGGAATTTATTAACAAATCTTTACATTATCTATAAATGACAAAAAATAATGGAATCTTTTACCAAAATCATCTTTTATAAGTTTTTGCTTTTGCTTAAAGATGAATGTAAAAAAAGCTTTGAAGAAATCTGACGTGGATTTGCTGACGCAAGCAAAGACGTTGCCAGATGGTCCAGATCTACTAACACAAGTTTTTACAAAACTATCCCTTCTTTGATGCCCGCATTAAACATAAAGATTCGCCGAAAGCAAGGGTAATATCGTCATTTAAGAGAAAAAGCCACGGACCACGGCGAACAAAAGCAAAAAAGGACAGAATCGTAATTTGATCCAAAACCCCACCACCACCACGACTTTTGTATGTATGGTTGTGCTGTGATTCTCTGTGTTCTGTCACGTTCCTTCTTCCTTGGGTTCCTTCTTCTGCTTCTTCTTCTCTAGTTCTGATTTCAAAAATCTTCTTTTTTTCTTTGGTTGGATAATTTTATGATTATTATTACTACTATCACCTTTTGCGCCGCAGAGTAAACAAAGAAAAAAAGCTCGTTGGCTTTGTTCTTTAGAATCTGTTGATTGTTTATCGAGGAAAAAAAAACAGTGAGGCTTTTGTTTTGAGAAATGGGTAATTGCTTAGATTCATCAGCTAAAGTGGATAGTAGCAGCCATAGTCCTCATGCTAATTCTGGTAAAGTTTCCTTTTTTCTTCTCCATAGCTCTAAAGTTTCTTCTTTTATCCAATTTCATTGCTTCTTAAGTTTCTGTTATGAATCCAAGCTCTTGTTCTTTGTCTGACATCTTCAAAATCAAACCTTTCGAAATACCCATTTCTGCTTATGTCTGATTTCTCTGTGTACTTTTGGGGTTAGATGTTGGAAAATTTTGGTGTTTGAATCTATGTTACTCCATTATCTCACTATTTGACTGTTTATAGGATTGTTAAAGCCTCGATAATTATCTGAAATTTGATTTTAGATGGTTGAATTTGGTTAATGTTGAGATTGAAATTCGAAATCAAGTTATGATCATCCTTTAAGTCTAATTAGACATCAATTTTATTGAACTGTTAAGTTATGATCTCACAATTTGGCTGTTGGTAGGATTGCTTAATGTTCAGATTGAATTATAAACCGAGTATGATGTTTCTTGTAAGTCTGACTTATATATTTTTATTTGGATCTCTTTTAGCTTCATTGAGCTCAAGAGTTTCGAGCAAGACAAGTCGTTCCACAGTTCCTTCAAGTTTAAGCATAAATTCTTACAGCAGTGTGGAGTCTTTACCTACACCAAGAACAGAAGGAGAGATTTTGTCATCACCAAATCTTAAAGCTTTCACCTTTAACGAGCTCAAGAACGCTACTAGGAACTTTCGACCCGATAGTCTTTTAGGTGAAGGAGGTTTTGGTTATGTGTTTAAAGGATGGATTGATGGAACAACTTTAACTGCTTCAAAACCGGGTTCTGGAATTGTTGTTGCTGTTAAGAAGCTTAAAACTGAAGGTTTTCAAGGTCATAAGGAGTGGTTGGTACGTCGTTTTTTCCTTCCTTCTCTTATTGATTTTGATCATGAATTGTGTTAACATTGTTTTCTCACATATTTTTTGTATTTGTTTGGTTTCAGACTGAAGTGAACTATCTTGGTCAACTTAGTCACCCAAATCTTGTCAAACTAGTTGGGTATTGTGTAGAAGGCGAAAACCGGTTACTGGTATACGAGTTCATGCCAAAAGGAAGCTTGGAGAATCATCTTTTTAGACGTATGTATAACCTGCAATAATCAAGCAAATCCTGTTCGATATTGATGCATCTTAGGTCCCTTGTACTGTGTTTTGTAGTCTCCGTCAAATGATTGTTTTTTTTAATCTTGCAGGTGGTGCACAGCCACTTACGTGGGCTATAAGGATGAAAGTTGCAATAGGAGCAGCCAAGGGACTTACTTTTCTCCATGATGCAAAATCGCAAGTGATATACAGAGACTTCAAAGCTGCTAACATTCTACTCGACGCGGTAATAAACCTGACTAGTAGCCTCCCTGCAACCCCTTATTGGGGATTTCATTATTTTCTAGCTAACTTCTATATTGATCTTAATCGCAGGAATTCAACAGTAAACTTTCAGACTTCGGTCTAGCTAAAGCAGGTCCTACCGGTGACAAGACTCATGTGTCCACACAAGTCATGGGTACTCACGGATATGCTGCCCCGGAATATGTAGCAACAGGTGAGAAACTTTGGATTTAGCTTTAAACCCTATTGGCTACAAAAACATTAGTCTCTCTTTGCTTCAAAAGCGTTGGCCTTTACTTCAAAAGCTTTGGCCTTTACTTCAAAAACATTATCATCTGGCAACAAAAGCTTTATCCCATTGCTTTAAAAGCTTTAGCTCTTTACCACAATAGCCTTAGCTTCGCTTCAAAAGGATTTAAGAACTTAGTTTCAAAAGGTTTTTAGCACTTTGCTTCAAAAGCTTTCGCCTTTGCAGCTTATACACTTCACTTCTTAGAACTTTTAAGCTCAAATCTGATTTTTATCTACAGGTCGATTAACAGCTAAGAGCGATGTATACAGTTTCGGTGTGGTACTACTGGAATTACTCTCAGGACGAAGAGCGGTGGACAAATCAAAAGTGGGAATGGAACAGAGTCTAGTGGACTGGGCAACACCGTATCTCGGTGACAAGCGAAAGCTCTTTAGAATAATGGACACGAGATTAGGCGGTCAGTATCCTCAAAAAGGAGCATACACAGCAGCTAGTCTTGCATTGCAATGCTTAAACCCTGACGCAAAACTCAGACCGAAAATGTCAGAAGTTTTGGCGAAATTAGATCAGCTTGAATCAACGAAACCTGGAACTGGAATTGGAAACAGACAAGCTCAGATTGATTCTCCAAGAGGTAGTAATGGATCTGTTGTACAGAAATCTCCGAGGAGGTATAGTTATGATCGGCCTCTCTTACACATAACTCCTGGTGCTTCTCCTTTGCCTTCTCACAATCACTCTCCTCGTGTAAGATAGGAATCACTGTAATAGTTTTCTTTTGTCTTTATCTGTTGTATGCTGCTCTGTGTGTAAAATGTGTTGTGTAACGGACCAAAGTTTCATTCTTGGCTCAGTTTATAAAATTTGGTTTCAATATGGTTTGTTGGTACTTAAAGATGTGTACGGATCCCATTGTAGACAAAATTTAGCATGTTGTCACAAGTTTTGGCCAAAATTTACCAAACATTAAATTTGGAATTGTAACTGGAAATAGACAAGCTCATGATCGACCCTCTCTTACAAAACTCCTGCTACTTCTTCTTTGCCTTCTCTCACAATAATCACTCTGCGTGTATGTGTTATAAAATTTGGATTGTTCGGTGCTAAAATTGAAATGCAAAATCTAACAACAAACTGCAAATGATAAAAGAAACTTTTAAGAACTATTTACTCAAACCCTATTTTGTTTGTGAAGACAAAGCATCCAAGAGTAAACTGAAGACAACATGTCAAAATACTCATCACACCAAACCAAAACCAAATCAAAAACAAACCAAACCAAACCAAAACACACAGAAAATCAGAATAAAGAAACAGTTAAAGTGATTCAAAAGGTTTCAGAGCTTTGTTCAACAGTGTAAGATGATGAGGATGCCTCTATGGATTGCTTTCTCTTTTGTCTCGAAAAGGTTTCAGAGCTTTCACCGTTTCCACTCAGCTTTCGTCGACTTGTCTGAAATAAACATGAACAAAATGTGTTAGAAGTATGTAGATAGTGTAAAGGTTATTGAAGAGGCTTGTGTATAATTAATTATAGGTTTGAACCTCTTACCACCAATGTCCTTGGAAGACGAAAAAGATCTGTCACTGTTCATTGATCCTTTAGCTGAAGCTATGAGAAGTCTGTGAGCTCTTGGAGACATTGTACTCAGCTTACCATTGGCTGCGGGAGGAAGAGAGTGGCGCCGTGTTGTCCCGTTTTTCTCAGGCTTCTCTTGAGCAATTCTCGGAGACCCTTGTCCTCTTATTCTTGCCTTTGCAGATGCAGTTGGAGCCATATAGCTTGGGATTTTTCTCCCACTCTGTGTAAGCCCATCGTCTTGATGATGATTCTCAATTTTTGCAGGTAATGAAGCTCGCCTATCGCTTGGCTTTGTGTTCTCAGAAGCAACATTTCCATTCTCAGAGCTTATCTGCACGTCTGGCTCTTGGATTTCCTCTTCAGCTTTATCATCTATCTCGGCAGTCTTGAGTTCCTCTTCAGCATTATCATCTCTCTCGGCAGTCTTGAGTTCCTCTTGCTCAGGGTTATCCAGGACCAGTGATTTCTCATCTTTATCAAGATCAGACTCTTTCAAAATTGTTTCAGGGATAAGATTCATCTTTTCATCTTCAGGAGCATCAGCTACAGAAGCTGAAACCTCTTCAATAGGCAATTCTTTCTGCACTGCATCTTGAATCTCTTTCTTCTTCTCAGTGGATTTACGGGTAGCTTTCCCTATCCCATTAGAAAGTGGAGCCTTTTTAAGACTAATTCTAGGCTTCTCATCTTTGACCTCCACTGAAGACCCTTCCTTTATGGCGCTAGTACTTTTTCTTGAACTCTGCTTAGACTTGTTGTTCTCGATTCTTGAAAGTTCTTTACCAAGTGTGGAGGCCTTCCTCACAGTTCGCTTAGGCTTTTCGTTGTCAGCTGTTGAACGGCTACTAGAGCTGTTTCCCGTATTTGAACCACCGGATGATTTCTTGACACCTCTCTTAAGTTTTCCCTTTTCTGTTTCAACTGCTTGAAAACTTCGCTTCTTAGTCTGAGACTTTGGTACCAGATTCTTAACCACCAGTGGACCAGGAGCCCAAACCTGCAATTGCGTCCAGCGTCCAAGCCACACTTTGGCTGAGTTAGGATCTTCAGGACTATACTGGATCTTCAGAGGCAATGTTGTTGGTGACGAAACCAAAAGCTGAAGAAGTCACGGAAACATATAATTAAGAGCCTGACACAGAATCACATAGCAAAATGTTGATGTTACCTTATCAATCATGGAGAGCTTTGTAGGATTCTCCATCCAACTGTATGTGCTTCCTTGCAAAGTTTCAGAAGTCTCAGTTTCCTAATAGATGAAAGAATTACAGTTTCAATAGCAAAATTGAGTAATGGTTATCAAAGTGGAACTTCAAAACTAACAGACAGTAAATACCGTAATTGTTTTCTGAAGTTGAGCCACGGTTTCTGAAGATCTAGCTTTCTTCCCGCGAACAAGTGCTTGTACTTTCACAATTCCCCAAATGCACGAGTAAGTAGCAACAGCTTGTCGTCTAACCAAGTGACCACGGATAACTGCTTGCAGCCTTATGATACCTTTGAGGTTTTGAAATTCTTCACGGGCCTTCACAAGTTAAGAAAACAACAAAGGTATCAGCAAAACAAGACCCAAAAATCATTACTAGAATGCAAAAGAAGTATTCATTCACCTGCTGAGCTCGGAAAGCAGCTTGAACCTTTGTCGCAGCTTCTTCAAGCTTTACTTCTTCAGAGTCATTCCCTGACTCAAGATTCACATTCGATGACTCCTCGCCTTCAATGTCTCCGCTTAGCTGCTTCTCGGCAATGACAACATCAGGAACTACTACAGTTTGAGTAACTGCAACTTCTTGAGATGATATTACAGGTGGTTCGGTAGGTAACTTGGAGACATTATTATCCTTCACCTTCACCACAAGCTCTTCTTTCTTTGCAGATCTCTTCCAAAATATGAACAATGTTTACAATTACTAACCATTTAATTCTCCCACAGATAAAAAAAATAACCAGAACTTTCACTATATATTCTTACCAATTTTTCGCCTCCTTTCTCCAAACTCGATTTGGATGACTTCTTCCCAAGAAGAGACTTGATCCATTTACCAGGACTTGGAGTCTTTCCCATCTTTCCTAATGGCTACAATTAGAAAGTTGCTACAAAAATAGAAACCTGCATATACAGAAAAAAAAAACACATTTTTATAAGCACACGCCAGGTCAAAATAAACACAGTCTATGAATTTACAGTAGCAAAAGCCATGGAACCATCAATTTACTTGAAGCTGAAACATATGAAAACATAGAATCAAAAATCTCGAAACTGAAACCCTAGAAACACACACAAGACATAAAGCAGAGAGTGTGTGAGAGAGAGAAATATATATTAACCCTAAGAGTTCCAAACAAGACGAACGCAGACATCAACTATACAGTGATTAAAGCATAAATCAAAAAGAGACTAAAATCAAAAGTATCGAAAGCCAAAGGAACACATAGATAGACCCATTAACTAAAGTGAACAAAAGCAGAGTTTTTGACGATTGCAGACCAAAACCCATGTAGATTTAGCGGGAAAACACCCAAGAAAAACCTAAATTTCATATGAACAAATACCAGAAAAACTCAAAAACCGGTTTTTTGGGATAAATTAGACTTACAAAATCGAAAAGAGAGATACTTTTTAAGCAAAATCAAAGAGTGAAAGAAGATGGAGTAACAGTGAGAACTCAGATCTGAGTAGAAGAAATCAGAAGCGGAAACTTTTTTGAGAGGGTTTTTCCTAAAATGTGTATAAACCAGAATTAAAAATGTCAAATCTGAAATTAACAATGTACCGAATCGTTACGGTTATGTTCTTCAAAATGTTGTCTTGTTAGAACAAGAAGGCTCTTTCGTCGGAGCAGTGACCTAAAAAACCAAAAAGTGGTTACAGTGAGAAATTACACTCACCGTTTGTAATGTGAGAGAGAGAAACAAAAGCAGAGAGAGCGGAACAATAAAGGTTTGAAACGACTGTGTTTTGTCTCATTTTTATTAATGGGCCTATTGATGGTATGAGCCCAATGGCGGAGTTGTAGATTGTATTGGAATTTACTGAAGTCGAAATATCTTTCTTTTTTAGTTGGATTAATGATTTTATTAATTGAGAATTAATGCTGTCGTTATCGAAGTGGTTAATCCGCTAATTCCCGATTTTGAAAGGCATTAAATGTTTGTTAATTACGTGTGTTTATCTTTCTTAGATATTTTAATTTTTAAATTTTTTTATTGACCGAAAAAAGTCCATTTCAATGTTGGATTCTGGCAACCAGAACACTGGAATTAGATAGTTATAGTGTTTGTAACATGGTTTATGTTAGTTCGGAGATATCCGTATGTGATGACAATATTTTGTGTAGCTAACAATTTTTTTTTAAAATCTGCATGTATAACTATGTGATAGTGTATCTTTTGTGTAGGTGGTGAAACATTTTTCCAAATCAATTTGTAAAAATAGCCAAAAAAATAAATCATTCAGAAGTTAAAACATCTTTAAATATATGGACTTAAAAGTTGGTGTATTTTGGGCCTGAAAATTACACATATGAAAAGCGTAGATGCCCAAAATTACGTGTTTTGTCAAGTAGTATTTAATTTTATTTTAGTAAAAATCAAAATACAGTAGTAAATTAAAGACTTTGGAATTTAGAAAAGAAAAATCGGGAAAAAAAATTAAATACATTTTTTCGATGAAAATAAATAAATGGCTGTTGAGGAAAATATTAAATGATACTTTCGCAGTGACGATTATTCCCAGGCCGTTGCATGTGCTTGATCATATAAAATCCATAAAAAGTTTTCTAAAACACTAGTATCATTAATAAAAGTAGAAACTGTACCCAAAAAAAAACAAAAGAATAAAAGAGAAAGTAAATGAACAGTTCATCAGAACAAAAGAAACAGCTCGACATTTGGTAGAATCTCTAACACACTTTTAAAGAAAAGACACAAACGTAATGGCTTCTCTCTCTCTGAGGACAAAACACGACATTCATTTCTTCATCTCATTATCTATCACCGACAAGTAATCAAACATCTCTAATCTAATCTGATCAATCATAGAGCTCATAATTAAAAGCTCATATGTCTGATTAAGAAAACAAATCACGTGTTTAATCAATCTATGAACAAAAAAAGTTACTCCATTAGAGTTTAAGTGTACTAATTACAGTAACCATATTATTATCAATTCTTTGACATTTTGCTTGAGTCTTCTCACTTCATAATTAGTAATTAACAAGCTGAGCTAAATTAATTCTAATACTTTGAAAATAATGTGAATATAAGTTCTTATTGTTATAATAATTAGATTAAAATAAAATTTAAAATTTCATGTTCTTGGATTCATTAAAAACAGTCTGTCAAGTTGAGGTTGTGCAATGTGCAGTAATGAACAAACAACCAAACAAAAAATAAAAGTTTAAGAACTTAAGATTGCATTTATTGCCTCCACCTTAATTGGCTTTATTTCAATCTTTCTTTTATGTTTCCCATGAAACTCTTAAAGAAAATTTACCCAAAAATTTATAGCTCTTTTCTTCATCTCCTGATCCAAAGTTTTCCTTCACTTTCCCAATAGATCTGTCTCTGTTTCCACAAAAAAATGACAACTTTCAATGAGTCTCTGTTTCTCTAAAGCCAAAAACACATCTTTAATACTCTAATTTTTCTCAAGAAAATGCAGAGCCCTCTACAAATCCATGTATTTTCCTTCATTTTCTTTCACCTTCTTCTTCTTCCACTACTCTCTGAGTCTCAGCTAACTTCAAGTGAATCACAAACTCTTCTTGAAATCCAGAAGCAACTACAATATCCACAGGTTCTTCAATCATGGACTGATACGACCAATTTCTGCCACATTCGTCCTTCTCATTCATTCAGAATCATCTGCTTCAATGGTCACGTAACAGAGTTAACTGTCACCGGGAACAGAACCAGTAAGCTCTCTGGAAGTTTTCATAAACTCTTCACTCTTCTTACACAACTCTCAAGCTTAAACACTTTGGCTCTTACCTCGCTCGGAATTTCTGGTTCTCTCTCTCCTAAAATAATCACCAAGTTATCACCGTCTCTTGAATCTCTCAATCTCAGCTCTAATTTCATCTCCGGGAAGATCCCAGAAGAGATTGTGTCTTTGAAGAATCTAAGAAGCCTTGTTTTAACAGACAATATGTTCTGGGGGTTTGTCTCTGATGATCTCAGAGGATTGTCGAATCTTCAAGAGCTGGATTTGGGAGGTAATAAACTCGGTCCTAAAGTTCCTTCACTCCCAAGTAACCTCATCACTGTTTCATTGAAGAACAACTCCTTTAGATCCAGGATTCCAGAACAGATCAAGAAGTTGAATAAGCTACAAAGTTTAGACCTTTCTTCCAACGAATTCACCGGGTCGATTCCAGAGTTTCTGTTTTCGCTTCCTTCTCTTCAAATTCTCAGTTTGGATCAGAATATGTTAAGCGGGTCACTTCCAAATTCTTCTTGCAGCTCCTCAAAGATTATAACTTTAGATGTTTCTCACAATCTTTTAACCGGAAAGCTTCCTTCTTGTTACTCTTCAAAGAGTTTCAGGAATCAGACAGTGATTTTCTCATTCAACTGCTTGTCTTTGATTGGCACTCCTAACGCGAAGTATCAGCGTCCACTTTCTTTCTGTCAAAACCAAGCAAGCAAAGCAATAGCTGTGGAACCTGTCCCCAAGGTTAAAGAGAAAGATTCTGCAAGAATCAAACTCGGGTTAGTGATTCTGATAATCATCGGGGTGATCATCCTTGCAGCAATTTTGGTTCTGTTGGTTTTGATTGTCCTGAAAAGAAGAAGATCAAGATCAGAAGATGATCCTTTTGAAGTGAACAACAACATCAACAACAATGAGAGACATGCCTCTGATAAAGCCTCAGTTTGCAGCACCACAACCGCCAGCTCTAAGTCATTACTAGATTCAAGTAAACAATGAATTATCTTATTATTATTTTGAAATCTTGAAACTGAGTCTTTCTTTAGCAAAAACCATTAATAGGATCTTTCTGAATGTAGGACGTGTACCACAGACAATGAGATCTGCAGTGATTGGTTTGCCACCGTACCGCGTTTTCTCCTTGGAGGAACTGGAAGAAGCGACTAACGACTTTGATGCAGCTAGCCTGTTCTGCGAACAGGTAAAAACAAAACCATGACTTGAGACTCTGGCGACGAACCTAATTGATTAATATATTATTCGAACAGCTGTACAGAGGTTGTCTAAGAGAAGGCATACCAGTGACAGTGCGATGTATCAAGCTGAAGCAGAAGAGTTTGCCACAAAGCTTAGCTCAACAGATGGAAGTTTTATCGAAGCTAAGGCATATGCATTTGGTTAGTGTTCTTGGACACTGCATTGCCAGTAACCAAGACCATAATCAACACGCTGGAAACACCATCTTCATTGTCCAAGAATACATCTCTAGTGGATCATTGCGGGACTTTCTTACAAGTAATAACCTGAAAAAAAGACAGAAAATTTATTCAGGTTTCCGTAGATTCAAATGCTTATTCATTATAGGAATTTTTGAAATCAGACTCTAGGAAGAAAGAAGTACTGAAATGGCCTCAGAGAATGGCGATAGCCATAGGAGTCGCTCGAGGGATACAGTTCTTGCACATGGGAGTAGCACCAAAGATCTTTGGGAACAATCTGAAGATAGAGAATATCATGCTTGATGAAACACTCACTGTAAAAATCGGTGGATATACTATTCCTTTACCAACCAAGGTATAAAACTCTTTGACCAATTCAATTAAATTCCTACATCTAAATTTCTTTCTTTCTTCTTTTAATTGATCAATCTAAGAAAATTTCATGGCATTTATAGGTTGGAGAAGAGAAACCTCAAGCCAAACATCCTCGGAGGTTGTTGTTTTATCTCTAAAGATATGATACAATGTGTTCTCTTCTATCAAATTCTGAAACTTTTTAATCAACTATGTGCAGTAATGAAGATAGAGAGAAAGAAGATGTGTACCAGTTTGGAGTGATACTACTACAGATCATCACAGGCAAAGTAGTGGCTGCAGGATCTTCAGAGATGGGAAGTTTGAAGCTTCAGGTTTGCCTTGTTTCAGTCAGAACCTTTTAATCTTTTTCAATCCGACACGGTTTACAAATTTAGAACCTCTATGTTATTTCCTACAGCTCGAGAACGGTTTGAGAGATGAACCATCAGTATTGAGCAGCTTAGCAGATCCATCTGTTAACGGGTCATATGCTTATGAGTCGTTGAGGACGACAGTAGAGTTTGCTATCAACTGTCTTTGCGAAGATCAAAGCAAGCGGCCTTCGATAGAAGATGTTGTGTGGAATCTGCAATATACAATTCAAGTGCAGCAAGGATGGAGACCAAGCAGTGGGAACCATGAATCATCCATGAAGGCAATATATGAATGAAATGATCATAAAGAGAGACAAAAAGTGTAGAAACAGTGACAAGTGTTAACAAGTCAATATGTAATTTCATGGAGTACTAGACATATCTTCTATTAGCTAAATTAGTAATCTGTTAATAAAGAGAAAGTTGAAATGCATATGATAATTATGAAGATGAATGTGGTTACGAAAATACAGAGAAACATAAAAAGCAACAAATCACAGAGTTCGAAAAACACAGAGAAGAGTGGGTGAAACACAAGAGAGGAGGCTTAATGTCTTTTTAAAGAATAATGATACAACAATAATATTATTACTAGTCTGCAGTCCAGAGTCCAGCTTTGCTCGACAACATCGCGGACTCTTCTGTTGTACTCGCGCTTGCTTTGCAGCTTCCGAATTTTGCAGGATAATTCGGATTAGGATGACAGAGCAATGACTGTGATAAGAAAGAAAAAAAGGGATATTGTTCAGCCACTTATGTAATCTGATGAAGAACAACAATTCAAAATGGAGATCAAAGATCTGTCATCTGTGTTAAAAGGCAGGAGAGGAAGTAGAATAACAACAATCATCAACAATAGTGAGAAATTTGACATGTGAAGCATTTTGATATGACATATCTGTATATATATATTCCTGAATGGAGGTTAGTATAGCAGGGACATCATAAAAGATGGACTTATTTCTGAAGGCAAACTTCTTTAGGATTTTGTAAGCATTTTATAAACTCGCCAGCTAAAAAAAAAGTGAACTATTCCCTTGTGTTCCACACAACTAAACCCATGCTCTTTCCTGAATTCCTCTATCTCTCATCATTACCCGGATTATCCAGATTCCTTCTTGATTTTTCGAGACAGAATATATATTTGACATCAATACATACTAGTAGCCAATGTTCATGGGTTCAAACTCAATCACCTTTGCAAAAGCTAACTCTACCATATCCACATTCTTATAGCTCCCCAAACAGTACCACAGGGTTCAACTAGAATACAATGGGATTTTACTAGATTCTCTACTTCTTGACCAATCTTCTGAGCTCCAAGATGGGCACAAGAAGACAGAACACTAACCAATGTAACAGGATCATGACAAACACTCGGTGACAGCAAACACATACACACCAGCTTCCTTCATTCTACGAAACATAAACGCAGCTTCAGAGACTTTCTAGTTTACTATGTACCCAGATAGATATAAAAGCGTTGTATCAAAAACCAAGCTGACGTGACTGAGGATTTTCGTCGAACACCTTGCGTGCGTGCATCCTCGACCAAACAGCATTTTACAGTAGAATGAGATCAGAAAATTCAGCACAAAGGGATCAGCCTCGCAACCTCTTCTGATATGCGAGCTCTCTCAGACGCACGTTCCATGGCGTCGAAGCCACTGCAGCGACGGTCATAGGTTCTCCGCCGACGATAACTTGTTTTGGTTGGAACGTATAATTCGATCCTATATGGGAGTAAGGCCCATGGGCTGGCCCAAATTATTTGCGATGCATAATTCGATCGTAAGGCCCATGGCCCATTATTTGAGACTGTTTGGTGCATTGCAAAATTAAGGGGATAGACTTATACGTACAAACAAACAGCTTCTTCTTCTTTTTCTCCTCGTGCGGCAAGAAATCGCCGGAGAAACTTCCGACCAACGTATCGGGGTTATACTTAGAGCTGATGAGAACTAGTGTCATGTCACAAATTCAGCGAAGCTTCTCGATCGAATTGCCTTCACTGGTTCCTCTGCAACTTCCATCTCGGATGTAAGCAGCTCCATTGTTGTCATAGGTTGCAGAGTTTGAATGCAATAATAAGCTTTAATTTTTAGGGTTCCTTGATCCAAATTGGCTTATAGGATTATTTTGTTTATAGTGTTGAAGCTTATCGTCAAAACTACATTTTGTATTTCTTTCATATTCCAATGATTTCAATTGTTTAGGGAGACTCATCTATGGTATGTTGTTCCAGAGGAAGTGAAAAGTACATCTCTTCTAAAACAATACTCTCAACTTCTGTCACCATCTGAGAATGATAAAGTTCTCCGTATGCGAGGCGATGAGCTTCAGAAGAATGCTTTGCTTGCTCGCACATTGGTTCGCACCACCATTGCAAGATGTATGTTATTTTTTCTTATACTTCCCATCTAATATCAAACATTAGCCATTGGAGTTTCCTTCTTAATTTTTGTTTGCAGAGCATTAACTATAATGCTTATATTTCTAGATCAGACGAACAATGTAGTCGATCCGAGGACCTTGATGTTCAAGAAGAACATGTATGGGAAGCCTGAGGTGAGAGTGAGACTGTTATTTGGGATTATACTATACTCATAGTGTCACGGCTTATATCGCAAAATTTCGTTTATAATGTGTTTAAATTTCAATTACAGGTAGATTGGCAGAATTATAAGAACTGTGATAACCCACCGTTGCATTTTAACATCTCCCACACAGATTCATTGATTGCCTGTGGGGTGACTGTACATGTTCCGGTAAGTCTTCTATTTAGGCAAATACATACAGTTTTTTCAATATTTTGAATTTGAACAATTG
Source organism: Arabidopsis suecica (assembly GCA_019202805.1). Taxonomy (NCBI): domain Eukaryota; kingdom Viridiplantae; phylum Streptophyta; class Magnoliopsida; order Brassicales; family Brassicaceae; genus Arabidopsis; species Arabidopsis suecica. Next base: position 758,868 of record CM032909.1, on the reverse strand, counting down.
CAGTTTACTACGACTGTAGGTTGGTATCGACCTAGAAGACAAGGAAAGGAAGATAAAACATGATGTATTACCACTTGCAAAAAGATTTTACTCTGCTGATGAAGTGAAGTTTTTGTCAAATATTGCAGACCCGGAAGTTCAGCGAAAGGAATTTATCAAGTTATGGACTCTTAAGGTAGTTTCTACTAACAACAGATAGAGCCTGGGAATTGTTTCTTCTCAAAAGTTAAAAAACTCTTGTGATGGTCCTGTTTCCAGGAAGCATATGTGAAAGCATTAGGAAAAGGTTTCTCTGCTGCACCTTTTAATACCTTCACAATCCAGTCCAAGGCCGGAACAACAGGAGGCTACAATCTTTGCAAGGTTTGTTTTAGACTTTAATCACACTGTGGAATTGAATAGGGTGCTTTTTATCAAATGCCATTAGTTGTTGCATTGTACGCTTTATAAAAATTTCCTTTGCAGTGCCTTTTTCATTGCTTTCAAAAAATGGTAGACAGTAGCGATAGAATGTTGAGACGCTTGAATTGTTTTCTCTAGACATCTGAAAGGTCTGTCAATTTATATAGGAGAAGACAAAGAAATGCAATGGAGAATGGAAGTTTGGCCTATTGGAGTTGGCTGATTCTCATTATGCTGCAATCTGTATTGAAGATGAGCAAGCTAGTGGAGGTGGAGGTGCAGTTTCGGTTGACATATCTCTTGACACTTAAAAGTCCATTATTTTTAGTGGTTTCTTTATCACGTCTTTTTTCCTTCTTGCAGAAGCTCCTCTGAGGGTAATTGTTCGGAAAACCATCCCGTTTGTAGAAGATGAACTTATTTCTGAAAGCAGATTTCTTTAGGTAGTGCAGCCTTCTTCAACCTTCAGATATCTGTAAGCATTTTGTTTTCAATACATCCCTCTGTAGTAAGTACATTCCGTGCAAGAGAAATATCAAATCTTATTATCATAAGATTTTTTGAACAAAACAATTTATCATAAGATTCAATATAAACTTGTTATTGAATTGATTGCAGTAATGAATGGCTGCAGGATCTTCAGAGATGGGAAGTTTGAAAGCTTCAGGTCTGTTCTTTTTCAGTGAGAACCATTTAATCTTTGTTAATCCAACACGGCTTATAATTTTGAAACATTTATGCTATTTCTTGCAGCTGGAGAACTGTTTAAGAGATGAGCCATAGTATTGAGCAGCTTAGCAGATCCATCTGTGAAAGGACCATATGCTTACGAGTCTTTGTGAAGATCAGAGCAAGTGACCGTCGATAGAAGATGTTGTATGGAATCTGCAGTATACAATTCAAGTGCAACAAGAATGGAGAACAAGCAATGGGAATCGTCAATCCTCCATGAAGGCAATATAGGGATTAAGAAATGATCATAAAGAGACAAAAAAGTATAGAAATAACAAGTCAATATGTAGTTTCATGGATTACATGACATATCTTCTACTCCCTCTGTTTTTCAAAAGTTGTCGTTTTAACTGTATTTAGACAAATTAAGAAAAGGTATACAATGACTATATTAACCTCATAAAAATGACAAGTAATTATTTACAAATAATTTGTGTTTAATTAAATGAGGGTAATTTGGGTAGTTATTGGCATAAGTTACATTATTACCTTAAAACGACAACTAATTTAAAACAAAAAAATGCTCTAAAACGACAACTATTCGAAAACGGAGGGAGTATTAATTAAGTTTGATTCTTTTGTATCAAATAAAAAGCAAAGGAAGAAGAACTGCGAGAATGATCGAATTGAAAATACATATGATAATATTATGAGATGAATGTGGTTACGAACATACATAGAAACATCAAAAGAAACAAATCACAGAGTTTGAAAAACACACAAAGACATGAAAGAGAGTGGGAGCGATGTGTTGGTGGAATCAAACACAAGAGACGAGGTTCTGAAGACAAATGCTACAGCAAATATAATTACTAGTCGGCAGTCCAGCTTTGTTCGACAACCTCGCGGACTCTTCTGTTGTACTCGCGCTTGCTTTCACTGAACATTCGTGCCGCTTCCGAATTTGCAGGAGAATTCGGATTAGGATCACAGAGCAATGACTGATAAAAAAGGGAGATTGTTCAGCCACTAATTTAATCAGATCGAGAACGAAACTTCAAAATGGAGATCATAGATACAAGTAAAAGGGCAGGAGAGGAAGCAGAATAACAACAATCATCAACGGTTCTATGGAGAAGCAAATTGATAAGACATTTCTACCTGAATGGAGGTTAGTATAGCCGCGACATCGTATATTGGACTCCATTGGTTTTGGAGAATGTCCAAGCATATACTCCCATCAGCATAAACTGCACACCATTGATCAAGTGCAAGTTTCGTGAATCACATGCACTCAGAGTTAAGGAAAATTGATGCGGTAATCTCTAACTTACTGTTTGGATGGAACATCCGTGACACAAACCGAACTGTTGGTGGTTTATTTGGATAATCTTCCGAAAACTGCAGCGATAGTTTGAAAGTACCTGACAAGATCATACAAAAGAGACATCAGACCAGATATGAAAGAGAGCCAAAATCTCAAGATAAGTGATTACAATAACAAAACTTTACCTCCATCCCAAGGGGTATCATCAGGTCTGAAAATCCACAAACAAAATGATTTAATAAGTAGAGTGCTAACATAGAGTGTCTCTAAAACCCTATCAAGTATCAATTTTTACTTATAGTTCCAATACCCGAATATAACAGCATTCCACAACATGATATTGTTGTCTTGTGGAGCACCACTAATTCCAGCAGGTGGGTCTTGCTGCAACCTCTTGAAATCCCTCATCAATCTCTTCCTCGCTGGAGTCGACATTCTTCTCTTACTCTGTCAAAACCCAGTAACCAACCATTTCAGAATTTCAAAAACCAACTTTCAATATCTTCTAAATTATGGTTGCAACACTCCAACAATTTCAAAATCTGAAAAGCAATTTCTTTACAAAACTACAGGGTTATCTCTAACCTATGAAGCTCTTAACATCGGATCAATTCACACAAAACATCCAAAGAATCTACAGATCTAGCAACGAATCATCATACAAAAGAGATCTCACTGTTGTGCAAAAAGGCAAAAGATCGGTGGAGGTTCGTCGTCAAGCAAGCATCTCTTGGCCGGAGAATTCAAACGACGAAGATGAAGACGATGATGAGAGAAAAAGTCTCCGATCAAAAAGTTCGACGATCCTCGAATTCACCGAGCGATGAGAGAAAAGAGAAATGATGTGGAAGTTCGTATAACGCACGCAGTGGTGTGATCTTCTAGAAACTTCGATCTAATCAAAACATATCTTTTATCTCTGTGTACAGTCAGAGACTTCAGATATTATTTGCCTCAGGCCATTCGAGTGGCGCTTAACCGAAATTAAACCGGTTTTAACCAGAATTTAACCAGCAAAAGAGCGATTTTGATTTCATTTCACTGGAAAAAAAAGTTCATTGTTTTGTTGTCGACGACAATGGAGGAGCTTTGATGTGTTCTTTGGTTTCGATTTTTTGCTTCACTCTAGATGATAAACCTCACGAGACACCGAGTCTTGAATCTCGTCACTGGTGGATGTTCGCTAGATGTGATTTTGTCTCACTCTCCTAACAAGTTCACATTCCCGCCTCTTCTTAAATCATGCGCGAAGCTTGGAGATGTTGTACAAGGTCGGATTCTGCATGCCCATGTAATCAAAACTGGTTTTTTCGTTGATGTTTTCACGGGGACAGCTTTGGTGAGTATGTATATGAAGGTGAAGCAGGTGACTGATGCTCTCAAGGTGCTCGATGAAATGCCTGAGCGGGGTATTGCGAGTGTTAATGCAGCGGTTTCGGGGCTTTTGGAGAATGGGTTTTGTAGAGATGCGTTTAGGATGTTTGGGGATGCTAGGGTTTCTGGGTCTGGGATGAATTCGGTTACTGTGGCTAGTGTTTTGGGTGGTTGTTGGGATATTGAAGGAGGGATGCAAATGCATTGTTTGGCGATGAAATCAGGTTTTGAGATGGAAGTTTACGTTGGAACCTCTCTTGTTTCAATGTATTCCAGATGTGGAGAGTGGATTTTGGCTGCGAGTATGTTCGAAAAGGTTCCTCATAAGAGTGTTGTAACCTACAATGCTTTTATCTCCGGATTGATGGAGAATGGAGTTATGCATTTGGTCCCTAGTGTCTTCAATCTCATGAGGAAGTTTTCAAGTGAAGAGCCAAATGATGTTACTTTTGTTAATGCAATAACTGCTTGCGCTAGTCTTTTGAATCTCCAGTATGGTAGGCAACTTCATGGTCTTGTCATGAAAAAAGAGTTTCATTTTGATACAATGGTTGGTACAGCTCTCATTGATATGTATTCGAAATGTCGATGCTGGAAATCAGCATACAGTGTTTTCACCGAGCTGAAAGATACCAGGAACTTGATATCTTGGAACTCTGTTATCTCTGGGATGATGCTTAATGGACAGCATGAGACAGCAGTTGAGCTGTTTGAACAGCTGGATTCCGAGGGACTTAAGCCTGATTCAGCGACGTGGAATTCGCTGATCAGTGGCTTTTCACAATTAGGGAAAGTAGTTGAAGCTTTCAAGTTCTTTGAGAGAATGCTATCAGTAGTTATGGTTCCTAGTTTGAAATGTCTCACTAGCCTTTTATCGGCTTGTTCAGATATTTGGACTTTGAAGAATGGCAAAGAGATCCATGGGCATGTTATTAAAGCTGGAGCTGAAAGGGATATATTTGTTTTAACGTCTCTCATTGACATGTACATGAAATGTGGGTTCTCGTTGTTAGCACGCCGGATATTTGATCGGTTTGAACCAAAACCCAAGGATCCCGTGTTCTGGAACGTTATGATATCTGGATATGGTAAACATGGAGAGTGTGAATGTGCAATTGAAATCTTCGACCTATTACGAGCGGAGAAAGTAGAACCGAGTTTAGCAACCTTCACTGCTGTTCTATCTGCGTGTAGTCACTGCGGCAATGTCGAGAAGGGATCTCAAATATTTAGGTTGATGCAGGAAGAATATGGATATAAACCTAGTACAGAGCACATTGGTTGTATGGTTGATCTTTTGGGTCGGTTTGGTAGATTAAGAGAAGCCAAGGAGGTAATAGATCAAATGTCAGAACCATCATCTTCGTTTTACTCTTCTTTGCTCGGTTCATGTAGGCAACACCTGGATCCAGTGCTTGGAGAGGAAGCGGCAATGAAGCTAGCAGAGTTAGAGCCAGAGAATCCAGCTCCATTTGTCATCTTGTCCAGCATATATGCTGCATTAGAAAGATGGGAAGATGTGGCAAGTATCCGGCAGGTAATAGATCAGAAGCAACTGGTGAAATTTCCAGGTCTTAGTTTGTCTGGTTAAGTATATGCTGAATGGTCCAATGTGAGCAAAGGCAGGGATCTCTTTGGGGAGTATTGACATGCTCTTGATTCGGGGCTCATAAAGCAGGTGATTCACCAATTCAGTGTGGAAGACACTAAAGGACCTAAACTAACAAAGAGAAACAGCTCATTGTGCGGGGTATTACACTCAGTTTAATGTCTGAATGCGATAATCCGCACGATGATCTCTTTATCTTTGTTTGTTTAGGTCCCTTAGTTTCTTCTATACCGTGAATGCAATCCTGTGTTGGACGAATCAACTTGGTTTACGATTTCCGAATCGAGAGCATGCCAATGCGCCCTAAAGAGATCAGAGTATTAGACCCTTTGTGATCAATATTATATGTAAAGACTAGACAAGAGGAAGAGTATCTAATTCTTGTATTAGCAAAATTGTAATTGATTTCTCATGAATGAATACAGATTGTCTAATACAAAATATGAGTTATTTCCTACACAACAACACATCACATTTGGTCTAAACGCTACTTCAGTCTATGTTGCTACTTTTCTTTCCGTTCTGTGTCTTGAACAGCTCTTGGTGACTCATTGATTTTTTAAGAACAAAAAGATGATGGGATGGACCGAGTATGCAAGGTTGCCTCTAATCATCTACTCCATTCATAGTCTCCTCCATACTTAGGCGATGCATTGTTAAGGCGGTTAGCGTCTTCTGGTTTGATGGAGTTAGCAAATGCACTCCAGCCTATAAGGTGCGGCAAGATGAACTGCAATTCAATGCATAAAGTTATAACAAATGTGAAAGCTTTTCACAGAGAGTGTAAGAGAGAGCTTACGTTGAAAGCAGAGATAAGAACAGCAAACTCTGCTTTAGTGATTGGTATGTATACACTCTCATCTACATTCAAGAGCTTGTTTTGAACACCTTCATGAAAAATCAACAGTGGAAATCAGAAGAGCTTGACTAAAATAAAGAAGAAGAAATAAATATTTGCTTACTCAGGTTAAAGAAGCGGCCAGAACCATCTGGGAGGGGCTCAACTTTCAACACTTTCCTCACTTTACCTTCATCACTACTACACAACGAACACAACACGACATTGATTCCGAATCAGAACATCACTACCTGAGTAATTAAATAAATCTCATAGAATCCCTAAATCATACCCTTTTCCCTTGAATGGATCATGGAAGAATTCACATGATTCCCTCGGCCCAAGGCTAACTAGATTACCGATTTCTGTAACCGACAATGAGAAGACCTGCATCATTCGACATCAAAACATGAGTTTACCAAAATCATAATATTACTTAAAAAAGGCTATTTCTTTCACCAAACCAAGTGATTTTCATTATCACAATCTATAAATACCAAGTTCAAGATAAAAACTAGACCTGCAACATTTCACATCAAACATGATCTAACCACAAACATTATAGATAGTCAAAAGGCTGCTGCTTTCATTCACCAGATCAAGTCATGATCTTTATCACAATCTATGAAATAGTAAGTGAAAGACAAAAACCAAACCTGTTTCCTACTCCAATCGTATTGACGAACACCAGCTGCAGGAGCAAATTGGAGCAACAAAAAACCTTCCTTTGTAAGCTTGAACGCACCAGACTGAATCAAAACATGAAGAACCGAGATCAATCTAAGATCAAAGAAACAAAACACTAAAGCTTTTGCTCTTCGACAAAGACACATACTTCCAAAGCCACAAACTCTGGTGCTCGTGGCTCTACCGTAAGAGCAGCTTTCCCTTTGTAAATCGAATGACCCACGTAAAATCTTGGAGAAGATCCTTCAGCTATAAAACCCAAACAAACAAACAAACAAAATTCAAACTTTCTAACATTTAAAAGCTTTCCCATTACTCAAAATTCAAACAATGAGTGAGAAGTGAAAACCCTACCGTTTTGCGAAGAAGACGAGTCACCAAACCTCTGCTTCTCAAAGTAATCATCTTGGCGAGACTTCACCGTTAACTTCAACCTCGCCGTCGGTTTTACAGGGACGGCTTTTCCGGCGAAATCACCGGAGGTGAGAATTGAGTGAGAAGAAGGGAAACGAGAATCTGTAAACTTATAGTTTATGAAGGGTTTGGAGAAAACCGCCATTGGAGGAGAAGATAAGAGCTGCGACATCGTTTTTCTTTTCCCTCTCAATACTTCGTCTTCTCCACTGTGCGATTACTATGGACGAAAAGGGTTTAGGAGAAAAGACTTTCTGTTAATTCGTTTTTACCCAATCATTTTTAACATTTTACAAATTTGCCCAAATATAACCAACGTTTATAAGAAAGCCCTCCGACTTTTGCAAGACATTATCAAAAGATGCAAATAAACTTTAAACGTTTAGAAACTTTCAACATTCCCTCAAACTAACAGATTTGCAAGATAGCCCTCAATTTATAACCATTGTCAAAATTAGTTAAACGGTGGTTTTGCCTGTTTTGAGATTTACATATCTTAGGATTACAATGTTATAATAAGATAGTCGAGACAGGTTCGCCGCACCACACAATTAAGTAAAGTCATGGCTTAGAACATCAAAATAGAAAAGACATATAACCAACGTTTAAAGTTAATTTGTTTTTTACCAAATCATTCTTAACATTTTACAATTTGCCCCAATATAACCAACGTTTATAAGAAAGCCCTCCGACTTTTGCAAGACATTATCCAAAGACGCAAATAAACTTTAAACGTTTAGATAATTTCAATATTCCATCAAACTAACCGATTAGCAAGATAACCCTCAATTTTTTACTCAGTGTCAAAATTAGATAATTGGTTATTCTTCTATTTCTCGAGATTTATCTTAGAATTACAATGTTCTAATATATTAGTCGAGATTTATCTTATGTAAAAACAATATTCTTATCATTTGATCCAGTTTTGTTAGTATAAAGTTATTAACAAAAAAAAAACTTAGAAATACACAATCCTAACTAAAATGATGTATTTTTAGATATTATGATAAAAATATAGTATTATATCGCTCAACTACATTTCTAGACCGCAACTTCGTGAGATACTCTAAGTCTCTAACAGTGGTTTGCGGTCTCACCAACTTCTAAGTCAAGAGTCTGCTAATCTCGAAAATAGCTAAATCTGTTTAAATACAAGTTCATGACTTTAAAATGAGTTTTTTTTTTGTCGTTATCGAATTAGATAATACTCAGAAACTATATAAAAATCCTAATTATGTATTTTTTTTAAAAGAAAATAATCCAAGTTTCTATAAGATTAGTTTTTTTTTTTGTAATGTAATTCCATAAAATAAACTCAACCTGAAAAAAACATTTTCAAGCAACATATAATTAATGAATAATTCTTTGTTCAAGAGTCTGTGCGTCATTAATTTGTCTCTTCTTTCAAACATGTCATCGAGTAGCATTTGAGTTTATTGCTTTTGGCTATAATGTCTTGTAATCATTTTCTGTACATATCTTCACTATTTGATCTATCAATTATACATTCAAATAATATATATATATATATATATATATATATATATATATATGTTTATATATAATGTAAGATGATATGTATCAGCCAAAGAAAATATATTGCATATTAATTTTTTTTTAACTACTCCAGAGTTTCATTTAATCGCTACTAAAACAAGTATTTTAGTTAAAAAAAAAAAACTAATAAATCAAATTACATGTAAATCGATCTTGATCAGTCTAGTCTTATATTCTAATTAAAACAATAAAATTATATGATTCAGTTTTTCAGTTTTTTTTAACCTGAAATCTGATAAAATCATAAAAAGTTAAAAATCAACAACATTTTAATGTACTTTATATATTAGTGTTGACAAATGACAATGAGTAGATTGGTCAATGTATCAAATTAATGAAGCACAGACTTTCAATGTTGGTTTCTAGCATTATACATGTTTGATTTTTAAAGAAAATTAGATTGATTCGATGAAATATATCTCAAATTCAAATAAAATGTTTTTATGGGAGATGAGTTTTGGTTAATTCGTTTTTACCCGATAATATTAAGAACCTTACAAAATTAACCCAATATTTCTTAGAAAGTTGACCAAAGCTACTTTATTAATGCACGGTTCAAATTTATTCATTACGTTTAGTGCAAGGTCAAAGAGTTTATAATTAAGGTATAAATTACGAAACGACACCGTTCAACAGAAACCGACATTGACCTGACAGTTTCTTACGCCGGCGAGCGAAACTTTTACAGAGCTCGACGAAGAAGACAACTTCCTTTTGTTTCACCTGTGAGTCTGCGACCATGGCTATGCAATCTGGAATTGGGTTATCGAAGATTCTGATTTTAGCTGGAGCAGGTACCTAGGGTTTCTCGATCATGATTTTGGAGTTTTTGAAGATTTATAAAAAAAAACCTTTTTGCTAATTTGTTGTCTTTGAATCTGAAGGTTATACAAGTACGATTCTGGTTAAGAATGGGAAGATGGCAGATATTTTGGGTGAGCTTCAGGTACGATTAGTAAAAGCTTCTTTGTTTGTTCTTATCAATTTTGGATTAGAAGGGAGTAGTAAAAAGTTTGTTCTTTTGACTCCAAATTCGAAGGCTTTGGTTAAGAGATTTGAGAAATCTGGAGATCATGTAGATGATGATTCTGATGCTATGACTACTCAGGTATATTTGGTGTTATGGATCTTGAGGTGAAGAGTTTATGTGTTAGTCTGGAGTTATTTGAAAAAGATCAAATTTTTGAACAATCATATATAAATGTGTGAGTTTTTGTAGATGCAACGATTAGCAATGGAGGTTCGGCAATTGGCTTCGTCGCGGCAGATTACTGTTATGAATGGAGCTCAGGGAGGTTTGTCTTCCGGCTAGTTTTTGATTTGGTGTTTTTGATGAATGTTTTTTAATCTCTTTAACTTTATCTTCTACATTTTCCAGCTGATTTTACACCGTTTATAGTCCCGGCAGCCACATTGGGAGCTTTAGGCTATGGCTATATGCGCTTCAAGGTATCTTATAGAGTTCCAATAACATTTATAACTGAAGTCTTTTGTAGGATAAATTTTCTCTGAAGCTGATGTTTGTTTTTGTGGTAGGGGATTTCATTCTCTGATATCATGTGCGTAACTAAGCGGAACATGGAAAATGCAGTGTCGAACTTGACAAAGCATTTGGATACCGTTTCAGAAGCTATCTCTGTGGGTGATTCTTCGATTAACTATTGTTACCTGTAACAGGCCTTATATATGATCTTTACGGAATTTTGATTGTATAGTGCTTTTGCTTATGTTGTTGGTTAGAATGCTAAGAAGCACCTGAGCCAGCGGCTTCAGAAGGTGGACGATAAGCTGGACTTGCAGAAGGATCTCTTAAAGGGAGTCCAGGATAATGTATGAATTTGGTATTAAATATTGGTAGATTAGAAGAGTTCTTCTTTTGAGGGTGGTATTAACAAGTTTCAGACCTCTGGAACAGGTGGGTTTGGCTCTTGAGGATCTTGCTAACATTGGAGATGATTTTGACGCAATGCATAGCATCTTCGGTGGTATGGTGCGTGTCCTTCTGTTAAAAATTTCCTTTTTATTGTTTCTTCATTGTCATCTCAAGCAGAAAACATGTCTGACTACCAGAATTATGTGACCACCAATAAGACTTTTTCTCTTTTCCTTGCTTATAACTTAACAGCAACGTAAAATCATGACTATATCAAACAAAAAATACAGAGTTTCTACTGGTCGTTATTGCTTATTGATTCCATCTAAATCCCCATTTTTCAGGGTGGAAAATTAGATAGCATTGAGTACAAGCAGGTACGTACTTCTGTATTTCTGTTCTTGTTATTTATTAATGTTTTCAAAGCCATTTGAAGGGATCATTTGCAGGTAATCATGGAGACAGTGAAGTAAAAGATCAAATTAACTTATTTGTCTTCTTTTGTTGCTTTTTTTTTGCTGGGCAGAATATTGCGAATATGGGTTTGATATATCTGTGCGACTCTTTGGGTGGAGAAAATCACAAGATGCCGGATATATTGATGCAGGTATGTATTCTTGTGAATTAGTATTAGTATGTATATAGTCCCTAGTAATAATCTAGTGGTCTCGCCTCTTTAACCTCCTACATCTTCTCCATGGACTTTTATGATAACTTGCTTCATGTGGTGTTGCAGGAGAAGCTTCGGCTTTCAGGGAAGTCAAACACATGTATAGTACTTACAAACGAAGAAACTTCAAGCTCAGAGGTATTTTGGATCAATATATGATATCAAGTTCACTCACAGATAGAATCAGATGCAGTTAAATGGTTTTATTAAACCTCCACTCATCCGATCTGTTTCTTGACTTGTTTCAGGGTTTAAAAGAAAGCGATAAGATAGAGCTACTAGATGACTGCTAATTCAGATGGTACCAATATATCATCACGGTTTGAGGACATAATACTTCTTTCTTTCATGAACAGGGACAAAGCCAAGTCTGTCTAAAACGTTTGTTCCTTATTCTTTTGAAGCAAGAAGGCACGAGTCTGATAGCCTAAGCGAGACAGCATTGATAAGAATGACCCTGGATTTGGATAGAAAGAAGGTATAGGATTGATAGGAGTGATTATTATGTATTGGTGTTTAGATTAGTGTCCTTTGAGTCAAGTAAGAAGATTGAAAAACAAAAAGAATGTGTTTTTTTCCTTGAATTTTTTCGTATCCAACAAAAAATTGAAACCTATATTTTTTCTAATAATAATAATCCGTACTGCATTATGCACAATTTGTTACAAACACCATCCACAACAAATACAATTCTTTTTGTCTTTTTTTTCTTTGTTACCATAACAACACAGGAACACACACGCACGAACATGGAGCTTTTCTCAGCAGGACTTGCCCGGTTTGCAGCCAAGCGTACCAGCATCTTTGGTGAGTCTTCTGACCTTTGTTCCTGGCTGTGGCCGGATTGCAAACTTTCTAGGGATTGGATTTTTCGGGGTAGCACTCCATGCGTTCGCCTTTCCCGATTGCACAAAGTAAGCTCCGTTCAAGAAATAATCTTTCTCTGATTGCCAGTTCCATGATTTCCATTCAGGATAAGGTGTGTACTCTCTCTTTGTAACCTGCATTTCAAATTTTCTCTCAATTGTGTCTCCAAGTGTAGTGTAGTGATTTGTTGATTAGAGAGTTTTAGTAGTTTTTACCTGCTTGGAATCTTCAATAGGAGGAGCAATGAAACGATTTCCTTGACTTATAATGGTAGGGTTCATGTTTCCACCAATTGCATACATTTCCCAGTGAGTGTAGTCATTGTTCACAACATGGACCAAACCATATCTGACCCTTGGCATTCTTTGCTTCAATCTCTTACCGAAATGGTTAAACGCAACCGTTATCTGCATTTTCTTGTCGATCACATCCTTGTTTGTACCCCCAAACAGCATCACCTGCAGTAATTAAGGGAGACCTTAGGCTTCATTGTTTTTGCATTCGAAGTTTGCATCTAGTGTGTATTGTTTTTCAAGTGAATACACAACCATGAACATCTTAAGCAAAAGCTCTTTGCTAATTGTAACCGCCAATACAATTTGGTGAAAAGCAATATTGGTTGGGTTTTATACTTTTATTCCAATGCCTAATTTATATGTTGCCTTATATACCTCGTCGTGGTCGGTAAAATGTGAATTGGAGATAGTAATCGCGGTCGATCCCATGATCGCATCAATCATCCCATCAGAACAATCCGTCATTGAGACATGATCAATCCAAACATTTGTTGCTCCAAATATATTAATCCCATCACCATCACTCATTGTCCGATGACCATAATGATGCTCGGAGTCTATAATCATCCCACCAACTCCTTTTTTAATGAGTTTGATATGAACATTATGTATTATCACATTCCTCACGAACTGCAACGTTAACCCTGCACCCCCAGTTATATAAATTCTCGCTCCCCGACCGTCGATTGTTTTATCATTCGTTATGATCAGTTCTTGTTGCAGTTTTATGATCATGCTTCTTGCGAACACGATCCAGAGTGGTCGGTCTCTTGTCACGGCGTGTCTTATAGTTCCCGGTTTTGGGTTCACTAGATCGTTGTCGGATGGGTCAATGACTACATAGATCGGTCCGTTTTTGCCTCCGGTTGTTTTACGGCCAAATCCAAGGACGCAATCTGCTAGTTTTTTCCGGTTTTTGTCCCAGTTTTTGTCGCCTCGCCAGCATTTATCGATCGCATTAAGGGATTCGAACCTTCCGCCACGTCTAGGTTTTTTCTTACCGCTTCTGACCTGACGGAGATCCCTCCTTGTTTCGTTGACTATCCCTGTCGTCTCCATGGCTCTGAAAAAACCCAGAAAACATTAGTTACTTCTGGAAGAAGTTAGGTTTTAGTAACAAATCAAAAACCCCAAGTAGGTTAAATTTTAGAGAACCCACAAGGCGGCATGGTAGTTGAAGTGGTCTGTGACGTTATCCGGGTTCGGGTCATAAGCTTCTAAAGTTTGTCGCAATGCGATGGTTTGACGCTGCGTCCAGTAGTCATCATATACGGCGATGTGGGCTTGAACCGATGGAACCACCAAGATGAGAGACAACGAGACAAAGACGAAAACGTAGCTCCCAAGATTCAACATTTGAATCGGCGGTGGTGAGAGATTTTGATTAACAAATATTTTTTCCGGTGAAGAATTTATTAGAACCCTTGAAATTTGGGTCGTCCAAAAGTTTTCTGGTCGGCCCAGGGTTAGAAATAGATAATCGGATTCATGACTTGCTTAAATAACAAGGAACTTGAAAGAGAGAGGGAAAATGAAAGACATTAATGGAGGATTAACGATTAACAGAGTAATTATTAGGTAACCATTGATTTTAAAAACCTCTGTTACTTTTCTTGAAAACCAATTATAGTTTGTCTGGTTTTTTATTGTTCTTTCTTTGTTTATCCTTCTTTTGTGGAATGTATTCAGTTATTTTTGTCTCTCAAACCTAAATACTCCCTCCGTATTTTAATAATTGTCGTTTTAGAATTTTTATTTTTTTGAATTAGATGTCGTTTTCAAATTTCAATGCAAAATTTCTTACTTTTTAATGTTTTATGATGTCATTAAAAAAAATAGATAAATGTACTATTATGAAATATTTTTTGAAAGCCGACAAAAAAAAAAAATATTTTTTGAAAAACAGCTTAATACAGCCCAATGGGCCTCCTTAGCCGAATCAATTAATAAGCGATGAGTGAACGACACATGTTACCACCGGAGAGTAACGTACAAATGATAAATGCCACGTAAGCGAGGTTGCATTGATTTGATAACACAAACAAAGCCACACGACACCAGAGAGATAGATAAGTATGGACAGTCAGCTTTTGTCGTTTTCGAGCGTTTGTTTACGTGGAATCTCGGTTTCTAGGACCCACCAAATAAGAGGTGAATATTTATTTATTTTATTTTAACAAAAAAAATTTGGCATTAAATTAGCCGAAATATCCTGTGATTTAACTTAAAAATCCTAATCAGCTGAAATTATGAATATTTGGACGATAGAAAAAAATTATGAATTTTTGAATTAAATCAAGATATACTCATTTAAAACACTTGGATTACAAAACGTATTAAGGACACTTTAATTATCTTATCCAATTTGTGCCTACCCTACATAAACCTTGTACTTATCCTTAAATCCTTTTGGATAATTTTTGAAAATGTAATTTAGTAAAAAATAAAATTAAACTAAATTAGGAACAAAATATCTGAATATTTATTTTTAATTTTTAACAACTTGAAGAACAGAGCAACGCGACAAAACCAATCGTCCTCTTCCAATAGCCACATAAAATCGAAAGAATCAAAAAATCAGACAAGAAGAAAGAAGAACGTTTCTTCTAAAAGAGAGCGATTACATCAAATTGACACTAATTTCTCATTTCTCAATTCCGTATCTCTCATTTCATCATCTTCTTCTTCTTCCTCCTTACTTGAGAATCTCTGGTTTTTCTTTCGTTCTACAAAGTTTCGATTTTTCTCCATGAAAACATTTCCTTGATTCCGATTTCAAATTTCGTAATCTGGGTTTGGTGTTTCGGATTCACTTTGAAGAAAAAGTTTTTCAATTTCGCCTCAAAACCCACATGGGATTGGCACTAAACACTAGACTGACAAGAAGAACAAGAGTAATAGTCATCGAGTGTTTATTACGATTATGTCCTTAACGAAATCTTCAGAAGAAGATTCCTTTAACGGTCGATACACTTTATGGATCACAGAAGCTTTAGAAGAGCTTCCTCACAATTTCACAATCACCGACCCGTTTATTTCGGGTCACCCGATTGTTTTCGCGAGCTTAGGGTTTTTGAAAATGACTGGGTATTCACGAGAAGAAGTCATCGGAAGAAACGGGAAAGTTTTTCAAGGACCTAAGACTAATCGAAGATCAATCATGGAGATTCGTGAAGCGATTCGTGAAGAGAGATCTGTTATGGTTAGCTTGTTGAATTATCGTAAATCTGGATCTCCGTTTTGGATGTTGTTTCATATGAGTCCTGTTTTTGGGAGAGATGATGGTAAAGTCATCAATTTTGTGGCGGTTCAGGTCCCGATTTCGGGACAAGAACATCATCGGAAGCTCGGAGATATGTCGTCGGATCATTCTGAGTTGGTGTTTGGTTCTTGTCGAAGAGAGGTTTGTTTTGGTAGTTTCGTGCATCAGAAACAATCTTCACCAGTGGAATGTGATGATGAGCAAGGTTTGGTTTTTTAAAGTAATGCGTATTACTTGTTTGATGAAATTCCTCAGAGAGCTTGCTAAAGCATTGTTGTATTGCAGGATTAGAGGATTGGGAACACTGTGAAGCGAGTGAGTCTGAGAAGCTAAAAGCTGTGGAAACAATTAACAATGTGTTATCTATTTTAACGCGTTACAGCGAGTTGAGTGGTAGATTAGTCTGCGGAAAGCGGTACTGCTTGCGAGGAGTAGATTGTCTAAGCTCGTCACTAGTTATTTCTCTTGGTAGAATCAAACAAAGTTTCGTATTGTGAGTTCATTATTTTTGATTGTGTAATGGAGTTACAGGCTGTTACGATCGATTTTTTCCAATGACATTGTTCTATTAACTTTGCAGAACCAATCCATGCTTACCCGACATGCCTATTATTTACGCGAGTGATGCCTTTTTGACACTGACCGGTGAGTGTGTTTGGGTTTAGAAATTGTGAAAATAAGCAACCTTATTAGATTTTGGTCACGGCTCTTATTTATTTCAATGTTTTTAGGTTACAAGAGACAGGAAGTGTTGGGACAAAACTGCAGATTTCTGAGTGGGGTTGATACTGATTCCGCAGTACTATACGAGGTAGTGATTGCGTATTAACTTGTTAATTAGTATATGGCATGGCGGGTTTGTGATTGATAATTGTTGATGGTTATTTGGTTCAGATGAAGGAGTGCATCTTAAAGGGACAATCATGCACAGTTCAAATACTAAATTACAGGTTGAAGATTTATTTCTTCAATACATTTTCGGGATCGAATCTTGTTTCTTTGGTGTTTTTTGGGCTGATCATTTATGTTTTTATCAGTAACAGAAAAGATAAGAGCTCATTCTGGAATCTTCTTCACATATCACCAGTTCGCAATGCTTCAGGCAAGGTATATCTCTTCATGACTTAAAACTTCTTGTAACCAAATCCACGTTTTTCGCGTCGATACAAAACCCGGACATGACATGTAGAACTGAAAAAGAAGAGTACAATTTCAGTTTTCTGTTGCAAATATAATTGTCCAAAGCAACTGAGTTTCGTGTTGTACAAGAATGCAAAAAATAAACCAGTTCTAATTTGATTCAGTGTCGAATCGATTTCGGTTCGAATAGGTAAACTGAATTGAAAAATATGATTGTCAATTTTATGACTTTGAGAATTTAGTGATCTGATATCTGCTTTTTTTTTTTTGGTTTTAGACAGCATATTTTGTGGGTGTTCAGGTGGAAGCAAGTTGTAGAAATACTGAAAGTAAAGAGCTGAGACCAGAGACAAGGCAACTGAGTGTGGTCGGTGCGGTTAGAGTTGCGGTTAGGAGCTCATTGATGGTAACATGCTAATATACGCCCGAAAGAAAATGTCTCTTAGAAAGAAAAGTAGAAAAGAGTATGAATCAAATTGGATATACATCTTTACTATGTTGTAGGTATATAATCATTTTACACGAATAAAGTCTTTATTGTGATCATTAAAACTTGGTTAAGCTGAGTCTTAAGTCTAGGAATTTTCAGAACAAAAAGATGGTAATAGAAAAAGGAAGTTAGTACATGAGTATAATTGTTTAGTTCATAATCTTGGTGAACTAAGGTTCTGAGCTAGCTAATGGTTTGGTTAGTGATGTTCGAAATAATTTTCCATCTTGGGGAGAGGTTCTGGAACTATATAAACTATCTGCATCAAACACGAAACACCAACAAATTTTTCGTTTTTCTGTCTAAACTACATCGACAACTCCAGTACATCCATAAAAACCTCGTGTGATTTCTTGTCCAATGTTGATAATTTGTATAGATAATGTAGACTATGTTCGCTTGTAATTTATATCTTTGAGTAATGTTTGTCATTTACATTAACTTTCAAATGTTTTAAAACAAATAAAGCGTATCCACTGTATGAACTGAAATATTGTTAGTGAGTTTGTGTGTTCGAGAGAGCATGACCTCCGTATTGAAATGTCAGTCATTGAATATATATGGATACTAGAACTAGTTAGTGTCATGTCGAGTTAAAGATCTAATTTGATGTCAAGATACTTAACAAATTTCTAATGTAACATTGTCTCTATACGATCTCAATTTTTCACTTTACAAATTCGATATTTTTCACTTATAGAAGAATTTTTCACGAGATCTTTTGTATAAATTAATGCTTTAATTAAATATATAATAATGTTTAAATATCAAATTTAACGCACACACACAAAGTTGACAAATAAGAACCAACAGGAAGATAACAAGAAAAAAAAAATACATGTGAAAAAGTGTTGCAGGTGTAACTCAATGGTTGTATGACGTGTATTGTAGGGTTTCTCTGCCTTATAATTTATGGGTGATTAAAAAACGTACATATAAAATAAGAAACCATATCCTCTGTGTGTACCACAAATGTTGGATACTGACAACGGCTATTGCAATCCTTGCAAATTGGCCGAGTAGCAGAATTGTTGCGTTGATAACGCAGCTCACCATCATTAAATGGGAAAGTCTCACAAGGCTTCGAATATGGTTCTAGGCCAAGTAAGCAATTAATATGAAGCGTGGTGCAGCAGTCGTTGCATTTGTAGAACCCTTCTTTTCCCCCAATTGCCAACTTTCCCTCACACAATTCACACCAATCTGAGCCACTTGCCTCATCTCCGCGACAAAATGTGAGGTAATGTTCATCATGCTTATATCTTACCAAGTATGGTAAGGTAGCGCACTTAAAACATATAATAAAATCGCATTGAACTTCAATGCAGTTAAATACATTCTGAACTTCAGTTGACTTGCAAATGTGGCAGATTGGCTTTTCGTTGGGGTCTAAAGCTAGAAACAAGGGGTGTTGATGGCCTTGATAATCAAACGGTTCAGAAGCCGACGCACACACTACATCTAGAATGTAGTTACAATCCTGGTTGGCACACTGATATATGAAACCATTACTTATGCGGAGACATACCCCACATACGAATACAGGATTTTCATCGATAGCCTTTTGTATAAGGGGATGGGGATGCAATGGATGGACCTTCTTACGGGGAGCATATGCACATCTTTCATGTAGGATGAAGTTACATTCCACACATATGTAACAATTTTCCTCGTTGATTGAAAGGGTACACGCTTGGCAAAACTTGTTTTCGTCGTAAACTCCGCTGGTCTCAAATTTCAGATGACAGCCGTGAGAGAAGTGGAGTATTATTCCATCTGATATCCTCTCGAACGCCTCAATATCTTTGTCTTCTTCTGGTACTCCTTCGAGTTCAATGCCATCCCAAATATCTCTGCGTAATGCACATCTCGTGTGAACAGCGTAGTCACTGCACACATTGCAAGTGTATGCACCATAATCGCGGTCAACCTCTTTGCGGCAAACTCCGCAAGACCATTTTCCTAATGGAAGAGAAAAAGTGAAAGATATACGGTGTAAATGACGAGATATTCTTATGGTTTGTGGGTTATGGATACAGTCACTATGGGCTACGAAATCACATAAACAACAGACGTAGGTGAGATGAAGTTTATTGACCAAAGCGCAAATATTGCAGGTTAAGGAAGCTTGTCTAGGGAAAAGGGTGAGGGTATGGTCATGTCTTTTTGGTTGGTCTATAAAAAAAGGTATTTTTGCCTGAGCACAAAGGACATGCATATAAATGTCGCATAGAGAAGAATAATAAAGGGTTAAATCTGCTTTTCCTGGGCACAAGATGCAATGGCTAGATACGAATGACGTAGAATAGTAAAGTTGGAGAGAGTGTTTGACGTGGTAAGGATAATTGATCTCAAGTGGAGACTCGACACATTCTTTGTGGTACCTTTCATCACAGGTGACACAAAAATAATAGTATGTGCCGACCTTTTGGGCTCTGCAAGAACCGCAATCGTTTTCTGGATCAGCTTCTTTATTGTTGCACCAATACAAAGGGCATACGACATGATCACGCAACAAATTGTCACCAACGAGAGGGGAAGTCTTGAGCTTGAAAGAGACTCCAGGTATCTCATCTCCGTCTTCATCCACCAATATAATATAAAGCTCATGGCTGCTCAATCGAATATTATTTTTGGGTGAGTTTTGGGATATTGTTATCCTTCTTGCCCCTACATATGTGTGTATATATAAACATTCATACATATACAGACTGTAATGTCCTGTCTTGGTTTTAAGTTTCCAGCTTCCCAAGGATTAAACAACTCCCATTTGAAATTTGTTTAAGATTTGTTTCATAATGATATACTAGATAACAACCCGCACGATGTGCGGAATGAAGTGATTCAAGTAAAATTATTATGATAAAATTATTTTCCGGAATCCAAGATCCGTTTGTGTAAAACGAAACATGTTACAATTTTTTTTTTTTATTATTCAAATTTGAGACTATTTCATATAAGAATATGTTTTACCCGTGAAATATTTGAACCTTGAATAAAGCTTCAACGTGATAAAAAAGTATTGACGAAATGTTACCATTTATGGCAATATGTCTTTCCGTATGTTTTAAAAATTTCGAGATTTTGTAGTATAAAAAGAAATTTTTTTTTTTAATAAGTATAAGAAATCCAAAATTTAGCAAAGATGAGATTTGATAGTTTCCAAGCTAAGATTTTTTAGTGTTCCAAATCTAAGATTCTTAGATTATGAATGGATTATTTACGAAATAGTTATAATGTGGTCAGATTTTGGTTTATATACAAATGTGGTTATAATGTTTTTCTTCGAAAGTTAGAACTCCTCCAAAAAATAGGATTTTAAGTATTCGTAACATATATAGAAAGGAGATTATCTTATTTATTTAATTAAAAAATTTATGAAAGATGTAAAGATTTTGTAGTTTTGAATTTGAGATTCTTGAACCAAATGTATATATTTTATCATTTAAATATAAATATAAATATAAATATAAATAAAAAGATTGTTTACCCATCCGCTAAAGAAAACTTATATAAATGTATATAAAGAAAAATATAAATATAAAAATATAGTAATATAAGATAAACAAAAAGTGTATGTTTTTAATTATTAATGGGATATATGGATGTATGAGACTAATGGCAAATTCTGTAAATAGCCTAATAAATCTTGGGTAATTATCTAAATAGAAGCCAAATCATTGTAAGAGCGACACATCAGCGTGGCAATCTTGTTAATAACACATGATGGTAAGGTTTTTTTTAAAAAATGTTTCTCTATTAATATATAGGGGATGATCTAGTCGTAATTGTTTATTGAGTCATATAGTTTTCAGTGGCAAATAAACTATGGGCTAAATGCTATTTTCACATTATTATT
This sequence comes from Arabidopsis suecica, assembly GCA_019202805.1. Classification (NCBI taxonomy): domain Eukaryota; kingdom Viridiplantae; phylum Streptophyta; class Magnoliopsida; order Brassicales; family Brassicaceae; genus Arabidopsis; species Arabidopsis suecica. The sequence continues at coordinate 737,531 of CM032909.1, read as the reverse complement.
ATTATTAGAAAGTCATTGTTTTCAACTTTATATACAACCATACTGGCTGGTTGACAAAAACAAATGCAGTTAATAAGGTTGGTTGATATATTTAAATATTTAATTTACTCTGTTTCCAAAAGTCATTTTCTCAACGGTCTTTTTGTATTACATATATCAATCAAAGGGATTAAGATGGAAAACTCAAAAAAAAAAAAAGCTTAGGTACGTTTATAGATTGTTTTAAAGTTCACATCAATTAAATTAACCAATCAACATAATTAATCTAATTTATATTGATGATTCTCAACCAAACTACAGCATATAACCCTTACCTTTGATCGATATTTGACTCAAATTGCCACTGCCTTAACTATATGTTTTTGTAAGCATAAAACTTTTTAACAGGTAATTTTTAAATCTTTAAAAATGAAAACCCTAAAATAAATTAAAATTTTGCATTGTTGTATGTAATGAATACGTTTGAGAAAAATAAATTAAAAGATGTAGTCATTATGTTATGTAGAAATTTATCTCACATCGACTTAGGGAAAATTAATAGGAACATGCATGTAGAGGATTTTCCTACAAAGAATTATAGTTTTTTCAAATATAATCGCATGAATTTTTTTAGTTTACTTGGAGAACTAGGAATCATAAGGTGTTTTAAAGAATCATACGTGAATTCTTACATATTTTCAATCACCTCATAAGTGAACAACTATTTTAGGAGGAGGTTCAATTGATTTTTATTGAGGGAACCGATGTTTAGGAAAATCCAAAGGGGTTATCAAACACTAAGATGTCAAGTTAATGGTTCGTGAAAGTCTTCTGACTTTACTACCGGTCTAGGTTGGATTTGCTTGCAAAGAGACATACAAATAGTGTTATTAGGGGCAAAGTGTCATCAGAGGAGTTCAACGCCTCTTCACTCGAAGAAGCATCAAAGGAGTATTACTTATAAGTTGAAGATATAATATGAAAACGAAAAGAAATCTATATCCGCGGTATACCGTGGGTTGAATCTTAATCTGATTTAAAACCTCACAATTATTTTACAATGATATGATCTAGTCGTAATTGTGTATTGAGTCATATAATGTCAGTGGCAAATAAACTACGTGCTAAATGTTTAGTTATTTTTCACATTATTAGTACGATAACTTGGGAAATTAAGTTATATAACATTTAATGTAGAAAAGTCATTGTTTTCTTTATATACAGCTAAGTTGGTTGACAAAAACAAATACAGCTAAGCTGAAATTAAAAATTTTAAATCCAGCTAAGGTTGGTAGATCATTTTTTTCAAATGTTGGTTGATAATAGGGATATTACTGTATTAATTTACTCTGTTTCAAAAAGTCTTTAATGTACTATTATTTATCTCAACGGTCTTTTTGAATTATTATTTTTATATATCAATCGAAGGAATAGAGATAGAAAAAAACTATTAGGTATAGAGAGTTAACTCGAGACAATGAGAAGTAGAGCTGCATACCACGATTTAACATTTCTGAATATCAATAAACATTGGAAAGTAGTGCTATACCTAATTGGTTGGATGATTGATTAAGTTGACTTCTGATTGGTCGTTGGTAAAATCCCATATCGTTAATGAGATCGATTCTAGCATAGAGTATAATGTTTAGTCTTCAAAACATTTTTGCAAGTGAATCTTGCTTGTTTCTTTGATTCTTTTTGGCTGATCATTTATGTTTTTATCTGTAGCAGAAAAGATAAGAGCACATTCTGGAATTTTCTTTACAAGCTGGACCAATGAAATTCGGGGTCCCCTGAGAATTAAGAAAAAAAATAGCATCATAATTTTCATAATATTAAAAACTATAGAGTAATAAATATCAATTTAAACGAAACTATTGTTTTAAGAACATAATACAAGGGTTTTGCCTTGTCCCTAGTGGTGTTTGCTCTCTCCGTTTGGCTGTTGAGGTGTGATAGTGGTTGTATTTGTGTCTCTGGTATCGATGGTTTCTTGTTTTCCTCCCTGTCAGTTATGCTTTTGGTTTGACTTCGGTGTGAGGTCTATCCGGTTTTTATTGGTGCTTCCGACGTTCACAGTTTCTATGGGGAAGCTTGGTGAGAGTCTATCGTTCATTTGTTCAATTATAGAGCTTAGGTTTCAATTCTGCCTATGCGGTTGATCCTTTTTAGACATTTGTCTCTTCTTGTATTTTATGGCTAGTCTAAATTAGTTTCCCCGTTACGTTGGGGCTTTGCTTCCCTCTTTTGGGCTAAGTTTCTGGGGACACCTTGGTCGTCCGCCAGCATATGTAATTTCAACATGTATCCTACTTTGGTTCTTAATAAAATTCAGACGACAAAAAAAAAAGAAAAAAAAAGAACATAATACAATAATATCTTTAAAAAGGTAACCACAACTTAAATCTTCTGAAAATAACTTGTTTTACATTTTTTTCTGTAAAAATTATTCATCAAATTTTCTATTTTCTCACATTAACAACAATTTATATTATTAAGTAGAACCCTTTTAAAATGGGAATTCCATTGAAATGTTTCATCTCCATGTATTCAAGTCCGGCTATATTTTCACCAGTTCGTAATGCGTCATGCAAGGTACGTAAATCCATTTGTTGCGTATACAAAACCTGGTTTTGACATCTGAGTTTGGAAAAAACAAGTAGTATTTTTCGTATAAGTTCGGAATTGATCATGTTGGCTCAGATCAGTTAAAACGAATTAGTTGACACGAAACACTGTGATTGGGGATTAGTTTAAAAACAAAACATAAGACACATTGCAACTACAATCCTTTTGACATTGAGAATTCAATGCACTGATTGCTCTTCTTTTTTTTTTTTTTTTTTTTTTTTTTTTTTTTTTTGCAAATCTTTTCATATATATTTGGTTTCAGACCGCATATTTTGTAGGTGTTCAAGTTCAAGTGGAGGCAAGTTGCAGAACTACTGAAAGAAAAGAGCTGAAACCGGAGACTAGGCAACTGAGTTAGAGCTGCGATATGGAGCTCGTTGCTGGTGACATGCTAATATACGCCCGAAAGAAAATGCCTCTTAGAAAGAAGTAGAAAAGAGTATGAAGTGAATTGGATATACATCTTTACTATGTTGTAGGTATATAATCATTTTACACGAATAAAGTCTTTATTGTGATCATTAAAACTCTCGAACCCTAGATGCTGTCGGAGTAAAGGATCGTGGTTCAGCTGAGTCCGAAAGTCTAGGAATTTTTGAAACGTAAAGATGGTAATAGAGTATAATTGTTTAGTTCGTAATCTTGGTGAACTAAGGTTCTGAGCTAGCTAATGGTTTGGTTAGTGATGTTCGAAATAAGTTTCCATCCTGATTATCTTTCTACTACATCTTGGGGAGAGGGTCTGGAACTACTACATTTTGTTTTGTTTTAACTACATCAACAACTCAAGTTTAAAGACATAAATCCAGCACGTCCATAAAAACCTCGTGTGATTTCGTGTCCAATGTTGATAATTTGTATAGATAATGTAGACTATTTTCGCTTGTAATTTGTTTCTTTGAACGTTTGTCATTTACCTTTAACTTTCAAATGTTTTAAAACAAATAAAGCGTATCCACTGTATGAACTGAAATATTGTTAGTGAGTTTGTGTGCTCGAGAGAGCATGATCTCCGTATTGAAATGTCAGTCATTGAATATATATGGATACTAGAACTAGTTAGTGTCGAGTTAAACATCCAATTTGATGTCAAGATACTCTGATTTAAGTGAATATGTAATGACTACACTTACCAAATTCCAAGTCTTTTCGAAGCTAACATTGTCTCTATACGATCTCAATTTTTCACTTTACAAATTTCATATTTTTCACTTATAGAAGAATTTCACGAGATCTTTTGTATAAATTAATGCTATAATTAAATATATAATAGTGTTTAAATATCAAATTTAACGCACACAAACAAAATTGATAAATAAGAACCAACAAGAAGACAACAAGAATTTCACCTCTGACTATGAAATACGAATGCCCCTGACTGTCCCTGTTAATCATTACTCCGATCCCCAAGGCCAACACAATAGGATCGAAATCCTATGATGTTATCCCATGCTAATGTATCCAGAGCGTAGGCTTGCTTTGAGCACTCTAATTTCTTCAAAGTAACAGCGCCGGAGGCACGACCCGGCCAATTAAGACCAGGAGCGTATCACCGACCGAAGGGACAAGCCGACCGGTACACACCAAAGGCGGACCGGCCGACCCATCCCAAGGTTCAACTACGAGCTTTTTAACTGCAACAACTTAAATATACGCTATTGGAGCTGGAATTACTGCGGCTGCTGGCACCAGACTTGCCCTCCAATGGATCTTCGTTAAGGGATTTAGATTGTACTCATTCCAATTACCAGACTCAAAAGAGCCCGGTATTGTTATTTATTGTCACTACCTCTCCGTGTCAGGATTGGGTATACATCTTCCAAAACACCATTCACTCCATCTGGAGAGAGAGAAATAATAGACGACATGGCGAAGAACCATCCCCAAGTGAAAGGATAGTACGAATGATTGACAAAAACATTCGAAACCGGTTAAGCACAATTAGGAGTGGAGGAGAATTGAAGTATGCAGGAGGCATTCAAGATTGGTTTGCATCAAGGCGAAATTAAAGAGTTTTATGTGTGTTGCTTTTCTTATAAAAAGTAAAAACAGTATGCATTAAGTTGTAAAACCTGTTTATTTTTTTTTGAATATAATTTAACATTAAATTAAAAAAAAAAAAAAAAGACAACAAGAAAAAAAAATTACATAGTGAAAAAGTATTGCAGGTGTAACTCAATGGTTGTATGACGTGTATTGTAGGGTTTCCTCCCTGCCTTATGATTTATGGGTGATTAATCGTACATATAGAATAAGATTCCATATCCTTTGTGCGTAGAATAAATGTTGGATACTGACAACGGCTTTCGCATATGCCGCAAATTGGCCGAGTAGCAGAATTGTTTCGTTGAATAAGCACCTCACCACCGTTAACCCCTGGGAAAGTCTCACAGGCCTTCAAATATGGATCTAGGCCAAGTAAGCAATTAATATGAAGCGTGGTGCAGCAGTCGTTGCATTTGTAGAACCCTTCTTTTCCCCCAATTGCCAACTTTCCCTCACACAATTCACACCAATCTGAGCCACTTGCCTCATCTCCGCGACAAAATGTGAGGTAATGTTCATCATGCTTATATCTTACCATGTATGGTAAGGTAGCGCACTTAAAACATATAATAAAATCGCATTGAAATTCAATGCAGTTCAATACATTCTGAACTTCCGTTGACTTGCAAATGTGGCAGAGTGGCTTTTCTTGCGGGTCTAAAGCTAGAAATAAGGGGTGTTGATGGCCTTGATAATCAAACGGTTCAGAAGCCGACGCACACACTACATCTAGAGTGTAGTCACAACCCTTGTTGGCACATTCATATTTGAAACCATTACTTACGCGGAAACATGCCACACATCTGAATAGAGGATGAAGACGTTCATGGACAGACTTTTGTTCAAGGGGATGGGGATGCAATGGATGGACCTTCTTACGGGGAGCATATGCACATCTTTCGTGTAGCATGAAGTCACATTCCACACATACGTAAAAATTTTCCTCGTTGATTGAAAGGGTACACGCTTGGCAAAACTTGTTTTCGTCGTAAACTCCACTGGTACCAAATTTCAGATGACAGCCATGAGAGAAATGGAGTATTACTCCAGCTGATATCCTCTCGAACGGCTCAACATCTTTCTCTTCTTCTGGAAGTCCTTCGAGTTCAATGCCATCCGAAATATCTTTGCGTAATGCACATCTTGTGTGAACAGCGTAGCCACTGCACACATTGCAAGTGTATGCACCATAATCATGGTCAACCTGCTTGCGGCAAACTCCACAAGACCATTTTCTTGGTTGAAGAAAAGAAGTGAAAGAGACACGGTGGTAGTGACGAGATATTCTTATGGTTTGTGGGATATGGATACAGTCACTATGGGCTACGAAATCGCATGAAGTACATACGTAGGTAAGAGAATGTTTATGGACCAAAGCACAAACATTACAGGTTAAAGAAGCTTGTCTAGGGAAAAGGTTGAGGGTATGGTCATGCCTTTTTGGTTGGTCTATAAAAAAGGGTATTGGTGTCTGCGCACAAAGCACATGCATATAAATGTCGGATAGAGAAGAATAATAATAAAGGTCATAATCTGCTTTTTCTGTGCACAAGATGCAATGGTTAGAATCTTTGTTAGAAAAGTAAAGTTGGAGAGAATGTTTGACGTGGTAAGGATAATTGATCTCAAGTGGAGACTCGACACATTCTTTGTGGTACCTTTCATCACAGGTGACACAAAAATAATAGTATGTGCCGACCTTTGGGGCTCTGCAACTACCGCAATCGTTTTCTGGATCAACTTCTTTATTGTTGCACCAAAACAAAGGGAGTACAACATGATCACACAACAAATTGTCACCAACGAGAGGGGAAATTGTGAGCTTGAAAGAGAGTCCAGGTCTCTCATTTCCGTCTTCATCCACCAATATAATATTCTCACTAACAATTGTTGTTTTGATTCGTGATACAGGGCATACGAAAAGAGGGAGGTCGTCGCCAGAATCAATGGCTAGCTTATCGGAGGAGTATGTTTTGTTTTGGATGGATAATGGTTTTTCGATGGTGGTTTCTTCATCGGGAAAGTTTATTTGTGGTAAGGGTTTTATAACTTGGTGGTATAAGAGATATGGTTTCCCATCAATTTCTCCCTTATGAAATTCTCCGATCAAGCTCATGGCTTCTCAATCGGATATTATTTTTGAGTGAGTTTTGGGATATTGTTATCCTTATTGCCCCTACATGTGTGTATATATAAACATTCATACATATACAGACTGTAATGTCATGTCCTCGTTTTAAGTTTCCAGCTTCTCAAGGATTAAACAACTCCCATTTGAAATTTGTTTAATATTTGTTTCATAATGATATATGATCTAGTCGTAATAGTTTTCAGTGGCAAATAAACTATGGGCTACATGCTATTTTCACATTATTATTATTAGAAAGTCGTTGTTTTCAACTTTATATACAGCCATATTGGTACGCTGGATGACAAAAACAAATACAAATAGCTAAGGTTGGTTGATATATTTTAATTTACTCTGTTTCCAAAAGTCTTTATGTATCATTTTCTCAACGGTCTTTTTGTATTACATATAATAATCAAAGGGATTGCGATAGAAAACTCAAATAGAAAAAGCTAGGGAGACTGTTTTAAAGTTCACATCAATTAAATTAACCAATCAGCACATTCTAATTTATACTGATGATTCTCAACCTAACTACAGCATATAACCCTTACCTTTGATCGATATTTGACTCAAATTGCCAGTGTCTTAACTATATGTTTTTGAAAGCATAAAACTTTTTAACAGGTAATTTTTAAATCTTTGAAAATGAAAACCCTAAAATAAATTAAAATTTTGCATTGTTGTATGTAATGAAAACGTTTGAGAAAAATAAAATAAAAGATGTAATCATTATGTTATGTAGAAATTTATCTCACATGGACTTAGGAAAAACTAATAGGAACATGTAGAGGATTTTCCTACAAACAATTATAGTTTTTACAAATATAATCGCATGAATTTTTTTAGTTTACTTGGAAAACTAGGAATCATAAGGTGTTATAAAGAATCATACACGAATTCTTACATATTTTCAATCACCTCATAAGTGAACAACTATTTTAGGAGGAGGTTCAATTGATTCTTATTGAAGGAACCAAGGTATAGGAAATTTAAGAAAGGGGTTATCAAAAACACTAAGATGTCAAGTTGATGGTTCGTGGAAGTCTTCTGAATTTACTACCGATCTAGGTTGGATTTGCTTGCAAGGAAACATACGCCTCTTCACTCAGAGAAGCATCAAAGGAATATCACTTATACATTATTAAAGATATAATATGAAAATCGAACAAAAATCCACATCCGCAGTATACCGCGGATTAAATCCTATTCAGATTTAAAACTTCACAATTATTTTATAATGATATGATCTAGTCGTAATTATTTTTTGAGTCATATACAATGTCAGTGGGAAATAAACTATGGGCTATATATGCTTAGTTATTTTTCACATTATTATTAGTACAATAACTTGGGAAATTAAGTTATATTGCATTTAATGTAGAAAAGTCATTGATTTTAACTTTATATACAGCTAAGTTGGTTGAAATAAACAAATACAGCTAATCTGAAATTAAAAATTTTAAATCCAGCTAAGGTTGGTTGATAATAGGGGATATACTGTATTAATTTACTCTGTTTCAAAAAGTCTTTAATGTATTATTTATCTCAACGGTCTTTTTGTATTATTATTTATAGACTCGAGACAATGAGAAGTAGATCTGTATACCACGATTTAACATTTCTGAATATCAAAAAACAATGGAAAGTAGTGCTATACTGAATTGGTTGGATGATTGATTAAGTTGACTTCTTATTGGTCGTTGGTAAAATCGCACATCCTTAATGAGATCGATTCTAGCATAGAGTATAATGTTTGGTCTTCAAAACATTTTTGCAAGTGAATCTTGTTTCTTTTTGGCTGATCATTTATGTTTATATCTGTAGCAAAAAAGATAAGAGCACATTTTGGAATTTTCTTCACAAGCCGTACCAATGAAATTCGACGAAAAAGCACTTTGGAAACAAGTAGAGAAGAGTATGAAGTGGATTGGCATACATCTTTACTATATAAATAATTATTGTACATGAATAGAGTCTTTATCGTGATCATTCAAACTTGGTTCAGCCTTAATTAAGCATAGAATATTTTGATGAGTATAATTGTTTAGTTAGTGATGTTTGTGAACTAAGGATCTAGAGCTAGTGTTTGTGCTAAAAGTATGGTGAATCTCTTAAAAACGTCTCAACTTGTATCAAGTGAAATATTGGAGAAAATTAGTAGCTTGTGAGTTTTGCTATAGTGAGTTTGTGTGCTCAAGAGGACATCCATGACTCCGCGTATTGAAATTTCATTCATAGAATTAATGTGGATACTGGATAGATGTCGACTTAAAAAGATCTAATTTGACGTTAAGATACTCATATATAAACTGAGTATCTAATGATTACTTTACATATTTCTAATGAAGTGTTCAAATTTTGAAAAATCCAAGTCTTTTTGAAGTTACATCGTCTCTATATAATCTCGGTTTTTCACTTTGCAAGTTATATATATATATATATTCACCTATAGAGGAATTTCACACATCTCTTATAAAATTTAATGATTTAGTCTAATAAATCAGATGATTTTTTTTTTATAAAAGTTAATGATTTAAACATATAATAATGTATAGATATTACACATCAAACGCACACAAACAAAGGTTGACAAAAAGAACCAACAAATATATATATATAAATATATACAACAAAAGAAAACCAAAAATACATATTAGAAAAAGTGTTGCATGTAGTACACCTAAAATTTTAAAAGAAAAGGGATAACTCAATGGTTGTTGACGTGTATTGTAGGGTTTCCCTACGTCAAATGTTTACTAGAACATAGAATATAAGAAATCATATCCACTGTGGCTACCAAAACTATTGGATACGGACAACGGATATTGCACATACAGCAAATAGGCCGAGAAGCAGAATTGTTGTGTAGCAAAAGAATCTCAACTCCACCAATTTCGTAAGTTTGACCAGCCTTATAATATGGATCTGGGCCAAGTAGGCAATTAATATGAAGCGTGGTGCAGCAATCTTTGCACTTATAGAACCCTTCTTTTCCTCCAATTGCCAACTTCCCCTCACATAATTCACACCAATCTGAGCCACTTGCCTCATCTCCGCGACAAAATGTGAGGTAATGTTCATCATGCTTATACCTTACCATGTATGGTAAGGTGGCGCATTCGTAGCATATAATAAAGTCAGATTTAATGCAGTTAAGTACCTTCTTATCTTTCGTTGACTTGCAAATGTGGCACATTGGCTTTTCTTTTGGGTCTAACGATAGGTATAAAGGATGTCGATGGCCTTGATAATTAAACGGCTCAGCAGTCGAGGCACACACTACATCTAGTATGTAGTTACAATTCTGGTTGGTACACCCATATCCGAAACCATTACTCATCCGCATACAAGCACTGCATTTGAATAAATCGTCTCCATGATCAACCTTTTGTTTAAGGGGATGGGGATGTAATGGATGAACCTTTTTACGTGGAGCATCTGCACATGTTTCGTGTAGGATGAAATCACATTCCACACATACATAAAAATTCCCTTCGTTGATTGGAAGGACACACGCTTGACAAAATTTGTTTCCATCGTAAACTACTCCACTCATCTCAAGTTTCATCTGATGGCGATGAGAAAAATGGAGTATTACTCCATCAGCTATCCTCTTGAAGGACTCAACGTCATCTTCTTCTACTTCCTCTGGTACTCCTTCGAGTTCTTTTCCATCCCATATATCCTTACGTAGTGCACATCTTATGTGAACGACATAGCCACTACACTCACTGCAAGTGTATGCACCATAATCACTGTCAACCAATTGACGGCAAACTCCGCAAGACCTTTCTTCAAAAGGAAGGGAAGAACTAAAAGAGACACGATGGTGGTGACGAGATATTCTTATGGTTTGTGGGATATAGATACAATCACTATGGGCTACGAAATCGCATATAGGGCAGACGTAGGTGAGATGAAGTTTATTTACCAAACCACAAATATTGCAGGTTAAGGAAGCTTGTCTAGGGAAAAGGGTGAGGGTATGGTCATGTCTTTTTGGTTGGTCTATAAAAAAGGGTATTTTCGCCTGAGCACAAAGGACATGCATATAACTGTCGCAAAGAGCACAAAAATAAATCATGTAAGTAGCTCTTTCTTTACAGTAGATGCAAAGGTCAGATCTATATTTAGAATAGAAGAGTTGGAGAGAATGTTTGGCGTGGGAAGGATAAGTAATTTCAAGTGGACACTCGACGCATTCTTTGTGGAACCTTTTATCACACGTGTCACAGAAATAATAGTCTGTACCGATGGTTTGGATAGAGCAGGAATAGCACTCATCGCCTTCTACTGCTTCTGGATCGACTTCTTTGTTGTTGCACCAAAACAGAGGGAGTACATGATGACCGTCGCTAGTCTCATCAAAGAGAGGGGAAGAATTGTACTTGGAAAGGATTTGATTAGATACCTCATCTTCCCTCTCATCAATGAGAGAATTCAATAACATTCGGGTTCGGCGTCTAGGGCATAAGAAAAGAGGTTGAGGAGGGAGATCGTAGACGGAATCAATGGATACTTTATCAAAGGAGTTTGTGGTTTGTATTTGTGGTAATGGTTTTATAACGTTGTGGTATTCGAGAAATGGTTTGCCATCGATCTCCACCTTATGAAATTCTCCGAACAAGTCCATGGTTGCTCAATCGGAGATTTTTTGTCTTTTTTTTTCTGTTTTGTTTTATGGTTTAGGATATATATTGCTCTTCTCCTTCTTTCCCACTATATACACATAGTCACAGATATGAACTAATTAAGTAGTACGTACTTGGACCGATCAAACTTCGACTGTTTGTTGGCTTGTTACGTTCACGTTTAGTGTGTAGCGTGACGCCACCAGATTAATCGAAAATGTAAGAGTCAAACAAAAATGTTGCAATTATTGTCAAACAAAAACGAAAATATACTCCAACAATTTGACTTGAAACAATGAAATGTGATGTTGTACCATTTAAGTTTTTTATAATATAAAGAAACAATTAAAAGTAGTTGTAGCGTTACAGAAATGGCTGGCCTTGGTTGGATGATTTAGCTGACTTCTTATCAGTCATTGTTAGAAATCCTACGTCGTTGATGAGATCGATTCTTAACATAGAATACAAAGCACATGGATCAGTTTATTGCTTATTGCACATGGATGATTAAGTTCTTTAATAAAATTATGTGTTAGGTTGATTCATCGAAGTTCGAACATTATATTCCTGTTAATGATATTATAAAATGATGTAATCGTGATTTTTTATTGAGGCATATAGCTTCAGTGGCAAATAAATAACTTTTGGGCTAACGACGGAACAAACTAATCACAATGTACAATAAGACCATTCGCAGTGGTGTAAGTGTGAGGGAGGGGTGTAAGATTTTTTTTATTATTATAATTTAAAGTGAGAGAGAAAAGAGAGAGAAAGAAAGAGAGAGAGAGATAGAGTGTCTTACACCCGAGTGTAAACTTACACCCGGGTGTGAAGAGAGAGACAACTTTTGCATTATTTCTGTATTTTAAAATAGATACACCCCACGCAAGGATACACCACTGCGGATGCTCTAATGACGTAAACAAACTAATCATCTTAACGTGGTACGTAAATTAATTATATTAGCCTGATATACAACTACGCTGAATTTACAAAATTAAGTACAGCTAAGATTGGTTGATAGACTTTAGTTTATAACTGTTTAAAAAGTCTTTCTGTTTTTAATTTTCTCAATAGTCTTTTTATGTTATATTATTTCAAGACAAAAAACGATGATGTAAAAAGGACCCGACTCGTGTTAAAAAAAAAAAAAAAAAAAAAGGACCCGACTAACTCATCACGTATGCCCGGAGATTATATCTAAAGTGATTTTTTTTTTCTTTTTAAAATCATGAGTTGGAATAATAAAATAACTGTGAAAATCCTATTTTAATTTTGTTCCATATATCGGTTGAAGAAATTTACAGACCTTAAACATTACATATAATTTGTGATTTAGCAAATTAAAAACGGCAGTGTATATATCAAACAAAAAATATATTTGATTCATAAGCTCGAATATGTAATTAAAATTAAGGCAATATACTTGCAATGAGCAAAAAAAAGTCGAACATATTCTTCGCTAAGGGTCAAAAGACAGAATGTCACGTTCTGTCTATTTCCACTATTTCACGATGCACTTAGTTTCATATAATTAATCTGACAATAGTATATCATTTTTAAATTATTTTTAAGGTTTTGTAATTTATGTAGTAGTCTTTTAAAAAGTTTGGTGTTTAGAATGGAGGAGTGGAAAATTTAATTATCAAATCAATTTAGAAATTGAGTGAGAATTGCAATAATCGTGAAAAATAAGTCGAACATGTCTATCGCTAAGGATCAAAAGACGGGATGTCACGATATCACACTTTGCCTATTTTTACTACTACACGATTCACTTGGTTTCATATTATTATTAATTTGACAATAATAATATCATTTCTACGGTTTTGTAATATATGTCTTTTAAAAAGTTTGGGGTTTTGGATGGATGAATGAGAAATTTTATTGTCAAAACAATTTAGAAACCGAATGATTTGTATAATAGTGAAAAAGAAGTCGAACATGCACATCTCTAACGATCAAAGACGCTATGTCACGTTCTGTCTATTTTTAGTATTACAAGATTCAGTTAGTTTCATATAATTAATTCAACAATAGTATCATAATTTAAATTGTTTTTTTACGGTTTAGTAAATTATTTAAAAGTTTGGAGTGTTGATGGATGAGTGAAAAATTTTATTGTCAAATCAATTTAGAAACCGAAAGATTTGTATAATAATAGTGGAAAAAAAATCGAACATGTTTCATCTCTAACGATCAAAAGACGGGATGTCACGCTGTGTCTATTTTCACTAATACACGATTCACTTTGTTTCTTATAATTAATTCGACAATACTATCACTTTTAAAAAGTTTGGGGTTTTGGATGAATGAATGAGAAATTTTATTGTCAAAACAATTTAGAAACCGAATGATTTGTATAATAGTGAAAAAGAAGTCGAACATGCACATCTCTAACGATCAAAGACGCTATGTCACGTTCTGTCTATTTTTAGTATTACAAGATTCAGTTAGTTTCATATAATTAATTCGACAATAGTATCATAATTTAAATTGTTTTTTACGGTTTAGTAATTATTTAAAAGTTTGGAGTGTTGATGGATGAGTGAGAAATTTTATTGTCAAATCAATTTAGAAACCGAAAGATTTGTATAATAATAGTGGAAAAAATCGAACATGTTTCATCTCTAACGATCAAAAGACGGGATGTCACGCTGTGTCTATTTTCACTAATACACGATTCACTTTGTTTCTTATAATTAATTCGACAATACTATCGTTTTTTATGATTTGTAAATTATGTATAAAAGCCTTTTAAAAAGTTTGGGGTTTTGAATGGATGAGTGAAATTTGTATAATAGTAACTGAATGATTTGTATAATAGTAAAAAATAACTAGAACATGCACAACTCTAAGATAGTCACGCTCTATCTATTTTCACTATTACACAATTCAATTAGTTTCATATAATTAATTCGACAATAGTATCAGAATCAATATGTTTTTTATAGTTTGTAAATTATGTATAAAGAAAAAAGTTTAGGGTTTTGGATGGATGAGTGAGAAATTTTCTTGTCAAATAATCTCTAACGATCAAAGACAGGAAGCCACACTATGTCTATTTTCACTATCGTTTTTAATGGTTTGTAAATTATGTATAACGTTTGGGGTTTTGAAGGGATGAGTGGAAATTTTTTATTGTCAAATCAATTTAAAAATTGGTTAGAAATTGAGCATCCTCGATCAAACATGGGATTGTCACGCTCTGTCTATTATTACACAATTTCCTTTGTTTCGTTTTGTTAGTTCGACAATAATATTGTTTTGTGGTTTGTATATTATGTATAAGTCTTTTAAAAAGTTTGGAGTTTTGGATGGATGAGGGAAACTTTTTATTGTCAAATCAATTTAGAAATTGAGTGATCTATATTTTTAATAATAGTAAGTCAAACATTCTCATCTCTAACGATCAAAGACAGGATATCTAGCTCTGTCTATTTTCATCCCACGATTCACTTTGTTTCGTATAATTCATTCGACAATAATAACGTTTTTATGGTTTGTAGAATATAAAGAGAGTCTTTTAAAATTTGGGGTTTTGGATGAGTGAGAAATATTGCTGGTTTTATGGGGAGAGAGAGAGAGGCGATGACGACGGCGCTAGGGTTTTGAACCCCACTATTCGTTCTGTTTCTCCGGCGACGGTGGATTCGGGATGGGTGTGGGAGTCCGATGGTTCTCTTTGGGGACAATGAGGGGCTATGATCGGAGGCTTTTGTTACGTTTCTTTCTCGGGTCCCAATGGTGGTTCAATGGTCGGATCTATGTTCTAAGATTGGTTCTTATGGTTACTGGGTCGATCTCGGATCTGTTCGCAGTCCGCGGGTCAGGATCTATGCGGGGTGTTAGCTCCAATCGGATCTTTTGGCCCGGATATAAAACCTTTAAAAGCATATGCTTGGAAGGTGCAGTGTCCACCTAAGGTACGACATTTTCTGTGGCAAATTTTATCCGGTTGTGTACCGGTTACAGAGAATTTGCGAAAGAGAGGTATAAATTGTGATACCGGATGTGTTAAATGTGGCGCCATAGAGGAAACAATTAACCATACACTTTTTGAATGCCATCCAGCGAGACAAATTTGGGCTCTTTCTCAAATTCCTTCGGTCCCGGGAATTTTTCCTACGGCTTCTATTTACGAGAACTTGGATCACTTATTTTGGAGAATACCTTCAGAGGTAGATTCATCTTCTTATCCATGGATAATCTGGTACATTTGGAAAGCAAGGAATGAAAAATTATTTGAAAATGTGGATAAAGATCCATTAGAGATCTTACGCTTTGCGGAGAAATAGGCGCAATTGTGGCAGTTAGCTCAAATTGAGCTTCATACTGATAACCATGATTTTTTCGATAATGAAAATCGAAATCGAGTGAGGGAAACCTCACTGGATTCTAACTATTCAGGATATCGTTGTTTCATGGAAAGGAACCGATACTTTTTCAGGAACAGGATGGTATTGTACATCATCAAATGGAGAGATGCCAACCATGGGAGCTGCCAACATCCGTAGAGCTGCCAACATCCGTAGAAGTCTATCTCCTCTACATACAGAAGTCTTCTTTGGGCGATGAAGTGTATGATTGGTGCTGACAACCAAGATGTAGCTTTCTTTACAGACTATTCAGATTTGGTGAAGATGGTGTCTTCTCCGGCCGACTTTTTCAGTGTACCTGGAGGACTTTCAGAGTGACAGGGAAGAATTTTCAAGTTTTTCTTTATCTTTAATTCCTCGTAGCGCAAATGTAAACGCATGAATGGCTAATTTAAGCTGTTGACAAAAAAAAAAAAGGATGAGTGAGAAATTTTATTGTCGAATTAATTTAGAAATCGAGTGATCTATAATAGTAAAAAATAAGTCGAACATGCTCATCTCTAACGATCAAAGACGGGATGTCACGCTCTATCTATCTTCACTATTACATGTTTCACTTTGTTTCGTATAATTATTTCAACAATTAAATTATTATATTGTTTTTTAAAGTTTGTAAGTTATGATATAAAGAGTCTTTTAAAAAGTTTGGGGTTTTGGATGGAGTGGGAAATTTTATTGTTAAATCAATTTAGAAACCAAGTGATTTGTAATAACAGTGTAAAATAAGTCGAACACGCTCATCGCCAACGATCAAAATGATATAGGATGTCACGTTCTGTCTATTTTCACTATTTATCACTTGGTTTCATAAAATCAATCCTACAATAATTTTATTTTTTCAGCTGTTAAAAAAGTTTTATAATTACAGTTGCGCTAACAAGTCTTAATAATAAGTTTTGAAAAGTTTTTCAGTTGCTAACAAGTTTTAATAATTACCTACATTACAGCTACATTGTATTCGGATTAAGAGAGAGTGGTAATTAAAAGAGACACTAACCTTGAAGCGAATAGTGCGACAAGTCTCTGCCATTGGAATGTGTCAATTGTTTGATGAAGACCGCTCCTAATAAAATATAATAATGTGTGCAACTTTTGTAAATCCATCAATTAAGAAAAACAAAGAGAGAGAGTAGAGGAGGAGCTCGAACCTTAAAATGGATGGACTCGTTAATTACCAAAATTCTGGCGACATGGTTTGGCTATTTTTTAGCCTTTTTGACTACATTCTTCTGCAATTTTAACACAGATACATTAATAATTAGTAGTTTTTAATAAGTTTTGCTAAGAACTAACGTATCTTTTTGTCAATAAAAACAAAACATTTCTTTTTCAAGTAAAGGAGCAAAAGCAAAAGTCTGCAGATAGAAATAATAAAGGGATCATCATCCCCGTAAGAGATTTCAGAAAAAAACGTTTCCTTTTTAAGTAAAAGAACAAAACATATGTCTGCACATATATCTCTGTAGCAGGACACTTGAATTGTTAAAAAATAATCTGGCAAAGATATAAAAGTCACACATACAACAAATCTGAGACATACAAGTTAAAAGAGAAGGAGAGCTATAGAAAATCTAGTGAAATAAAGTACACGTTTTATATTGAATTACGAAAAAAATCAAAAACGTTCTTTTTGATCACAAAATTTCTACAAATAAGTAAAATCCAAATGAGATAAGAGAAGAGAAAAGAGTTCTAACCTTGAAATTTAGTACTCTCCTACGAGCATTCACATTTGCAGAGCAATTTTTACATAATTAGAGAGATTAACTAAATTTTGATAACCTAAAACTTTTTTTTGGCTGTGACGAAAGATGAGAGTGCGTGGGGTTTTATAGATGTAGAAAATTCGAACGTTGTTGGTATTAGCCGTTGCGCTTTCTAATCACCTGATGATTTTTTAATTTTAAATTTACTTATTTTTATGACCGTTGCATTTCACAACGTTCGAATTTGTTTACTGTGTGATTAATTAAATCACTTTATTTGACTTCTTGTAATCCGAAAACAAAAGAGATATAATTGGGCTTTAACACTAAAGCCACACGACATAAAAAGGTTGTAATTGGGCTTCTCTAACAAAATAATGGGCTTTTATTATGCTATAAAAGCCACTTACTGAAAAAAGTAAATAAATGCAAAAAATTAAATGGAGATGCGGGGTATCGATCCCCGTACCTCTCGCATGCTAAGCGAGCGCTCTACCATCTGAGCTACATCCCCATTCATATCGATTACTACAGTGTAAATTATATATTCCAAGAACTAGATCATAGTGATGGAAAATTACACACTTTTTCTAAACTTCACAATGGTCTTACAAGTTTCCATATTATAAAATCAGTAATGATAAATTACATTATATGTATATCACAATAAGGGATTTATGAGAAGGGTGAATTGAGGAAAATAAGACCAACACAAATCCCTTAAAAACATTATTAACAGTTGAAGAAAAAAAGAACCAATAATGTGAAGAAGTAAGAACTCTTTCTTCTACATCTAAATATCTAATAACCAATTCAAGGCAACGATGGTTTTATAATAGACTTCCTAATGTTTCTGAGAACGCTCCACATAAATGTAGATACAAAGAAGAGAGCTATACCAGCAACAATGGCTTGTTTCAAACCTAGATTCACCAGCAAATTCACCAACAGTCCAGCCAACACTACGCCGCAGAAATTAGACGAAACAGCAGACCAAAATGGCATGTCGAGAATCGATGCTATAATAGCTCCCGTCCAAGCACCAGTTCCAGGGAACGGAACAGCTACAAAGAGCATTAGCCCTAACCATTGGAACTCTTCCACTGGTCCAGCTTTCTCTTTAGCTCTTTTGAATAAGATATCGAGTAGTTTAGAAGCTGTTTGGCTCTTACCCGCCACAAAAGATGCAAACTTTTTGAGGTAAAGTACGATGAATGGAACCGGAACCATATTGCTGCAGAAAACCCCAAAATCAGTGTCACTTCTACTTGCTTACATAACGAAATCATATGAATTAAGTATTGAATGTTTGCTCTAACTTATCATCATATAACTCAATCTCATTAAACCTCAAAGATTCAACTAAACAACATAATGATGTTCCTCAAACAAGACGCATTGCCATTTCCCCACACAAGTTATCACCATTCTACCATAAACTAAACAGAAATGAGAACACTTGTTAAACTTTATCTTTTATTCAACTAAACAACAGAAACGTGTACCCTCAAACAAGACACATTGCCATTTCCACACACAAGTTATCACCTATCCACCATAAACTCAACAGAAATGAGAACACTTGTTAAACTTTGTTAAGTCAAACTTATTATAGAATCAACTAAGCAATAGAAACGTGTACCCTCAAACATAAAAGAACAAAGTCAAGCTCAAATTCACACTTTTATCAAAGACACCTAGCAAACTCTGGTCTATGAACAAATCAACAACACTATCAAGAAGTGAAGATCTAAGAGACTAACCCAAGAACAGAGAAGAAAGTGAGAACCATAGGCCTTAGCTGCATCCAATAACCAACAGGAATAGCACCACGGAGTTCAATAACCGGAAGAGTAGCTAAAGCAAACACAACAGCTTCGTCTGGCCAACCAAAACGGCGAAGAGTGGAGGCGATTCTGAGACCAAAGCTCGAAGATTTGATTGAATCAGTCGCAGCTTTAGCATCTCCAGACCTAGCAAACCAAAGCAAAGAGAAAGAAGCCCACAACACAACGCAAATCGCGAATTTCACAGGGTTAACACCAATAGACGGAAGCTGAATAATTTCGTTTCCTTCTTCGTCTTCTTTGGTTTTTCTGAGAAACCCATCTGGAGAAGAACATAATGTGGTGAAATTACGGCGTAATGGGTGAAAAAGGCTGAAACTTTGTTGACTCTGTAGGAAACGATTTTGTTTCAATTTGGGGGAAGTCGAAGATGAATAAACCCTAGAAGTGGGTGTTGAAGTTAGGAGATGGGGTTTTGTTGATGAGGAAGAAGATAGAGTGAAAGAAGAGACTGAGAGTAATGTAGAAATCGCCATTTTTTGAATTCAGGTTTGATGCTTAGATATATTATTTCCAGAAGAAGCAAAAATGCCTGACATCGTTTGGTCGTTCAATTTGGGATTCTAATACGTGGTTTTAGAGTAAAGTCCCATGAAACTCTCACTAACCTACTTTAAATCCATTAGTAAACCTAATTAGACGTTTTTCTTCATTGGATATTATTCATTTCGGGTATCAGAATGGAAAATAGAGAGTGAAAATGGGATAGTTCGAGCATTCAAAATATTTTACCACTACTATTTCTTTATAAAATACGGGATAGAAAATTGGGATGACGAGACATGTTCGAAAAAGATTTTAACACTGCTCCAATTCTCACTAATTTACAAGTTTAATTTAGAGATTGGTATCTCGGATAAAGAGACCAAAATGATTATCATAACAGAGAGTCGTTAACGACTGATAACGGTTGTTAGTAACTCTGTTATCGAAGTTAACGCACGTCATATCCAGTTTGGTTTGGTCAACAAAAACTGATGTCTAAAATGTTTAGTCAACGTTAATTGATAATTAAATAGGTTTATTACGAAATTCGTGTTTAAAATTACTTAAATTTGAAAGTTGGCTATATAAATGACATTTTTCTCAAAAATTATGGATATATACTTAGTCCGAATTGCGAAATGGACATGCCTAAAAATTTTCTTTTAAATTTGATTGGAAGAGGGGGCATTTTGAATAATTAATTTATTTGGGATAAATCTATGAGAGTTACTAAGTGTAGGGCTAATGTTGAAATTAAGGAAACGCGCTGCGTTTTTGTTTTAGGACGGTGCAAAAACGGCGTGCAGTTTTGTTTTAGAATTAAAACTTGTGTTTTTTGGTTCTTTCTCCTAAAAATATCTTCGCGAAAAAGAACCCATCGGAGAAGAGAAAGATCAGTGTACAACTATCGGGAAATTTATCTGAAAGAGGAAATTGAGATCGAAGTTTTAAGTTTGTAGAAAAGATGGAAGGAGGAGTTGAAGAATTAAGCATCGAAGTGTTAGCTTCGAATCTCTCTACCTACAAAGAACAGCTCGAACAGGTTCGTTCGAATCGATTTCTTTCTTCTCTTTGTTTCAGGATTGTGTATTTGAATTAGAATTTCGAATTCTGGAGGATTGGTGAAGAGAAATTGAGTATGGGTTTCTGAATTTGAGTTTTGTGTGATTGGTCCTGAGTTAGGGTTCGTAAGAATGGTTTTTTAGGGATTCGTTGATTGGAGGCTTATTCTCTATACTAGGATTTTGAATTCTATTTCAAAGTTTGAGTTTTTTTCGTACCTGTTGCTTTTGATGATTTTATGTTTTTTTTTTTTCTTACTGATTGGAGAAGATTGCTTGTGAAATTGAATGATTAATGGTAGAATGTGATCATGTACTTGCTTCTCCTCTGGGTTTTCTGTTTGAATTTTGACTCTTTGGTCTCAGGTTAGGCAGCTTTTGTCAGAGGACCCTAGAAACTTGGAATATGCAGACATGGAAAAGGAGCTTAAAGAGGTGATCAATCCCTACTTTAATCACTTAATCGTGGTTTTGTGTGATCATATCTTTTCATCTTTCTTGTTGATGTCATTTTACTAGTCTCCCTTAGTTTGAGTGAAAATCATTGATCTCTATGTACCGTGCCCTTTATGTTTACTATATTAGGTTACTTAGCATCTAGGTTTTGCATACCGTGCCCTTTATGTTTCTATTCCCTCTCTCTTTTGAAGGAATCAACTTGTTCGAAATAGCAACTTTCATTTAACAGCTAGCGGATACAGTGGAGTTTTCTTTCAGTTCTGGGGTCTGAAAGGTGAGTATAGTTTTGAGTGCCATGTAACTCCGGCGGTGGAGTTTGGGTCAGCAGCCAAAAGCAGTTGTTGGAATATACATGAAAGTAGGAGAGTTAGCAAGGAATTCATCATTTCTATCTTGGTTATTGTGCAGGTGTGCTTATATGGGTCATGATGGCCAGCCTGCTTCTATCTCCTGATTTCTCGCGTTCAATCCCTGAAGTTCTACTTCTGAAAATCTTTATCGATATATTGTGTGAAATTGTTAGAAATCCTCAATTCTCTGAAACTTGTTTTTTGCACCATATAGGTGATTGCATTGACAGAAGAACTTCTTGCAACTGCAAAGCAAAATGAGATTTCTCTATCGGATGCTGGAGTTAGTGCTGAAGCAACTACTGGCTCACCCGATTTAGAGAGTGCTTGGGAAAACATGGTAGGTCTATTCTCTCTCTCTTTCCATCATCTTACCTCAGATGCTGCCATGTGATTTTTTTCGTAAATTTGAATACAGAAACGCATGCGTTATGTAAACCTAGATCCATGTTACTCCAGAGCTTACTACATATTTATTTTGGTGATTAATGTGTGACTGTATTTCATTGTTTGTTCAGGGTTCAAGGAAGAACCCAATCCATGAGGGTAAGTTCCCTGTTGGAACAAAAGTTCAAGCTGTCTTTAGTGACGATGGCGAGTGGTATGTTGGAAAACTCTGGGGTTTCTTGTAATTCATGATGTATCTACTGTATTCTTTACGTCTTTTTCTCCCTTTTTCTTTTTTTGATTAGTTGAATGTTCAGGTATGATGCGACCATTGAGGCACATACTGCGAATGGCTATTTTGTTGCTTATGATGAGTGGGGAAACAAGGAAGAGGTAATGCGTCTATTCCAGTTTTATTTGGTTTTTAAAAACTAACTAATATTGAGGTTGATTTGTTATAATTTAGGTTGATCCAGAAAATGTGAGGCCAATCGAGCAAAATGCTATCGTGGAAGCTGAGAGATTAGCTCAAGCTACCAAAAATGCTCTCAAAAGAAAGATTGAGCAAGCTGCGAGTTCTGACTACCAGACTAAAACTCTACCAGCAAAGCTTAAAATCGATCCTAATGATCCTGAGGATGTAGTAAGTCAAGATTCTTTTCACACATTTGCTTTTTGGTCCCATGAGGTCGTGTTACGAGGTCTGACTCTTTTTTTTTTACAGAAAATAGCAAAGCGTAAGAAGATACATGCTTTCAAGTCCAAGGCAAGGTTTGAGCAACTCGAGGTTGTACAGAACAAGAAACAGAATGATTGGCAACAGTTTCAGACGACTAAAGCCAAAACTAAAAAGGTTAGTTAAGTAGGAAATTTTGTATGGCTTTTTCTCTTGGTGTGATACTGAGACGGGTGTTGGTTGCGCAGGTAGGGTTCTTCACAGGGAGGAAGAAAGAGAGTATATTCAAATCACCAGAAGATCCATTTGGGAAAGTGGGTGTGACAGGAAGTGGAAAAGGTTTGACAGATTTCCAAAAGCGAGAGAAGCATCTTCATCTCAAGTCTGGTAATGGTGAGGGCACTGATGAATGAAGCAGAGATTTTATGTTTTTGTAAGGATTTTCAGGTACTTAAAAGTCTTTCTTCTGTCTCCAGTAACCTCTAAAAACAAAGACCTAAACCCGCAAATTTTTGTGGATTTCTGCTCTTTTGTAAGATGAATTAAAGATTAGTTTCATCTTTTCTATTTCTCTGTAGTGACTATGAATAGAGCCAGCCAAAATGGCATTACCTTTAATATTTTTGTTTTTTCTTCTTCGAGTGGCAAACTGCAAGTTGTCTCTATTGGTGAATCACTCATAGCATTTCAATTGGTTAATGTTTAAAATATGGTTAATGTTTAAAATATTAATTCAATTTAGACCGACAATTTTAATGTATATAAATCATTTTGTATCAAGTTTATAATGACAAATGGTGTTCAGTATATTACTTTTGAGTAGTTTTATATGGGTTTTCTAATTGTTTATACATCATTATGAAAAGAAACTAGAGATAATTAATAAATAAACATGTCGAATTTGGACGGACACTTATTTGCACTAATTAATAAAGGTATTCCATGGACTAAATTATGCGAAGAAATTAGTGCACGCCGGACTGCATGCTGTTTGTGCTCAATTTTAAGATTGTCCAAACATATTCCACTTTAAAAGATCACCAAAAAGCAAAACAAGGCTAAAACCCCTAAAATTGTCATAAAAGAGAAAGAAAAGGAGGCAACAACACAGAAACAAAGGTCCAATGAAGAAAGCATATATTTTAAAAAATCCTTTCTTGTCAAACAATAAAACCCTTTTTCGCCGATTCAGAAGAAATTTATGTTACCAACTCTTTTTTTTTTCGCTGTACCCTTTTCTTGGAATAGAAAAACCATCATCGATGGCTTTTTCATGAGACAACATAAACAATAAAAACTTACTCGTTCCGGATTGTCTGAAACTTTTCCCACAATGGTACAGACCTCTTCATGTCACCCATTAAGCCCTTGAACTTGTGGCTATAATCCACCCCATTGATACGATCCAGTGACGATATAGCACGAAGAGCACTTCTGATCATATCTTCATTACGATCATGCTCTTGCTTCACTGCATCTTGCTTTGGCTTGAAGCTTATTGTTTTATGCAGTGGTTCCACAAGAGAATCCAGTACTGCATACATTATAAGGACAGATCAGATTTTATTAGGCGGCTCTTATAAAATGACTTTGGAAGCTATAATAAACATACCAGCAAGTACGGCTGAGGGGGATTTATCTGCTAGCAAGGAGAGTATAAGATGACAAAGCATCTTCAGGTCATAATGATCTGCATAAACAGAGATTATAAGCTAATAAAGAAAATGGCGAAACAGTAGTTTAATTATCATCAGAGGAAGACAGAAACACTCACCTTCTAGTCCGGATTTGAGGAAAGGAACAATGAAAGAAGACGGATTCACTTGATCAAGACAGCTATCTAGCAGAGTAAACACACACTCAAAAGCTGCTTTCCTCAGCTCAAGCCCGTCATCAACGACATGCTTGAATGGGCCAAGATCAACCGTCCTAATTAATTCTTTCTGCAAAAGATAAATGTCTCAGGCGATGAAAGATAAAACCTTCTAATATATTCTGACACAGATAACAACTTGGCTGAATCACTAAGAATTTACCTTAATAACGGTCTGATCATAAAGAAGCGGTAACAATTCAGGGAGAAGTCCTTTAATAAGGTTTGGTTTATAATGAGCAAAAGTACTCAGAGCTGAGACAGCTGCACGCCTAACATGCTGCAATAACCGAAAGAAAAAGTTATGATTACATAGAATGTGTTACTGTTATCCAATGTTTATTGATGTTTTATGTCGTTATCATCAGAAGGGGTTAAATTTTTTCACTTACCCGGTCACCATCTTTAATCAGCATGAGGAAAGAAGAAATCTGAGGGAAGATGATTTCATCTAATTTCTCAGGTCGTTCCACTACTGAATATTTCACAGCGGTAACAACAGTTGCACGAGTAAAAGCAGCTGGACTCGTTGTCCTTACCTATAAAATTCAGAATGCATCTCTAAGTATAACAGCAAATGAGTAAAATGCAAATAGTGGATTGTTCAGTGTTTTCTACCTGAAGAGCAGGAACCAGTTTCTCAGGCTCTATCAAAGCCATTTTTCCCAAGCATTCAGCAACAACATTCCTTACACCTTCTTCTTCGCTTTCACAATGGTTAAACAGTAAAGCAAGTATTTTCTCAACACTAGAATTCTGGAAATCCGCTTTATCAACAGACTGCCTCACAATAACCTGAAAAACCAACGAACAGGATATGAAATCAAGCAGTTTATGTAATCTGATATTATAACATGGATACCTGTTAAGGAAAAACATACCTCCTTGAGTGAATGAAGGAGAATATACTGTTTTTTCTGTTGATTATCAATCTGGTTCAAGATAAAAGGTAAATAATTGGATAGATTGCCAACAGCAATGTTTCCAAGAGCATAAGAAGCTGCAGACTTTATTTCTTCAAACGGAGATTGGAAAGACTCAATGACGATTGTTTCAATGCCAGCATGTGCGCTGAGATCTTTCCTTCTCCCAATCTCACCGAGAGATAACAGGGCAAGATGTTGTTTTGCCTGCACGAGAAACCATCAGCACAAAAATAAGCCTTTAACTTGAGCTGTAGATCTACAAAGGAAGATAAGCCTGAATCTAATCCCTAATGGCTCTCAAACTAATAAACATTCGATGTGCTTACTGAATTTGTGCCGCTGTCATCTTTAAGGATTTCCATAAGCATTTTAACAGTTGACGAACAATTCTTATCACCCGCTGCGAGACAAAGAACCGCCACACACTGTGCAATTGAATATAATGCTTGTTTTGGGACACCTCCAGACTGAGGAGAAGGCTTAGCACAAGATAGCAATGATTCCAGCAAGGTGTAGAAACTCGTATTTGCATGATACACCAGAGCTTCAAAGAATTTTTGCAGATCCTGTGACAAACATCCAAGAAATCATTGTCTTCTAATCTTTAAGGTCAGGCAAAGTATATAACAATTCTATCAGTAACGAAAAATTTACCAAAAGTGCTTGACCCTGGAGCAATGGGCTTTTAACTAAAGTTAGAGCCTGCGGAAGAACTTTGTTGCGAACCGCCAAACTGATATTTTCACTACAACTCTTTCCAGTCATCAGAGTGCAGCAGAGTTCGAGTGCAAGAGCTGTCATGTGCAGGTCCGAAACACTGAAAAACACAGATGAAAGTCATCTTTTAATAAAAATACCAACCTAGAAAGTAAGAAACAAAAAAAACCAGTGGCAATTCGTTAGAGAAGCAAACAAACCTTATCAGAGATGAAAGCTCCACAAGAATAACTTCATAAGCATCTGAGCCAATTTTATCACCGTAGGCTGTTACCAAGGTATTCATAGTAATCAGTGTTGCTTGCCTTAGAACCCGATTAGCCTGTTGTACAAACACATTAATACAAATTGCCTAAATACCAGATATTGTCTTCAGTTATTTTTTCACTACCTATGAGAAAGTCAACCGAAGAAAAGTGCATATTTGATCCCTATTAAGATATGGTGGTAAGAAGCCATATACCTTCCGTAAGAATCCCGTTAGTTCAGCAATCAAATGGTCCAAGACACATGATAGATCAATGTGAAGCGGAGAAGTGGCAATGACTGCAAATGCCTGTATGCACCCACACAATCACAGACATGAGCTAAAAGAAAATTTTAAAATAAAAGCTTCGACAGAAGCACAAGAACAACCTTTACTGCAGTGAGGCGAGTGATTTCGTTTCCCATTCGATCAACAAGCACAGGAAGGCATGAAGGTAACTCTGCTCTCAGTTGATCACCAAATGTTGAAATCACAAGACCCATACAGGTGATAGCACACTCCTTGACTTCCTGTTGAAGCGAAAAGAGATTACGAAATGTAAATAATACAAAATTACAAATACAAACACAGCAATCTGCTTGCATTTTCCAATTCTGAAATTAATCATAATGACGATTGAAAGAGTTCAATTAAGATTATTAAGTCGATTGCCCCAAAAAGCATGGATTTTCATAAACAAGACTAAAAAAGGAAGATTCATGCCACGGACCTGGTCCTGATCTTGATTTGTCAAGCGAGACATTATCGCATTGTAGATAGGATGAACAAACGGTTTAAAATCAAAGCCCATTCCCTAAACCACAGAAGAAAAAATATCAGTGGATGCAAAATTTGCAAGTCTGTCTATGGGAAATTATATGGTTCAAAGTTCAAACTTTTAAATAAAACAAACATTGACACTAAATCAGGAGAAAAGACTGAATCATTAAGTGTGTACATGACATCTCAATGTAATGAGATACTCACCGCAGTACTTGGGCGGACTACTCTTACAAGTTCTCCACAAACCCTTAATGCCTCAGCGGTCACCTTGTAATAACGTTCACCAACAGCAGCTAAAACGGGACTTGAAAGAGCCTAAAATTACATAAAAGTTCAAGAGTAAGTCATAGCAACCATCATCAGCTTCATTTACTTTCGAAAACTGGGTTGTAAAGTCTTTGGACTCAACACTAGTAGTTGAACATTTTGCCAACCTTAATGTAAGGATGAAAAACAGGAGGCGCATGTGATGCCAAGACTAATTTGGTGAAGACAAGAGCTTCAATTTTCAAGTTTGAAGTAGAAGATTTATCCTGGAGAGTGAAAAAAAAATAGAGGAAATATGAGCACTTGAAAAAGAGTAACACTGACAGTTACAGTCCATAAATAAGTGTAATGAATATATCCACTAACATTTAGCGCCCTTTCAATTCCAGGAACAAGTGAACCAATATGATCCGCAAGGCAGTCGGGCAGGACAACCACAAGTTCTCTTAAAACAGAGAATGCACCAACCTACAGATAGGTAAGACGTTATGAAAGTATCAAACTGGAATCAAACCAAAAAGAATGTTTAACACTTTCATACCTTTGTCTTAACAGACTTTTCTCGCAGTTGCCTATTTATGGATTTCACAATCTTTGAGACTTCTTGCTTCAGTAGCCATTTTGGACTGCATCGACCAAAGGTATATATTCAGTTAGTAGGATTTCATCAGTAATTTGACAGACCATTCATACTGGAGTGAAAGGATTCAGAATTTTTGCCTTGATTCATCGCTATCAGTTTGACCTTTTGTAACATTTCCTGTTTGCCTTAACAGATCAATGAATGTGTTGAATACATCCATCTGTAACAACAGTACCTCAATCTCAGATCAATGACCATATAGCAAAAGTAAGATAGAGCATTATTTATTTTCCATACCTTCACGTTTTCCTCCCTTTCCTTAAATCTATCAATTAGTTTCGGGCAGGCCTGCACAAGAAGAGACTAATTACTAAACTCCTCAACGATAAAGACTATAGTAAATTCTTGTTTCTTATTTAATCAAATGCAAGTAAGAAAATGAAAAACTATCTTCAGGTAAAATAATACTCTTGATCATTAAAAGAAGATATACCTCTTGATATACTTTAGCGAGCATCTCAGAACGAGAAACGATTAGTCCAGCTAAACATTTAGCCGCTGCTCTCCTAACTTTCCAGCTGGCATCCTCATCATCTGTGTACTCATTTGCACTCTCGCTGTGAGAAAGAAAGACTTATGTCAGTGAGATAATGGTGCATCATAAGGAGCTAGGTTACCGTTCCAATGATTAAATCAGAACTTACTCATCATCTTCATCTTCAAGAGTCTCATTATCAGTATCTTCCTCCATGTTGTCCGTAAAATTTGGGTCATAACTAATATATTCCAAAGTGAGATTTAAAATTTCATCACAATATGGTGTAATGTCCCTGGGACATCGTAGCAAGAAACTTTCAAGTGCCTGCAGTCAAATTTCAGAACAGATACGTTATCGCCTACATTGCTCATACCACTTTTATCGAAGCTAAGATTAGAATCCCAATTTAACAACATAGGAGAGAAAAGAGACTACAAACACGCCTAGGTAATTGTCCTATTTAGAAATTAGATGAGAAAACAATAGGTGCACGCCTAGTGAGCATGATACCTGTAAGCTATACTCGCGAAGCTCCTCGTCATTTTCTGAAGCGCTGGTGCAGTAATTGATTAATACTGGCACAGTGTTACCTAGATGAGTCCCAAATCGGTACCCAACAGCACGGCTGAAACAAAAACGCATTAAGTAGCATCACAACCATGGAAAGCCTAGTCGTAGATGTGTAAGGTAACCATTCATCCCAATCAACCATGGACAAGTACAACTAATAGAAGTATACTACAACACTACCATAATGCATGGTAAGAAGTTAAAGACAAATAACAAGCCGATAAGAAGGATAGATAGGAAGTACCATAAAGCTCCAATCATTTGAATATTGGTGCGTGTAATCTCCGATTTCGCATTCTTGTTACTTAGATTTTTCACAACTTCAACTGTCGCCTTTGCGAGCAAATCATCAGACAGACTGGAAGCAAGAGATGCTGACACCACAGAAAAATTTAAACTTAAAAGAGGAAATATACCATCAAATTAAGAGTTCAATATAAGACTGCCAAAAAAAGGGCACTGAATATATCATTTGAACCCGCATAGGTATCACAAGAATTGACACAAACAGCTGAGATCCATATTTCTTAAACAGATTAGGAAAGCTAGCACTCAAGCCCCGTCAGATTAAAACTTGGTTTCAAATTAGTTAACTATTGACAGAACTAGCCAGCAATCATATTGATCAATTTTGTGAACTTACCAATGCATGTAACAGTCTTCTTCCTGACTGTGGCTTGGTTACAGCCCAATTGCAATAACAATGTGTTCAATAGCTTCTCATGATCATCCGCCATTAAACTCCCATATTTTTGAACAACATCACACATGATCTCAAGACATTCACACTTAATCCCTGAGCTCATTCCCTTCAGCAGTAAACAATCAGAGAATTTTACTTAGTACATCAGATTTCATAGAGTAGACAAATAATTATATGCGTATACTGTGATCTGGTCTACTAAGAGTTTTTCAGAACGAGGTATTTAATTGTATTAGCTCCAATAAAAC
Organism: Arabidopsis suecica; assembly: GCA_019202805.1. Taxonomy (NCBI): domain Eukaryota; kingdom Viridiplantae; phylum Streptophyta; class Magnoliopsida; order Brassicales; family Brassicaceae; genus Arabidopsis; species Arabidopsis suecica. The sequence continues at coordinate 707,307 of CM032909.1, read as the reverse complement.
TTAAAACGTAAAATCAAGTAAATTTCCAATAGATATCAATCAATATAATTTGTAGCCTACTTTTGATGGCATCCGAAATTGTCTAGGACCCTATCGACTATCGCATATGCAATAAAAATATAAGGAATAGGCCTCCCAACCACTAACCTGGCCACTTATCCCTCCTATCATTTGTGGGGTTAGAGTAACAAGAATAGATGGAGCAAGCGATGGAGTAACTTGGGCGACAACAGTCCTGAGAGCTATGCTTGCAGTATCACGATGCTGGTCTTTCCCATGCAGCAGTTTATCACATAATTTGTTGGTCATTTCGACAATTCGCTCTTCTCCAACCTTCTTCACCAATGGAGCAAGACTGGAACAAAATCATACATCAAAGGTCGACAATAGATTAGCTAAACAAAGCCTTAATATCAGATATACCACGACAGACACAGAACATTTGAATGCCAATTGTAAAACATCAGCTTAGGTGATAAGTTGCTAAGAGCAGAAAGCTAACCATTTAACAGCCAATCCAGAAACATCACCAGCCACATCATCGAGCTGTTGCAATATGATACTCGACAATCTCATCTCCAAATCCGTGTCGAGTTTAAAGGAATCCTTATTCAACTCATTAAGCAAATCAGAGGTTGCCATGTATCTGTAATCTTTATCTTTACCCGTCATCTGAACATAAAGTAAATACAGCATTAAGAAAAGGTGCTATACTCAAGAAAAAGAAAATTGAGCTTAATTCGAAATAGATGATGAAAAGACCTTTTCGATTATTCCAGAAACTTGTAAGTTAGCCATCTTGGCTTGTCCTTATCAATTCACTCCTTCCAACTGCAATCAAACAAGGATCTCAAATTTCTTTACACAGTAAAAAGAGAATAAAGCATTCGTTGGACTAAAACGCTTAGTCAGAGCAATGTCACTCTATCAAGCTCTTCACACATGTCAAAACATATGAAACAAAGCCAGAAGTACAAAGAAGAAGCACCGACGATGAAGTAATTATCTCCGGTAGCAAAACCTAATTAATATCCCTAAGAAAACTTTTGATTCATCGAAGATCACAAAGAAGAAGTTCGGTTTGATAAATCAAAGTATCGTCGCCACCAAAACCCTAAGACTACGAGTACGAGTACGACTATGAGGACTAAAAGAGTTAACGCTAGACATCATCAGACTTTTTCGATCAAAAAGCAAAAAAAGAGGAAACCCTAAGTTACCTAAGAAGATGAAATCGACGGAGGCAACGCCGGAGACGGAGTAAGAACGCCGAGAGTTCCGATTTGGTGGTGGTCGAAGTTGCGGAGAGGAGAGAGCTCTGAGGAAAGTAAAAAAAGATGGAGGAGGAGATACTGTAATTTTCCGTACTCGTGAAAGCTTGATTTTTCGCCCTTCTCTCTTCTTAACAAGGAAGTTTATAACTTTCTTCTAAATGGGCCGGTGTGGGATTAATTGGGCCTGCCCTACAATAGACTCGCGATTTTAGTGATTTAAGTCGGTTAATACTAAATGGGCTTGGCCCAATTAGTTTGTTTTTATTCTGAGCCCAAGCATGGGTTTCTTAGTTTTGATCAAGTAGGTTTTTTGTTTTCGTAGTAGTACTACAAAAATAAACATGATTTTAGTTGTTGATCGTTATTGTTAATAATCATAAAATTAACAAAATATAACCGATTGTCGTTGTTGCTACTTGCTAACGACTAAAATATGGTATAGCTGTCAGATTGTTTGTCGAAATTAGACTTTCTTTAGTTTGAATTTATATTTGCTTTGTCAATTTTGAAGGAGATAAAAATATAACTGAAATCCATCGTTTTATAAAATGACCTTTTTTATATCAAAAATAATAATAATGGCAATCATTAAACTATGTCAGTTGATTGAATTTTTATCTTCCACGAAAACCACAATAATTCATGATTGATGTTTAATGAAATCGAGTAATTAAATAAGGCATTAAAACTATACAACACTAAATAACAACAAAGTGAAAATGTTACATTTAATATTACAATAAATGAAACATGTGATATCACAAGAAAACAACAACATCTTAAAACCTGAACTCCATTTTGATGCATGACATATTTTATCACATATCACATTTTACGAATTGCAATATGCCCAGAATTCTCGTAAAGTAAATGCACATAATTTTTGAAATAAAAGAAAAGGTTCATAAATGAGTTTACTTGTGACACCAACCAAACATTTACTCAACCTAATACGTCATTCATATTAAGACTTGACTTACACTCGCCAGGACAATCTCCAACTCTCCATTAATAGAAATATTATAATTTATTGCTTTCTTTGTTTTCCGTGCAGTTTATTTTTAGATCTTTTTTTTGGTGCAAATTTTATTTTAGATCATGAGATGAATATATACAGCCTATTTTTTTCAAAATAGATAACAAGATAATATCAAAACATGACAGGCAATGGCATAACATTTTAATATATACTTGACAACAAGAAATCGGACCTAAGATATAGGTAACTTCTATTCATTTTGTAATGGACTTGGTGTTTGATACACTTCCTCTATTAAATACCACTATTCAAAAAAAAAAAAAAGGAGCTTTATATGAGAAAAGTTGCACGATAAAATCTATAATTCCGCTTCACACATAATGTAAATTGTATGCATAAATAAATTATATATCTATATGCTAAATGTGACAAATGATATCACGAACTAGAAAGTCTAATGATTCGAAATAAATAAAAGTAACAGTGAAAATCCCAATGCATTGGGGTCAGATCGCCAAGAATTTTCTTAAACATATTAGAAAATATCAAAACCTTATCTTACACACTCCAAAGTCCAAGGTTATAATACCCTAATAATTAAAACACATCTTTGTAAAGCTACCTAAACAAATGATTAACAAAAAAAGAAAGGGCTAAACATTAACCATACGATAAGCAAGTATAAGAATAGTCTCAAGTACTTAAGCTAAGGATTAGTAGAAGCAAGATTTTCAGTAGTAGAGTTATTATTACCAGCAGAAAGCTCAACATTGTTATTAACGTTGTTGTTGTTGCTCTTCTTGGATAGATTGTGTTTGTTGTTGTGCATCCAAACTTTAAGAACTCTTCTCCTAATTCCGATCTCTTGACAAAGCTGTTGAACAACAGATTCCTCTTGTCTCTGAAACTTCCAACCAACTCTCTCCGCAAAACTCATCATCTTTTCCTTTTGCTCTTGAGTAAACTTTGTCCTAAACCTCTTCTTCTGATTATGTCCGTAACTATACGGTGGTGGTTGTGGTGGCTGCCGGAATGTCAAGCATCCTCTGCCGTCTTCCTCCATAAGATCCTCTGACTCTGAGTTGGATCCAGCGGTTGTAACACCAACTGGCATTATCATTTGTTGTGGTAATGGTGATTTGATCATCTTGTGGTGGAACATGAGTTTTCTCTGCGGCGGAGGTAGTTGGTGGTGGTTGAGGTAAGGGGAAAAGAAGGTTTTTTGTTCACCTTCAATTTCTCTTCTATGGAAGTTTCTATGGCAGTTGCAAGCTGAACAAGTGAGAGCTTCAATGGAACCTTCTTCCCCACTTGGCATAAACTCTCCACAACCATCAATGGCATTGCCTCCCATGGTAGCTGCATGATTCTTTAGGCATTCCTTGTACTTGATCACCACAGGCTTCTCTTTCATGATGTTGTTGTCGCTGACCATGATGTTGTAACCCACATGATGATGATGAGAATGATCATGATTTTTGCCAAGACCATTACCATTTGAGGAGACTAGTAGTGGGTTTGAAGTAGTCATGTTGAGAGATGATGGTGCAGAATTGGCATGATGATGGATCATGTTCCCATGCCTACCTCCACTATTATCATAACTAGTGTTTATTGGAATAGAATCTTCTTGACTTGCAATCTCCATTCTCTTGATCTATCTGCTTAGAAATTAAACAGGATTATTTGAAACTTTTTTTTTTGAGTTTTGCAAAAGTGTTTCTTGGTTTGGGGACAAAGAAACTAGTTAGGAAGAAAAAACAAGAGTAAAGATTATTAATGAGTAAAATCAAATGATTAAGCTACAAAAAGGCAAGAGCTTTCTTCACTACTCATTAAACACATTTTTTAATAATTTCCTCCCAACAAAAAGAAAAACCCTAATTTTAGAAGGTCCATAAAGATAGAGAACAAAACGAAAAAGTACAAAAGAAAAGAAAAACTTATTGCAAGCCTGCTTAAGCAAAAGCTGACAAACCCACTTGAGAAATAAAGGTCTTATTTCAAGTGAGAGGTTGATGATAATCAAGAAGACATTCTAACCCAATCTTTATTGTATCATCAACACTAAATTGTTCTCTTTAACACAAATGAAAATTTGACTGATCAGAAATTAAGAGCACATACCCTAACAACCAGAAAAAAGCAGCAAACTTTATCTTAAAATGCTTCTTAATTAAATTCAAAACTTTTCTTGAGAATAATCAGGAAGAAGAAACCACAAGGATCTGAGAAATAGAGAGAGGCCAAGGAGTTTAGAGATTTAATTAGGGTTTTATGATAGACTTTGAAGAAAGAAGATAAAGAGAGAGAGAAAGAGAGAATTGCAGGTGGGTTTTGGATGTGAAGACACTTCTTAAACTAAGGGCTTATTAGTAGTGAAAGCCTAAAGCCTAAAGCCTATAAAGCATGAGAGAGACACTTGAAAACCATAGCCATAGCTAATTATTTGATCACTTTTCTACAGACAAAGAGAAAAACATCATTAATTAATTACATCACTTTGACCTAGTTTTCATTTTATTAAGTCATAGGATATTTTATTAGTAATGCATCTACCAAATTTAATTTTGGGTGGATACAATTGTGATCAAAATTTGGAAAAGAAAATTAAAGCTAAATCATTTAATTTAGAATTTTAAGAAACAACAAAAATCACTAAACTATACTTTATATATACAATAAGTAATTGTTCATTTTTTTTTCTTTAAATATTTTTACTCGTGAACTGTCATTTTACAATATTAAAATATATCGCAATCATCAATCTATCTAAGGTACTGAAATGTAAGAATTTCATATTCACCCAAAACAAATTAGCAATAGAGGGAGACAAACAAAAAAAAGAGACAAGAATTAAGGATTATGGGAGATTGCTTGGCTTGCACTATCAGACATCAAATTTACAACAGTGTAGAAACGTGTCAGATAATTAGTGTGGGAAGAGTATTGAAGCAGATAACAAACAGAAAAGTCATAATAAATAACAATATCTCTTCTTCGTACCAAAACATAAAACAATAAAAAAAATGGTGGTATTAATTAATCTATTTTGTAAGATAAAAAAATATTTTTCTTACCATTTTAAAATTTAAAAGTGTTAGTGATACTAATTCAAAACGAAAGAATGTTCTAAAAAAAATACTATAATGCCTTAACTTGTTATAAGCTAGTTAAAAACACATATTTACCCAAAATCACATCGATAATTATCCTTCGCCATTAATTATGTCACGTACGATATTAGCTTCAAGAGGTTGTCATGTTATGCATGTGAATTTATATGATTTACTTGAATTTCTATTAATTATTGGTCCTACAAAATATGTTCACTTATATACCATGATCTTCCTTTTCTGGAACAGACAATTGTAAAAAAGAAACAAAAGAAAAATATCATAATTAACTGATAATTTAGTTACTGTAAATCTATTCATAAATCAAAGTCTGTTGCGAGTTTTGTTAAATCCAAAATCTTGAATATTATTAAAATAAAAATTATTGAAGTTTTTTTTCAAATAAAATAAAAATCTCTAATTAAGAGAATTGTAAATTTTGGCCTAAGTATAGTATGTAGTGGTAAATGGATTTTTTTCTTGCTTAACATAGATAAAAGTAGAGATTTTGGCCTATAGTATGTTTGTGTTGTCTATTCTTCTGGACTCTGGTAAAATTCTTTCCATTGTAGCAGCTTTTTAAAAATCTCTTTTATTTTTTTTGTACCTTACGATTTACGATATCATCAAAATAATGGCAAATAAATGCATACTCAACATAATTTAATTTCCCGTCGTCCATACAATGTATTTATTCACACGTTAAGTGACTTTTATTCGAGGTGATGTATAAAAAAAAAAGTGACTTTTATTCGAGGTATAAGAAACAGATAAAATAAAAGCTGGGACCACAAAAATAAATGACGTTAGGTTTATTGGTCCAGAAATTGGATCACAATTTTCAAGAAGGTGCTTTTCGTAATTTACTCAACTTATTCGTTTTCTTAAGTTTTTTTTTGGGTGAAAAAACGTTTTTATATGTATATTTTCAAGTTATTCAATTATTATGTAAGAAAAAACAGAATGAATGAAGAAATTGCTAAATGGTCAATGTGTGTGATCTTTCTTTTTCTCTTTGTGGTCAATTACATTATTATTGAAAATAATTAATTTAATCTTATTATATTTAACGTATATGCTGCATATACGATTATGATGAAAAGTTCACACAAATGAATAATTTGTTTTATATGTACCTTACACATTAAATTTAGTTTAACAACAACATATTAAAAAGGAAACAAGAGCTAAAATTTTAAAAGCACATGAATACAAACAATTACTTTTATGGTATCGATGTTCAGGAAAACATTAGACGCTAAGCAGGCGGGTGATATAGTATCTAGCTTCTAATTGGAGTCTACACGATTTTAGGCGATTTAATTACCTATAACATAAAATATGATAAATATAATATTATATATAAAAATACATATTACAAAAATAAACTATCAAATCGTGAATAAAAATTACACAATTTATTTTTTTAATTTATATCAAGCAATGTATATAGAGATAAAAGTTAGTTGATCGGTCGAAGCGGTCGTTTAGGCGTCGCTTGAGCGCCTAGTCGCGGCATAGACGACCACATAGATTGGTTTTTAAACAATTGTTGCTACCCACTTTCTTTATTAATATTTATAAATTGTTCCCACTTTTAGTTAGAAATACGCATCATAAAAATATTGGATAATAAGGTTGATTTTAACCTCAAGGAAGAGCATGACTAAATTTCAAATTTACTTATAATTGAAAAGGATAAAAAATGTTAAAATATTTATTAATCACATATATAATAATTCTAATTGTCGAACAATAAATTTTGGAACTTAGAGTAACAATCTTTAAACAAATATTTAATCTCAATATATACTATATACTATATACAATCATATCTTGTAAAAAACAAACAACAATAATTTAAAATATAAAAAACGGTATCTAACTAAAATTGATAAGATCAAGTTACACTCGCTTGTTATTACAATAAGTGTGAAAACTCGTCTTCAATGATTTATTGTACGGAAAATCCTTGTGCTGATATTCGAAAACCCCGATAGTTTCGAGACAAGATCACTTTGGTTTAGCAATGTACCTCACCTAGTTGTAGGTGAAGGAGCCAAAACTTCCTTCTTATGATTTGTAGTTGGTGTGCAAAAGCACACATTTTATTTGGATAGAAATAAGTTGCTTCTCACATTGACAATATAAAATGACATATTTTGTGAAACCAAAGTTAAATGTGAAAATGAAAATTATTATGACATAGATAAGTAAATACACAATAACACAAAACAAAGAAAACTTTTTGTGTCTTAAATTTATTTATTGAAACGTTTAATATTATTTAAAACAGAAAAAATATGAGTTTATGGGGATGGGGATATCTCGGATAGTGGTGGAGGGCAATGCTTGTACCATGGAAAACAATGAGTTATAATCACGTCGGTTGGGAAAGCTAGTAGTCGATGGATTGGTTTTGAGTTGGCTTGGAATTTTGAATTTGGTGTAAGAAGAGAAGGCTCGGTCCTCGCATGGGCAAGGTCATATGCTAGGAGAAGCAAAGTAACCACTATTGCTATTGCAGAATGCTTCACAATCATCTTCATATTTTGATTTTTGATTGAAAATGTTTACCCTCACTTCCTTATTTATACGGTTGTGATAAAAATAACAAAAAGCAATATGATTTTTTTGTTGATTAGAATTAAATGTTTTGTGACGAAAAAAAGAAGGCAATATATATGACAGATTTTTTACTAGAATTGTCTATTTAAATATAACAATATGGTTATATTAGTTGACTATGTGGTGATTCAGTGGTGAGATATACTTTATAAATCAGTTTTCTATATCCAATTGAGGTAATCCAACTGTATAATTTTAGATATAAAAAAATCAATTTGTGGAGAATTTGTTATCTACATTTTGTTTCTAAATAATCCTTTAATTTATCAGATTATTTACTTATGATTTACATAAATAAAACAAAAATTAAAAAAAATCATCTACATTTGTTATATTTTTGTTACATCTGTTTATGCTTATGTGAAAAACAAATAATACTCTTTCTTAGAATTACTTTCACATTTTCAGTATTTAACAGCCTATGAGGCACTTTGCATATTTACCTGGTAAGACGATGTCCCTATTATGGAGTTTCTATTACAATTAACACTCATGAATCTTGAGCCTCGCAGATGGTTCTTCAAAGCTCAAAATGCCAAGGAATCGTTAAACAAGCAACTCAACGACAAGTCACCGTGTCCAGAAATTAGACGTGTAATTAATCATATTCACACAAAAAAGAAAAGACAAAGCAACATAATACAGAAAAAAACACCAAAGAGCTTAACATTTATTTCTTTTAAACGCATTGTAAGATTTATCTTAACCCATAACCATGGAATGACACGACTAGAGTTTCGAATATTTTATAATTGAAATAGATATAAAATGTTCAAAAATCTTTATTAACATGTATATAGTATTCTAATTGTCGAATAATAAATTTCTGATAACTCAGTCGATCAAAACCAAGACAATAAATTTGATGAGATAAAAAAAAAAGACCCGATTATTTTTTATAGTAACCTTGCTTTGAATCTTTACATTCGCAGCTTTAATGGTCTATTTAGATTGCAATATATCTCTCATACCATTTTTTTTCTTTTTGAAATATATGTTCCTTTTCTTTGATTGTGACATTAGGATATTGGAATTGACATGCAAGGATAAAAAAATGTCGCATATTATTAATTTCTCATAGGATCTCATAATTTATTTATCAACAGCGACAATGACATATGTTCAGTCGCAGAGATCAGAAACGATGAAATACGGTATTTAATTACTACTTAGATAAAATTAAAGTTACTTTTGTGTCTTCTTTCTTCTTAAGACGTAAGATTATTGTCTTTGATACAACTGATACTCCACCTTGTTTAACCTACTTTGTTCGAGCCGGATGCTTCTCCAGTCAATTGGACGACTGAAATGTTGTTGCTGACATGATTCTAGCATTCCCTGTGGAAGCCATCAGTTATATGAAGTTGATTTCCTCAACCTAGCAAACACAACATCACATGATTCTGCCGAGGAATAATTGAGTGTGGTTGCAAGCAAGAAGGTTTCATACGCCTTCTTGTTCTTTTCCTCTGCAGACTCATGTTCGATGATCAATAGGTTCTTCACATCATCATCGATCACCTAAAAACATTTTAAGAAAACAAATTGTCAGAGAAAAACAAGTATAAATAACTTCAGTATATACATATATATATATATATATATATATATATATTTCTTTCAAAATTTTAGAACATGTATGTCAATAAAGTATAAAAATTCAACAAAAATAAGTCGTTACAACAAAAATATATTATATAATTATAAAGCATAGAAAGCAACAAATCAATACAAAATTCTCTCGGATCAAGTTTGTTTTGCTTTTATCTACCAAATACTAAACATTCTGATCTTTTTAATACTCTCCATATTATTTTAATTGTCATTTTTTAAAGTGTTATAAACTTATAATATGTTTTTTTTTTTGGAATTTGCAATGTTAATTTTTGCTTAAACTAATCTCAAGTTAACATTAGTAAAAGATGTAAAATATCACAAAATACCAATTAAAATGTCAGAGTTTAGTAATAGCATGGTTTTAATTTTGTGTGAAAGTGTCGAAACGATATTTGCTGTAAAATGATAAAATATAAGTTAATTATATAAAAAAACTGATTGTTAAGTTTTACCTGTTTCAGTTAATTCTCCCACGAAAAACTTTACCAGCGAGCTTACGTGCAATCACTTTACTGACACTGAATTTATTTTTCCACTTATTTATATATATGTATGTACACTTTTTATTTCTTTATTTGATGTGTAAACAATATTATCAAGTACAATAGTATGGCAATGGCAGTGGATGGTTGGACGTAGCGTATAAGAAAATACAAATTCGTACATTTTATATTTCTGTTAACTATAAAGAGCCAATAGGTCGGCGAAAAACAAATTAAAAGCCAAAATAAAACTTTCATATATTATATCTTTTATTATACGGCAACGATCCATCCATCACTCAGTTTACATGTGAATATTGAGAGTTGTTAAAGTAAAATGATCATTTTATGAAACAATTCGGATATTGGCCTCAATACTCTGATCTTAATCGTTATCACATTAACGAATGGTAAATCCATTTTGTAAGCTCTAAAAAGTGCTTTAAAAAGCGATGCATTTTTAGATAATTAATATACTAAAGCAATAGAGTTGAAACCGAAACTTCGTATTCAACATTGAAATAAGAAATGACATACTTTAAAACGACAATTATTATGAAACGTATGAAGTAATATATATAGATTTATAATATATAAAAAACACAATAACACAAAACATGTTTTATGTTGTCATGTATTATATATATTTCAAGCGTTTAATATCATTTTTTTGGAGAACGTCTAAGATGATGGGGGACATCCAGGATTTTGATAACCCGGAGGACAATAAGGTATAACTGGGAATTGCTTCACTGATATCATCGTATCATGCTTTGGTGGAGGTGGAGGAGGAAATGGCTCGGTTGGGATAATCGGTGGATAAAACGGTTTAGAGTCGGTTTGAAAGTTTGGATTTAGGGTAGGAGAAAAAGGCTCAACCCTAGCATGACCAAGACCAGATGCAAGAAGAAGCAGAGTAGCCACCATTGTTATTGCGGGGAGCTTCACAATCATCTTCATATTTTGATTTGTGTTTGAAAATGTCTACCCTAGATTTTTATTTATATTGTTGTGACAAAAATAATATAAAGCAATATAATTTTCTTTTTGTTGACTAGAATTATATGCTGTGACAAAAAAAGAAAGACAATTAATATCATAGATTTTTGACTAGATCCTATGTTGTAAATGTAGAAATAAAGTTATATGTAGTTGAATAAATATGGTGAATTCATTGGCGAGATAATTCAACCATGTATGTGATCTAATGTAAGTAAAAGAAAAAACAAACTACCGTGTTTGTAGAAATATAGTTGTTCATCTTCATCTTAATTTCAGACTCACGCACTTCAACTTTCTACGAAAATACAAGATCGAATATTTTTATAAACATTTATAAAACAACTTACAAAATCTTATTTAAAACATACATTAACAACAAGAAATATACATTTGTTATTTATAAGCAGTCAAAATATTACGAATTAGTATAAATTTATACTTAGAGCCACATTTAGGACAAGACACATTGAAATCAAAAACAAACTAGTTTGTTGATTTTAAAAGAGTGAAAACATGAAATCGCCAAAAACGATGTAGTTTTAAAATGAATGCCTGCTTATATTACACACGAGGCAATCTGAATTCTCATTGCATAAGAATCCTTATTAAGCAAAGACAACACATAACGAAACCATATTGGAAACTGTCATACAAGATTATAACATTCAATAGAGAGATCAAAGTCTGTCTTTCATTCACAGCTTATTGAGCCAATCCAAGAAAAAAACGGCAAATTGTGAATCCCTCGGCTCTTTATCCGCCACGGTTTCATCATCAAAACAATCTGCAACAACGTGAGTAATTTCCTTTAGTTTACTCAACGTTTTACAAAAAAAAAATTCAGAACCAAACCAAAGAGATTAAGAGGGTAGTCTCATAGAAGATAAGATACAAAAAAAAAAGACACTTATCTTTCAGATCATTAGTATAAAGCAAAGAGGCAACAAACACAGAAATCAGACAAAGCTAATGTTATACAGCAATCATCACGTTTTATTCAGCTTTTGCTTATACAAAACGAAAACCAAAGACACACATGTAGATGACAAAATGCAGCAAAAAATCGATCTGTCTCTCGATCAAAACTAATTAGCAATATGCTAATAGCTGGTAACTTTTAAGAGTGTCCATAAAGATAATCACTGAAAGCCATAATCATAAGCATGTGACCGATTCATTCCCAATACTTAGTGCAGGATTCTAAAAGCCATAACCATTCGTCTTATAACTATTATGTATTAGTCTGAAAGTGTTTATTCAGCTTTGCTTATACATGCATCAAGTAATGGATTCATCTCAAACCAACACACATCAACCATTGTCAATAACTGGACAATAAAGCTTTTAACTTTGACTCACTGATAATAAGTTACTGAAATTAAACAAAAAAACATGTACTTTTGATCTAATCCCAAAACTTGATTCAAAGATTCTAAAATCTATAGCCATTTTTGCCAAAGTAAATCCTAAATGATCCTCAAACGTAACATTCTCTAAAGTTTGGTTTCTCAAATCTAAATTTTCGTTAATCCAATCTTTCACAGAGAAGTCAAATCGATTTAGGATCAAAACCTAATTTACCTAATTGCTCTCTTAGTGAGACGGCGCGGGTTGTTTCTGATGCGATGATTGAGAAGAAGGAGCCATGAGTTTGCTATAGATCTGTTCACCAACGAGATAAACGCAGAAAGCAGCAACACCGATTCCGAGACCTGGAAGTGCGTGTCTCATTTGATTCGATAGCATCGGATGCTTCCTCCACTCATCCCTTCGCCGGAAAAATTCTCCGGTGGTTCCCAATGGTTTCGCCATTTTCTCCGGTCTTCGTCGATCTTACGTTTTTTCTCTTTAGATGGTTTGTTTTATTGTATTGACTAATGGGCCTTATTAAAACCCATTTAGAATTAATGAATCATTGATGGGCCTATTGGGCTTAATGTTTTAGTTGGCCATTAGATATATTGGTTTCGCCGATGAACTGGAGTTTCTTTCTTCTCTCCGGCGAGATAAAACATGGCGATGCTTCAAGCGAATCTTACATTTCCGACATTTTTATGTCCGAAGCTAAAAGTCAAATCTAGCTCAGTTTCTCTGGGCTTTAGCTATCGTTCTCAAGGCAATCTCTCATTCTCTTTTTATACACTCAAACCAATTAATCTCTGTTTCGGTGAGGAGATTTTTGATTGTTTTCGAATGTTGATTTTTTCAGTTCAAAAACTTGATTTGTCGAAAAGGGTTAATAGAAGATACAAAAGGGATGATTTATTATTGTCAATCAAGTGTTCTTCGTCTACTGGATTTGATAATGTAAGTTCATAATTTGAAATCAACTCAAATTTTGAAGCTTTTTTTTTCTAGTTTAAGTTTTTGTTTTTCTCAGAGCAATGCTGTTGTGAAGGAGAAAAGTGTCTCAGTGATTCTATTAGCTGGAGGTCAAGGCAAGAGAATGAAAGTAAGTGTTTTTTAAGTGTCAAAGTTTCAAACTTTATGCTCAAGTTTTAATTGTTTGTTCTGTTGAGTTGTTTGTTTTTTTCTATGGAATCTCATTTTGTTTGGTTTTTGTATCTGTTAATGTGAATAGATGACTATGCCAAAGCAGTATATACCACTTTTGGGTCAGCCAATTGCTTTGTATAGGTAACATTTCTTACTAGAAAGTCAGTTATTGGTAAAGTCTTCTTTGTTGTTTGAATCTGTGTCTGATAACTAATTTTACAGTCTAATTTGTTGATGGAAGAACTGTAAGTTGCCTGTTTTCAATCTGCAGAATCTACTTGTTTATTAGAAATTTTGGATTTCTTGTAAAGGGATGTACTTTGCTTTGTCTTTGTTGAGTTTTTATGTTTTATTGTTGCAGCTTCTTCACGTTTTCACGTATGCCTGAAGTGAAGGAAATTGTAGTTGTATGTGATCCATTTTTCAGAGACATTTTTGAAGGTTTAGTTCCGCTTTCTCTCATTAGTTATGTTTTTTGGTTGAGAGATCGTCCAAAGATTTCACGGAGCTTTTATTTGTGGTCTTATAGAATACGAAGAATCAATTGATGTTGATCTCAGATTTGCTCTTCCTGGGAAAGAAAGACAAGATTCTGTTTACAGTGGACTTCAGGTTTATTCCTTAAAAGAAATGAGTTTTTTCCTCTAAAGAAATTATTCTACAACATACTGTCTGTTCTAGTTCATATAAGCTTGAAGTTTATTTCTCGCAGGAAGTCGATGTGAACTCTGAGCTTGTTTGCATCCACGACTCTGCCAGACCGCTGGTGAATACTGAAGATGTCGAGAAGGTATACATATGAGAAGTAGCAAAAGATTAAGGAGAATGAAACAAATTTCTCTAAGCCCCTTTAGAATTTATTTCACTGTTGTGTTTCGTTAAGGTCCTTAAAGATGGTTCCGCTGTTGGAGCAGCCGTACTTGGTGTTCCTGCTAAAGCTACAATCAAAGAGGTACAAATTCTTCAATTTATTTGGCCAAAATCTAAAGTTTGTTTGTTTTTTTTTGGTATTTTGGTCATCATCGCATTTTCGATATTAAAGTTGTTCCATTGCAGGTCAATTCTGAATCGCTTGTGGTGAAAACTCTCGACAGAAAAACACTTTGGGAAATGCAGACACCACAGGTTTCAAAATATTTTCATGCTTTGTCATCGATTTTTGGTTTCAAACCACTTCAATGTATTCTTTCTCTTTAGGTAATTAAACCCGAGTTATTGAAGAGAGGTTTCGAGCTTGTGAAAAGGTTTGTGTACCTTAAAACTATTGACCCCTGGATTGATTAAAATATAAAAAGACTGTTTACTATAAAGATGTTTCGATTGTTGAATAACTTGTGAAAAGGTTTGTGTTTTATATCTAAAACAGAGAAGGTCTAGAGGTAACAGATGATGTTTCGATTGTTGAATACCTCAAGCATCCAGTTTTTGTCACTCAAGGATCTTATACAAACATCAAGGTAAAAAAACACTAATTTAGGTTGTTTTTTTTTCGCAGTGAATGAAAACAAATTTGTATATTGTTTATTGCTAATACTGTCTCCTCCATTGCAGGTTACAACACCTGATGATTTACTGCTTGCTGAGAGAATCTTGAGCGAGGACTCATGAGGTATCATTACAAAGTTTTGTTTTTATGTTTATTAAGAAAATATTCATAGAGCTTTTAGGAGTTCACTAAAATGTTCATGAATGATCAAATAGCTTAATCATTGTTGATATGTATGTGTAGGATCAGGATGGAGTCACAATTTTTTGTTCTTCTTTTATTTCAAAAAAAAATTGTATCCAACGGTATAAATTAATGTACTGTTTTACTTTCTTTACCTTATAGGATTCATGTAATCTTTCCCATTATTTAATTTACTGTTTAATTTAAATATATCTGATTATTCTGATCATTTATATTCTGCCGTATGTTCTTTTATTGGTACGATTAGTTTTTACTTAATGATGTTTTTAGGTCAAAGGAAAAAAGGAAAAAAACTAGTATTATATTTATTATTAATTTATACCTAAAACATCTAAGTTGATGGACCTATAAATTCAGAAGATAATAAGGTATGCATGAAAAATGCTTTATTGAAATCTTTGTATTCTAGTTTGGTGGAGGATACCAAAAACCCGGAGGTATATAAGATGTGCCTGAGAATATTGTTTCACTCAAAACTGCTTGCTGTGAATTTGGGTTCTAACATAGCCATTATATTCGAAGTAGAATCTGCATATTGCAGTAAAGGTTAGCACTAAGGCGATAAAGGGTGCCACGAGCGAGCACAAATGAGGATCCAAGAGAATCCAAACTCATAGGAGTAAGAACATGATCCGAATTCGACAATAATTGTAATTCTTCCTTGAAAATTAAAGAAACTACATTTTCTACAACGAACGTTATAGAAAGGAGACTTGAAACTAATGCATGAATTAATCGAACAAATTTGTGAGACGAAGAAGAAATAGAGAGAACGAGGAACAAAGAGGAAGCGAGAAGAATTTCATTGTAAGATGAAAAGTCAGGATCATACATATATGATTTTAAAATCATCTCCTCTACTCATCACCTTTTGTTCTATAATTTTATGGCCTAATATAGATAGATAGCTATATATGGAAAACCAGAACGTAAAAAAGTTTATTTGTGAGGAAGTGGTTATGTCGTAGGACAGCCGTATTTGATGTTCGTGCTAAAGCTACAATCAAAGAGGTTCATGTTCTTCTACTTATTTGGCAAAAGTTGAAAATTCATCATATCATTTTTGAATACTAGACTTGTTCCATTGCGATATGCAGACCACACATGTGTTATATAATTTTCATGCTTCATATCGTAATTTGGATTTATTTTTGGTTTCCAACCACTTGAGTTTATACTTTCTTGTTAGGTGATCAAAGCCGACTTATTGAAGAGAGCTTGTAATATAGATTTATGATATAAAAGTAAACAATAATACTAAACAGGGTTTCCAATGTTATGTATTATATTTATTTTAAGTTAAAAACATATGAGTTTATGGGCTGCAATTTTTACAACCCCAATGATAAAAACATATGCATGGGTATTAGTTCAATGATATTTTCGCATTTTGGTGTGGTGGATGTCCTGGATGTTTTGGAGGTTCTGGATAATGAGGAATTGGAAATACGCCTGGAAACTGATTCACTGATACCTTTGTATTTTGGTGTGGTGGATGTCCTGGGTGTTTCGGAGGTTCTGGATAATGAGGAATTGGAAATACACCTGGGAACTGGTTCACTGATATCTTGGCATTTTGGTGTGGTGGATGTCCTGGATGTTTCGGAGGTTCTGGATAATGAGGAATTGGAATTACGCCTGGGAACTGGTTCACTGATACCTTGGCATTTTGGTGTGGTGGATGTCCTGGGTGTTTTGGAGGAAATGGTAGATGCGGGACTTGAATTTGGTTTACTGATATCTTCACATTCTGGTTTGGTGGAGGAGGAGGTTTCACGATTGGTAAAGTTGGGTATCTAGCCTGGACAAGACCAAATGTAAGAAAGAACAGGATAATCACCATTGTTATTGGAGAGAGCTTCACAATCATTTTCATATTTTTGTTTGTGATTAAAAATGTTTACCCTACCTTTCTTATTTATATTGGTGTAACATAAATAACAAGAAGAAATATAATTATTTTTGGTTGACTAAAATTATTCTTACCAAAAACGTAAGGCAATATGATAATTATTTTACTTAAATTGTATGTTATAAATATAGTAATATAGTTATATTAGTTGAATATATGTTATGATTTCTTTGGCAAAATATAAATTAGTTCTTTATAAATTATACGTTCATTCATTTGAAGATCATATCCAATGAATATTTCCTCAAAAGAGATGATTCCACAACATACCATCAATTCTAGCTCAAAACCATCAATTCTAGTTCATATAACTAGACATGTCAAGCGGGTTAAACAGTCAGTGGAATATATGTTATGATTAAAACAAAAATAAAAACAATATATATATATATATATATAGAAGATAAATTAAATAAAAATATAATAAATACTGTATCCAAAAACAATTAGTTTGTTTTTCTAATTTATTCCATGCGACATACACTTTCATCTTTTACATTTAGTAACTTTTCAATTTTTCATCTCCAGGCTTAAATTAGGTCAAGTTTTCAATTTACATAATTTTTTTGTTCATTTTAATTGTTTTGTAGACTTGAAAAGGTTTAACAATTTCAATTTTGAGTTGTTTCAATATGTGTCATAAACCAAGTTAATAGGAAACTAAAAATTAGATTAACGGAAAGAAAAAATCACAAATAGTTAAAATATTATTTTAACAAATGCAACACAAAAACTTGAAAAATATAAACTATTTCTCAAGGTTAACCTATTCTTCGATTATTTCAGAGTAACATTTTTGAAGTTTTAGAAGATAGATAACAAAAATGGACTTGTTGAAACCCATAGCCCATAGGATAAGAACTTTACAGTGAATAAATTAAAACTGTCCTTTGACATATCATTATCAAACAGAATTAAGGAAAAACTATGTGCAAGTGGAAGAACATATGATAAATTAGAGCTTGAGGGAACAATTTTGTTTTCATGACTTAAGAACTTAGTTTCATCTTCTAATGTTACCTTCTGCTTTCCTTGGCTTAGCACATCCATTAAACAGAGAGAATCGGCTCTTCCGATTTCTCCGGGAACGAACAGGAGTTCCTTTAACCTGTTTCGACTAATCAAATCCGCAAAAGAAAAACAAATGAGAAGAAGTAAACATCGAAAAGAAGGAACAGTTTCGATTAATTAGAACAAACCTTGCTTCGTCTCTGAGTCTTTTTTGTGTTCCAACAAAATAATATATTACAACCAACTCTTCCTGATCCTGATTCGTATCCTCCTCTACACAACCAAAGCCAAAATGTTCATGACAATAAGTTTATTATAAAGATCTTATTTGGTTTTTCTTTTCGATTTGAATCGAAAAGGATCAGAGTGAGGAACTTACAGATTGTCTTTGTTGTTTCCGAAGTTAGTATCATGAAGTAAGCTTGGGGAAAGAGGACAATGCTGTCCTCTTGTACCAGTTAGATTCTCCTGAAGCTCACCATTGTCGCCGATTTTCAAAAGCTTCACTTCATTGTTTAACTCATCTACCCAATGGTGAGTGGTTAGTCCAGAAGAAGAAATAGCAGAAGCTACTTTAGGTTGGCGATAAGTGTCTTCTTGAGGTAGAATCTGATTCCTTTCGGGTTTTACCCGTATTATTGATCCAGGTGTGTCTTTATCAGCAGTTTGTAACCATGCGGTTTCTAATCTTTGTTCTCGGATGATCGATTCTATCCTTTGCATTGGGAGTTTTGATCTGCTTTCCTCGCTGCTACCAACTTCAACATCTGATTCAGCATTTAAACCAGCGATATTATTCAGATGCCCACTTTTGTTGGTCATTTCTGGTTTCCGGGTTTGGTGAGGGACGACGAGTAACTCGGTTTCAGGCAAGAGGATTATCCTGACCTCTACGCTTCGCCTTAGTACCATTTCGATCGAGTTTGTGATACTGCTTAAAAACCTTTCCGCTCTTAATTTGATATCGGATTCTCCAAACGCGATATAAGCAACTAGAATACCTGCAAATCATGTTCATTTTATCAAAATCTTTTATAAGGAGAAAAACAAATAAGTGAGCAAAGAAAGAAACTTTTAGGCTTTTTACCTTCAACTTCACTGATAGATATAAGTTTCCCATGAGTATAGAGCAGCTGCCTCAGTGTCTTGGAGTGACATCTTTCAATACATTTTCTCCATATATCGTTAAGTTTCTCTGAACTTCTTTGATTAAGCATCATGGTGCTTGCGACGCTATTTTCATGCGAGGCAATGGAAGCTTCGCTCTCTATAACTTGGCTAGATGAGGAGGATTTATAGCAGTTATTATCGATAACCCTGGAGAATGCTTTCGCTTCACGGGAATGATTCCCGTTCCTTTTTATAACCGAAGCTGGGGATGCTGACTTACTAAAGTGAAGCCCTCCTATTCTCTGTTTGTAAGCCATCACTTCCCTTGAAATGCTTGACGGGTCATCGTCAGTTGCTCTAGAGCTTTGCCTTCTACTACTTCCTGTATGTGTGGTGCCAGGAGATGGCATTGACCCAAGCTGAAGCAAAGTCGCTGTGAACCATGTTGAACGGTCATTAGAAACTCTAAGCTGCTTCTCAGCCTCAGAAAGAAGTTTCAAAGCATGCTTTAATCCCTCCATATCTGCTTCAGTCACTACAAAAACGAAACAAAGAATTTTCCAAAATCAAACTAAATGGTTTATGACTCATCATAAAGTGTAAAATTGCTCTCACGGGATATTTTGGCTTAAGGGTGTGAGAAAAAATGGAATGGGCAATGAGCTCAACAAGCTAACAGATCATAACGCCTCAATAAACTACTTTTTTTTGCCAATATGACCAATATGGATTTTAAATACTTTGCTGGGAACTCACAGTTTCTTCCGTCAAGGAAGGCGTTGCTGTATTTTTCATCTACGACCTTGTATGTACCAGCAATGATATCCATGATAAGACTGGCGAGTTGAGACATCAAGACTATTGGGTCAGCTCCAAGGTCCAACAACTCTCTAGCTCGCTTCACGGTCTCTGCCGTGTCAGAAGACAATGCTAATTCCAAGAGTTCCAACAATTTTTCATCTGAAACAACACCCACCTGCACAAATTTTATAATATTATTAAGTTTTTTCTTTTTTCCTATGCACAGTTACATAGAAGAACTAGAAAGACTTACTAGCTCGTTTACTAGAGCAGTGGTGATGCGTTTTCCCAGCAAACTCAGCTGCTCCAACATAGTTTCAGCATCTCGAAGTGAGCCATCTGCGTTCATAGCAATCAGGTCCAACGCATGCAAGTCTACATCAAGATTTTCGTCTGAAGCAATTTTCTTTAGTCTCACTACTATGTCAGAATCTTTGAGTTTATCAAAGAGGAACTTCTGGCACCTTGACTGAATGGTCCGAGGAACATTTTCAAGGTCAGTTGTTATAAATATGAAGACAACTTTCTGCAGAGGGTTCTCAAGAAACTTAAGAAAAGACAGCCAAGTCTTCGATGGCAGCAAATGACACTCGTCTATCACAAAAACCTTGTACATTGAGGAATTCCGTGGAAGTATCGTCGGTAGGTTTTTTAAAAGGTACCGAACCTTATCAGCTCCCTTCTTATTAGCTCCATCAAGTTCCCAAAAATCCTTACTTTTCCCAGACATGAACTCATTGCACTCTTTACAGTACCCACAAGGCTTCATTTCTTCAGTGGCCACACAATTTAGGGCGGCTGAAAAAATTCTTGCGGTTGATGTTTTACCAGTTCCTCTAGGACCCTGGAAAAGATAAACAGGAGCGATCCTACTCCTTTTTACAGCGTTCATTAACGATTGAACCACTATACTCTGTCCAATCAATTCCTCAAAAAACATTGGTCTGTACTTTTGGCTGAAACTTCGGATTGTTTCCGGTGTACTTCCGTCTTCTCCTTCTCCATCTAACGCTACAGCCTCCAAACCATCTTGACTCCTATAACTAGTAGACCACCTCCTCCCATCTAATCTACTCTGAGCCTCTAAATCAAGCTCTCCGTAATTGGTAGAAAGCTCGTCATCACTAAGCCCGGTTCCTAAAGAAGACCCTCCTCTACCATCACCACCGTATGTGAGTAAAGGTAAAACACCTTGTGCACTTCTACAAGCAATTTTTTGTTTACTATACCCTCCAGAAGAATGTCTATTATGTCT
Organism: Arabidopsis suecica; assembly: GCA_019202805.1. Taxonomy (NCBI): domain Eukaryota; kingdom Viridiplantae; phylum Streptophyta; class Magnoliopsida; order Brassicales; family Brassicaceae; genus Arabidopsis; species Arabidopsis suecica. The sequence goes on along the minus strand of CM032909.1, from coordinate 685,934 downwards.
ACGATACACAGACTGACTCCCACACAAAATGCTACTTCCGGTTCTTCTCAAAGTATCCGAAAATGATGGAGAGCAACAACTTCTGCATCCACCTCTATGTTTCATCGCCTTCTTCGTCCAATAACACGGAATGCCACATCCTTGCCTCCCTGGTAAATCTAAGTTATCATCCAACTCATCATCACCATCATTCAGCGAAGTCGTGGTACCATCCCATGATCCAACAGTGCTTGGATTACGCACAGCATACATATTATACGAGCTAGTGGATAAAGCCGGTGTACTATTATAAGTACATGACGAATCCTCTTTTCTATTATTAGCTCTCAACAATTTTGATGAAGATCGTGACCAGTTCTTCTGCTTCAGCTTCTTAAGCAAAGGAGATGCACCAGTAACCTTCCTAAAATCCTCTGAATTACTCAATTCTTCCTCTGTATCATCTGATCTAGCAGTACAGTTTCTAGCAACAATGCCATCTCTAGGTTGATACTTTGACAAAAAATCCAAACGAGACGAGCTAATTTTTTTCTTACTCTTCTTCTTACAACTACCAACATTACTCTTCCTCATCTTTGACACACCTTGTGACGCTAGATTCGTATCTCTACACCTAAAACCCATCGAAGCTGATTGGATATCTCCAAGATATGAATCACTCTTCGAATCACCACCATTCCTCGCATCACTCACATCATCATCATCATTGACACTAGCTTGAGTCCACGAAGAAGCATCTTCTTCTTCTTCTTCTTCCTTACCATTCTTAGCTAATCCACTTTTCTCACTAGAAGATTTCTGAGTCTTCCAGTTATACAAAAACACCTTCTTCTCTTTCCCACGATTAGTACTACTCTCTCCTCGAATCGGAAACTGACTCGAACTCCCACCGTTTCTACTCGCCGGAGTCTCGAAAACCGCGACGGATCTTGACGAATCGAGAGGAGATTTCCACGAGGAAGTAGTGCCTGGATCGCGTAAAACACGGCCAGCTTTTCTGATTTGAGTCAGCTCCTTCTTCAGATGCAATTTACTCAGATCCGAAACTCTCGAACCTGACATTTTTCTTCCTATATTAGAATCAGCTTCCTTCGATTTCTTCCTCCTCTCTCAGCTTCGAGTTTTCAGTGACATTTCAAAAACTGTGCAAATTCTCAAGCATAGAAGCGATACCTAATCAGAACACAGCCATGGAAACAATCAAAGTGAAGAAAATCAGAAGAATGTAAAACAGTAGATCCAGTATAAAACGAAGGAATCGTAGAAACAGCACGAAACACTAAGAAGAAAATAAATATACTTGTTTCTTCTTCACCAGAGTTCGCCGGAACTAAGGTCTAGGGATTATACATTCGCCGGCGGTGGAACAGAGAATGATGAATCTCGAGTTCTGAAACTGTTAGTCGCCTGCGACTGCGAGAGAACGCATGAAGGAAAGCGAGAGACAAGAGAGAGACAATTATTTTCAATTTTAAATTTCAATTTTAATTTTTATTTTATTTTTTTGTATGAAAAGTGAAAAAACAAAATCTGTAACTCCCGAAGAAAGTGTAGATTCACCTTTTTGCTAATGCTCGGGTCTCGTCAAAACATTTTCACTTCTTGTTTTTTTTTTTTCCTAAAACAAATGTGTCAGTAATAATTTTGTATTTGATAAAAACAAGTAAAATTAAGTCCAAAAAGAAAAATAAACATGATGAATAGAGAACAGTTTGGTGCATTATCAATGAAAATATTTTTATATGGTAGAATAGAAGCTTACCTTAAAAGATTTATACATTAAGGTAATTCTCCCACTATAGTTTAATTTCTATTTCAATGCTTCTCAAAAAAATTTCAAACTCATAAACGTTACATTACAATATAGAATTTTTTTGTCATCTAAAATTTTAGGGAGACTCACAAAAATGCCCCTTTTTCAATACCCATTTTCAAAAATACCCTCTTTGGCTGTCCATTTTTAAAAATACCCCTTTTTATGTACAAAATGACTAAATTACCCTTCTTTTAATAAAAGATATCACAAATATATAAGGAAATATAACAAAATTAGGTCCACAAAATACAAAATATTTTTTGGCGGGAAAAGTGATCCCGCAATTTTCCCGCCAAAACACTTGTAAAAACTTGTAAAAAACCTTTAAAATACCTTGTAAAATTTTCCCGTAAAATTTTTTCCCGCCAAAAAATTTTCCCGCCAAAAAATTTTTTTTGCGGGAAAAGTGATTCCGCAATTTTTTTGGCGTTAAATTTTTGGCGGAAAAATTTTTCCCGCCAAAAATTTACAAGGTATTTTAAAGGTTTTTTACAAGGTATTTATAAGGTTTTACAATGTATTTTAAAAGGTTTTACAACGTATTTACAAGGTATTTATAAGATATTATAAGATTTTACAAGCTATTTTATAAGGTTTTTACAAGTTATAAGGTTTTACAAGTTTTTTATAAGGTTTTACAAGTTATAAATACCTTATAAAACCTTATAAGTACCTTGTAAAACCTTTTAAAATACATTGTAAAACCTTACAAAACACTTGTAAATACTCTGTAAAACCTTTAAAATACCTTGTAAATTTTTCCCGCCAAAAATTTTCCCGCCAAAAAAAAAAATTGCGGAATAATTTTTTTGGCGGGAAAAAATTTTACGGGAAAAATTTACAAGGTATTTTAAAGGTTTTTTACAAGTGTTTTGGCGGGAAAATTGCGGGATCACTTTTCCCGCCAAAAAATATTTTGTATTTTGTGGACCTAATTTTGTTTCAAATAAGGGTAAAATGGTCATTAAAAATTAAAAGAGGGCAAACTTAAAAATGGACTCTCAAAAGGGGCATTTTTGAAAAGGGGTATTGAAAAAGGGGCATTTTTAACAATTTCTCAAAATTTTATTGATAAAATATCATTGAAGTCGGCGTACAATATAATTTTCTCATGTGATCTCTTCAGAATCCAAACCCTTATGGAAAGGAATCTAAAGATACTAAAAATATAAAGCTAAAAATTATAAGCCTAAAACAAAGGAGGAGGAACTCTTCAACTATAAGCATGAGCAAGAAGCCATAAACCCTACATAATATACTAGTCTCAAGAAGCAACAAACCCCCTTCTTATGAAGAGCCTACGGATGAGATTTATCCAGGATATCCTCGGTCAATCCAAAGATAACATCGACCACCTCCTATCAAGTGAGAGTCAATCTCTCAAAATCAGAACTAAAAACTTCATAACCCGACAAGCTAAGAAATTTTTTTGGATAAATTTACATTACAATAAATAAAATAGAATATACATTATGTTATAACTATATTTAATTAACAAAACTATATTTGTTATATGGATAATTTTGAATTTTATGCGCTGTTTTTGTTTTCAATAGTTATGGTATGAAAATGAACATTTAAGATTATCATAACTACGAGAATAAATAGTGTTGTTGAATTTTAGTTCATATGACGATATATAGAGTGTTACTGAATACTTAGTTACTTACAATTGCTTTTTCAACATGTGCGTTTTGTTTATATATGTTACCTTACTGATGCCATAATATATTTCTATAGATCTTATATCATCAAATTTAGTTGTATACATAAAAGGGCATTCGCGAAAAATGATTTTTTTCTGAATATCATACAATGTTACAATTATTTTAAAACCCGATCTTCACTATATGACTACAATTCTAGTTTTAAGAAAATAATAATTTTGGTCATATTTTTAAGACTTGAATATTAGTATATCTAGTTAATTACTGCAAAAAAAAAAACTTATCTTTTCATTAAAAATGAAAAAAAAAAACAAAAAAAAAAAAAACCCTAGTTTGATGCACTACCAATGAAATAGAGAACAGTTTGATGCATTATCAGTAAAAATATTTTTGTATGGTAGAATAGAAAGATTATCTTAATGAAAAGAATATACATTTAAGGTAATTTTCCCGCCATAGTTTAATTTCTTCATTTGCTTTTTCAGTGCTTCTCAAATTCTTTTCATACTCATAAATGTTATATTGTAAGGAAGTTTTTGTTGTTGAATAAATTTATATTACAATAAATAAATAAAGAATATACTGTATATACATTATGTTGGTGCACAAAAAAAAAAAGAGAATATACATTATGTTATCTTTTAAAAATAGTTATGTTGTGAAAATGAATATTTATCATACTTGCTAGGAGAATAAATAGTGTTGTTGAATAAATTATTTACGTTTTCTCAACATTTTTTTTTTTTTTTTTGGCCAGATTACGTTTTCTCAACATATGCCTTTTGTTTATATATGTTACCTTACTGATGACATAATATATTTTGTTGATCTTATGTTATCAAATTTTTTTTTTTTTTTAATTTTTTTTTTTTTTATGTTATCAAATTTAGTTTGTACCTTTTTTTTTTTTGCTAAAATTTAGTTTGTACCTTTAAATAACATTTGCAAAAAGTGAATTTTCTGATCTACAATGATGCAATTATTAAAATCCGATATTCAGTATATATGACTACAATTCTAGCTTATTCCGTTCATATATATAAAAAATTGGTCATATTTTTAAGACTTGAAATATCAGGATATCGAGTTACTAGCAAACAAAAAAAAAAAACTCTTACCTATTCATTAAAAATGGAAAAAAAAAAAAAAAACATAGTTTGAAGTTAATTGTTTTTAGAAAAACAAATGCTGCAACGTGTTTGATTTTGATTACTCACAATTTTTACCGTTCAAACCAGAAAATCTAAAATGAACAAATACCAAAAAACTTGCGTAGAGATTGGAGGGTTTTCCATTTTACAACATTAGCTTGTTATAGCTTTAACCATTTTTATGATCATTTATTTTATTTCGTTCATGATTCAAGAGATCTAGCTATAGAGATAACTAAACTTAGTTTCTCATGTTAATTAGCACATTCAATTCCCATAAAATTAGTTAGCTTTCCTTCAATTCCTGTACATACAAATGTCCATAAGTACGATACGGATCGATAAAATCCGATAATTATGTATCTCACCAATGTTTTATGAGCAATGAAATGCTGAATCTTTGTCCTGACAAATGTCTTTACTGTACAATAAAAATCGTATGTGTTAGCTGTTTTAATGTTTGGTCCGTTGGATACGCCGACGAAAATGTATAACATCACATGACTATTTGTTGCTATTATTAGTATTTTTATTATTATTACGGTCCCTTATTAAGTTATTATTATTGACTCCGTTGTATGTTTATAACGACTACTTGTTGTTATCAAGGTATCTACGTGCATAGAGAAGAAATGATTTATTCAAGGAATATTTTTAATGCAAAAAGGAAAAAAAAAGAGAGGAACATTTCTAATAACGTAAATTTAATCATTTATAATAAATCCAAAATATTAAATACTTAGTCTGTCAGTCTGTAATTAATAATTTTAAGTTTTCTAACCAACAGAGCCAAATTACGATTAATAACAACTGAGGTAATTGTTGAGATATATAGCTGCCACAAAAAAAAAATGTTGAGCTAACTTTCAATGATGATTAATTGGTCAGATAGACATTAGAAAGTTTAAAGAAAGGATTAGATGGAACACCACTTTCAAACCATGTCTTAAATCCAATTATTACAATCTATTTATAACAATTTTAATTTATTTTTGTCAACTCTACAAGGATAATGCGCCGTATAATTTTATTTTAATATCATACTACCTTTTTTCATAACATCATTACCAAAATATGGATTTGGACTTAGGAAACTTGATCTCTTATTCTTATCAACACTAGTTATTTTTTTTTTAACAATCCACAGAAAAATTAGATACGTTAGACGACATAATGATAGAATCTTATCAAATCATTTTAGTTAGCTTTTTGAACATCAGGCATATATTGACTACCGTTATGTGTTTTTTTAAGTCTAGTTTGATAAAAAAATTTTTTTTTAAAAAAAGTCTAGCTAGTTTGATTCGTCTGAATACCAAATTCGGAACAATATTAAATTAATTATAAAGATTATGTAAATTAAAGATGAAACTGAAGTGAAATACAAAAAAAAAATGTTTGATGATTATTAATATTCAAATCTATTCGTATTTTCGTCCTTACACAGAAACAATTTATATCCACTAAAATGTATGTAGTTCAACGGATAAATTTGGTGACCTTTTTTTCTATATTTGTCAACTTGATTTTGGCTTGAAGCATTAAAAGAGCACGAATATGTTAAAACATTGATCGATCCAGTGACTTAGCTTTGAATGGTTACCAATCATATATCAACAACACGAAAGATGTTGAAAATGAAAAGTTTGTGTACTACTGTACTTATTTGAGTTTATTTTGAATTTGCATTAAAGAAAAGCTTATGGTTACTTAGACCATACGCAGTGGACCAATTCTCCGGGTGTAAGTCGTCGAGTGTTAGAATAAAAAAAGAGAAAAAAATGCAAATGTTGGCTTAGATCCGAAACTCGGGTGTTAAGTTACACTCAGGTGTACCGATGACGTGGCTTACTGGGATTGGTTACCTTTTTGGGTTAATGAATTATTCCTTTCTCTCTCATCTATCTCTCTCTCTCGGCGAAAGCTTTAACACAAAAAGTTGATTTCATTTACAGCGTGCTTCCAACGTGTCCCTATTCGTCTTAGATTATTTTATTAATATTTCCCCCCATATTCATATCCCCAAGGATGTCCCATTGCTGTTGCTCTTATAGGTTGGGTTCTTTACTTCTTTAAATAATGTTATTGTAGGTTTGCATGCAAGAAAACAAAAGGCCTAATCAAATCACATGCAACGGTTTTGTTAGATATAGGGAGGCCCCTGTCCCTATGGCCCATATTGTATTTATAATCATTTATTTCATGTATTTATTTTTTTTTATTTTTTTTTGACATTTTTGGATCGACGAGGCCCGATCCATAGTCAATCCCTATTACACGGGATAACGCAATTTAGTGGAGTCAAACTCCGATGGAGAAGACAAGTCAAATAGATTTAACCACTTGACTAAAGACACATCTCCCTCAAAAAAAAAAAAAAAAAAAAAAAAAAAGAAGACACATCTCCCTCCGTGTATTTGTTTTAATAGATTCATTTTACATCATTGTTTCTTTCAATAATCAGAAAATAATCCGGACCTTTACCTGACTAATCTTTCAGGATGCGTGTAACCAGTGTAACCATCGAGTAATCTATTCAACGATTTTCCTAATGGCTTTAAAATGTAATATCATTTCGATTGGCAAATTAAAAATGGTTGGATAATTTTTGTTGTATAATAAAAAATTAAATATATGCTAGGGGATCTTTAACAAAAAAAAATATATATGCTAGGGGAAGAAAAAAATTAAATAAAAATTAACTGGGGGAGTGGGTCTTAAGAGTTTATGTATCCAAGATTAGCCTTTGCATGTTGAGAATATGTAGCATAATGCATGAGAATGACAATAACACACACTTGTCACTTAAGATGATTTATGCAAAAGAAAATTATGTAATTCTATAAAAAAATATATATAGCAAGCAAATAAATTTGTGGCATGATACATATGCTTACCCAAACACAAATCCTTTTCTAACATTGGGCTCAAATTGACCTAGTCAAGTAATAATTTGGGCTGTCATAATCTATCAACTTCAATTTTACACTTAAGCTCACCACACAATAAGATCCTTGATTGATGGCAATGTATATTTGTGCACCAAAGAAAAGAATGTAAATATTAATCAATTAAAAATTGAACCATTTTTTAAAAGAAACGGTAAACAAATGTAAACTACTAGGATATGACCCGCGGTATACCGCGGGTAAATTTTTTTTTTTTAATTTTGTTATAAACGGATGAATTTGATGTATTAATTTTTTTCATTTTATTGGTACCGTAACGTAAGTTTGATTCTGTACGGTTTTTAATAAGATGTAACTCTGTGATATTTTAAGTGTAACAGTATTTGGTTTTTATATGGTGAATTTACCATGCGGTACACTTCGGGGTTTCATTGTGTAACTAAAAATTTAAATTTTTGTATTTGTTCAGTTAATATTGTTTGTTATATTTCGTGTTTAATATTGTATAATTGTATTTTGATTGTTAATTATAGGATTTTATCCGTAGTATACTGTCATATATTAATATCGATCCAAACCCGTCCCGTCATATAACTCCGTCCCGTGATAATTAGTACAATTGATCTCTGGGCACAGCTGAAGCATAACCAAGAACAAACTCCTATGTTTTATTGGTATCTGATTTCTGTTTACATTATATATTTTCAATAAATAATTTTTTTTATTAATTTACGCTATTTTATATCTTCCCATTACTTATAATATACTATTAGACCAACCCGTAAAAAACTATATAATCGTATATATGAAAACCCTAACCCATTCCATCACATTATTTGCGATCATTTAAATTTGTTTATCAAGTCAAAAATATTGATAATAACATTTTTTATATAAAAAACTTAATTCACAACAAAACAAAAAAAGTCGGAGTACTTAAGATTTAACTCTATATTACACATTTTTTCACTTGGGTCTAACAAAAAACATAACAGCCCATTAGTCATATTAGCCCAAAACAACAGAAACATAAATCCACTTCCCTTTGTTGTCTTTTCTCCTTCTTCTTCCCACGATTCTCTCTTGCGACCAATGACGAATACTTAGTCTTTTTCCTCTACTTTTTAGTCTCATTGTTCGACATCATCATCTTCTCACTCTCATATCTAATCATCTTCTCTTGCTCAATTGCAAGCTTAATCGAAGACTCAACCTTCAACAAATCTGAATAAGCAACCACAAAAGGCACAAAACCAAAAGATCGGATCTTTCATCAGCTTCTCACTTCAAATTGCTTCATCAATTGTTTCACTTAAGTATTCTATCACTCTCGTCTCCAATTTTATCAAGTGATCATCAAATTGATGAGTTTTGCAATTAGACAAAAAGACGTTTCTTACAACATGCGGAACGATGTTCTTCCATAATCTCTTTTCGCCGATTAGATCCTTCTCGGGGATTTCTTGGAGACTTATGTAATCCACATCGATTTAGTTGTACCTTTATAGATCGCCGGTAAGTCATACCCCTTATACAATCAATTTTTCTTCATATGTTTCGTTCACAAATCTGTATAATTTCTGAAATTAATGCAAATCCTATCTTTCTTCAATTGGGTGTGAATTATTGCAAAGAGAAGACGGATACAATGATTTAAGGTAGACATGAGTGAAGGATCCAACACAAAAAGAAGACTGGAGACGAAAACATCGATTATCTTAATCCGGGAAAGAATTATACGAATTCGATGCGTGGTCAGAAACACATAAATCATCATTCTAGAAGGTTAGATTCTCAGACTTTGTTTTAGATCATAAAATTTATTTTGTTTTATCGATTAGGACGGAATCTATACTTATGTGTATGCGTTTGAATAGTATGTTAATTTATACGAAATCACAGTTTCTTTGAGCTAAATCTGAGTTAAATCTTTTAGCAGTTTTTGATGATCCTCTTCCTACAGTGAACTGCGCAGGAGATTTTGTGAAAAGAGTTGAATCATTGTCTTCGATGGAAAATAACTCTGCAAAGCTTGAAAATGGCAGAACTCCACATTGTTGGACTTTTTTCAGTAGTAAACAAAGTTTCTCAGGTTAGTTTCTTCAAAGCTATACAAAATAATGTAAAAATATAGAAATAAAATGGTTTTCCTTCCTCTTTTCCTCATAGGAAAACATCCCAACAGTCACGGCATAGAAAGTTAGAGCTGGGATGCTTCAAGGTGTGGAAATCGCATTGGGGTTTCCTGAAGGTTCGATTCCTAAACCCGTTTATACACGTCTCATTGACTATTGAGACATTGTCAAAAAAAAAAAGGTATTAGTCGTTTGCTGTGAATTGCTGGATGCGTTAGAAATGATTAGTGATGTTAAAATGGGTTTCATAGCCCATTTAGTTAAATGGGTATGTTGTTAAAAAAATAGCCCATTTAAACCCATTTATATAAAAGTGTTTTATAAGGTTAAATGGGCTAGCCCGTTTAAGCCCATATATTAAATGGGTTTTCTCTCAAATAAATGGGCTACCCATTTATTTTAACCTAAGCAACATATCTGTTCTTTATCTTCTTCTTTTTCTCCTCTCGCTTCTTCGCTTTCTTCAATTAACGAGATCTCATCTCACCCATCTCTCTCTACCACTGATACAACTACTCAATCACTAACTCTCTCCTTTCTCTTTTCATAGTCAGTCATTGTCTCTGAATCAATTGTTCTTTTCCTTTAAAGGTTAGTTCTTTTCCTCTGATTTGCTCCAATTCCTTACATTTTTGTTGTCTCATACTGTGTAATCTCCTTTGGATTGGCTCGTTTAAGTATCGTAGGATCTTAGATTTTGGTTTTGTTCTATTAGCTTTACAAAGTTTTAAGCTTTACATGGAAATCAGTGATTTTTTGGGTTGAAGATTAAAGAACTTGAGAAGAATTTGGAAATGATTTTTAAAGCTTATTAGACGAGTTCTCCAGGTGTTTCAGGGACAACAAATCCACATGACTTACTTAGTGAATCTCCACTTGAGGATGATTTCGATAATGTAAGTATCTTTATATACAAAGTTAAAAATCCATATTAGAAATCCATATTGTTAACTGATGTAAATCTTTGTAATACAGGATCTCTTTGAGTTGGAAAGAAGCATTGAAGCTGGTGTGAACAACACAAAGAGTCACTTGGATATCTATTTGGCTGAGCCAAGACTAGAGTGGAAAGCTTTTCCAAATTTAGATGTTTTGAGGTATTGGAAAGACAACCAACATCGCCTTGGGGATTTAGCTTTAATGGCACTTGATATTCTCAGTATTCCAATTACCACAGTATCTTCGGAGTCAGCATTTAGCATTGGAAGTAGAGTCTTGACACCATATAGGAACCGTTTACTTCCACAAAACGTTCGGGCTTTGCTATGTACACGTAATTGGTTACGTGGTTTCGCAGAATATGAAGGTAATAATTTAAGATTTACAGAAACTACTTTATAATTAAGTGATTGTTATCACTAATTTATATGTTGAATTGTAGGTACAGTTGAAGATAATAACGACACTACGCTATGAAAATGCTCTTGAAGATTTATGGATCACTCATCATTTGCTCTTATTTTTTGTTTTGTTCAATGTTATTGAAATCTATGTTTTAGTGAATTATAAATATTTCAGATTTAGCTAATGTTTATGGACTGTTGTTATTTATCTATCAAGGTTATGAATTAATTAATAAAAGGCAATATCTCACTTAAATGGGTTTAAATGGGTCCACATGGGTTTACTAAATTTAAATGGGCAGGGTTAAATGGGGTTTAAATATAAATGGGTTTATATGGGTTTGAAGTTAAATGGGGTGGGTTTAAATGGGGTGGGTTTAAATGGGGTGGGTAAACCCATAATAACATCACTAGAAATGATAGAGAGGTTTGATATTTATAGTGAAGTATAATGTTAGGGTTTTTGGCTCGAAAATCTTGGAGCCGAAGCAAAAAATATTGGATATATTAACTATCATATCTTCTTGATTTTTATCAAAATTAATGATTCACGAATTTAGGCAAAATTAGGATATTGCGTAGTAATTTATGGTTAGGATTAGATTAGATCATATATTTTAGAAAATTTGTTTGGTAATTAGTCGAGATTTAGAGAATATAATTAGGCAATATTTTAATTAATTAAATGGCAATATTTTACTCTGAAATCTTTGCTAATGTTTTAGGAAAGTCCCATAACTATAGGTATAACGTTTAATACGGGTCATTTACACATTGTTAGGATTTGGTAGATTAGGAATGTAACTAACCGAATATTTAGTCGAATTACTTGATTTTTTTTTTGGAAAGTCTCATTTAAAAGAATCCGAAAGTTTTGATTGGCTATTGAGTCGGGTCAAAAAAAAAATCCGGGTCAAAATCTCACTAATAACCCGATCCGATTGGCTTTGAGCAAATTTGTACTTCAAAAATGTTAAGTAGATTATACCTATGCGTCTCGTTCTATAAAACATACTCTCTATCTTTTTGCTTTTAAACCTTTTGACCAATACCAATTTCATATTATGGAGATAATCAAATAAACTAAACTTAACTACTACATAAGAAATAAAATTATTTAATCATATGAAAACAACATATATATTGCTAAATGTAAGAGAAAGTAAGAGATAAAATATGATAAAAAAACTAACCACATAATGGTTTCACAATTTTCGCCAATATCTTAAACAGACCAAACAAATTAGTAGTAGAATTAACATTAACAACAAAAAGTCCAAAGAAAAAAAAACGAAAAGACAGCACCAATTGTAAATATCTCTCAATAGTCAATACCATAATATTAAAGACTAAGCAAAAGAAAAAAAAAAAGATGTTACCTTCTTACATTTTCTAAGTCCCTTTTACTGGCATTTCTTATAAACTGGGAACTTCTTCTCCTTCTTTCACAATTTTCTCCTAAGTCGTTTACCTTTTATTAAACTTCAAGGTCTGGCTCTCTTGTTACTGCAACTTGGGCATTTGTAATGCTTGATGTGTTCTGCTTTTGCAGGTGTTATCTTCACACATTTTCCATGGAACCATTTCTCACAGGCGTCGCAGCAAATCCAGAACTCATCTGTACCGTAGTTGTCTCCACAAGCGCCACAAACCGCACCTTGTTCATCGTCCTCTTCCTCGTCTTCACTCTCATCATCTTCTTCTTTTGGCGGTGGAGATGACATCTTTGCAACCTTTGTGAGAGATTCGGATTGGCGAGACTGCTTGTGAGTAATTTCAAAGAGGTAACAAGTTAGCAGAGAGTTACAGAGAGAGATATTGATAAATATGGCGAAACAGAAGAGATACCTTGAGGCCACTAGGTTTGCTTTTGCTATTGTTGTTGTTAACAGATAGATCCTTGGACTGCTTTGCATTGCTGCCACTCACAACTTCGAAAATGGTTGGCAGCTCATTAATCATCTGGAACAGTCTCTTCCTGAAAAAGAATCGGTCCATTGCATAAGCTTAAAGGCAAGTAATAGCTAAATTGTTTCAACAAACTTAATTCCAGAGGAGAATTTGTTGAGATCCAAATCAGTAAAGTTCATTTATTCAATCCACCAAAAGAACTACACATTAAGACACTTTGATTCGCGACCAAAGACTAAAACCAAGAAAAATCCAGAATCGCCAACTCAGTCTGCTCAAACTTCCTATCAATATACAAATTCAGAATCACCAACTAATTCTGCTCAAACTGTTTAACCTGTCAGCTACCAGTATCAGCTAATGGATTCAATGATCGCTGCTGCAACATCGGTACAATCCAGTACAAACTACCTAGGCTAATTACAGTGATCCTGGACTAGACTAACACAAGAAATACTAATCAGAATCAGAGGCACATATCACATCTATTGACCTATATCTTATATATATCTCAATAACATTGATCAAGTTAAGTGTTCTCTATTCACTTCAATTCTGTCTCATGAAGCAAAGGATAGAAACTGGGAACCACTTACAAAAAGAGTTTAACAGAAACCGACCCTTTGAATAAGATCCCGTGAGTTAAAAAAATCCACACAGAGATTGTTGATATCAGGCACAAAGACAAAACTCTAGAATGATCATTATAACCTTACCACACATAAGCACCCGCAATATTTTCATATATGAGACGCAACACTCAAAAAGACCCGAAGTTAAGAAGGAACATTACCTCTCGTTCTTACCAAATCCGAAACGTGCACCAAAGTAAAATGCAACAGAAAGCAGCCATGAATCACTGTGAACCGCGACCAAAGACACCCAATCCTTTTCTTGCATTCCATCTCTTGCGAAGTTAATGCCCAAAGCTGGTTCAGGAAGCTCAGGAGGAACTTCCTCAACGGGTAGATTAACCTCCCATGTCTCATTTGGAAGTCCATAGAGACACAAATTCTCCTTCTCTACATAAACAAGTATAAAACACCTTAAAGAAAAACCACACAGAGGACTAACTAACACAATCTTTAACCAACACAATCAACAAACAAATCCTCCAAAAAGCTTACTTTGAAGCTAAACAAGACTAATTTAACAGTTGTGAAGAAATAACTCACCAGGATCACACGTTTGGTAAAACTTCACCATATCTGCATAAACAAAACACAAACCCAGAATCGTCAAACCTCACAGAAAAAAAAAAGTTTTTCTTTTTCTTTTTGTTTCTCACGAAAGATGAAAAACCCAAATGCAATAAATCTGTAACTCTATAGATACTTATCATTCTGATTCAAAAGTGAGAAACAAATTAAGCTAAAATCGGACCAAGAAGACCAAAAAACTCACCATTTGTGAGAGCTTTAATAAGACCAGCTCGTCGACCTCTGAAGTCGCTAAAGACCTCTTCAACAGTACGAGGTATTGGATGAGTGATTCCCTCCATTTCACAGACGATGTCACCGGAGAATGAACAGAATCGCCGGAGAATATGAGTATTCCGGTCAAAATCAAAATCTGAGACGAAACAAAAAAAAAAACCCAGAAGGAAAAATATTCACTTTGGGTTTCGGATTTGGGGAAATGAAATTTGTAAATCCCTGAAAGAGAGATTTTTTAATTTGGGGAAAATTGAGAAAAGAAAAATAGACAAAGGAGCTAGAAACCCTAAAACGATAAAACAAAAGGGATCGATCAAAGATAAATTTTGGGGCTGAGAAGTAATAATATTATTATAAAGACAACATTGTGTATTTTATTATTTATCTATTAATAATTAAAGACAACATTGTGTAGTTTTTTGTTTATGTAATAATATACAATTTATTTATTAATTCCGATCTACATACCCTACTTTTGTTCGAGCTACTTTTTTTTTTTTGTCGTCTGAATTTTATTAAGAACCCAAGGTAGAATACCAGTTGAAATACAAACGTCGTCTTATAGATTTCCCGAATTTTACATTTATTTTAGTTTTTGGTCAAGACATTTATTTTAGTTTTAAATATTGAATATTCTGTGTTTTTAGAAGTGGACAAAAAAACATGTTGAGATATCCAAATTAATCGATACTTTGGTTTTTGTTTTCAGTTTTTGGCTTCTAATAAAGTTTAAACCGAATCTAAACCATAAAGAAAAGAAAAAAAAGAGCATTAAATTGATTTTATAAACATGACCTTAAAAGTTAAAACCATTCAGGCCCAGTTTGTATTGTACTGAAATAGTATGTCTGGCCCATTAAAGAATAGTGGCCCATTAGTGGGCTTTTGTAGGGGAAATAAGATTTGAAGTTTTGAACTTTTTTCTTTTTGGTCACCATTTGAAGTTTTGAACTATCATCATGTATACGACGTATAAACGTATCTTTATTCTTCACATTATACCGGAAATAGATGTTAGCATTTCTAAACAAGATAGATTCTTGCTCAATAAGAGCTTATTGAAAGAGATATATAAAACCGAAAATGCAATAGCTCATTAAGAGCTTTATTATGCAAAGAAACTAAAGAGAGGAAGATTACTTTGTTGTCACCAAGAATACAATGATTCAATTGATACTTTCATAAAGATGAGAAGGAGAGTTGTTTTGAGACAACTCTCAAAGTTAACATCAAAGTTCTCATTACATGACTATATATATGAGTGATGAGTCACTATCTTGCTAAGAACCCTAGTTACATGGACCATTACATGGACTTTTGGACTACACATAAGACACTATATTGGGCTTCATATGGATCCTTTAATAATAGATGGTTCTGAAAGTTACAATTCTTAAAAGAGAAAGAAGGAAAAACGAAAAACATTTTATCTTTCATCACTGAAAAATAAAAAATAAAATCAAATATTTGTATTTTAGTTTGTTTCAAGATAAGAAAAGAAGGGAATAAAAAAAAAAGATAAGAAAACGGACAGTATTTAATTATTTATACGATTTGTTTGGTACTTTGGTTTGAATAGTTTTTGCGTTTTGTACGTCGTACTAGTCAGTCTACTAGATAGGGAACACATTAGCACAACTAAAATCTAGTTTGTCATGGAATAATAATAATGTGGTATAAATATAAAACTATAATGTAATCTAAGAACTTACTATAGATAATTAATACACATCATTTAAATAATCAAATAAAACATGCAAATACGGTTAGGTAAACCGGTTAGAAATGTAAGTTTATTTTATTTATTTTTGTCAACGAAAGGTAAAATTTAAAATTTCTATTTTGCTAATGGATTTGCCACATATATTATTTAAAATTGTTATAAGGTCTAAGAAGACTATTATGAGTTAAAGCTTTAGAATTTTTTTTTTCATTAAGAATTTAAGATATAGGATAATGATTTTTTACAATATACAACTATCCATTCTTAAAAATCACGGGCTTACCAAATATTGCACGTCCTACGTTTATTTTCTTTTTTTTGTCAAACCCTAAGTCTTAATTAACTTTTTTTTTTTTTGATAGGAATGTGAATATCATATTAATGAAAGTTGAGGTTGTACAAAAAAGCTTAACCAAACGATTGTAATCTTGCCAAAAAAAGTTAAAAAACAAGAGATACAAGGAGAGTTGAGTGTCAGTCAACAGGTGCTACCGGATCCACAAAAGCATTAGACTTCTAAAAGCCTTCCTGTTTCTGCGAGCGGTGATAGTGTTTCTAATTTCCCTATCGATGGCTTTGAAGGTTGCCAAAGGCGAGAGGGATGTGCCGTTGTGTAACAAGTTGTTTCTTTGCTTCCAAACATGGTAAACAATTGCCTGAGCAACTAATTTTCGAAGTAGTGGAGGAGCAGAGTCTGTTTTCATGGCTGTCCAAGCAAGAAGAGAATTCCAAGATATGAAGATGCAAGTCTTAATTAACTTACGAAGACAAAAACTAGCTAGCGTCTTTTTTTTATATCTATCTAATAATCAGTGGTTGAATTATTATCAAGAGTTAGTGGATTTTATAATCTATAAGTCGCACTATCAGGTAATTAACATATTGGATCTAATGTAAATGACAATGCCAAATGAATTCTAATTAAAAAGTAATAAATAAACGTCAGAAAATATATTTTTTAAAATATATTTATGAAATTTAGAAATGGAAGGATCGGAAGACCAAATATCATTAGGTTGGATTTGATAATGTTACCATTGTTAAACGATTGTGATTTAGTTAGTGTTTGTTTTTAGTCTGGCTTCGGTTAGGGTTCTTACATAAAAATCTAATCCGATAAGTTTGTTTCTTCTTTGGTTTCTTTGAGAACTTCTAATACCGATTAGTCATATATCACAATGATTTTTTTTTTTGTGGATATTTAGGATATAGCTTAAAGAAATAAACATTAACACAAGAAAAAAAAAACTTCTTAATTGACTATATATGTTGAGAATCAGTTCCATTACATAAACTCGCAGTAATCAATCATTGTCTATCGCTATATCAATATATAACGAGTATGAAAATATGGCAAAGCAGCATTAATAATTATTGTAATTGATAATAATCATGATCTAGTTAAATTACTTAAAAGGAATATTCGTATAATGATCTCTGTTTCCATCTGGTACTATTGGATTCCACATGTCCCACAAAGCATTGTTTGGAATCGTTCCTGCGGGAATCATGTTCATTGCTAACGCCGCTTGCGTTTGAGGCGTTAGCGCTGTTGCGGTAGTCGCCGCCACCAATTGTAACGCGTTTGCGTTAGCATTTTGTTGTTGAGTATGATGAAACTGTTGAGCAATTTGAAAGTATTGGTGATTGATGTTACCTCCATCTGATATTTGGTAGTTAACTAGTCTTTGAAGATCGTCAACAATGGCGGTTTCATCATCGTCTTGATTACTCGTAGAGATTATCGATGTGTTGTTGCTTGTGCCATAAGACATTGGACGATATATGTTTTGATTGGCTAAAGCTATGGTAACGTCAGAGTTACTGTTTGTGGTTGTTGTTGTGGTGCTGCCGTCGCCGGAATATTCGGTGGAGAGCTTCTCAAGATTGTTTATGTTGTTGTTGTTAAGGTTGTTGTCGGAATGATTAGAGGAGGATGAATGGTGTTGTTGTTGTCTTAAGGCTAAACGGGATGATGATGATGAGTTATGGTTATGATGTCTTGTGGAGAGAGAACGTGGTACCGATGGATGATCTTCTACTCCGGGCCTTTTGTACACTCGGCATAATGATATTTCAGCCTATAATTATACATTAACACATTGATTAGAGACTTGATACATATATCAAATTGTCATATAGACTAACAATATCACATGAAACTATGTAAAGTTAGCATTAGATAAAAAAAAAGAAAAGATAGCACGTTTAGAAGAAATTTAGACTACTATCATATGCGTACCAATGTATAATTAAGATGATTATATTTATTTATTTCTATATCTTTAATTGTGTAATTTTAGTTTTATTAGTACAAGTGAATGTGCAATACATACACATAGATTGGTAGACTTAATTATGTTAACCCTGTTGTTTTAGCTGTCTTATGCATACATCTTATACATAGAAACTTTATAAATTTATGGTTTCAAATGGTGACGACACATAAGTCGAAAGATCCCAAAAATGTATTTCTCTATCCATTGTCATTTTCCGTATATATAATAATTTTTCGGTCTACTCCATAAACCGTTATCATTCATAACTTCTATATAGATTTTCAATTTTCACATTTAGATATGTTGGTATAATTTATATATGCCAAATTATTAGAAAAAATATTGGGTAACTTAAATAGAAGACATGAATTAATGTGAGAAAGAGCAGCAACATTCATGTGATAAATTGTAAGAAAAACTAACTATGCCTCTGCAGAATTAAGGTATATGAATGTCGAGTGTGATACTAGTGTGTGCATATATGTGTATGCATCTATCTATTAATGTATTCTACTATAACATATGGGCCATGTCTAGCAATTTAAAGAGTTCACGCATATGACATGAACATTTTTCTGGATTTAAGCGCAAACGCCGCCTGACATTTAGTCCATTCACAAGTATTTTTGATCTTATCGAATCAATTCCAACATAAATAAATAAACTAATCAAATTCAAAAATAAAATTTAAAAGTTCAAATGGTCTAGGGATTAAATTCAATTTTGAAGGCCTCACCACCTAGCTAGGGTTATATCTATGTACATATGTATAGGATATATAGAGAGTTAAGTGAATTTATACCTTTTGGTATTTCTCGGTTTCATGGTGAGGAAGACGATACTCGTTCATGATCCAACTAGTACGAGTGCCTTTAGGGGCTTTACCGGAGTAGAAAACTAGGGTTTTCTTTAATCCGATTGGTCGAGAAGTCTCCGATCTGATCATCCGATCAGCTCCGGTGGCTTTCCAATATCCTGAAGTCGTTACTCGGTTTGGTCTATCTCCATTTCTATATTTCCGATCTCTTGGCACATAGAAGTACCACTCTTTCTCTCCTATAGCCGCCATAGCTACATACACACATATATATCATTAAACATATATAAGCTAATTATGAAAACATACACATATCTATATATCTATATATATTATGATAGATTTGAAAGGCTTCTTAATTTAGGTTAATTTAAGAAAGAGGGAGAAGTGTTTAAAGATGTTGAGAAACATAGAAGATCGGCGAAGTAATAATCCATAAGGAGGTTACATATATAGGTTAAAAAAAGAAATAGAGAGAGAGAAAGTGATAAGAGAGAAGGAAGATCTTAACATATGTATAGAAATTAATAATTTCCAAATAGTTTGAAATGGTATATGTGTATATATGTGTGTGTGTGTGTGTGGGTGTTGGTGTGGGTGTGAGTGTGTCTGTGTTTATGTGAATGTATATTTACCAGGAAGTTCCCAAGGATCATAGCGATAAAGATCGAGGAAAGTGATGAGTTCTACATTGAAGCGTTTTCCTTCAACTTTTCGGCGAAGGTAAAACTCTATGAGTTCTTCTTCGGTAGGATGGAATCTGAATCCGGGCATGACCATGTCATGATCATGATCATCAGCTTCATCATCATTTTGGACATGACTCTCTTGGCCGCCTCTGTGATCATCGTCTTCTATACCTTTTTCGTTATTGTTGACTTGGTTACTCATGGGAATGATGCTTGTTGTGGAGGATACAATTGCCATATATATAAAAAGAGACTATATATGTATATGTGTATGCATGTGGATTAAGATGATATGATGATGAAAAGAGATTAAGGGTTTGTTTGGTTTTTATACTAACAAGGGAAGGGAAAAAGAGAGATGAAATTGAGTGGTGTTGAGTAGAGATAAGAGGAGGAGAAGAAGAAGGGACGACTATATAGGAATGAAACGTCATCGTTTTGGGGAGTTGAGACCAAACTAGAATAAGACAAAGAGAGAGAAGAAGAGAGTTAAGGAGGAGACAAAGACTTGTCAAATTGAGGACAGGGTGTCCACGGTTTTGTTTTCTTAGCCGTGCCTTTGGACCTTTCTCCCACTCTCCATTTCTAGTTTTTTTCATCAAAAAGATAAATATCCATCTACTAGCTAGTTTTACAAATCTTATATATATATTGATATTTTAAAAAAATTATCTTAATTTTTTTTCTACATACTATGGTTTTAAATATTGAATGATTATTGGTTTTTAACACAAAAGAAAACGAATATTGATATCTTTTAATTTATTGGAAAATTAAATATTATTTCTTATAAACGGAAAATATTTAAACATAACTAATTGGCATTTTTAAAAATGGGTGTCATAGTTACTAGCTCAATTCTACTTGAAAAAAATAATTAACGTTTTAAACGTAATATTATCAACAGTTGATTTGGACATAGATGAAATTAAGTTATGGACAGAAAGTCTAAAATTATCAATTCAAAATAAAAGATTTTATAGTTTTCTCCGCACATGCACCATTGCACGTTAAAAATTCATTAATTTTCGTTAGGTATATGATTGGTATTTTATAAAGACAATCTAAACTTTAGAGAATAACAAATTAAGTTGATTCATGTATACTTTATGGGTAAATAGTCTATATTTTTGGATCCAATCCATTCCTATAAATTGCGAAAATGTAACTAATCTAATCCTCCGGATCAAGGCATAGCGATAAAGGATCCATAAATAATTCATTGTTATACTTATATGTGGACTAATTGAATATCGGATATTCTTAAAATAATGTTAAAATTTTGGATTATTGTAGTTATTTTATTCATTGATTGAGCCAAAGAATTCTGATTGGTGGCCTATATTACTATTTAAATAATAATATCACGTATCTTACTATGTCACTCGTCATAAATATATTTACGTGTTTTTCATATGCTTCAACTTCCCGAACGTTCTCTTATTGTTTCACAATATTTTCTTTATGATATATTTGGCCCACCATATCTTCATTACATGATATTATTTCTACAATTATGAATGCAAAACAAACTGACCATGATTTTGCCAACGCTCTCCATGTTCCTATGACTTAGTAAGAAGCTGAACTTACAGTACATATGTTAGAATTTAGATACCCGCCAGTTCTTCAGAAATTGTATTACTATATATAGATACAATATATTATATAGTTATATGTATCTAGATATATGTATAACTGTTCCATTTTATTGGCAATTCAATAAATTATATACTAAGATCTATATATACAAAATTATAAACATCGTAACGACATTAGCATATCTAGCTGAGCTAAAAACTCTAGTCAAACTGTAATATATTTAGTTCAACATGGAAAGATGATAAAATCTTTTAAGTACAAATTTTAATACTTAAAAGTTTAATATGGAAAAATGAATTCAAAGTATCAACGTAAATGAGATAATGAATGAAAGTGAGGTGGTAGTGGGGCTTCTACGAAACGAGAGTGGGGTTTTTAGAAACCTTACTCTACGTTTTAATGACTTCATATTTTATATTTTTAATATTCTCAAATGTTTCAATTCAAAGGAAATCCGTGAATGCTTGTATCTCATTCACAACAAATTTCATTGGATTGACCTCAGTGTAAACAGACATTTTTCTATATGGACGTCGTCGCGTACTAGAAAACTTATGAAACGTAGAAAAAGTAAACAATTCATTTTTTGATAACTAAGTACACAATTCAACAACCATTAAAGCATTGTGATATCAGAAAATGAACTTTTTTTTTTGTTGTTAATTTGAATCTTCGCAAAGAAAATTATCTAGTTAAAGTGAATTTTTTATATGTTTAAACATTACAATTTATAATATTTTAAATACGAACTACAAAATCATGGTACTCACTACTCAAATAGGAAATCAATAAATATATATATATTATACACATGTTTCAAAAATTATTATACCAGTTTAATGTATGTATAGTTTTTGGATATACATTTATATGAACTAAACTGGTATAATATATTAGTTTCAAAGTTTAAGGTTTTCATTAAAAAAAAAACAATATAGGTATAAAAGGATATATTATGTATGACATGGAGTCATAGGCATGGACCCTTTGAATATTGATATCAGTAAATATATAAAATGGGGATCGAAATTAGGAATCAAATGTATATGAGAGTTTGAAAATAGATTAAGCTAATGCAATTAATGCAAACGAGTCTTCCATCGAATTGGCTTTTAGCTAGGGGTAGCAAGTAGGGTGGCGAGGATTATATAATGTGCCTTCTAGAAGATTAAATTTATCTTTTTTTCTAAACCCACGAACTCGAAATTTCAGTAAAATTTGGTTTTTGGAATTGTAAAAAGTTAAAATTTTAATTTTAATTCGAAATAACATGTATTTCATTATTTTATGGTTATATATGCATATATTATTAACTTATTTCGTCGTTTGATTATTATATACATTTCACATGTGTTTGTCTTAGTGAAAGTTTTAATTATTATAAAATAATTTACAAATATAGGAAAGCGATTAATTTAAAAATTTTAGAATCTTCAAGTTTTAATTAATGTGTGGTTGGAAAAAAAATTACGCCATTACTTTTGTGCTTTAGCAATTGATTAAACCAAATTGTAAAGATTATGCGTCTGGTAATTGTTGTACCATACTCTGTAAACTTTGGGTTGTACTCTTCATTTTTCTTGCTGCTAAAAAACAAACAACACCTAAAGCCTGTAAAATCCTAATTTTGCTTTAAACCAAAATAAAAAGGAAAGAAATAAAATGTGGTAATAAGATATAGATATATATATATATATATATATATATATATATATATTTTTTTTTTTCTTCATATATATATATATATATATATATAGTTATAGAAGTGTTTTTTGTTAAAATATATAGTTATATAAGTTGTGAGTTTTAGATGGGGCACACTTATACACTTGAAACTGATTGGAAAACAAATATTATAAAAGTGGTTAATAGCTGTAAAAAATTCCTACCAATCACACTTGCTTAAATCAATTATAATGACACGAGGAAAAGATTCAAGCGGGTTCGAGAACAAGAATTTAAGGATTTGAAAGAGGTTTAAGAAAGATGATGCTAGAATTGGTTAACTAATACAAACCCTAAAAGTCTTATGCGATCACTATCAAAAGTCTTGTCCTAACTAAAATAACACTCTTAACCAATAATCGATTCGTTTTTCCCAGAATAGAATTTATTTGGATTTGGTTACCCATCATTACAATTTCATTGGTCATCAGTTTTTGTAGTTAGGTGATTTTAGTTTACTTTTACAAGTTATAATTGAACTTTAGTATTTCATTATTCCACCAACTTTATTATTATACTAGAATAATAGTCACACTCTTATAATTATTGACCCTTCTTTTTCGCATAATTTAAATATATTTCAGATTTTTTGGGATGTATCTAGATTCCAATGACATGCATGGACCGATTTTTTTAATAAAAATATATGCCCCCCAAATCAAGATTCGGATCGTATCTTTCACATTCTTGTGTGCTAAATTTTCGATAACTTTTAACATAATTTTGATTTGGTTAACCAACAACACTATCTCATTTCTCATCAAATTATGTACTTATATAATATAATTTATAATAATAAAATAATTTGGATCTTTTACTTACCAAAAAAAAAAATAACTTGGATCTTTTATTATATACTTTATAATTATAATCCACCAACACATCATTCTTAAATTAATATACTTTATTATTATTCTAACTTTATTATTGACCCTGATCACAATTATTTATTAACGATATATTAGGTTTGTATCGAGTATCCTTCACTTTCTTGTGTCTCTTACTAGAAACTTTTTTTTTGGGGGAGAATTCCTTACTAGATTAATGTTGTAGACTTGTAGTTAAACAGACATTTTTAACTTTCAATAAAAATAGTTAATATTTAGCTTTTGAACAATGACTAATATTACTATTAATATATATATTTATAAGAAGTCTATTTTTCCTTGTGATTGGTTATTTTGGTCCTGATCTCACGTAGTCGGAAAATATCTAGAACAGTAACTGATTTTTCTTCATAATTCGCCAACTGCTTCTTCACAGGTGTTTAGATGAAGTTATTTGATGCTCAGTAAAATCACCAAAGAGCCTCTACAAATATGTACACTATTTATTGTGAAAAACGAGCAAAGTAAAATCATATTATTTAGATTATATGTTAGAAGATTATGGTTGGAGTTCAAATATTTTCATGAGTTACTATTGATTTAAGTTTGCTAAGACTCTTGTTGATAGAAAGTTTCTGTAAGGTTTTAATCATAATTAAAACAAAATATAGTTAATCATAATCTAAAAATGGATTTAGTTATATATTAATTTTAAATTTAATCATGCTGTATTTACATTTAAGTTTTAAATTGTATTATAATTGCTTTTTTTTTAGTTATCAAACTCAACTGTTGTAAGAAGAAAAAATTCACTAAATACATGATATTGACTCTTCTTTAGGGTAGAAATATGTCTATTTTAATTTTCTGAAGTATGAATGTCAATATAAGATCGTGTAAATTATACAAACAATCCTGTCTTGGGAGCCACAGGCATTTCGTGGACTTGGCCTTCTTGGCGGTTGTCAACCCTTTCTTTTGGCTCTTTTTGCATTTACTCAATTGTTTGTATTTTTATGTATTAATTAATATCTTACATATATGTCTCATTTCACTTTCATATTTTTTGCATATCCCACATTTTGGTTTCCATATCCAAAACTAAATATCTCTCTATGAGTTATGAATAGTTACGTCACATACAAGAATTACCTATTCGTCTAACTGATTTTGAAAGTTTCATAAATGAGTCATTTAAACTGACGAAATGCTTCCTTAAATGCTCAAGTGAAAGAATTTACAAGATAATAATAATTTTACAGCCACACAAAAAAAGAAATCAATATTCTACATTTTAAGAAAAGAGAAAAAAGAAATATAAATGTGAGCTATAGGTGACGCCAACGTCTTATATCATGATGAGCCGGCCTATGAATACAAAGGCATATCGTGCATGATTGATAAGATATTTGCAAGTTGTTAGAAAATGATAGGAGGAAAAGTAAAATTAAGGTATAACTGGACATAGAAATTCAAGGATAATATAATTATATAAACTGTTTTCAAGCTGATAAAATATCATTGGAGCTAAGAAAATGTGGTGAAAATTGTTTCCTTACTTTTCCATTAACCAAGCTCCAAAAGTATGTTTTTGTTCTTACAATAAAGATAAAAATTTCCTCTCTATTCTTCTTATTTTAATTCTTTTTCATTTCTTTTTCAAAATTCATTTTCATTTTTATTCTATATATCAATACTACAACACGAGTCAAAGGCAATATTAATATAATCCAAGCTGATCCAGACTTATATACACGGGATATTAATCTGTGGACTGCGGTATCAATCAGTTGAAATAGTGCTAAAATCCTACAAGATAATTAAACTGTGTATAACCACTAATGTTTTTGTGTGGCAAATGCCCAAATCCATGAAAATTAAGGAATTTGTCACAAGAAGGTTTATATGATATTAGCTTCGTGGGAAAATCGATCTCTAGTAGCAATCTGTGACAAATTTGCTACGAATTACCATGGATAATCCCTAACATTGATATGGATCGTCACAAAAGTTTTATGATAAATTTGTCACAATATAATATTTAATGACAGTACGATGATGAATAATGATAACATCTCTTGACTGAACTCTTAAAGTGATAATTCACATTGTATGCCACAATGGTACAACACTATTCCCTTTTTCAACTGTTATATTAGTTAGGTTGGTATTTCTTGTAAACAGTAAATACAGTTATGTTTTACTTAAATTAGGACATGTTGATGTATATTTATTTTTGTGTTATATATTCTAAGTTTTAACGATTGACGAAAATATAACTTTGGGCCTCAAAAACAAACAAATGTGCTGATTATGATTAACATGTTGTCAAATGAACAGTAATATGACCCAATAGTAAAATAATAGAAATCTTTTAGTAGATTAATGTTTTTGGCTTTTTGCAAGAGAGACTAACTGGTTTTAATACGTTAAACATGATTTTAGTAAATAATGAAACTTAATTGTGGTAATTATAAATTGTAAGAAACAAAAACTTGAAGATTTTATGAAATGATATAAATTTTAAATTAAATAATTATTTCACGTTGAAACGATATATTAAAATGTATGAAAGTGAAAAATGGTATGGCAAGCAATAAATAAATAAACCAAAAAATGGTTTTTTTAGGGATGGCTATAGAAGAAAACCGACCAAATTGCATGGAAGAATAAGACCGACGTACAATTTTATGTTTATCTTGTGTGTGTGTGTGTGTTGTATGGACCGCCCAGCCAATAATGCAGCCACAAGTTGATCGCAGAATGATTTGTCTTCATTTACACAAAATTACAAAATTTAACTTTTATTTTAATTTTAATTGTGGGGACAAAACTTAATGCATGAAAATGACATATGTCGCATCTCTTCTACGATCCATTCCTTCAAAATAAAAATACTTTTGATAGTTAACGATATTTTCATTTATATAGAGAATCTTCATGTGCTCAAAAATTTGTTTGGACCGACCAGGCAGCATGACCTCGTGGAGATCCGAGAGCTAAGTCCATAATAAAAATTTTGAACGTTAGAGTTTGCGATAAAATAAATGTTCGTATCTATATATATAAATTCGATAGAATTGATGAAATGTATTTTGTTGTATCACTTTTTGTTGCGTGTAACATACCAAACTATTTAAGAAATGTAGTGATTATTGATTATTCTCTTCTGATTACATATGTAAATCTTTAAGAAATGTTCGTCATATGATAGTATTTGAAAAAACGTTATGTTGGACAAAAAAATTGAAATCTTCTATAAAATTGTTTTCTCTCAAATATTTTACTAAAGTCTAGCTACAGAATAAATCCTTTCTCTGTTTATTAAACTCTCACTTGCTGTTTATCTTTAAGATTATACTCGGGCTTTGTTGAAAAGAAAAAAGTACACCCAATCATGTTATATACAAAAATTCACATATAAACTGTATCCAATTGATCATGCAGTTGTAGTAAAGAATAAAAAACTATAGTCCAATGGTTTGGTGATGTCAAATCATACATATAAAAGTAGGGTTTCACTCTCCCATGATTGGTCCACTTGGCATTTTTATTTTTAAAATATAATATTTATTTTTAATTAAACTTAAAATATAAAACATTTAATCATATACATTAATCCACACTTTAAATCCACACTTTACTACTCAATTGTAACTGAAATTACATAATTGTGAATTGATTATTTTTTTCTCTATTCATTGTCATTTAAACACACTATAATTATAATTGTAACTCCTATAATCTAATTAGTTTAGAATTGTAACTTCCATTACTTATTTTCCTATAAATAACCATTCTCACATCCTCCTCCACTATGTCTCAAATCCTAAATATTCTCTTTGTTTTGTTTATGTTTTTACATGGGTTGAAAACTCAATTAAGATATCATTGTAAGAGTTTCAATATGTGTTTTGTTTAAAATATATCTTAAATTCTTTTCAGTTTTATTTCTTCTTTGTTTCTATGTACTTCGTCCTTCATTCTTTGTATTTTTATAATATTTTTTAATTTAAAATTACATATGCATAATATAATTTTGATGACTATGACAAAAGTTACCTAATTGATGCAGATTCAAAAATATTAATTCGGACCATCGCAAAATAAGGGAATCAAGCTAAAGAAACTATCTCCATTTTTTTATTTTTGATGTTTGATTATTTCTTACATATTCATGTATATTTATTTTATTTTTAAAAGTATGCAATGTTTTAACGAAATAAGTTTTTGTAATACAATTATCAAATTTATTTTCCTTAACTCTCTCTTACCTCCAAAAAAATTGTACTACATATTTTTAGTATACTTATCATTATATTTAGTTTTTTTGATTCAACATATTATTATATAAAAATCATTAAAAATTGTATTTAATTCAAATTTTGTAGTGTAAAAAGTTTCCTATATATAAAAAAAATTGATATTCTATTTCCAATCTAGCTTGTACTACAAATATGAAATCATTAGAATTAAACCTACCAATATAACTTAAATTAAGAGGAATATAAAAAGAGATTAAACAATGATAGTAATCTTTGGGATTTTTTTAAAGCTTTTGATTGCTTTTCATATGATTTTATAGGAAATATATTTAATTTGTTATTTACAAAATAATTTGGAAAATGTGAATCCTATAATTTATTTTTAATGTAACTCCTATAATTTTTTTTATAATTGTAACTTTTTAATATATGTTAGTTGTAACTTTTTAATATATGTATCGTTATATTTAGTTTTTGTGATCTAATAGATAATTATATAAAGATCGTTATAATATTTATTTTATTTAAAATTTGAGGTTTAAGGGTTTTTCTACAACAAGAAGAAATTTGTTAAAAACAATTTGGTCCTTAAAATTTTTTTAAAAAAGAAATCATATCTTTCAAGAAAATTAAATTTAGTTAGAATAAAAAATGAGACTGAAACCTAGCTATATTAAATAGAGTGAAATATAGGAAAAATAACTATAGTTAAAACAAAAATCATTTTATTAAATCCTATAAACCATTAGTATGAAATGTAGCACTAGAATTTAAATTTATGAGTGAAATTAAAAAAAAAAAGATAAGAAAATGAAGAAAGATAGAAGTTATCATTGAGATATTTTAAAATTAATATTTATATTGAAGTTCATATGATTTTTATAAGAAAACAAATTTAGTTTGTCTCTTACAAAATAATATGAATTTGAACTATTATATAGGAGTTTATATCAATAAATGAACAAATTATATCTGAGTTTATATCAACAATTTATTTTGTAAAAGTAATATATAATATATGTTTATTAATGTTTACATACATAAATAACAGTAAAGTAAAAACATCTAAAATATGAGCAACTGCAAAATATCAAATCTTAATAGCCTTTTTTTCAATCATACTTATATTGAAACAATTTATTTATAAAAAAATATTCCGCCGCGTAGCGCGGACTTTTATCTAGTTGTCAAGAACACGAGACTGAAAGTTCAATAACATAGAGAAGAAAATGAAGAGTATGAGCGTGACCTCATGGAAATGGATAAATGACGTAGGAAGATCTAATCAGACGATAGACAACAAGACAAGAGGCCCACCAGCACCGTCGGATTTA
The DNA here is from genome assembly GCA_019202805.1 of Arabidopsis suecica. Classification (NCBI taxonomy): domain Eukaryota; kingdom Viridiplantae; phylum Streptophyta; class Magnoliopsida; order Brassicales; family Brassicaceae; genus Arabidopsis; species Arabidopsis suecica. The sequence continues at coordinate 656,305 of CM032909.1, read as the reverse complement.
ATGACGATGGGGTTAATGAAAAAAATGCTTGACTCTCTGACTAGACGGACCCAGGACTCGACTCTGACAGTCCGTTGACTCTCTGACTTTAAAAGTAATTTTGATTACACATATCTACCAGACATGTGTTTTTTTCCCCATTTTTAATAACAACAAACCAACTTCTCGTTGAGTGTTTTATAATTCCTAAATTCATTTCAGCTCTAGAGTGTTCTTTTTCCAAGAATCACGCGGTAGGGGACCTTATAATCTTAGTTGTTTTCATAAGAATCGACACAAATACGTGTATATCTTCATAAATATCCTGAAGACACAAATAATATTAGACATACTATAAGACAAAAAAAAAGAGAGTAAGACTATTTTGCAATGGATCTACGATTTGATTTTGTTATCCAACAATATAAAAACAATCTTGTTCAATCCTAAATTCAGTTTTAAGAACTCATCTCTCGATTCAAAATGTTTGTTCCCATTGATGGTAAACAATCTAAAATTTTGAATGGAGCATCCATTAAGTTTGTTAGAACCAGTAAAGTGAAATAAATAGGAAGTACTATTAGGACATATAATGGTCGGAGAAGTCGGGCCATGAATTGTACTGAAATAAAAAGAAATGTCTCTTTGTAGGACAAAAAAGATTAAATGACAAGGTGGATATCTCGTGAATCTCTTCGTCTGTTTCTTCCGTTGACTTAATTTATTAATTATCACCAAAATAATTACACTCTCTCTTATTTTTGTACGTTTTTTCATAAATTTATTTCTGTAATGTTTCCATGTTCTTTTTGGATCTATTATTCTCTGTTTATCGTCACTTCTCTCGTACATCCATCTTCTGTTCTGTCATGATGATATATCTTCTTTATGTCTTACGTGTGTGTAACTTTTTCTATACACGTGTTTTTGTAGAAGTTTCTTATGTAAAGTCAATGTGTTCTAAACGACAATATTAAGCTTTGTCTGTGTATCTCTGGTATATATAGCTTGTATATATATTGATTCATGTATTTTTGTGTATTATTGAAATCTCTCACGGATCTCATTTTATCTTCTTATAAAGGTCAACGAGTCTTGGAAATAAATAATAGAAGCAAACGAAAACTGGATAATCAAGAATATAGTTTTGATTTTTTTTCTTTTTAAATGTACTTCTTCTGTAATGTTAAAAAGTTTAATAAACGTGAGTTGTATTTTTGAGAACGATCAATCACTTTTTAATTTATTTTCCGAAGTGATCGGAAATAGAGTTTCCCGGTTTATTGCAAGTACATACGGCTGAAACCAACCCAGTAAATCCAAAGATAAAATTGCCTCATTCTATAAATTTTTTAATCAAAATACGTATTACAAATGAAAAACTAGAGAGTACATTTAAACATTAACTATATGCTCGATCTTAGTGACTTAATCGCTCCACATAACCGTTCTTCATTGTTATTTCATTATGCTCAATCACTTTCTATAACTTTTTCTCACGCATGCAATTTTCTCACCTCTTTAAAATTTGCTTGAAAAATGAAGAGTCAATATTACGTTTTGATCATAGGAATTGTTAAATTGAATTTTTTAGGAAATCTACAAACAAAAGAAAAATAAATAAGGGTGGAGTGTAAGAACAGTAGCATGAGGAGGTGTTCTTTCGACGCTTTATATTCTTATATGAGATTCATTATAGAAATTCGTGTAGTTTATATGAAACTATTGGGAGATAGAGTACTTGAGTAGTTTGACCGAGATGGATGGTCGAGATGACAAATCCAAAATATAAAAATTAAGAAGATATAATTCTAAAAACTTAGTGATAAATGTTAATATCAAGTTTAGAAAATTTAACATTATCTTTAAATATATTATTTACATTTTTGTGTATCCTAATTTTATAAATTTAGATTGATCACATCTTAATATAAGAAAATGTATTTTGTAATATTATTTTTATGAGAATCTGTTATAATTCTTCCATAAAGCTTTCGTAATTTTATTATCGTCAAAGATCAGAAACAATTAAACATTTGGTGCTAAGGATCACGTTTGCTCAATATATTAGCTGTTTGATGTAAATGCAAGATTCATTTATTCTCATAACACAACTAATAGAAAAAACTGTATCGTTTTACACAAAGAAAAGAAAAAGGGATTTGTAACTAAATATATGTAGGGGTGTTATTGGTTTGTGATATAAATAGAGTTTTGATGACTTTAATAAAATCATAGAAAGTGAATAAGTGAATGATTTAGAAGAATTGTTAGAGAGTTTTCTATAGTCTTGTTGATTAGTTTTTCTATAATCTTGTAGAGTCTCCCAAACAATCTCAATATTTCAGCATACTTTCCATGACTTTATTTTGTAAAGAAAAGTGTTTAAAATCATAAACCAATAACACAATAATTGAATTCATTAACAATCATAGATTGTCATAGATTGTTTTGTTTTAGTTGAATAACACAAAACTTTTAATGACTTTATAAAACTCTTAATCCAATAACACAATATTCATTAAGATTTTAAATGACTTTTTACAAATCACAAACTAATAACACCAAACTTTAAGAGAGTTTAACAAAATCTTGATTGAATAACAACAGATTCTACACAACAATTAAAGTCATTAAAACTCTATTTAAATCACAAACCAATAACACCCCCGTAGTCTATAATCTTTTTAACCTATTTCCATACACAGGAGATACGTTTGGAATTGGGATTGTGAAGAAACATAGGTTAGTGGGCTTTTATAAGCTTGCAACAAGACCATGGGTCTCACTGGTTTAATTTTAGAGAAGTGAGAGGAACTGAAAAGAAAAAATAAATTAGATAAAAAGTTATTGTTAGAGGAAATGAGCAGAAAAATTCCCAACTACTAATTTTGAGTTAAATAATTCTTCCATGTTTTGAAGAATATACACTTATACAGAAGAATTACTTTTATTCCACTTTTCTTTTGACATGTTTTTTTTTATAACACATCTGAAAAGAATTTGTTTTCTACTATTTTCTTTTCTTCTAATCAACTAGTCAAGACCATGTATTAGTATATTTTTTCACCTGACACAGGCAATCATAAGTTCATAACAAGTATGCACTAATTTATTAAAATAAGAGAATAAAGCTAAAATGAATAAAGAGAGAATCAAACCCATGACGTCCTATGAGAAGGTGTACTTTAACCGCTTGAGATTGACATGCGAGACTTGAATTGTTATGAAGAACAAAAAATATATTATTTGGTGACGCCAACATCTTATATCATGATGAGCCGGCCTATGAATACAAAGGCATCGTGCATGATTGATAAGATATTTGCAAGTTGTTAGAAAATGATAGGAGGAAAAGTAAAATTAAGGTATGACTGGACTACACTTTGTGAGAATGTTTCATCACCTCTCATGGCGGAAAATTTGGTTTGTAGAGCTGCTATTATGGTGCGGTAAGAGCAGAAGTTAATAGCTTTTTGCTGGAATCTGATTGTCAAAAATTGGTTGGGACTACAAACTTCCGATCGGTTCTGCTGCAAGTGCATAGGATCATCTCAGACATCTTCATCAGTATTAGTCGTTTTTTCTACTTTTATTTGTCGTTTTATCCCTCGGTCAACTAATGTTGTGGCCGATTTTCTAGTTAAGCATTACCTTAGTTTGTACGGACAGAATATTTGTTGAGCAATATATCTACAGTAAAACCTCTATAAATTAATACATATAAATATGAGATAAATCGATAAATTAATAAGATAATAGCTTTTTTGAAAATCCCATGTAAATATATGGTCCCATCTATATCATAAATTAATAATTGTATAAACTTATCAATACATATATGTATATTTAACTTAATATATATATGATATAAATTTATATATTTTATATATGAATTACTATGATATATATTTAAAATATTATATGTAATATATTTAATGAAATATGACTCTATTATTCGAAAAAAGTTTGTGTTGATTTTTAAACTTAATAATTACTTTTGTACTTGTAATTGATTTTAAAAATATATTCCTTATAAAGAAAATTTTTTTTTTAGATAGAAATTTCTTAAAAAATTACAAAATTAGTAAAATCTCTCTATAAATTAATAATTATTAATTTATCGATAAAATAATACCTCTCTAAATTAATAAAATTTCATGGTCCCAACATTATTAATTTATAGAAGTTTTACTGTATTTGGAGTGCACAAAAAAAAAGGTATGACTGGACATACGAATATAGCGATCATATAATTATATAAACTATTTTCAAATTTTATCAAAAAAAAAAAAGTATAACTGTTTTGAAGCTGATAAAATATCCTTGGAGCTAAAAAGAAATGTGGTGAAAATTGCTCCAAAAGTATGTTTTTGTTCTCATTAACGATAGTTTTTTCCTCTCTATTCTTCTTATTTTAATTCATTTTCATTTTCTCCTTTTTTTAGTCTAAATCAACACGAGTCAGAGCCAATAATATTTTCTCTTCTTGTTCTTCTTCTCTCATTGACTACTCTCTTCGATTTCCTCATCTCTTTTATCTATAAATTCATCTTCTTGCTTAATGGAAATAATCAAGTTTCACAATCTCTTCACAAAGTTCCCGGGATGTTGTTCTTATAGATGTTCAAAGGTTTCAATCATTTTGAAGATGGTAAATGTTCTTGTTGTTCAAAAAAAAAAAAAATGTTCTTGTTGGGATTTTTGGTGGCGTCACCTTTAGACCAACAACATAAATGTTTCTAGATAAAAGTATATGTAATTGTATATTGTTTCTTTAGAGTTTTTATATGGTGATTTTAGAGCCGATTGAACATATGCTAATGTATAGATCTGGCAGCATAACCTCTCGGGTTGAGAGATTTGAGAGCTTAAGTCCATAATGAGAAATTATTAAACGGTAGAGATTGCGATATATCTCTTACTAATAAAAGAGTCTCATTGAGACTTCTCAATGTGTCCACATCAGCTTTCTTAAAACACTCTAAAATCATGCCACGTCAGCACGCTTAAGATGAATATATGTAAAATTAGGGGCCCTGAAATTAACGACAAAACTATTTCTATTTATGTAGTTGTGGGCTTAATTAATCAATAAGAAGAAGCCCATGTAAAATGATGTTAACGTAGCAACAACAGGGCTTCCTTTGTCTCCCACGTCAGCACAAAAGAAATCTCAGAAAGAACTTCTTCCGCTCCTGCTAAAGACGTTCTACTTTCTACAACAAAACCCATCGTCTCCCACAATGTCACGTTCTCTCTTTGGTTTCAAACTCCTCTCATCTCCTATTCATGGTATCACAGTCTTTCATTTATAAACACATATCCAAGTTATGGATTCAGTTTTTTTAATCCCACTTTAGTTCTTAATACAATTTGCAGATCCTAGAACGTTTTTTCGCAAGATAAATCTAATAGAGTATAGGTAAGACATTTTCCTTAATTCTCTTATTTCTCTTGATTAATCAGTGTCGATCAGGATCGAAGGTGGACATATGATCAAGAAGGTTAGGGTTTTGAAGGTTGACGGATGATCAAAGAGGTTTGGACACCGACCAAATCAAGAGAACTTTCAAAGGAGTGCATCTCGAGGTAAGTTTGACACGTGAATATGAAATGTATGGAAATGTGTTTTTTGCATATCTTTAACCTTGATTTTGTTCACTCGCCTGAAAAAACATCTATGTCAATAGGAACAATGGCGGTGAATATGCATATTGAAGGCAACATCAACACAATTTGGGATTAAGTAATCATCGAAGCATTTTTAAAATTGTAAGATTAGTTATCTTTTTCCACAAAAATCCGAGAGACCAAGGTGGTGTCTACTGATGAAAAGGTTTCATTTCTGTTTAGTTTTATATTTTTTTGGTCTTGCAGTTAAATCACCTTATTTCCCCAAATTAAATCATCCATGGCTCTTATACTCAAAATTACTTTCCCCCAATAAAGTGACTACAAGTAACTAATTTTCTATATCCATCACGATTTGTTTGTTTTCTTTTACTTTCTACATTTTGTGGTTCTTCCTGAAGAGCTCTATATCTGATCGGGGATAGTGATTTTGTGAGTTTCGATTTAGTTAGCAAGCCATATTTATACATTTTCGATATGTGCTTGTGCTTAGTGCATGGAACGTCTGTCTAAACAGAGGAGGGGAAAGAGGATAAGGAGCTTCCAAAGATTGAGGGTGTTAACGGCGAGGAAGGAGATTAGGCGTCGGAAAAGATTACAATACCAATGGCCAAATTAACCCAAGAACGAACTACAAATGGAAAGGATCCAATAGGGAGATGACAAAGGGTTATTTCATAGAGGAATGCTTGGGATAGTAAGAAAAGTCGGTAGATGGGTAAATTGCTTCCTGTAAATTGCCTCGCATATAATAGTTGAATCATTTAGTTATTCGTGAGTAATTAGTCTTCTCAAGTATGTGTTGGTTTGGTTTTTGTTTTCTATATGTCGTTCTTGATAATATGCATGGTGTCGCTATTAAGGCTAACATTGAGAGTAAAGAAAAATGAGAAAGCAAAGCTATTACTTAACATCTTCTTAAATAAGATTTTTGAAAGTTAAGTTATGGGTTGTAATATATAAAAAAAATGGTGCTATAAGTTTAAATTTTATAAAAAAAGATGTAGAGGCTTTCCACATATTAATAAAAGATTTATGAAAATTTTAAATATAAATCTCTTAAATAAAAAACATTTGAAGTAGTATTTTAATATATTTATAATCACATACTATAATGATAAACTAATAACAAAAGTTAATTTTTTGATAATACAAAATTATTAGTAACCACATACACCGGCACCGGGCGTAGCCCGGATTTTCCCCTAGTAATCGATAAAATTGATTAGTCAATTGATGAAATGTATTATGTTGTTATCACATGACAAAAAAAAAGAGACAAAGACGTAAAGAGAAAATAACACATTCAAACTAGTCCCAAAGATTAAAAAAAAAAATGGCCTAGAGAAAGAGAAAGTAATAGAATTCGAAAGCAGAGTTTGATCACAAAAAGAAAAATTAGAGGGAAACAGAGAAGGGAGGTTGGATGACGAACCAATCCCCTTCCGCCGTTTAGTCGCTTTCCATGCCACTCAGCTCTATTACTCCGCCACAGTTTCGGTGTTATTCACGTTCTTCATCCTGGCTGAACTCTGTTCTTTTGTTTCTAATATTTTCTGGGATATTATCGTTGAAAAACGACTTTGGGTTCTTGCTTTGCTTCTCTATGTAGCGGCTGTGATGCGTTACCTATTCCGCAACAACAAAGAGTACATGGAGGAGCTTGCGTATCAGCCATTACCACCTGTTTATCAGCCGGAAGATCTTAAGTCCATGTATAAATCCAATTCACTATCTAAGGTATAGTGAAGTTCAAACAAAGCTGCAGAGACAAATCCACAATTCTAGTGGGTAATAGACTAATAATTATTATAATTATCATCAATTGTTGTTTTAATTTCAACATATATTTCATAGTTTTGATATTACTTATGTAAAATTATATTTCACTAAGTTAGACAACCTACAATAGAGTCAAATTTTAATTTTATTTTTTATTGTAGTTTTTGCATATGTTTTACTTATTTTTAATCAATTTCTATTCTTTTTTTTTTTAATATAGAATAGCTATAACATATTGATAGAGTTACTAAAGAGTATTATTAAATATATAAAATCACTACAATTTATGTGGATTTTATATAATTAATAACTCATTTGAATATAATGATTAATAACCAATTAATATGGTAAGTTAGATATTATATCAATACAATTTTGAACTTATCTACACTAGGTGAAATGAAATAACTCAATTATGCAAATGATTTTTTTTTGACATCAAAATAAATTCATCCATTTAAGCTAGAAGCTAATAACTCTATCAATATGTTATAACTATTCTATATTCTTTTTATAAATTAAAAAAATATGCAAACAATATGCAAAACATATGCAAAAACTAAAAAAGAAAATTTAGCTTAAAAATTGACTCATTGTTGGTTGTCTACCTTTGAAGAATAGAGTCTTACATAAGTAATATCTAAACAACTATAAATATGAACTATATTCAAACTTGAATGTAAATAATAAAACGGTCTATTTCCCCACGAGAACTATCGCATCACGATAGATAGAGCCCAAAGTATGACCCCGATCTATATATCTCCGAAACAAAAGTTATATATCTATTTCTCCCCTAAACAAAAGTTCTGTATCTAAATCTCTCCGAATTAATAGTTTTAGATCTATTAATCCATATTTCTGGGTTTCACCGGTTTACTATTTACTTAACCGATTATTAAAAAACAAAACCCAATTAAACCAGAAAAAACCATATTTCTCTATTACATTATCTCTTTCATCTCTCTCAGACTCTCACGCCTTTCTCTCTCTCTCTCTCTTTTTTTTTCTCTCTCTCTTTTGCTTCATCTTTCATCTAAAATGGTGAGAATCATAAAACCCATTACGTATTCTCTCAGATTTCTCAAGGATTTTTGTTGAATTCTTAATTCTAATGCTTCTTCTTCTCAAAATTTATTCCTTTGACTTTTTCAGAAAATTATGATCTCCATGCCTTACGTGACTTATAGCCAATCACGAACAAAAACCCGACAGTTTGAATCAATTTTTCTTCTACTAATTGCTGCAATTTGACCGGAATCACCTGTAATTTAACCTCTATCAATCCTGACGACACCGGAAGAATTACTAAATTGGAGCTCATGAACAAAAAGTTGCCTTAATCTCTCAAGAAGCTAAGATTAGGGTTCTTAATCGGTCTCGGAACTTCATCAAAGACTCTATCTCTGTTTCAATTTTCAACTTGGTGAAACTACAAACTCTTGATTTGAGTTCTAATGATCTCTCCGGCAAAATCCCAAGAAGTATATCTCTACTAGCTTTGCAAAGTCTTGATCTTTCCTCCAATGGCTTCTAATTTCCTCCAATAAAACCAGATTTCTCAACTTTTTTTTGGTTTCTCTAACATAAAGAATCATGAGAACTTGCCCAGAAAATTAATCAATGTGAATGCATATAATTTTCGAATTTATGTTAAAAATTGATGTCTTTGTGTGTTTAGCGGTAATTGAAATCTGAGAATCATCGATTCCGAGTTTATCGAGTTTCACAGAGGAGAAGCTATACCATAAACCTTCGTAGACGAACTGTTCAATGGAGCAAATTGAAGTGCGATTGGTGGGGTTTCCTTCTCAGCCATGCCCGATCTTAATCACGGTGTGCAATTCTTTGGAGAAGAGAGAGATATTAAGAAAATCTGGTTTTCTCTGGTTTAATTGGGTTTTGTTTTTTAATAATCGGTCAAGTAAATAATAAACCGGCGAAACCCAGAAATGTGGATTAATAGATCTAAAACTATTAATTCAGAGAGATTTAGATACAGAACTTTTGTTTCGGGGAGAAATAAATATATAACTTTTGTTTCGGAGATATATAGATCGAGGTCATACTTTGGGCTCTATCTATCGTGATACGATAGTGTTCTCGTGGAGAAATAGACCGTTTTTCCAAATATATCATGTGTTCTGTGTTATTGTATCATTGATTTTTAAACTCTTGCCGAAATTACTGTTATTCATGCAATGATTTATACATATACACTAGTTGAAATCCAATGTAATCCGTTTTATTATTTATTATTGGATTCGAAAATCTGTTATGTATTTAACAGATTTGAAAAGAAAAATTATAAGATAGAAGAAGAACAAAATGCGAGGCCAAATTTTATTATTTCAGCATCTACATATTAGTTCGAAGATCTCTCAATATTCATGAATATGTGCACTAAAACCGTTTCTAAGCATCTCAACTATTTCTTATTATGCTGCAATATATTTTAAAGTCACATCCAAAAATGAAAAATTAACAAAGCAGAAAGAGGAATTACAAAGTGGGGATTTCAAATTAGTTTAAAAATCCAAGCAAAATATATAATGTATTATTGGATTATTGATCTATGTCGAAATAATGTATTATTCATTCAATGATTTCTAAATATATACCAGTTATTCAATGTAATATGTTTTTCTTTTCTTTTCAATGAAATATGTTTAATGGTTTATTATTTGATTTCAAAATCTACAATGGATTTGAAAGTAAAAGAAATACAAAGACTGAAATCGGAGAGTAATCTTTGTTATTTCAGAATCCACATGTATGATTCTAAACTATGTGAATATTCACGAACGCCATATGCACACCAAAACATTTGTAGGCATCACAAAATCTACGACATTATAAACATTTCTTATTTATGGTACTGCAATATATTGTGAAGTCACATCTGAAAACGAAAAAAAGAAGAAGGTATACGATAATAGGAATTATATTTGGGGGGAGGGGGTGGAATTGTTTGATTCATGATTTTAATTGGTTTAGAAAATTGGGTAATATTAGTGAATAGCCAAATAAAACACATAAATTAGGAAACTAGCAGAGAGAGAAAATTCTGTCGGAAAACAGCATGGACCCACCTTGTCTGAAGAGGTGAAATAACAAAACCATCCTCCGTTTGTTTTGAGATCTACAGTAGGCGACATTGTTTTGTGATATTTTTCAAAATAGCACGTAAGATCTAAATTTCACATGTTATATTTAACTAAAATACATGCTATTTAAAAAAATGTAGTGAATTTTTTTTTTAAAAAAACATTGTTACGGAAAAATTAAACTTGAATAGAATCTTTTTATAAAGAAATAACATGTGATCTTAATAAAAACCGTGAATTACTAGAAAATAAGAATCGTTTTTTAAAGAAATTACATGTGATCATAATAAAAAACGTGTATTACTAGAAAATAACATGATAGCGAAAGATATTAAACTGAATAGAGTGTTTTTTCAAGAAATAACATGTGATCTTAATAAAAACCTTGAATTACTAGAAAATAAGAATCTTTTTTTAAAGAAAATCACATGTGATCATAATAAAAAACGTGTATTACTATAAAATAACATGATAGAGAAAGATATTAAACTGAATAGAGTGTTTTTTCAAAAAATATCATGTGCTCTTTATAAATAACGTGTAATACCGGAAAATAATATGATAAAAAGAGATATATTATTCTATCACATGTAATTCGAGAAAAAAACATGTTATAAAGGGCATGTGTGTAATTACACAAGCTTTCCGACATCCAACAGACAAAGTACTGTAGCTCATGGCTATTTTCTTAATTCTTTTTGAATCCATGGCTATTTACTATAAATTCTCTAGAAAATTCAAGCAAATCTATCTGTTATTTAATTATTGATTTGAATATTTGGACAAAGCATAACGAATGTTTAATATAGTCAAAAAGAAGTCGCGGACACAAGATACAACAACCTCAAAAGTTCTACGTATGCATGTAGATATATTGTGCTAGTAACTGAACTTCCTTTTTCAGTGGTCGTTTGAAAATAATGGTCTTAGAATATGCATGATAGTTTAAGGAATTACTCCAGTAAATTATTGATTTAAAAGATCTCGATTGTAGTTAAAGATAAAGGGAGATTGACACAAATAGCCCCAAAAAGTTGTTTTTTCCAAAAATAGCACCTCATTTGAAAAATTCCACAAATAGCACCATAAACTACAATTTAACTTAATGAAAATATAAGATAGAAAATAAAAAAGAGAGCAAACACTAATCTAATATTAAATTGAATCAAAATTGTTTTTAAATAGTGGAAATATATACTCTAATTTGGAAATAGGGAACCCAAATATAATACCACAAACTAATATTAAAATAAAAATCTCTTTTAAATGGTGGAAATATATACCCTAAATTGGAAATAGGGAACCCAAATATAATACCACAAACTAATATTAAAATGAATCAAAATCTCTTTTAAATGGTGGAAATATATACCCTAAATTGGAAATAGAGAACCCAAATATAATATTTTAAATTTATTTCTAATTTATTTTGTTAAATAGCTTTTATATAAAAATTGTGGTATTATTGAAAAAAAAAACTAGTGATAAAATTTTTAGATCAAAAACACTAATAATAAGTTAACTAGTGCTATTTTTGGAAGTTTATGGAATGTTTGCTATTATTGTCAATAAAACTTGTTTTAGGGCTATTTTTAGGAATTTCTCAAAGATGAATCCTACGATAGGGTTGCATTAATTTATTTCGTATCAGTAATTCGTTATAACTAATCAGACATCCATGAATTAATATAATCAAAGAAAGCAATAATGAGTATTTCAAACAAATTTTATTTCGTTTCTCTCCTTTTTTTTGGTTAAACATCTAACTTAATATCAATGAATTAATAGATTTTTAATTCAAAGTTTTTTTTTTTTTTTTTTTGGTTAAAAGGATAAAATGATAAAACTTTAAATTAATATAATGTGCAATAATAAACCGTTGACCAAACAAAAAAATTATAATAATCAACCTTAAGATTATGAAAAACCTAATATCAAAAACAAAATCATTGTGAGAACTAAAATATCCCTATCTTAGAAACCCATAAAAGCAAAAAAATCAAGACTACAAGAAAAAGAATAACCCCCACGTCACCACCACCGCCCTCACGGCCTGCACCGTGATTCTGTCCAGCGGCGAGCATGAAGAAACAACCCACCATGATACATATTGCAAAGATCACCAAGTAGAAAGCGCCTGGGCCACCCTTTTGACGACTGGGTTTGGACTTACTGGAGGATGAGCCACCGAGAAAAAAGCATGGTAAGTCCCAAAACAGGAACCGTAACAACTTCATAAAAAAGTTCATCGTTTGATCTTTTTGCTTTGATTCAGAGTAAAAAAAATTCAATTGTTTGTTAATGTATTTATAGCGGTTTTGTGAATGTGGGAAAAAGATACATAATCTTTTTTGTCAAAGAAAAAGGAACATAATTAATTATTAGGGTTTAGATGCTATTATTTTATTTAGTTAATTTAACATTTTTACATTCATGCATAAGATTATAAACAATAGAAAAGAGAGTTTATAGTTTCCCAAAACAATTTTCTCATTGGTAAAAAAATTCCCAAAACGCTGCTTATTTGCACTTTTTTTATATCGACATTTTTGTACTTCCATTTCCTTAATCGGTTTTGCTCTTTTTTTTTCTTTCCTTTTCTTCCCAATTTTATTCCTCTTTACCACTTCCCAATCAATTTGTTTTATTTTTTCAATTATTTGTCGCACTACTACACAAATGTGCATAAATTTACTATCCGTATACATTAAGACCCGCATTTACGAACGTGTGTATTTATTTCATTTCATTTAAAAGTCATACATCTTCTATATATTAAAAGAGAATTATTTTTGTTGATATGTCAAGACCACATTCTTTCTTTCTCACATATTTTATCTTCATTCTCCTAATTCTACTATATTCATTGTTAGCTTCGTTTTCGTGAATTTCTCGTTGCTGAATCGATACTGCACCGATCTAATTCGCCATTTCTTTGATCCCAACACTACTACACACCATTTGATACTCTAGAACTTTTAGCCAAAGCTCCAATCATACGAATTTAGGGTTTTTGTTTTCTGGGAATTTGGGATCTTTTTGGTTTTCAATCTCGGGTTTAGCTTTTCGGTTTGGTGGTTACAGGGGTTTCTTTCAAATTTTGTTGGGTTTACATTTTCGGTTTAGTTACAACGTGTCACTCACAAGTCACAACCCTTCGTTTTCCCGGTTCAATTGCAATTTCGGAAGAATCAATCACGTGGGTTTGATTTTTACATTTGACCAAAACCTTATACACGCGCGCTCTCTCTCTCTCTCTCGGTTTCAACTGAGTTTGCCTGTTTTAGTATGTCCGGAGTCGAGCAGATCCAAACCTAAGTCTCTATCCCAAAGTAGAAACAAAATGCAATTGTCAATTTTAAGCAAAAATCAATGCAGAATCATGAAAACAGAGAGAAGACAGAGCTGCAACGATGGATGCCCAAATTCCTTTTCGCCGTTTAGTGGGATATTACGCGACCCAGCTGAGCTACATTGTCGCAGGCTCCGCCTTCCTCGCGTTCTTCATTCTTCCTGAATTCAATGTCATCGTTTCAGATCTTTTGTGGAAGATATTCGTGGAGAAGCAATTTCGTGTCGTCGTCTTCGTTCTCTGTGTTGTTGCTGTGTTCCGGTATCTTTTCCGGCGAAACGATGAGGAGATAGAGATTCCTGATCTGAAATTTACGCCGGTTTTTCGCCCTGCAGATCTACAGTTTCCGTTGCCAGATCTTCCGCCTTCTGATCCTCCGTATCCGGTGCATTCTTCGATTTACTCTTCTTCCGTGGGCGCTAATCCACCACCGTCGTCGTCTCCGCCGTTTTCCTTTCCGTCTCCAGGAAGTTTTTATTTTTCGTCTGCCTACTCCGATCTGCCGCCTTCTGATCCTCCGTATCTGGTGCATTCTTCGTTTTACTCTTCTTCCGTTGGTACTACTCTACCACCGTCGTCTCCGGCGTTTTCCTTTCCGTCTCCAGGAAGTTCTTTTTCGTCTGCCTACTCCGATCTACCTTCTGACCCTATGTATCCGGTGCATTCTTCGTTTTACTCTTCTTCCGTGGGTACTACTACTCCACCACTGTCACCTCTGCCGTTTTCCTTTCCGTCTCCAGGAAGTTGTTCTTTTTCCTCTGCATACTCCGATCTGCCTTCTGATTTTCCTTCTCCGCTTTCGACTTCAGATGGGCCTTTTTCCCCGCGTTCGCCACCTCCTCCGCCCTTCAAGATGAAGCCTTGGAAGGTCTTCATGCATGGAGACTATGCTTGGATAGGTAGTGATGTTAGCCTCAGCTCAGACGAGTCTGATCGCGCAGCCGTGGATGCCAAGTCGGATCGGTTCATCAGACAATTCAAAAGGCAACTCAGGTCTGAGAAAAGGAGAACTCGAATGGCTAAAAATGATTAGAGCATTTCTTAGTACTGTAGTTTCTCTGATCTTAGTAGTTTCTCTGATCTTAGTAGTTATGTTTAGGTAGTAGTTGTAATTGTAATGATTCAGATTTGGGTAACAATGGAGAATTGAATTTCAAATTTCAGCTATGATGTATTGCTGAGTTTGCAATAGATTTCTTCTTCCTCTTCGATTTGCAAAATCCCCAAATTGACAAACCTTAATTGTCTTCTGCTTTCGATTCGATCCATTTGTTAAGAAAGAAACGTGTAATCTTTATTACCTCTCAGAGAACCGATACACTGTTCTTGTGAAGAAAGCTCTAGAACTTTTAGAATTCACAAATCAATGAATGTTATGTTTAGACTAGTTGATCACAAAACCCACTTCGAATTCTCAACTACTTTGGATTCAAGAGAGACTTTTGGTTCTCAAAGACGAAACCTTTACAAAAATGTATATCATGAATGATCTCACCCATTTGCGAAGTGCAGAAACTGTCCTTTCTTTTTGATTCTTTGTACTTGAAGTTTATATAATCCTCCCTTACCTCCAGAGCTACTTCTTCTCCATTTTTACACGCCCTCATTAGCCACATGAGCTGAGACATATTCAACTTCTGTGAAATGGTTTCTGCTTCTTCACCCATCAAACTGTAGCACTTGTGTACATGGATATGTGTACTTGATATTGCTTCCAACAATCAGTTTATGCGCAGTTTGTGACCATAATACTTTGAGAAAAGAAAAAAAAAAAAAAAAAAAAAAGAGTAAACACTCCTATAGTCCTATTTAAAATAATTTCCTTATTCTTTTTTTTTTTGAATTAATTTCCTTATTCTGTTTGGTTGATTTTTTTTGTTCTTCTTTCGTTTTTTTTGTCTTAAAGTATGTCTTATAATTTGTCTACGCGTTTTAAATTTTAGTTTGTACTTGAATAAAAATGAAAGAACATATACAATAAAAAACAAAGCGTCAAACTAGTGAAACAACCAATAGCCAAAATTTCTTTCGGATGGCAGTTGTAGGGCTGGGCAAAGTACTCGTTACTCGTCCCGTACTCGTTACTTACCTCATACTCGCCTTGAAAAAACAAGTATCCGTTGTTGTCAAGGCAAGTACCAAGTAGTATAATTTAGATACTTGCAAGTACAAGCCAAGCAACAAGTAGTAGAAAAAAAATTAATACTCGGCTTGTTTGACCCGTTACTCGTTATTATTTTACCATTTTATATATATATTTTATATTATATTAGTTTTAAGAACATATTTAAAAGTTACATCAAAAGTAAAATAAAATTTAAATATGTAAAAATTTTGAAAGTGTTACTTGCAAATTATTTGAAAAAGTTAAAATTTTGAAAAAGTTACTTGCAAAGAAGCATAATCTTTTCGCATTGCAAGAGCCAGAGAGTCGATCATTGATTCTCAACCGCCCCTTATAGGCCCAGGTTCGCGATCCACTATTTCAGATCTTTTGACTTGCCAGGTTGATGGTTCTTGGACAGACGAAGGCACTTTATGCGACATTGGATGGATTCTTATCTCAGACTCTCAGCTTATTAATCTTGGGCTCAAGTGTTTTCGACAATGTTTATCCCCACTTCACACAGAGTTTGAAGCGCTTCTCTGGGCAATGAGATCCCTCACATCATTATCTATTTTTAATGTTGCCTTTGAGACAGATTGCAAGGAGCTGACCCAGCTATTGGACACTCCTAATGAGTGGCCCGCTTTTGCTTCGGAGTTAGAAGATTTCAATGCTTTAAAACTTGGTTTCCCTCGTTTTTTCTTAGATTTTATTCCACGTTTGAACAATGTCCGTGCCAATTGTCTCGCTAAGAAGGTAAGGGCACGTGATTCTATTTTTTCTCATGTAAGCTCCTCAACTTAGCTTAAATGAATGACTTTATTTTGCTGTAAAAAAAAAAGCCAAAAAAAAACTTTACTAGAAAAGTAGTTTGCAAACACACGAAGATTAACGCCATTAAATGTTGTAACATTCGCTCTGTTTTCTCCTTGAGTTTTGACAAACGATGTCGTATATTTAACGGATTTTTCAAACGTTTATTAACGGAGTTACATGTGCTCTTAAATTTTTTAATTTAATTTTTATACATGTGCTCTTAAATTGGAAATGTGTTAATTAGAAACTCTGAAAAATTTACTTCTGATATTTACTTCTGACTTTGACTTCCCCCACACTAAACTACCTCGAACATTGTTACCCTCCTTCTTCTCACTCACCACTGTATGCCACTCTTTTTCCTTGAATAAAATAAAAAAAAAACACGAAAAACAGAGTATGGACCAAAGAACAGAGCCGTTCAGTCATCACCGCCGTTGACCGATCTCCTTCCGCAGCTTAGTGTAACAATCAAACAACCTGCGATTGCGAAAAAATCTTAGCTCAGGCCTCAGAGTAGTTCGGACATGGTTTCTATCATATAAACCTCATTGTAAGAGCCAATGTCCACCGTTTTTGAAATATCTAATCTTTATCTATAATTTTTGTTTTCTTATCATTTTTATTTTTTCATATGCTTTGCTTATGTTTTACTTATTTTTTATCAATTTAATTTATTTTCTTTTTGTCATAATTTTGTTAACTGAGCATCTTTCTTCTAAAAATTTGGTTTTATATATCAAGCTCTTGTTCTTTTATAGGTCTTTGAAACTATCGTGCTTCTTTCACGTCAAAGATTTTGTTTATTAAAGCTCTTGTTCACGTTCAATTTATTTCATTTGGAAAGAACGCAACTCAAGGCTACACAACTCTTCACCCAAATCTGCAGCGGCTGTCCTTCTCGAGATAAAAAACTTACTCCGCTGTCACTTGGATCCTCTCTCTAGAGCTCAGCAGATCATATCCCCAGCTCCTTCACTCTTAGTTACTTGGTTTGGTGTTTTTCAGTAGAAGAATTGTAATATGTTCTCTTTGCTGTAGGTATCATTCCCCTTGAAGGCTCCTTTGTAATCTTTGGCTATTATTAATGTAAGGTATGTGTTGTTTTTAAAAAAAAAAAAAAAAAAAATAATAATAAAAAAAAACCAAAAACTATATACATAAATAAATGTAATGTAAGAGAAAAAAATGTTGTTCCTTAAGAAAGTCTGTTAATAGAATAGCAAAAACTGAATTTTGACTAATTTTCTTGCAAGAAAAAGAAAAAAAGCTTAAATTTCGGTTAGAAGTTTCTCAAAGTTCTTCACATTAAAACCAAAAAAAAAAGTTTTTCAAAGTCTATGCTTGTTTTACTTCAGAGTTTTTTCATTTTTTTTTGTTTGTTTTATTTTGTGGTTTTCTGAAATGTTAAATTTATTAATCGAAAAAATCGGTTATGTACAAAGGTGGAAAATAAAATAAAAGAAAAGACAAAAGTAACAAAAATTTAACTAGCAAAGTCCCATAAATTTGGCTCATAAATTTGGAACCTTTTGTAAATTTCTTTCAGTTGGAGAAAGGTTTGAGAGATGAACCATCATCAGTGTTGAGTAGCTTAGCAGATCCATCTGTGAAAGGATCACATGCTTATATATGAGTCGTTGAGGACATTAAATGTTAAACATAATTTCGGTCTTATATACATGTAAATGAGGGGTAATTTAGTAAGTGAACCTTATACAGATTCACAAACGGTTGATTTTTGAGAAATTCCTAAAAATGGCCCTAAAACAAGTTTTATTGACAATAATAGCACACACCCCATAAACTTCCAAAAATAGCACTAGTTAACTTACTATTAGTGTTTTTGTTCTAAAAATTTTATCACTAGCTTTTTTTTTCAATAATACCACAACTTTTATATAAAAGCTATTCAACAAAATAAATTAGAAATAAATTTAAAATATTATATTTGGGTTCTCTATTTCCAATTTAGGGTATATATTTCTACCATTTAAAAGAGATTTTGATTCATTTTAATATTAGTTTATGGTATTATATTTGGGTTTCCTATTTTCAATTTAGGGTATATATTTTCACCATTTAAAAGAGATTTTTATTTTAATATTAGTTTGTGGTATTATATTTGGGTTCCCTATTTCCAAATTAGGGTATATATTTCCACTATTTAAAACAATTTTGATTCAAGTTAATATTAGATTAGTGTTTGCTCTATTTTTTATTTTCTATCTTATATTTTCATTAAGTTTAATTGAAGTTTATAGTGCTATTTGTGGAAATTTTTAAATGAGGTGCTATTTTTGGAAAAACAACTTTTTTGGGGTTATTTGTGTCAATCTCCCTTGATTTTTAGACCAATGTCGAAAATAATTTTCGGATTATTTACTTATACTATAATTGAAATTTTACAAGAAAAACTAAAGATGATTACACCGACCAAACGATTTGGTTCATTATTCAACTAAAAGGTACATATTTACATTATTGTAACATAATAAACATAGGTTAAGATGATTTTTATGCATGAAGCTAGGAATAAAATTCGGAACATCTCATAACCAAATGTTTGGACCAAAGAAAACGAATCTATAGATTAGTCAAAAAGAATTCATACATAAATACAACATTAACAAAGCCTTTGAGCTCTCTCTCTCTCTCTATCTCTCTAGTTTTCTCTGCAGCCTCTGTTTTTTATAAGGCAGACTAGCTTACTTAGGACAGAAGTTACATGGAGAGACCAAGCCTTGTTGTCATCTCTTTGTCTCGTTTTCTGATAATTTGTCTCTTAGATCTTTAAGAGCATCCACGACTTCAGAATCAAGATTGTGTTTCAGCAATCTCCCTTGGAAAGATGTTGACCTATGTGAGAAAAAGTAGTCCAGAGTTTTTCGGTTAGCTCTAAACGCAGATTTCAAAACCCCACCAACCGCAGAACTAAAAAACGCGAAAAATCCAATCTAACCTTGTTTCTTGCATCATTCTCTCTACTTCCTTGTGCATTGATTTGATCTACAATATGATGTTTCACAAGATCACATGAAACTCAAATCTCAAAAATAGAAAAAGGCAATTGCTTTGGTTTGATCTTACCTCAGAAACCAGTGCCTTGCTACTCCAAATATAAGCTCCCTGTCAAGAATTAGTCACCAAAATCAAAAAAACAAGATATGAGCATAACGATTTTATAACATCAATATGATGCGCAATACCGCTCCATGAGCTGCTTGTTGTTGACAGACATCAGATGTTACAACCCAAACCTTGGGGCATCCATCTTCTCTCAATGCAACCACCTATCAATATCAGGCATCTTATCAGAAACTAAGAAACATCGACAATGATTCTAGAAAACCCGTCTATTTGAACTGCCTTTGGGGTCAAGAGATCTTTTCCTTGCCTCCTTTTCAATCCAAGCGTCAGCGCAAGTTTCTCCCGAGAAAATCACATCAACACTGGCCAAATAGGAGAAAATGTTTTGAGTTTTAAAGTAGATAAGGATTAAGGTTTAAGGATATCGAAAACAACTGTTAAGACATAAAAGGGCCAAATGACTGCACCCTGCAAAGTCTTCCTTGTGAGTAGGGAGACCAGACATGAGAGCATCAAACACAACCACTACCTTAACCTCTACAACAAATTCAAATCAAATTGTCGCATTAGCCGACATGAGCCATAGATGAAATCAAATGTAGATTCTTCAAAAGTTTGTACCTTTAACCATACTGAAGGACACAAGTTCATCAACTAACTTCTGCCGAGCAACATCAAGCCTTCCTTTCATGAAATGTTTCTTTAGCTTCATCCAATATCCACACACATTATAACCATCAACAAGCAAAACTGGAACTGCATCGTCCAATAGACCTTGGTTCGTGCTGTAAAACCGCTTTCAGAGAATCACAAACATTCCTTAAACTTTCAAACTTCAAAAACCATTCTCGAAACAACATTAAGATAGTAAAATTGAGAAACTTTAAAATAGAGTGTAATTACTAGTAAAGCGTATTTGTAGGATCCCGGTAGAGCTCACTATCATCCGGTAACTCGTCCTTCTCTACTTTCTTCTTCCTGTAACTAGTCGCTGGCTTAGACATGCCAGATCCTCTGCTCTGAAACTCCTACATATATATCATACAATTCCAAAGGTTATATGTAATTCAGACAAATTCTTGAACACTAATGGTTAGAATTGGACACAGTAGTAATGAAACAAAAAGATCACACTACTACATGCCTTCCATAACTTCAGAAGCTGCAAGTTATGCTTAACATTGGATTTGATTCTCGGTGGTTCTGGCTCTGAATCCTGCTATCAAAAACCAAAATCAAATCAATGGTTACAAAATAGTCAATGTAACATTCATCATATCCATAACTCCGATACTAGAGATCTAAAAGGAACCAAATAGAAGAGAATTTCAGAACTTAATGGTCATAACAATATCTAATCATAATTATCAAAAAAAAAAAAAAAAAAAACAATATCTAATCAATTGTTGCAAAATGCTCAATGGACATCCATCATATCTTATATCAGATACTAGAACTCTAAACAGAACCAAATTGATCAAAAACCAATAAAAAAAGATTGGCACTTTCAGAATTCACAAATCAATGAATGTTATGTTGGATTAGTTGATCACAAAACCCACTTTGAATTATCAACTATTTTGGATTAAAGAGAGACTTTTGGTTCTCAAAGACGAAACCTTTACATAAATGTGTATCATGTGTAGACCTTAAAAGAAGAAGATTGATGATTACTTGATTAGGCTTCTTGCTTTTTCCTCCCATCTTCACCACCAAAACTCTACAGCTATCGTAAGAGCAAGATGATGAAGACCGGTTAAAGTATATGGCGGAGGAAGAGGAAGAAGAACCACCTCTATGCGGCGGCGCTCCGGCGGTTTTCATCTATTTGACTACTGAAGAATTGAAAAAATTTCTTCTTTTTTAATTCGTCACCCAAAATTCGAAAAGTCTATAAAACTAGTGGATAATATCATGTCAACGTTACGCTTTTTTATCAACGCATTATATCTTTAACAAAAAAAAATCCATTTTTTCAGAGTAAGAAAAAAACAAAGGATCCTTTTTTACTGGAAAAATGTTTTTTTTTTTCTTATCTAAACATAAATTGAAATTGCGATAGAGATAAAAAATAAATTCTCAGTGAGCTCTTATTGATCAACAATGGCGAAAGAGACAGTGTGTGTAACCGGAGCTAATGGTTTCATCGGATCTTGGATAATCCGAACGTTAATTGAGAAAGGTTATACCAATATCCACGCTTCGATTTACCCAGGATCCGACCCGACTCATCTTCTGAAACTACCCGGATCCGATTCTAAGATCAAGATCTTTGAAGCGGATCTCTTAGACTCTCATGCAATCTCCAGAGCTATTGATGGATGTGCGGGAGTGTTCCACGTGGCGTCACCTTGTACGTTGGATCCACCGGTAGACCCAGAGAAGGAACTGGTCGAACCGGCGGTTAAGGGAACGATCAATGTTTTGGAAGCTGCTAAAAGGTTTAATGTGAGACGCGTGGTGATCACGTCATCTATCTCCGCCTTGGTTCCTAACCCTAATTGGCCGGAAAAAATGCCCGTCGATGAGTCGTCGTGGACCGATCTCGATTTTTGCAAGTCGATGCAGGTTCGTTTACTTCGGTTTAAAGTATTTAACTCTTGTCTTATTATGTTGTTTTGTCTGCTTATTACATGTTCGTTAACATAATTAAAAATACTTTCAAAAACCTAAAAAATTTAGTTAAAATTCACTATTTTCGATTTTATATGATATTTGTAACAATTGGTGTATGATTTCGATTTTAGAAATGGTATCCAATTTCGAAGACATTAGCTGAGAAAGCAGCTTGGGAATTTTCGGAGAAGCATGGAACCAACATTGTGACGATCCATCCATCAACATGTCTCGGACCACTTCTGCAACCGAACCTAAACGCAAGCTGTGCCGTTTTGCTACAGCTCTTACAAGGCTCGAAGGAGACGCAAGAGCATCACTGGCTCGGTGTGGTACATGTGAGGGATGTGGCTAAAGGTCATGTGATGTTATTCGAAACACCGGAAGCTTCTGGTCGGTTTTTATGTACTAATGGGATTTATCAGTTCAGTGAGTTTGCTGCTCTTGCGTCCAAGCTCTTCCCTGAGTTTGCTGTTCACAAGTTTGATAAAGAGACTCAACCTGGGCTTACGTCGTGTAATGATGCAGCTAAGAGATTGATTGAGCTCGGGCTGGTTTTCACTGCTGTTGAAGATGCGGTTAAGGAGACGGTGCAGAGTCTTAGAGACAAAGGCTTCCTCTGAGAATGTATAAGATATCTTTGCAAATTTCAAACTCTGTGACCTTTATTGTATGATACACGTAGAAGAACTAAGAAGTAAACTGGTTTATTATATGATACATGTATGAGTACAAGGTATTATTATTGTTGTTGTTGTTGTTGTTGTTGTTGTCTGAGGTTTTATTAAGCTGAGAGTAGCTTACGGGTTCACAGAATCAGATGGTGGAAGGAGCATCTGGCTGCTTTTCCGGGAGTGCATTTTGAAACGCAGGCAGTTCGTTGTATGATTCATAACATTTTGCAAGAGTTGGGTATGGTTCCTATAAAAGAGAAAATCGTTTTTTACAAAATTGTAGAAACAGAAACCGAGTGATGCGAGGGAAGTTAAGAAACTGAGGGTTTCGTCTGTTACTACAATATGAATATCTTGGTATCTGTGCTACCATAAAACTGATCTAGGATTCCAGTGATTGTGGAATATAGTATATGCACAAATCTAACCCTGAAACAGTGTTGGGTACCGAAAGAAGAGTTCAGAGAAGGAAAAGTACCATGTTAATCTGGAATCTGTTGATTGCTCCATGGATCTGTGGTGCTAGAAAGAGATCAGCCTGCAAAACAATGCTTAATGGCTTTAACATATGTCTACTTGCTGGTTTGTAATACAGGGTACTATTCTAAAGTCACAAAAAGAATCACTGACTTGAATCTTAAATTTTACGAAGATAGTACCATAGAGAAAATCCAGAGAGATTTAGAGTAGTACCAGGTAAATTTCATCACCAGTCGCATGTTTCCCAGCGCAATTCGCCAACAGTTTCTCGAGAGCTGAAAGAGAAACGAAACATAATTAGATAGGTCACTATAAACCTTTTTAAGGCAGTAATTAATAAAAGTAGATCAAAGAAGTGAATGGTACCAAGCATAAAAAATAGATATATTTAACTGAGAACTGAGTAAGACTTTCACACTCGTCAACTACAGATCAAACTAAAAACAATAACATATGTCTTGGTTCTTGATTACGTTGGTGTATCTTATTTCTCATGCCAATGACAGATTAGAGTAGATTAGAGATCTCATACCTGTAAATCCTTTTGTGATAGCATTATTAACCCAAGCAGTCTTCTCCTCCGCATTTATCTTTTCCTCGATATACCTCTGTAAATATCGAAAAAAAGTAACTAAGTTTACTCTATCTAGAATATCCCACAGTAGAATCTACATCAATCTCATGTCCTTACAATTACAGCCAGATTTTGATGAGGCTGTATGCCAGACAAGACAATACTCATCGCCTGAAATACAAAATAAAAATGCATCAGAGTGGGAAGCAGGACAATCTAAGCTGGTATTGTTCACAAAGCATGATTCAAAGAACGAAACCAAGATTCGACAGAAGTAACAGAAGATTGAAATACCTGGTAATTCACAGCCCGTTTATGGAGGTCACGAGGTAATAGAGGTGGCTCAGGATACTTCTCATCCAGATACTGTCAATACAAAAATCCACAACACCAAAGATCGAAGAAATGTTCCTTTTAATCCATTAAAACCACAAGAAAGTAAAACCTCTAAGGCTGTTTTACTGACCATTATTATCGCAAAAGAATCATTAATCACGACATCACCATCAACAAGCGCTGGTACAGTACCCATTGGATTGATCTTCTTGAAATCTTGAAGATCAAAACGATAAACTTTCAACACAAGAACCCAAATCATCAGTAAATGACTCATAAGCACCTCATTAACATTCTCATCCACATGGTTACTTACTGTAATAGCTTCTACACAAGTTCAATTTGATCATGAATCCGAATCAAAACTAGAAACTACGAACCTGGATCGAATTGATCACCCTTGATCAAATTCACTGGTATATACTCATAATCAAGCCCTAAAATAATCAAACAAGATCCAAATTCAGATCAAATAACAACACTCTTGCTCACAAAATGACTAGAACCGAAACTAAAATCATTGTCGAGACCTTTTAAAGCGAGTGCGATACGGACACGATGAGCACATGAGCTTCTCCAGTAAGAGTAAAGCTTCAACTTCTCAGCCCCGGAATTCGCCTGACAAATCGGAAAAAAAAATGACGGGGAAATTGAGTGGAGACGATGATCTAATCACAATAGAAAGAGTTTTGCAATTAACCATGATAAACAAGGAATTGTTGTTCTTCGCAGTCGTAGATTCTAGCGATTGTTGTGTGTTTTTGCGATTACTTTGTTCTGTGTAGAGACGAAGAAGAAGTGGCGAATTCGGAGACGACGACCATTTTTTTTTCTTTTGTCTTTTTCGGTCAAAGTAAATCAAATGCAATTGTTTTTGTCTCTTTAGTTTTTAGTCAAAGATGCATTTTTATTTTATTTTCCATAAAACATACCAACTTTATATTAGAACTTTTGAAACACATTATTTCATTTCTCTGAATCTCTCTGATGATTTACAACATGTTTATGTTCGGAATGAAAATTATTTGTAAACTGGTTCACATGATACATATAAGTGTACAAGGTTTTATTATTATTTTTGTTGTGTTGTTGTTGTTGTTGTTGCCTATGAGTTTTTTTTTTATTGAGCCGAGAGAAGCTTACGGTTCGCAGAATCAGATGGTGGAAGGAGTATCTGGCTGGTTCTCTGGGACTGCATTTTGAAATGCAGGCAGTTCGTTGTATGACTCGTAAAACTTTGCAAGAGTCGGGTATGGTTCCTATACAAGAGAAAAAGCATGTTTTACAACATAGTAGAAGTAGAAACCGAGTGATGCGAGGAAAAAAAGTTAAGAATTTGAGGATTTCATCTATGTTACTCTGTGAATGTGAAAGTGTGAGACAGAGATAACATATGGTTCATGCTACCATAAAACTGATCTAGAATTCCATGGAATCCGGGGGTTATATATTGCAAAATCTAGGCCTGAAAGAATGTGACGAAAAGTACCATGTTAATCTGGAATCTGTTGAATGCTGCGTGGATCTGTGGTGCTAGAAAAAGATCGGCCTGCAAAATAATGCTTCATTGTAATAAAGTAGAGAGTGCCATAGAGAAAATCCAGGGAGATTTAGAGTCATACCAAGTAAACTTCATCACCAGTTGCGTATTTTCCAGCGCAACTCACCAACAGATTCTCGAGAGCTGAAGGACATATGAGACATTATCAGACAGGTCAATATAAACCTGTTCAAGGCAATAATAACAGTAAACATCTTTTGTGTTGTAGGTGGTAGCTTTTGTATCTAAAACTTTTTACGTTCATCAATGGAAAAACCTTAACCCCGTTAAATCTTGATGATAAGTACTGTCATCAAAGAGATGAATGGTACCAAGCATAAAGCATGGATATGTTTAACTGAGATATATGAGTAAGACTTTTCAAACCACAATATCAACTAATAACATTTTGAACATATGTCTTGGTTCTTGATTACATCTATGTATCTTATCACTTATGGCAACGATGGAATGTTGAAGATCTGAGATCTCGAACCTGTGAATCCTTTTGTGATAGCGTTGGTAATCCAAGCAGTTTTCTCCTCGGCATTTATCTTTTCCTCGAGATACCTCTGTTAAAAAAAAAAAAAAGATAAAAATGTAACTAGGTTTGCTTTATCTTTTTTTTTTTTTTTTTTTTTTTTTTGTCCAAAAAAAAAAAAAAAAAAAAAAAGGTTTGCTTTATCTAGAAACTCCAACAGTAGAATCTTAAGTAAATGACATAAATCGGATCTTCTCACAAAAAGAGCCATGTTTTGATGAGGTTGTATACCAGACATGACAATACTCGTCGCCTGAAATATACAAAATAAGAACGATCACACTCGCAATCTGCTTGGGCACATAACAGAAGCTTAACAGTATTAACTAGATGGTTTTTCAGATGATGGCAACACATCATCATCTGAAGACATAAAGCTTGAAATACCTGGTAATTTATCGACCGTTTATGGAGATCACTTGGTAACAGCGGTGGCTCAGGATACTTATCATCCAGATACTGTCAATTTGAAAAACAAACACAAGACTAAAGATCGATGAACTGTTCCTTTTAGTCCACAAAACCACAAGAAGGAAAAAAAAAACTAAATGGCTGTGTTACTACTTACTACTAACCATTATTATTGCGAAAGAATCATTAATCACAACATCGCCATCAACAAGCGCTGGTACAGTACCCATTGGATTGATCTTCTTGAAATCTTTTAACATAAGAAACCTCATTTACTTAACATTCTTATCAAGTTCAATATAATCTTGATCAAAACTAGAAACTACGAACCTGGATCGGATTGATCCCCTTTGAGCAAATTCACTGGTATATATTCATAATCAAGTCCTAAAGAAAATCGAACAAGATCAAATTCAGATCAAATAACAACAATGTTGCTCACAAAAAGAAGAAAATTATTGTTGAGACCTTTTAAAGTGAGGGCGATACGGACGCGATGAGCACACGAGCTTCTCCAGTAAGAGTAGAGCTTCAACTTCGCCTGATAAAAATCGAAAACAATAAGTATCAAACGAAATCTCTTACTAGATAGAAATAAATTCGAAATTAACCATTATTCAGTAAGGAATGCGTTCTTCTTCTTCGCAGATTCCAGAGATTGTTGTGTGTTTCTTCTTCTCCGATTACTTTGTTTTGTTTAGAGAAGAAACCATACCTAACCATTTTTTTTTCCTTCTTTTTTTGTCTTTTAGCATCAAAGTAAAATCACTTCACTTGTTTTCTGATGCAATTGTTTATTGAAACGCATCAAAGTTGTTCTTCTTCTTTTTTTAGTTTATGCGACATTTTAGATTTGTTGGGATTTGTTGTTACTTCATTGGGTCGGGTCGGGTCGGGTCGGGTCGGGTCGGAACTTCAGTTTGTTCGGTTTGGAGAAAATTGTTCCAAATTGAACCGATATAGGAATTCGTTTCGGTTCGGTTCGGCATCATGCAAATTCAATTAGAATTTTATCTCTTGTCGATCGGTTTTATACTAGTAACCGAAATCAAACTGAACTAACCGAATTTTGGTTCAGAAAATGCTCTAAAACAAGAGAACCATTAGGGCCTTTCACTGGTTTTGAGTTTGATTTAGAGTTAAAAATGCTTTTTATGTATTAACAAATCTACTATACATTTTTGCAACAGTTTTTGGGGTACCCAAATCGGGTCAAAACATTGTTTAATTTTGACCCGGAATTAATTGTTTTCGACCCGGATTTGAGACTCACGGATCTTACCTTATTTGTGCATTTTACCCGAATTCTCTCAATAGAATCCTACCATATTTGATACTCCATCGATTTTAGCTTTATTATTCCTACAAAAAAGGAAAACGAAATTAATATACAGATTTTGGAAAGATATCAATCGTAAATGTATTTATAACTATCAAACCAATATTTGACAATCAATTTGTTTCCTATTATAATGCTAAAGATATTGATGCAAATCACATATATTTCCTATATAAAAGGTAAATAAAGATTTTTGGAACTAATTTTATAACAACTTTAATAATTAGTAATTTAGTTTTCTAATTCTAGCCAATTATGATTAAGTTGAAGAGATTTTGCTTGCTCACAAAGATTTTTTGCAAATGTATCATAGCTAAACCTAATCGTATATGTCCAAAATCGTAGAAAGAGTGATTATTTTTAGAAAACTAGGTGCTAATTCCTAAATAGGTGCTAATGAATTAAGTACAAAACATTTTTCTTTCCTAAATAAAATGTGAATATTTTTAAACCATAATAATATGAATCTCGCCTAATTAATAATCAAATCTTTCTAAAACCTTATCTCCTCTTAAATCCTAACTATAACATGCGACTCAATATCCTTATTTCCTTTAAATTCGTGTATCATTCATTTATATATATTCTCAAGAATATATTTTCATTAACGTTTATGATATTTTAACTTTCTCCCCAAGATTTTCGAAACTACTTGAGCCAAAAACCCTACCCTCCTTCTACACTATATATATATATATATATCAACGTCATTTTCATCTACCATTCATCCAGCAATTACATCTATTCACAGCAAACGTCTCATTCATCTCCATTTGATAACTTATCACACAATTACCTCTTTTCATCAATCTTTGATCAATTGCAAACTTTGAAATGGCTGCTTCCTTCGCTTTCCTTCGTGATGTCAAGAAGTAAAAGACAGCTTGGAAAGTTCAAGTGATAGTTCTTCATACCTGGAAAACATGGATCTAGCTGATATCAAAGTAAGCTTTTTAAATAAATTCTTCAAAAACAATTGTTTGTATAGCATTGATTTGTATCATTTTTAAAATGAGAATATTTATCTTCCTAAGAAATTCTTACCAACGTGATATATTCTTTGCAGGGAACAAAGAAGACTCTCAAAGGAGTATTTGACATGACTGAGGTAAAGTTATTCCTAAACCAATGATAATTTAAAATAAAAAAATTTGTATTTTTCTGTTTACTGGACTATTTTAAGGTATCTAACTAACTCAATAATATGTTAATTGAATTTCATTTAGTATAAAAGCTACTATAACTTATTACTAACCTTTATATATGAAAAAACAGATTTTACATGGAATCAAAGAGGAAGAATGTTTTCAAAGAAGGCAAAGAACAATCAAGAGTCAAAGTACAACATTTCTTTCAAATAAAATGGAAAGAGATTCACATTTGAAACTCCTCTTTCGTTTTCTAAAAGGTCCAACATGTGATGAAGATTGAAGAACTTACAAAGTTGGTCTACGAGACATACAATGATGCATGTTCGGCAAGAGTTTTATTAGATGAATGATATGGTATTTCTTATTTTTTAAAAAATTCTAAAATCTTATGTTAGTTTTCCATTTTCAATTATTTGTATTTTCTTAATTATGTTATCAAATTATTAAATTTCAGAAAACAAGACGCTTTAACTGTGAGCCAGTAATTTAAACTAAATCGCATTTGATCTAAGACATGAGTTAACTCCTTATAATCAAAGACTCAAAATCATAACAATATGTATCACGTACCTGCTAAGGCTAGAGACCGATAAGCCGCGATCTAAAGCTTCTTTACATATATGTGAGCCCACAAAACCATTTCCACCCAGGACAAGCAGCTGATAAAAGAACGAAAGATAAGTTCCAAGATCATGAACATCATTGCAATATCTTTACAAATAATCACTATGTAAGATTCCTCAAAATGCATACCTTCTCAGTTGGAGTTGGAGGCACATGTACAAACTCAACTTCTTCCACATTGAAGGGCTCATCAATTTTGTTAGAGTCTGTCGAGAGATACCTCCCGCCACCAGAGACAGAAAACAAACCTAATGCAACATAATCCAAAAACTAATAGATCTGTATCTCTTACCTGTAATCGAAACTGGGTATCTATTGTTCCTTGGTTAAATATCTGCAAATTCAGATGAAACAAAAAAACATAATCAAAATCAAATATTAAATGGCAATAGAAAATGGAAATCAATATAAACATAATAACCAAACCGGAGTAAAAATTCGATGCCCATAAAACAATTGGAGTAATCATCTATAACAGAATTCAAAAATCAGAATTGACATCACTTTCAATCATTACAGACGGGATTGAAAATCCAGGAGATGTGAACTAAACAAAAATCAAATTGAGGAAAGAAGCTTGAAGCATATCTTAAAAAGAAGCTTATCTTAAAAAGCTGAACGAAAATGGAGATAAACCCATAAGTGGAGTGATATCGGCGATGATTCAAGAAGGAATCATGTTGACACATGAGAGTTGGGTGAGAGAGACGATCGTGTTCGGTGTTCGGCTGAGAAGACGTGTTTGGTGAAGGAGTATGTTTGTTCTGATTTTGGGTATTATTACTGGGCTAAGCCCATTAGCCATCAATAATAATAGATACAAACTAATGGCTTACAAATACATTAATATCAATTAATACATACAAACGTATTCTTGAGTTAATACATATTCTTGACTTTATATATACAAACTAATGGCATACAATACGATTGTTCTTAACAAATTAAATAATATTTCATTTAAGGGTGGAGGTACGGTTTTTTCGGTTTGGTTTTGGTTCGATTTTTTCGGTTTTACATAAATTAAAACCATATAGAAACCATATGTAATTCGGGTTGGTTACGGTTCGGGTTTTTACAGTTTTACGGTTTTTCGGTTTTATTAAAATTGAAACCATATAAAAACCATATGTATATCGGTTTTATTAAAATGGGTTTTTATGCTTAAACATAACCAAACCATTTATTTTTGTTTGGTTCGGTTCGGTTTTTCAGTTTTCGGTTATTTTGCACACCCCTAATTCCATTTATTTTTTACATTTCTTTCATACTCTTATGATAGTAAATTAACAAATTTAGCACACATAAAACACATGATTTAACACTTATATCACCCACATTATAATGCCTTATGCTAACTAATAATATATTATAACCACAAAAACCTATATTCATTTTCAAAAAATTACATGTACTTTTTGAAAGATATGATATAAAAATCCAAACAAATACCTACGCCTGCGGTGTACTGCGGATTCAATTTTTGGGTTAAGTCCGATCCTTTTTATTTTTTATAACACATTAAAATATACATATACAACACTATATAGCTATTTTATATATTAAACAGAAATTTATAAACAAGAAAATATAAAAAAAATATATGAACCCGCGGTGTACCGCGGGTCAATCTCTAGTACCATATATTAACAGGACCGGTAAATGTTAATTTGGTGATCCAATTGTACTCAGTTTAATAACATCAAATTGAACCGGAAGTTTTAGACTGGTTTCATGGCTAAGAAGTGAAATAGAGAAGACAACTGTATAATCAATTGTAGTAGACTTGAAGTGACACGACATCAAAGTGAATAAATGTGGTTTTAAGTAATGCCTAAAACCAAAACTACAAACTCATGGACAACAAATGTGGTATAAGTATTAAAATATACTACTAGATCACATAGAGCATCCAGAATTTCATACACTATTTATAGCCTAAATGCTTGTTTTATTTCTTTCAATACTTGGAATCAGTCACACTAATTTAAATCCAATCTTGACTAGTCTTTCCTACTACATCAGACTTTTTTTTACCCCTTTTGTTATTTACTACTACTCCTGCTGAAGAACATGTCAACGTTCAAAGCTTTATACAAAACCTACCATAGCTTTGTGTCAACTTTCGGATTAAGGCATACGCTGATGATTATCTTCTTCATGTTGAAGTTGAACAACGTTCTTCATCTCAAATCTCGCCTGTTTTCTTACCGGAACTTCTTCATCTTCATTAGCTTCTGCGTTTTGAAGCTCTTTCAAAGCTCTTTTCGCGTAGACAGTGAAAGCTACAGTGGTCACAACCGCAATGATTAAGGAGATTACATTGTACACAATCTCCACTGTTGTCAAACGTTGATGTCCGTATTGCACATCAGCGAATGTTCTGATCAACCGACCACTGCATATGGATTCAGTTTTAGAATTAGTGTTTCGATTTTTATGACTTTTCACTGTTTTAATCCGAGGAGCGTAAGACTAACCTGTAAATGTAGATGAAAGCTTCTGGTATCATTCCTGCTATGGATCCGAAGAAGTAAGGCCAGAATCTCATGCTTGTCACAACAATTGCGTAGTTAAAAATCGTGTAAGGAAATGGGGAAACCCGAAAGATTGCCACGACTCTAAATTGATGGAACCAGCTTCCTTCTGCAGCTAGTCTAAGAACAGCAGCTTGACGAGGCCACCTTTTTAACCATTGCTGCATATTGTGGGACAACGTTAGTGATCTTGTAAGAAATCACAGTATGACTTGAAAAAGAGAAAGTAAAGGGTTCATACATGGAGGCGATCACGGAACATTAGCCCGATTAGGTAAGGAAGGACCATGCCAATGGTGGTTCCAACCATGATTATAACAAAACCGAGACCATAACCAAAAATCATCCCAGCTAACCACATGGAAGGACCAGAAGGTATCAAGAACACAGGAAACAAAGCCAAGGAAACAACAAGGACAATCGCGAGCATAGGACGGCCAAATGCAGTTGCTTCCCATTGCAAAATTGGAATGAGAACCTTAACAATTGAAACAAACTATTACAATCCAAAGACCAGAGTTCGTGACATAGATCATTTATAAGGAAATAATCGTTTATTCAAACTCTTTAAAAACTTGAGAAGTGAGTACCTTTTGGAATACAAACGGAACCCCCCATTTGCCGAAAACAAGCGTAAGCAAGAGAGCAACAGCAAATATCCCCAAAGCTTTCAACCACCACATAAATTTCTTACTCTGCACTTCTGATTGCGATAGAGACAACACAGTTTCAGCTGCGGAGGCTTCATGAGCAACAACAAGCCGAACATACTCATTATCTTCCCTCATCTGACCAACAGAATCTGTATTATCCTCTCTTGACTCTTTCAATGTGTTTGACATCAGTGTTCAAAACCTAAACTGAAGCCAAAATTGAACCAAAAATCGATATCAGAGAACCAAAACAAGAATAAATTACTGTTCTATTACATGGAACCAACCAAAACGGATCAATGATAATGGAAACAAACCCTAGAACATATCTATATCAATAGATACACATAGAGACGACAAATAAACTTAGCTTAAAAATCTTAATATTGAGAAAACTTCAGCAACTTCAAAGACACACAAGGAAATTACATACAAGGAACCGATAACGAAAGAGTAAAGTTAATTACAGAGAGAATCAAAACTCTCCGAACATAGAAATTTCCGATTACGGCTAAAAACGGGAAAAATTCAAAATCTCTCTAAAATCAATCAATCAAATACAGTACTAGAGTAATCAAATCACTTAGATCTCTCAATCTAGCAAAAGATCATCAAACAAAAAAAACATCACAGGATTTATAAAGTCGAGCTAGGGTTTAACGAATCTCACAAATCACACACTAACCTAATCAAGCTTCGTGGAGAAAACAACGGCGTTACGGCGACGGAAATTGTTACGCCGTCGGAAAAAAATGGGTTGTTGCGGCGGATTTACGTCTACCTTTCAGGTTAGTGTCGTCTGCTTCAAAAAAAATACACAAGCGTGTTTTATGTTTTTCTTTTTTTCTGTTTAGGAAATTCAAATGAAGAGTTTGTTTGCTTTCTCACTTTTTCATTATGTTTTTTATTGATTATTCTATTTGGTTAGCTTAAGCTTTACTTTTCTCTGGATTAACGAGTCAGACTATATTATAAAATTTTAAAAATAATATTCCCACCGTTGATCTACCATAAAGCCTACCTGACTTGACTTTATTATTGGTTTGTTATTAGTTTGGAATTTGGATATTTTCCAAACCAAATCCTTAACCAACGAATCCTAAAACAATGCAGCGTGAAGTGGACGCGTGTATTGTTCACAATTCATGGGTATTTTCGTAAATACGTAGAAAGACTTAAGATTTTAAAAAGAGTCGTAGGGTATTTTCGTAAATACGTAGAACGACTTGAGATTTTAAGAACTAGCTTCCGAGAAGACGAAGATACAGTTACAAGCATCGATGGGGAGAAAACGCAGCGTTACATCGGAGTCGTCGCCGTTCGATTCCTTGCCGGAGGATTGCATCTCCAACATAATCTCTTTCACAAATCCACGCGATGCGTGCGTCGCTGCTACAGTTTCGAAAACGTTTGAATCGGCGGTGAAGTCAGATATTATATGGGAGAAGTTTCTTCCGGCGGAGTATGAATCTCTGATTCCTCCATCTCGATCTTTATCATTGAAGAAGGAACTCTATTTCTCTCTCTGTAACGATCCTGTTCTAATCGACGATGACAAAAAGGTAGCAAAATTGATGAATAATGATCTGTTTGTAGGATTTGGGAATAATGATCTGTCTCATCGCCTTCAAATTGCAATTTGTATGTAGAATTATCGCTATTTTGGAGTAATTTTGAAGTTTGCTTCTATTGAATCATTCTCATTATTTGGGATTTTTTGTTTTGGAAATGAAAGAGCGTCTGGTTAGAGAAAGCGAGTGGGAAGAGGTGTCTGATGATATCTGCGATGAACCTCTCAATCATATGGGGAGATACTCCTCACTATTGGCAATGGATTCCAATTCCTGAATCTAGGTACTCTATTTTTTTTTCATTATCTTTGCGGTAGTTTAGTTGTAATGACTCGTTGGGATGATACTGATTCTGGAAATTGTTGCCCTGTATTATGAAGGTTTGAAAAAGTAGCGAAGCTTGTTGATGTATGTTGGTTCGAGATTCGTGGCAGAACGAATGCTCGTGTCTTATCTCCAAGAACTCGTTACTCGGCTTATATTGTGTTCAAGAAAGTGGAATGTTATGGCTTTCAGAATGTGGCCATAGAAGCTGCAGTTGGAGTGGTGGGACAGGAACCTTCTAGAAGATTTATATGCTTTGATGAAGCTATAAGGAGATACGGGGGAAGGAGGAACCTTGTGAAACCTAAGCAGAGAGAAGATGGGTGGATGGAGATAGAGCTTGGGGAATTCTTCATTGAAGGAGGAATAATGAATAGTGATGAAATTGAGATGAGTGCTTTAGAGACTAAGCAGCTCAATTGGAAGTGTGGCTTGATCATTCAAGGAATTGAAATCCGCCCTGCAAAAATCCTCTAAAGTAATGCGGCAGAACAACACGATTATCGGCTCATCTATTGGTATTATTGGTGGAGTGAAGACTGAAGAGGTAAATTCCAATTGATAAAAGTATATTCAGTTGTGTTTGCTGTATTGATTGGTTATGTTAGGTTTTATGTGGTGATCAACAAAAGTTAAGCTCCAACCTTGTTCTTTTAAGTGGAGGATGTTGGTCTGTGTATATGTAAACCGGCTTCCTGCTGTGGAAGAACGGTTGGATGATTCGGGTTATGTTTTGGTTTCAGTATAGATGTCAAACCAAGTTCAACTGTGTTGTATATCTTGGCATCTAGTTTGTGGATAGTAATGTTTCTGAATTTTGATTTTTGATGTTAATGTTCATCATTCTCACATGAACGAATTTAAAGACCACTTACAATTCTTAACAGTTTTCGTCAAAAAAAAAATTAGATATACGAGAGTGGCTATGTTGGATTCTATATCCTGACCTAAGTTTGTTAGTTGATAATTTTCCTAATTGCATAAGAGGAATTTAGAAATAGTCAGAATTCTACTTAAATCTCAGCTTCCAGGTGCAGACGATGATCCAAAACACAGAGTTATCTCTATAGATTGAAAACTTAAGATATGTAATTTTTTTTAGCTCTCTTTTTTTAAAAATTTAAGATATGTATTGTTTTTAGCTCTCTTTTTTGAAAATTAAAGAGCATCTGGTTAGAGAAAACAAGTTGAAAGAGGTGTATCATGTTAGACTTAAGAATCCCATATATAGAGCCACCACATTATCCTCATTTCGGTAAATGCTGTCCACATTATCTTCACATAATCGAATAGTGTTTACACTTTACAAGCTTTCTCATGAAGAAATGACACAAAAACTCTCTGTTTCTTTCTCCTTTCCCTTTTACCTTTTGTAATAGAGAGACATTACCGAAAAAGACCACAGAACTTTGGGCTTCTCTATCGTACGCGGCCCATCTGAGGGAATGTGACACCTAAACAAGGAGCGTGAAAGAGACGCGCGTATTGCTCGCAAATAAGGGTATTATCGTCAATTTATAAAACGCTTAAGATTTAAGAAGTCTTACACTCTAAGCTTCCGACGAAGATGATGATACAGATACAACAAGCATCGATGAGGAAAAAACAGAGCGTCGAATCTAGCGGCGGAGGCGGAGGAGAGATAGTATCGGATTATTCGCCGTTTGATTCCTTGCCCGAGGAATGCATCTCCAACATAATCTCTTTCACAAGTCCACGCGATGCATGCGTCGCTGCTTCGATTTCGAAAACCTTTGAATCGGCGGTGAAATCAGATTTCGTATGGGAGAAGTTTATTCCGCCGGATTATGAATCTCTGGTTCCTCGATCGCGGGAATTCTCATCGAAGAAGGAGCTCTATTTCGCTCTCTGTAACGATCCTCTTCTAATCGACGATGGCAAAAAGGTAAATATGTATATCTGTTCATCAGTTTTGCACTTTGTTTATAGGATTTGAGAATAATGTATATAGAATTATCGAGTTAAATCAGAAAATTGTGGCTGTTTTGGAGCAATTTGATCTAACTTTGAAGTTCTAACTAATGATTAACTCTGATTATTTGTGATTTTTGTTTTCCGGAAATAAAAGAGCATCTGGTTAGAGAAAGCGAGTGGGAAGAGATGCATCATGTTATCAGCTATGAATCTCTCAATGGTATGGGGAGAAGATCGTCACTATTGGCAATGGATTCCAATTCCTGAATCTAGGTACCATTTTTCATTATCTTTGTGTGAGTTCATTTGTATCGACTCGTTCGAATGATGATGATGATGATGATGATACTGGAAAATGTTGCCGTGTGATGTGAAGGTTTGAAAAAGTACCGGTGCTTATCGGTGATGGTAGGTTAGAGATTCGTGGCAGAACAAATACTCGTGTCCTATCTCCAAGAACTCGTTACTCGGTCTACATTGTGTTCATGGAATCGGATCAATGTTATGGCTTTGCGGATGTGGCAGTAGAAGCTGAAGTTGGAATGGTGGGACATGAACCTTCTAGAAGATTCATATGTTTTGATAAAGCTATGAATGGGCAGTTTATAACGAGAGACGGTGGAAGGAGGGACGTTGTGAAACCAAAGGAGAGAGAAGATAGGTGGATGGAGATAGAGCTTGGGGAATTCTTCAATGAAGGAGGATTGATGAATAGTGATGAAATTGAGATGAGTGCCTTAGAGAATAAGCGTATCACTTGGAGGGGTGGCTTGATCATTCAAGGAATTGAAATCCGACCTGCGAAAAGTCCTTTAAAGTAATAATGCGGCGAAACACTCCGATCAAACTGCTCATCTATTGGTGTTATTGTCAATTGGTGGAGTGAAGAGGTAAATTCCAGTTGATAAAAAGTGTATTCAGTTGTGTTTGTTGTAATGATTGGTTCCATTAGAGTTTATGTGGTTAACAACGTACTTTGTTAGTTGCTAGTTGGAAATTTTGCCAAACATGCACATTGATGCAAAGAATTGCATATATAAGAGGAACTTCATATAGAGTCAGAAGTCTTTTAAAGTCTCAGCTTCTAGATAGATGCAGACGATGATACAGATCAATGGGGCAAAAACACGCCGTTCACTCTAGAGCCAAAGGCAAAGGAGTTTTCGGTTTGTTGTTGGTGAGGCTAAAACGCATCGTTAATTCTATAGATTGAATATTCTATCGGCTAGAGACTTGGTCCCTTTCTAGAGATTTCCACTTTGTGTTATTTCTTTCTTAACCTTTCTAAGTAGTACTTACTTGATCACCAAAACTCATACTAGATTCTTGACTCGGTCTTACATTGTGTCAAGAATTCGGATAACTGTTATGGCTTTGTACCGATGTTCTTTCTTTGCCGGCAAGCCCAAATCAATGGCTCTCTCTTTTGTCTTTGGGCTTCTCAATTGTACAAGGCCCATCTGAGAATATGATCCGAAAAAGCAAAGGAGCGGGAAGTAGACGCGCTCATTGTTCACAAATCAGGGGTATTTTCGTAATTTCTATGAAGGATTTAAGAAGAGAAAGAGTCTCAGAAGTCAGAATTCTCATCAGAATCGACGGAGACGATGATACGGCTACGTACACTGATTGAGAAAAATCGAAGC
Organism: Arabidopsis suecica; assembly: GCA_019202805.1. NCBI lineage: Eukaryota > Viridiplantae > Streptophyta > Magnoliopsida > Brassicales > Brassicaceae > Arabidopsis > Arabidopsis suecica. The sequence continues at coordinate 617,486 of CM032909.1, read as the reverse complement.
GAAAGCAGAAGAAAGATCGATTCTTCTTCTTTCGATTCGTTGCCTGAAGGATGCATTTCAAACATAATCTCTTTCACAAGTCCTGAAGACGCTTGCGTCGCCGCTACGGTTTCGAAGATCTTTGAATCGGCGGTGAAATCAGATATCGTATGGGAGAAGTTTCTTCCGGCAGATTATGAATCTCTGATTCCTCCGTCGCGAGTTTTCTCATCGAAGAAGGAACTCTATTTCTCTCTCTGCGACGATCCTCTCCTAATCGACGATGGCAAATTGGTAAAAAAATCTAACCTATTTTTGTTTATACTGTTTGAGAATCATCAACTTCAAATTAGCAATGTAGAAATTATTGGCAATTGCAATTGGTATATAGAGTTATTGAATTCTGCTTGAGAGTTATGGCTACAAAACTCTGCTATTTGTGTGTAACTTTGAAGTTCTATCTTGTGTTGACACTGAATCTATCTGATTATTTGGGATTTTTGTCGAAAACCGAAGAGCGTATGGTTAGAGAAAGCGAGTGGGAAGAGGTGTGTAATGTATTCTGCAACTGCGATGATGAATTTCTCAAGCATGGGAGATATTTTTCAGCGTTTCGAATGGGTTCCAATTCCTGAAGCTAGGTAATTATCTTTGTATTAATTCAGGTGTATTGACTCAATCCGATCGTTACGATAATGCTGCAACACGTTGCCATGTGATGTGCAGGTTTGAAACAGTAGCGCAGCTTCGCGAAGCATGTAAGTTTAAGTTCAATTGCAGAATGAATACTCGTGTCCTTTCTCCAAGAACTCGTTACTCGGTCTACATTGTGTTCAAGAAAGCGGATACTTGTTGTGGTTTTAAGGCTGTGTCTTTAGAGGCTGTAGTTGGGGTGGTGGGACAGGATTCTTTTAGAAGATTCATATGTTTTGATACGCATGCGAAGGGGCAGTTTCGAAAGGGGAAAGTGGTGGTGAAACCAGAGGCGAGAGAAGATGGGTGGATGGAGGTAGAGCTTGGGGAGTTCTTCAATGAAGGAAGATGGGATAGTGATGAAATTGAGATGACTATTTTAGAGCGTAAATGCCCCCAGCAGAAGCGTGGTTTGGTCATTCTAGGAATTGAAATCCGTCCTACGAAAATCCTCGAGGAGTTTTCGGGTCGTCGCTTGTGAGGCCAAAAGAAAGTGTTAGTTCTAGAGATTGAAAATATATGATAATTTTTAGCTCCTTTTGTTGAAAGTTGAAGAGCTTCTGGTTAGACAAAGCAAACGGGGAAAGGTGTATCATATTATTGTTGTCAGTGGCGGACCCAGAAATTTATTTTACATGGGTCAACAAATATATATATATATATATTATAAATATTTTGTATTTTATATAACTTTTTAAACAAATATTTTTATAAGATTTTAAATTGATTTTTAATATTTTTTTTATCTATATTTTGATTTTAAAACATATACTCCCTCCGTTTTCGAATAGTTATCGTTTTAGAGCATTTTTTTGTTTTAAATTAGTTGTCGTTTTAAGGTAATAATGTAACTTATGCCAATAACTACCCAAATTACCCTCATTTAATTAAACACAAATTATTTGTAAATAATTACTTGTCATTTTTATGAGGTTAATATAGTCATTGTATACCTTTTCTTAATTTGTCTAAATACAGTTAAAACGACAACTTTAAAAAAACAGAGGGAGTATTTATTAAATATACAAACCAAATTGAATGTAAAATATATGAGACAAAAAGAAACTATAAAAATGAGTTTTATTGTCTACTTTGAAATATGGATTATGGCCCAATAATTAAAAAATGAATAAAAAATGACATTTGTGAGAGTCGAACGTGAGACTTAGGGGTGTCAAAAGACAAAACAGTAACCAAATAAGCCACCAAAACAAACTAACCTCTCTGTAAAATTTCAAATATTTATATTTAAGGGGTGTCAGATGACCCACCTTCTCTCCACATGGGTCCGCCACTGATTGTTGTTAGACCTAGGAATTTTTCCATATAACATCCTTTGGGAAATGGTATCCGATTCCTCAATTTAGGTTTTTGTTTTTGTTTGTTATCATTATTTAGTAGTATATTCGGTTGATGTGACTCATTTGATGAATCCTCGAATTCGATCCGCGAAAACTCTTCACTGAAAGTTACTTAGTGTTTAGGAAATTGGATTATATTTCTGGATTTGGGATGTCCCCGTATAAGCTGAAGTTAGACTGGTGGATTCGTATGCTTTGATCGGGCAGTTTCTAAGGAGGAAACCGAAAGGGAAGATAGGTGGATGGAGATATTATTGTCAATTGTTTATGTAATGATATGGTTTCAAAATACCCAAACGTGTTTCTTGCTTTTCCTTTTTCTAGTTTTACTTTTCTAACTGTTAGTGATTTAGCGTAACGAGTCAACACTATATTATAAAACAATGACATTATTGTCACCGTAACGCGGTTAAATTCTACAACGCCCACCTTACTTGACTCTTTTTTTTTGGTGAGAACCTTACTTGAGTCTTTTATAATTTGGATTTGTTTGTTAGAATTTTCCAAACCAAAAGATCCAAAACCAACGAATCTTGAGAGACTATAATGACCAAAACAAAGTTCATGCATGAGCATTTTCGTAAATTGGTACAACGACTTAAGAAGATTCTTAGACTCTCAGCTTCCGACAAAAGTCATGGCGTTGCTGAGCCGTTGTCTTTGGATGACTTACCAGAAGAATGTATCTCTATCATAATCTCTTTCACAAGTCCTCTAGATGCGTGCGTCCTTGCTTCGGTTTCGAAAACCTTTGAATCGGCGGTCAAGTCAGATATTGTATGGGAGAAGTTTATTCCGCCAGAGTATGAATCTTTGATTTCTCAATCCCGAGATTTCTCATCGAAGAAGGAGCTCTATTTCGCTCTTTGCGATGAATCTGTTCTAATCGACGATGGCAAAAAGGTATATCTAATTATCATCGAGTTTAGTTAGAGAATTATGACAAAAATGATGTGATTTTTTTTTGGTAGGACCAAAAATGATGTGATTAAGCTTAAATGAGAACATTTATGCTATATTTTTTAAGAAATTTGGGGTATAATTAACTTTGAATTTTATGATCATTTGGGTTTTTTTCCTTTCGAAAATCGAAGTGTCTATGGATAGAAAAAGCGAATGCAAAGAGGTGTATCATGTTATCAGAGATGAAACTCTCAATCACTTGGGGAAATTATCCTCAGAGTTGGCAATGGATTCCAGATCCTCAAGCTAGGTATCCCTTTTTTCATGGTTTTAATAACTCGCTTGGATATAATGATGTCGCTAAAAAATGTTAACATACCTCATACAGGTTTGAAACAGTAGCGGAGCTACTTGGAGTATGTTTGTTTGAGATTCGTGGCAGAATAAATAGTTACATCCTATCTCCAAGAACTCGTTACTCGGCTTACATTGTGTTCAGGAAAACGGATATATGTTATGGCTTTGAGAATGTGGCTGTAGAAGTTGTAGTAGGAGTGGTGGGACAGGATTTAGAAGAGTCCTGTCCAAGATATGTATGCTTTGATGAGGCTACCGATGAGCAGTTTCGATGGAGAGACAGGGGAAAGAACCTAGTGAAACCAGAGAGGAGAAAAGATGGGTGGATGGAGATAAAGCTTGGGGAGTTCTTCAATGAAGGAGGATTATTGAACTATGATGAAATTGAGATGGTTGCTTTAGAGAATAAGCAGAGCCATTGGAAACGTGGCTTGATCATTCAAGGAATTGAAATCCGTCCTGCGAATATCCGGTAAGGATATGCAATGGAGTGAAAAGGTAAGTAATTTTAAATGATAAAAGTGTATGTTACAAGCTAAGTTCCAACTTTGTTCTTATACTGATGGATGTTTGCCTTGTGAATATATGTAAACCAGTTTCCAGCTGTTTAGAAAATGGTTTGATGTTTCAGGTTATGTTTTTGTATGAGTACTAGGATATGACCCGCGGTACACCGCGGGTTAATTATTTGATTTTATTTTTATTTTTTTATAAACTGATGAATTTGTTGTGTATGATATTTTTTTGTTGTACACCGCGGGTCACATGCGTTGTATATAAAAAAATAAAAATTTTAAGTTGTATTTGTTTTGTTTACTGTTTAAGATTGTATAATTAAATTTTGATTTGTTAATTCTAGGATTTTACCCGTGGTATATTGTCCCGTATTAATATCGATCCAAACCCGTCCCACCATATACTCCTGTCATGTGGAATTAAACATCATTTTGTTATTTTTTAATAACACTTTTATTTAAAAGATATATAATTCGAGTCAATTTAAAAGTTTACTTTCAAATGGTTTCCATAATATATATATATTTTAAAATTAGTATGTGTTTTTAGACCAACCCGTAAAAAAATTTATAATTGTATCTTAAAATACTAAATAATTATATTTTGATTTGTTAATTTTAGGATCCCACCCGTGGTATACTGTCCCGTTTTAGATAATTGTAGAAATTAAGAAAAGATCTGAATGACTCAATTTCGGGTCAGAATAAAAAAACGATTTGATTAAATGTGCAATTTGTTCTTAAAAATTTTTTAATATAGATTACGCACATATTTTTTTTCTTCATCGATTGAGTAATATATGTCTGTTTTAAACAATTTGAATTATAACATATGCAGAAAAAAACTAAAATTTATTAACTATATATATTTTATAATAATTCAAAATAATATAAATATAAGATCAAATAAAAGTGAAATGAAAATCATATATTTATGTTTAAATTAGGTAGAGAGGTTTTAGGAAATTAGCTCAAATTTGTTATATTATCATTAAATTACTATATTTGATTTCCTAATCTATAAAAACTGTAAAGAATATACCATAAATAAATAGTTTAGATATAGTAATTAGTTGAGAAAATATATATAATTAAGATTTTATTAGGTATTTTCGTTTTTAAATTTTGCCATAATTTAAGAAAAGATCCGATTGAAGATTTCCGGGTCAAAATCATAAAAAAACCCGACCCGATTAGAGGAGCAAATTTGTACTTCAAAAATGTTAAGTAGATAATGTCTAAGTAAGTTAAAAATGTGTTGATTTCATTATTAGAGTTCGCTTTCCCTTTCTATTTGTTAGCTCTTTTTGTATCCTCAACTTAGATATATCGTCAAATTATATGTAGTTTATGTTCAAAAATCTATTAAATATTATATTAAATGTGGTAAACAGTTTTTAAGAAATTATGGTTCCAATATTAAAATTTTCTTTATAAAAATATGTTGAACCATGTATACAACCACAACGATGTTTCTTTAAAGGACGTATCTTGTTTGAATATCTTCTTCCAATAATAGTTTGAATATCTTATTATCTCTAAGCCTCACAGACTATACATAAACAAAAAATTAACGAAGACAAAAAAAAAAAAAAAAAAAAATTAACGAAGCTAAATGACTAATACATGCCTAAGACCAAAAAGCATTCATGTTAATTTTTTATAATAAAAACACGACTAAGACCAGAAAGTGTTAATTTTAACGTGTGAGATTATATTATTATTATCCATAATGCTTACCTGAATTGACTCTATATTCATTGGGTTTGTTAGTTAGAATTTTTCTAAACCAAATCCAAATCAAACGTATCCATGAAAGACTATACAATAACCAAAACAAGGAACGTGAAAGAGACGCGCGCATTGTTCGCAGTTAAAGGTCATTTTCATAAATTTGTAGAACGACTTAAGAAGACTTCCAAACTCTTCTTACCTTCCGACAAAAGTCACGGTGTTTTGGAGTTGTCGCCGTTTGATTCCTTACCGGAGGTCTGCATCTCTCTCATAATCTCGTTCACAAGTCCTCGAGACGCATGCGTCGTTGCTTTGGTTTCTAAAACCTTTGAATCGGCGGCCAAGTCAAATATTGCATGGGAGAAGTTTATTCCACCGGAGTATCCATCTATGGTTCCTCGATCGCAGTATTATACATCCAAGAAGGAGCTCTTTTTTTATCTATGCGACAACTCTGTTGTAGTCGACAATGACGAAAAGGTATATATACACATATATTTATATCTATCTATCCATCAGTTTTCCTATTTGTTTATAGAATTATGGCAACAAGAAAATGTTCTAACTCGTGCTACTTTTGAATATTTATAATTGTTTCACTAATTTGGTGTAACGTTTTTCTCGAAAATTAAAGAGCATTTGGGTAGAGAGAGCGAGTGGGAAGAGGTGTATAACGTTATCAGTGATGAGCCTCTCAATCTTGAAGGGAGTTCCTCGTCGCTATTGTGAGTGGAAACCATATCATGATTCTAATTTCTAGGTACACTTTTATCATTATCTCTGTGCTAGTTAATTTGGCTGTAATGACTCGATCGTTTGGAAGATGATAATGATGATTGATGAAAAACGTTGCAAACTTGCAATGTAAACATAAAACATTAAAGGAAGTCAGTTGCATCGAAAAAATTAAATAATACTAATATGAATTATTTATTTATAATCGATAAAAAAATTATAATTTAACATTATTTGCAAGAATTGATGTCATTAGTGATTTGTGTGGCATCAATTCATTATGATGCAAATTTAGATCCATCATGCATCACTTTCACAATATTGATACATATATGAATTTATGTCACTTAAAAGATGATACAAAAACTAAATCAATAACAACTGATAAATGAAATAAGTTTTTTTCATACAAGACGACGATGTAATGAAGATGCCCATAATTCAGCACGTTTTGGATGTATAACTTCAGATTCTTGTAACTTGCCAGAATGGCTGGAACACCACCAATTGTACTTGGATAATTTAAGTTATTAAGTTCTAATTGCAGAAAAAAATCAACCGATATATAAAAAAATAATGTAATTGTTTACTCAATTTGTCAATATTCCACGCCGCTACTACTAGAGAAAGAGGCTTCATAATTTTCCAAAAAAGAGGCTTCACAATTTGTTTTTTTTGGTGGTTTCAGAAAAGTGTAAAGCTTAATAAACGACTATTATCTAAAAAATTATTTGAATATTATTTTATTAATTTTAATATCACTTATTATAACTGTTGCAAATAAAGGCATATTGATAAGTTGATGCATACACTAACATTATTTATAAACTAATGCAAAACTAACATCGATTATTTGAATCAAAGGAAAATATTTGCAACACCACTTTCAGAGTCATTTATTAAGTGATGTAAAACTAATTTGTTTCAATTATAACTGATGCAAATATACAAAATAAACGATGCTAAATACTTTTTTTTTGTAGTGGTTTAAGCAGGTTTGAAAATATAATATTGGAGCTTCTAAAAGTTCGTCGGTTTGGGATTTCTGGCATAATGAATACTCGTGACCTATCTCCAAGAACTCGTTACTCAGTCTACATTGTGTTCAAGATTACGGAAAATTATTATGGCTTTGGATATGTGGCCATAGAGGCTGTAGTTGGAGTGGTGGGACAAGAACCTTCTAGAAGATCTATATGCTTTGATAAGTTTCCAAGAAAAGATTGCAGAAGGATGAGTAGAAAAGATGGGTGGATGGAGATAGAGCTTGGAGAATTCTTCAATGAAGGAGGATTATTGAATAGTGATGAAATAATTGAGATGAGTGCTTTAGAAAGTCCTGAGCACCCTCTTTGGAAATGTGGCTTGATCATTCAAGGAATTGAAATCCGTCCTACGAAAATACGGTAATGAAATGCCGAGAACGCTGGTTTCTACCAGACTAACAGCTCATCTATTGGTTATGCCGTGGAATGAAGGGGTAAATTCCAACTGGTAAAAGTTTATTCAGCTGTGTGTTATAAGCTAAGTTTCAACTTTGTTCTATAGTGGAGGATGTTGCCATGTTGGTATATGATTCCGGTTATGTTTTGCTATGAGTCTAATGCCGATATAAGTGAAAAACATTTTTGTATATCTTGGAAAAAGATCTTGTAATAGAATCAACTTTTTGGACCATAATGTTTAAATTCAACAAATAAGAACAGTGTTTCGATGATCTAAAACTCTATTGTTCCTGCATACTGACTCTCATTTAAAAAAGGACCTCTCTCTGTGATAATTTCCTAATCGAAAGTGGCAAAAAGTTATGTATATATTTGTCCATAAGCTTTGAACTTTGTTAATTAGTAGGGTTTATAGAATAATTGTTAGGCTTAGCTTCGAAAAAAAAACAATGGGTGGTGTGAGATTAGTCCATGTTATTTATATAAATCTTAATGACTCATTTTATTTCCGATGCGGAATTCCTAATGGTAATGAAATGTCTCGTATTCTAACTGCAATCTGTGTATAAATAATCAACTCCTGCTAGAGAATTATGGCTTCACAAATGATCGATGTGATTAAACTTATTTGAAAACGTTTCCACTATCATGGAGCAATTTGGTGGAACTATGAGGTTCTAATTTGTGTTTCCTTTGAAAATTTCTGCTTTTTAGTTTTAAAAAGAAAAAAACATTTTAAAGAGCTTATGGTTAGAGAAAGCAACTGGGAAGAGGTGTATCATGTTCTTTGCGGTTGATATATAAAAAAAATTTGGTTATTATGGGTGTTAGTTATTCAGTTATAGTGGCTCATTTTGATGATCAACGCAGAAAATTGTTTATAATGTTTTACAGATTTTAAAGTGTAAGAGAGGTTGATGTAAATTGTTAATTGTTTCTGTGATGAATGAGAATATGGTTCAAAATACCATAACGTGTTGTGTTTTTTCCTCGGAAATTCATATAGAGAAAAAGAAGAGTTACTTTCACTTTTTCATTTTCTTCTTCATCTAATTGCTAGCTTAATTAAAGAGTCAAGACTATATTATAAAAAAAAGGACTATTATCGCCAACCGTAACAAGGTTCATCTACAACGCCTACCTGACTTGACTCTATATAAGTTGGGTTTGTTTGTTATATTTTTTCCCAACCAACGAATCTTGAGAGACTATAATGACCAAAACAAAGTTCATGCATGAGCATTTTCGTAAATTCGTACAACGACTTAAGAAGACTCTTAGACTCTCAGCTTCCGACAAAAGTCACGGCGTTGCTGAGCCGTTGTCTTTAGATGATTTACCGGAAGAATGTATCTCCCTCATAATCTCTTTTACAAGTCCTCTAGATGCGTGCGTCCTTGCTTCGGTTTCGAAAACCTTTGAATCGGCGGTCAAGTCAGATATTGTATGGGAGAAGTTTATTCCGCCAGAGTATGAATCTTTGATTTCTCAATCCCGAGATTTCTCATCGAAGAAGGAGCTCTATTTCGCTCTTTGCGACGAATCTGTTCTAATCGACGATGGCAAAAAGGTATATCTAATCATCGAATTTAGTTAGAGAATATATTATGACAAAAATGATGTGATTTAAGCTTAAATGAGAACATTTCTGCTATATTTGTTTTAGAAATTTGGGGTATATATAATTAACTTTGAATTTTATGATCATTTGGTTTTTTTTTTCCTTTCGAAAACGAAGTGTCTATGGATAGAAAAAGCGAATGCAAAGAGGTGTATCATGTTATCAGCGATGAACCTCTCAATCACTTGGGGAAATTATCCTCAGAGTTGGCGATGGATTCCAGATCCTCAAGATAGGTATCCCTTTTTTTCATGGTTTTAATGACTCGATTGGATATAATGATGTCGCTAAAAAATGTTAACATACAGGTTTGAAACAGTAGCGGAGCTACTTGAAGTAATGTTGTTTGAGATTCGTGGCAGAATAAATAGTTGCATCCTATCTCCAAGAACTCGTTACTCGGCTTACATTGTGTTCAGGAAAATGGATATATGTTATGGCTTTGAGAATGTGGCTGTAGAAGTTGTAGTAGGAGTGGTGGGACAGGATTTAGAAGAATCTTGTCCAAGATATGTATGCTTTGATGAGGCTACCGATGAGCAGTTTCGATGGAGAGACAGGAGAAAGAACCTAGTGAAACCAGAGTGGAGAAAAGATAGGTGGATGGAGATAAAGCTTGGGGAATTCTTCAATGAAGGAGGATTATTGAACTATGATGAAATTGAGATGGTTGCTTTAGAGAATAAGCAGCGCCATTGGAAACGTGGCTTGATCATTGGAGGAATTGAAATCCGTCCTGCGAATATCCGGTAATGATATGCCGAGAACGCTTGTTTTTACCCAATTAACCGCTCATCTATTGGTATTATTGTTAAACTGGTAAGTAATTTTAATGATAAAAGTGTATGTTACAAGCTAAGTTCCAACTTTGTTCTTATAGTGATGGATGTTTTGGTATGAGTTTAATGTCTAAGTAAGTTAAAAATGTGGTGATTTCATTATATGGGTTGGTAGTTGGAATATTTCCAGAAACCAAACTTACATCAAATGTTACAAAAGGTGCACAATGATGCATACAAGGGTAGTTTCGTAAATATGTGTGGACGACTCAAAAAGCAGTGTCTTTTTCTTTTTGAATATTTTAGCGGCAAAGACGCTTGTAGAGACAAAACACGGTTTGAGTCTTTTGACTCAAGACTCAAGAGCCAAAGGCAGAAATATTTGTGGTTGTAATGTTTGTGGAAAAACAGTTTTTAAGAAATTATAGTTCCAATTAATATTAAAAATTTCTTTATTAAAATATGTTGGACCATGTATACAACCTTGTTTGTATCAATCTTGTATCTTAAGCAAGTATTACAAAACAAGAATGTAATGTTTGTTTTATCGTAACTTTTGTGATTTTCGATTTTTCATTTTGATGTTTTAACATTCTCTCATGAACATTTTAATAAAAAGAAAGAATGTACTTTGACCATCTACAAAAACAAATTTTATAGACTAATAAGTTTCTACCGGGGATCACATTATAAACGATGGGGTAAGTTATTTTTTTGTGAGTTAATAAATGTTCCAAACTTAAACCAACTGAAGAATATGGAGTTGTGAGGAAAGACGTGCGTTCTCATTGTTGTGAATATATGAGAACGACTTTGTCACTTTAGGACGGTCTTTTATATAAAAGAGACGACTTTAGGACAAGTCATAAAATGTACTAAGTCTTGAGATTTCTCAACTTCCCTTGATAATACAGATAGATGCAGCGATGGGAAAAAGATGTTTCCGGTGGTTCGTCAATGGGGCAAAAACTCGGCTTTGATTCTAGAGGCAAAGGCATAGAAGAGATTGTTTCTCGTTTATCCCCTTTCGATGAGTTACCGGAGGACTGTATTTCTAATATAATCTCTCTTACAAGTCCCCGAGACGCATGCATTGCGGCTTTGGTTTCTAGAACCTTAAGATTGACGGTCCAGTCAGATAGTGTATGGGAGAAGTTTCTTCCGGCGGAATATGCATCTTTGATTCCTGAATGGCGAGTTTTCTCGTCAAAGAAAGAGCTCTATTTTTCTCTATGCGAAGTCCCTATTCTAATAGAAGATGGCCAAAAGGTATACCTAATTATTTTAGTTTTAAATTCGTGATGTCGACGAATATTTTTGATTAAATGAGCTTTTTTATTTTGAAAAATCAAAGAGTTTCTGGTTAGAGAAAGCGAGTGGGAAGAGATGTATCATGTTATCTGCAAAAAAACTCACGATCAGATGGGGAAATAGTCCTCAGTATTGGCAATGGATCTCAATCCCTGAATCTAGGTACTCCTTTATCGTTAAATCGGAAAATTACATTTCATGTTAGGATTTGGATAGTAAATCTAACTCTCATTACAGAATAAATATAATAAAAGAAATGACACACACATGATTTATAGTGATATATCATAACCATGATGATAGGATAAAAATGTTGCACACAATGTGTTATATATGTAGGTTCGAAAAAGTACCGGAGCTTCTTGATGTATGTGCTTTTGAGATCCATGGTTCGATGAATACTCAGATACTATCTCCGAGAACTCATTACTCGGCTTACGTAGTGTACAAGTCAAGAACTGGATGTCACGGCTTCCGTGATTTGCCCATACAAGTTGGAATTGGATTGGTGGGACAAAAACCTCCTAAAAGATTCATATGCTTTGATGAGTCTACGGATAGAATTAAAAAGTGGGCAAGAATAGAGCTAATAAAATCAGATGAGAGAGAAGATGGGTGGATAGAAGCAGAAATTGGAGAATTTTACAATGAAGGAGGATTATCTTTGGGATGTGATGAAATTGAGCTAAGTATTGTAGATATTACGTCACCTTATTGGAAGCGTGGATTGGTCATTCAAGGAATTGAATTCCGACCTGCTAAAAAGTAATACCGGTTTACGGTTGTGGAAAACAGGTTCGATGATTTTCCGGTTATTGTTTTGTTATCTTATGTTTCTTGTCTAAGAAGCAAGTTCAAAATTTTATGTTGCTCTTGTGTGAAAAGAGTCATTTTGTTAGTATTGTGTTGTTTGAATTTTATTTTGATCGATGTTCTTTTTTCACACATGAACAAATTCAAAAAGAAAAAGGGGAGGAACATCTTACAGTAGTTTTGTTGATTTTGTAGGTTTCGTATTGCTATGAAATAAGACGGTTAGCGAATAATAATATGGTTGAAACAGACCGTTGGATATGGTTTCTGTTGGTGGTGATAAGCGATTTTATAAATAGAATTGTAGGAAGATACAATAATTAAAGAACTATTTTTAAAAAGATAATCAATTGCCTAAAAGAACACTCGTTCTTTTCCTTTTTTTATATGATTGAACATTTATTTATGTAGAAGATTTCTAACATCAAATTTTCAACCATATCTGTTTAATATGTTCCTTTCTTATGTCCGTACATGTTAAGGATTGGTTTGTGAGTTGGAGTTTTTCAAACCAAAGCCAAGAGAGAAGCTAGGTTTTTATAAACTTAAACAACAAGTAATTCAGTAAAAAACATATGCAGCGTGAATATCTGAAGGAAATTCAGTTTCTTAGGTCGCTCTGTTTCCTCTCCATTGGAATGATCCGATAACCAAAGAAAAAAGAACACACAACTTTGGGGAAAGTATGTAGATAGTGAACATGCATGTTTATGAGTAGTCCTATTTCTATATGACAAAGCCAAAACACCAAGTTGCAGAAAGATATATGTTATTTTACTAAGTCAAATCATTTGCAGCAACACTCAAAAGCATATGATATATATGTGTGGCGTACTCAGAATAATCCAATGTATTAGCAAAGAGCCAAAGACTACTTCTTCATCATCGGGTCAGAACTCACGAGTCTATTAGGTCTTTCAAACGCATACAATTTTATTAAGGAACCGATGGAGAATAACCATGACATTGAATCTAGCAGCGGATGCGGAGGAGGGATCGTTGTTCCCGGGCCATCACCATTCCATTACTTGCCGGAGGATTGCATCTCCAACATAATCTCTTTTACAAATCCACGAGACGCGTGTGTTGCAGCTTCTGTTTCGAAAACCTTTGAATTGGCTGTCCAATCAGATACCGTATGGGAGAAGTTTCTTCCGCCGGATTATTCCTCCTTGGTTCCTCAATCGCGAGTTTTCTTGTCCAAGAAGGATCTCTATTTCTCTCTCTGCCATGATCCTCTTCTAATCGAAGATGGCAAAAAGGTATATGTTAGATAAATATGGTAACAAGGATCCAATTTAAAACCTTATTTCACAAGATTCTTGATACAATGGAGCAATAATAGGTCCCAATCAAAAATCTTAAGACAAAATAAATTTTGTAGATAATTAGCTCTGTTTTATTCCTTGTTTTTTTCATCTTCTTAATTAGACAAATTAAATGAAAAATGGTAAATATGGAAGTTACTCCTATAGTCCTATTTCTAAGGAAGAAGTCTAATGAAAGAAGAAAGGTAAGGAAAAGCTTTTTATGGTTATTAATTATTATAGTTTGATTGGAAAAAATATAAATCTTATCTACATTTTTTGTTCCCATTTTAATGCATAATAATTTATAATAAATGATTGAATAGCAACAGATTGTTCTTGGGTTTAACTTTTCTGTTTCATGCATCAATTCAATATTTTCTAAGTATGTTGAGTTATATCTTCTTTTTCCGAAAATCAAAGAGCTTCTGGTTAGAGAAAATGAGTGGGAAAAAGTGTATCATGTTATCTCCGAAGGAAATGTGCATCACATGGGCTAGTAGTCCTCAGTATTGGCGATGGATTTCAATTCCTGAAGCTAGGTACTCCTTCTTTCCACTAGATTCTATTGCAAGCACTCGTTCCAATGATGATGACGAAAATGGGAGAAGTTGCATGCAGGTTTAAAGAAGTACCAGAGCTTCTCAACGTGTGTTGGTTTGAGGTTCGTGGTAGAATGAGTACTCGTTACCTATCTCCTGGAACTCATTACTCTGTTTACATTGTGTTCAAGACAAAGGATCGATGTCCCGGATTGGGGGATTTGCCAGTAGAAGTTAAAGTCGGATTGGTGGGACAAGAACTTTTTCAAAGATTCATACGCTTTGTTGGGCCTATGGATCAAAGGTGTGGGAGAGAAATGAGAGTTGTAACGAGACCAGAGGAAAGAGAAGATGGATGGATGGAAGCTGAGCTTGGTGAATTCTTCAATGAAGCAAGTTGTGATGATGTTGAAGTAAGTGTTGTTGAGATTAAGTCCCCTTATTGGAAAAGTGGTTTGATCATTCAAGGAATCGAATTCCGCCCTACGAAAAAGCCCGTAAACTGATACTCGGTTTCGATGATTCCGGTCTATGTTTGTTTGCTTCAATTTTATATATAAGCAAGTGAAAAACATTTGTATTGTAAATATCTTAAGGTTTTTGATTGTAATGTTTGATTTATATGTTCATGATCATTCTCACCCATGAACAAATTACAGTACAATAATAAAAGATGTATTTTGTTATCTAATCATCTACAATGGTTTTTGTACACTTAGCCAGGAACTATAAAGACAGAATAACATATGAATAAATTTAGTAAAGTTCTCAATTTTTGTAGCCTGTTAATTGTCCCAACCGTTTTTACGGACATTGTTAATTAAAATTTTGCAAACCAAAGCCAAAAGTGAAATTTGCTTTCTGAAAAATAAACCAAGAGTCAGTAAACAAACATGCAGCTACATTGGCATTCACAGGTTTGGGTCAAAGAAAAATTCCTTAGCTGGCTTTTGTGACTTGGCTGACTGTTCTAAATAGGCTGACAACGGAGTAGGAGTTTACTTGTCCCTGCTAATTGCCTACTTTGTCTCTCCAGGGAAAAATCCGGGTATCATCTTTACTTCCAGTGCACCTACTCTAATACATTGTGGTTAGATTTCTTCGCTCATTTCAATCCTCTTCCTTCGCAAACTTCTCTAGTTTTCTAAATTGGATTGAGAATCCTACCACAAATAGGAAACTTAATGCAATTTGTAAGCTTGTTTTCCATGCTGTGTATAACATTTGGCGAGAGAGGAATGCGAGACTCCACACACCACACTTCATCAATTCGCTCCGAAACTCAAATCAAGAGGGAGATCCAGTTACTACTTAGAAGACGACTGGCTGGCTTGGATAGATCGACTACACTTCCTTCTGTTAAGTTCTATGGGCTTCCAACTCAAAACCAATTGGCAATGAGTGGAGTGGCCCATATCCCTTATATATTACTTAGGATCCCTTCCAACTTCCGATGTGGGACATTATGTCCTAATACGCCCCCTCGAGATGATGGCTCTTTGGCCATTAATCTCGGAATGTTCGGGCTTAGATCGACGGCATCAATTTTGAGCCTTGTCGATGATTGGACCATCTTTGGGTCGGATCGGGTTGGACATGTGTGGATCGGGCTCTGATACCATGTTAAGTTCTATGGACTTCCAACTCAAAACCAATTGGCAATGAGTGGAGTGGCCCATATCCCTTATATATTACTTAGGATCCCTTCCAACTTCCGATGTGGGACATTATGTCCTAATACCTTCTACTAATCCACCGCAGGAATCTTACCTCTCCATTTGGTTTGCAAACGTCCAACAAATCTTGTCAAATAATATAGAATAGAATAGTTTATTGAATTGTGTTTGATATGAGAATACAAGATATATATATATAGCAACATTAACAAAATGCTACCACTGTAAACTTTCCTAAACACAAAATATATATGCTAAAACAATATATCGAAATTTAGAAAATTCTTCTTTCAGATTCACGGGTTTCACTTCAAAGACAGGCTCTCATAACACAAAGTATTTGGTCCGCAAGATATATATCTAAGTTATCTCCAATAAATCTGATTTTGGTTTTATCTCCGTCTGTTATAGTTTCGAGTTTTTTAATCCACTTATTTTAAGAGTCTTGTAAATGCGTGATAATTGCCTCATCTGTGCAAAAAGGCACCAATGTAACCCCTCTCTCTTTTCAATTTTCATATATAAAAGAGAAATTTGGATCTATAACCAAAAAAAAATTAATAATTAAGAAACTAACCTAAAAAAAAAACTGTTGTGATATTCTCTGTATATTCTATATTAAGACCATTCTACCCCTCTATTTATTGTACGCCTCTCACCTCTCACCTCTTACCTTTCACCTCTCACCTCTTTGTCTACATCAACTTAACTAACACAGATCTATAAAAGATGAACAACAATATAATCCTTTTTTTTTAATTAGATAGGCTGAGAAAACCGAAGGAGCAACTCAATCACATGCACTAATCGCTTCTCCGATCATGTTTTGACCCGACCAACTTCATTCTCTCTCCCAGGCCCGGCCCATAGGACAGGCAAGTGAAGCCACTGATTCGGGCCTCAAATTTTGAGGGCTTTTTCAGATAAATTTTTTTAAATGTTTTTTCATATATGTTTACACTATGGATCATTAGATTGTTGTGTAAGGCCCTTTTAGATAAACATTGTGGGCTTTTTCATATACAAGTAAAACAAATTAAAGACTTGAAAAAAAAAATCCTAAACTCTAGAGAAAAAGGAAAAAAAAATCGACCCTACACTTTTTAAAATTACTTGATAATATTTTTCTTAGTTTTCTTTAGTTTTTTTATTTTCTTTTTGACTTCTCTGTATTTTTTTGGTAATTGTTTCACAGTTTTAGTTTATACTTTTGGTAATTGTTTCACAGTTTTAGTTCATAATTTTGGCTGGTTATGTGTTTATTTTTATTTTCTTTTGCTTGTTTCAATTCGTAGAAGTGTGATATGAAAAGGGCATATTTTTTAGGAATTGCGTAAGGCACTCAAATATGCCGGACCGGCTCTGCTCTCTCCTGTCTTACGCATACACAAAATAAGGATATAGTAGACATTTCCCAGCCCACATGCGTTAGTTTCTTAATTTCTAGATTTATAGTGCTATTTTCTTAATTCAATTTTGGAAATCTGTTAGTTTTGCAATTCACCCTATATAAAATGGTATCTCTTTAAAAAAAAAAAAAAAAAAAAACATGCAGCGTGAACGTGTAGAGACACACGCGGCAGGCATTGATGCGTATAAGGGTAGTTTCGTAAATATGTTCAGACGACTATAAACGAGTCATTTTCTATTTCCTAACAACGCATAGGCGACTTTAGAAGATTTCTTTAAATTCTCAGCTTCCAGACCAAGAAAGATGACACAGTTCACAAAAGCAACAATGGGACACAAACAAAGCGTTGACTCTAGAGGAAAAAGCGGAAAAGTTCCCGGTTCTTCGTCGATGGTGCAAAAACACGGCGTTGAATCTAGCGGCGGAGGCGGAGGAGTGATCATCTCCGGACCGTCGCTGTTCGATAACTTACCGGAAGATTGCATTTCCAACATAATCTCTTTCACAAGTCCACGAAATGCGTGCGTCGCTGCATCGGTGTCCAAAACCTTTGAATCGGCTGTTAATTCCGATAGCGTATGGGACAAGTTTCTTCCATCGGATTATTCATCTCTAATTCCTCCATCGCGAGTTTTTTCATCGAAGAAGGAGCTCTATTTCGCTATATGCGATAATCCTGTTTTAATCGACGATGACAAAAAGGTATATTATATATCGACTGTATATATATGACATCGGTTTTTATACATATCGCTTTATTGAAAACCTGATTTCAGAAAATTACTCATGATACAATGCAACAATTTTGGTGTAGTTGAGAAGTTATACTTCATGCATCTACTGAATATTTCTGATTATTTTTATTTTATTAATTACTTCTTTTAATTTTTTGATATGACCAAAAATAAAAGAGCTTTTGGTTTGAGAAATCGAATGGGAAAAGGTGTATCATGTTATCTCCGAGGAAAGATATGTGGATCACATGGGTTAGTACTCCTCAATATTGGCGATGGATTTCAATTCCTGAAGCTAGGTAACTCCTTTTTTGCCATTCATTTCTATTGAAATCACTTATTCTCATGATGATGATGATTATGATGGTGCACTCATGCAGGTTTGAAGAAGTACCAGAGCTTCTTAATGTGTGTTGGTTTGAGGTCCGAGGGGGGATGAGTACTAAATACCTATCTCCTGGAACTCGTTACTCGGCTTACATTGTGTTCAAGACAAAGGATAGATGTCCTAATTTGGGGGATGTGCCAGCAGAAGCTACAGTTGGATTGGTGGGACAAGCATCATCTCAAAGATTCATTTACTTTGTTGGGCCTACGAATCGAGGGAGAGAGAGAGAAACGAGAGATGTAACGAAACCAAAGTTGCGAAAAGATGGGTGGATGGAAGCTGAGCTTGGTGAATTTTTCAATGAATCAAGTTGTGATGAGGTTGCAACAAGTATTCTTGAGACTAAGTCTCCTTATTGGAAGCGCGGTTTGATCATTCAAGGAATCGAATTCCGCCCTACGAAAAGCCCGTAAAGCAATACTATATATAAGCAAGTGAAAAGCTTTGTTGTATGGTAACACCAAATATTTTTAGTTTTTTGGATTGGAATGTTTGATTTGGATGTTCATCATTCTCACATGAACATATTTCAATAATGATTTTTTTTTTTTTGCTTTCTTATCATCTACAAAGCTTTTGCACAAATTATTTGGCAAAAAAAAACAATAGAGATATAGAATAACAAATGAATAAATTTGTCGACATGATCTGATTTTAAAATTTAAACAAAGACTCATTAAATTTATAAATTATTGACTTTTTCTGACTAATATAATTTATTATATCTCTCGTAACAAAGACTTCAGGGGTAAGTTAAACATGGAACAAAAGTTATTTGCTTTGGTGATTAAATAAAAGGCAAAACTTCTTTTGGAAAAAAAAAAACTTTTGAGAGATTCTTTGAATACGATTCATTTACAAGGTTATGATCGGAAAATCACATTTAAGTCTTAACCTGTAACGATCACTCACGGATATAAAATATCTGCCTCGTTTCCACGCTTTATACACCGTTTCTAATATGCTCCATTATTACTTAGCAAAATCAAATTCGAAATGATATCTAAGTGTAAATGTCATGTTCACAATCAAAATAACGTGTTATTATATAAATGAATGGACTGATATTTCAATTTATGTAACAAATTTAGATATTCTCTGTTGTATTACATTGACATTTTCATCATAAAATCATTTAAATTTGCTTGTTTTGCTCAAACAATAAAATCTATCGTAGTCGGTTAGGTTAGAATTTTTCATAACCAAAAAGTGCAAAACATGAAGCGTGTATTGTAAGGTATTTTCGTAAATATGTGTGGACAACATTACACGAATCATTTGTCTATTCCTTTATTACAATAACAAAAGCGAGTTTGAAAGAGTCAGAACTCACGAGTTTATTAAGTTTTCCCAAATACAGACGATTTTATCAAAGGCACCGATCGATGATGGGGCAAAATCATGGCATTATTGAATCTAGCGGTGGAGGCGGTGGAGAGATCCTTGTTCCGGGGCCGTCACCTTTTGATGTCTTACCGGAGGATTGCATCTCCAACATAATCTCTTTCACAAGTCCACGAGATGCGTGCGTCGCTGCTTCGGTTTCAAAAACCTTTGAATCGGCTGTTAATTCCGATAGCGTATGGGACAAGTTTCTTCCGCCGGATTATTCATCTCTGATTTCTCAATCTCGAGTTTTCGCATCGAAGAAAGAGCTTTATTTCGCCCTCTGCCACAATCATGTTCTGATTGAAGATGGCAAAAAGGTATTTATATCTCTTCTTGTTTATACGTTGGAGACCAATGATCAAATTGAAAATTATGTGTTTAATCATTGAGTTCTGTGGCAACATAGATTTGATTAAAAACCTGATTTTAGAAAATTTATTCTTGATGCGAATAGAACATTTTAAATGTAGTTGTAATTCTGATTATTTTGAGCTTTTATTTTATTCTATTTTTTGGAAAATCAAAGAGCTTTTGGTTAGAAAAAGCGAGTGGGAAAAGGTGTATCATGTTATCTTCAAAGGAACTTTGGATCACATGGGGAAGTAGTCCTGAATATTGGCAATGGATTTCACTTCCTGAATCTAGGTAACTCTTTTTTTCCTCTCTAATTAATAGTCCTTGGAATTGGCAATATAATGATGATTTGCACACGTTGTTGTTATGTAGATTTGTCAAAGTAGCAGAGCTTCTTGATGTATGTTGGTTTGAGATTCGTGGCAAGACAAGCACTCGTTTACTATCTCCTGGAACTTGTTACTCGGCTTACATTGTTTTCAAGACGAAAGATGGATGTCCTGGATTAGGTCATTTGCCGGTAGAAGTTGAACTTGGTTTGGTGGGACAAGAATCTTCCAAAAGGTTCATATACTTCGTTGGACCTAGGAACCGAAGGAGAGGGAGGGAAACGGGAGATGTAACGAAACCAGAGCAGAGAGAAGATGGATGGATGGAAGCTGAGCTTGGTGAATTCTTCAATGAAGAAAGATGTGATGAAATTGAGTTTAGTGTTATTGAGATTAAGTCTCCTTCTTGGAAGAGTGGTTTGATCATTCAAGGAATCGAATTCCGCCCTACGAAAAGCCCGTAAAGTATTAGTACCCGGTTTAGATGATTCTGGTATATGTTTGTTCTATATCTAAGCAAGTGAGAAAGTTTGTTGTATTGTAACATGAGACATTAAACGTTTTGGATCGTAATGTTTGTGAACTTGGGTTTTTGATTATGATGGTTCATCATTCTCACATGAACAAACATTACACTCCTAAGTAAAGTCAAATTGTTTCTTCTTATCATCCATATGATGCTTTTAGACTTTACTTAGGAGTGTTGGGAAAGAGCTGTAGAAATAGAATGACACATGTACATGAACTTGGTCTTGATTAAGACATTGAATTATTATTGACTTTTGGGAATAATTAATAGAAATATATCTCGTCATAAGTCGTAACAAAGACTTCATAGGTAAGTTAAACACGTAACAAAAGTCACTTGCTTTGCCTGATTAGATAAAGGCCAAAAAAAAAAAAACCTTTTAAAGTTTTTATTTGAATAACAACTTTTGAGGGTATTATCGGAATAACACATTAAAATCTTAACCTCTAAGTCTTTCACGAATCACGAAGGATATAAATATCCACTTCATTGCCACGCTCACAACAACATAACAAAACACACCGTTTCATCATCAGATTCCAAAAACAATGGAACAAATTCACGGCGGAGATTCGAATTCCGGCGGCGGAGGAGGAGGAGGAAGTAGCCGGAACGATGAAATTGTTGCGAGGAGAGCGTCGCGGTTCGATACATTGCCGGAAGATTGCATCTCGAAGGTGATTTCACATACGAGTCCACGAGACGCTTGTGTTGTGGCTTCGGTTTCGAAAACGGTGAAATCGGCGGCGCAATCGGATTTGGTTTGGGAAATGTTTCTTCCGTCGGAGTATTCGTCTCTTGTTGTTGCTCGATCGGCGAATCTCTTATCGAAAAAGGAGATTTTTTTATCTCTCGCTAATGATTCTGTTTTGATTGAAGATGGCAAAAAGGTAATTAATTTGAATCCGATTCGAGAATCTGAAATTAGGGTTTTGTTTATAATTGTATAATTTGCTGATTTTGTTTGTTGATTTTGGGGAAAAATCAGAGCTTTTGGTTGGAGAAAGCTAGTGGGAAGAAGTGTTTCATGTTATCAGCAATGGATTTGACGATCATTTGGGGAGATGCTCCTGCTTATTGGCAATGGATTACAGTTCCTGAGTCTAAGTAAAGTTCTCATCTTTTTGTTATTTCTCCTCTGTTTCTGATTTTGTGCAATTGGGGTTTGTTTACTTATTCTTGTCTATATGTGAATTCAGGTTTGAGAAAGTAGCGGAGTTGCGTAATGTGTGTTGGTTAGAGATTCGGGGAAAGATAAGTTGCGGAATGTTATCGAAAGGGACTCATTACTCGGTTTACGTGGTGTACAAGACGGCATATGGTAGATCATATGGGTTTGATTCTGTACCTGTGGAAGCTGGAGTTGGTTTTGTGGGGAAAGAAGCTACCAAGAAATCAGTGTTTCTCGAATCCGGTGTGGATTCACGCAGCGGTGTCCATTACTCGGGGATTTCGCACGCGGCGGTTTCTAGAGCGTTTAGGATGAGGCGTCCGTGGCTGCGGGTTCCGAGAGAAGAAGAAGAAGAAGTTGAAGGAGAGAGGGAGCGTGGTAGTAATGTGGAGGGGCCAAAGGAGAGAGTAGATGGGTGGAGTGAAGTGGAGCTTGGGAGGTTTTTCATTGACAATGGAGGTTGTGATGAGATTGAGATTAGTCTAATGGAGACTCAGAATGGAAATTGGAAGAGTGGTTTGATTATTCAGGGAATTGAGATCAGGCCCGTCTGAAAGAAGAAACTAACTGATTAAATTTTGTGTATTTGAAGTATTAAAAACTTGTCTTTTAAATGTCTCGAGTTTACTTACAGTTTGGAGTTCTTGATATGAAATAGCAAAGAAATTGATAAATTATCGCTCGTGTACTAATGTTTGAATAACAACAACTAAGATTGTTCATGATCTTAGATATGACGATGATCTTAGATATGCAATATCAGATGTCCATTTGTAATATTTTCGTGGCTATTTAGCAAAAGGTGCAGATTGGCCAAGCAATATTTGTGGCTAAACGACTATTAAGAAAGGCTAAGCAGTGGTTATCTATGCCCAGTTTGCCACGAATTTGGGCTAAGCTTCGCAACGGACTAACCACTTTCTCGTAGGAGTGGCAATATGACCATGAACTTAGATACGGAATATCGGTTGTACTGTTTAATATTTTTGTGGCTACTTCGAAGGCTTTTACGAAAAAATAAGTTATGGGCTTTTTGTTCATTACGAAAACAACAATCTTGGGTTTTAACTGATTAGAAATGATGTTGGGCTTTAAACTGTGAAAGATTGTGAATTGTGTTGTGTGACAAAGCAATAGCTTCTTTTTTTTTTTTGCTACTATTATCTTTCACATTTTTTGTTTTGTTTTTTCTATTTAAATTTAAACTATGTACAATGTTTTTTCTATTTTGGATATTTTTCCTATAAATTTAGTAGTTTGGATCGTTGTATATTTTAGGAGTTTAGATATACGTGAATAGGTAGAAAAATATCATAAAGGGTTGTTTTTGACATATTTTTCAGTCAATTCTATATAACCACTTAAGTCAATTTTCAGAAAAAAACTTATTATTGCAGGATGGAAGACTATTCTTAACGAAAACCGATTATATCAAAGCGATTACGAGCCACATGGTATTGAAGATTAATTATAGAGTTGAATAGTCGATGCCACATGCTTTGACTGTCTCCTTCATTATAGATATCGTCGACCTTAATATTTAATTATAAACATGGAATCGTATCTTAACTTTCTACGTAAAACAATATTTAATCTCTTTATGAAAGATCATGCACACACTAGGAAAACTATATAAGTGATTTCTTATATGGTAAACCAACTTTGAATGTAGGCTAATTAGTTTATTAAGCAATATAGTCTTTTGTGTCTATGTTCATTTCACCATTCACCTATATTGTCCTCAATTACTTATAAATCAAGTAAAACAAAAAAAAGTTGTGTAAACAGCCTATTTTTCTTTAAGAAATAAATCATGGCAAAAAGTGTGAGACTTTTTGGTTTTATTTTGTCAAAAAAAAAATTTCTTCGAAAAATCCATAACGTATATATAACTACAAGAGAATCCATTTTCCAAAGTGACAGAGTTTTATTTTTCCAATTCTATCGAATTAATTAGTGACAGATTCTAACGATAAAATTTTATGTTAGCGTTACATATAAAAGTAGTACTAACGCATTCTAAATTTGTCATTATTAAAAGAAAAAAGTATTAACGACAAATATAATCCTTTGGCAATGAAATTTATGTGGTTATATTGACCATTTTTGAAATGTAAAAATATGGCAATTTTTGTATAAAAATATAATATATTTTGTACATAACGGTTATTTTATTTTTATTTTCATCGTCGAATTAATTAGTGATAGATTCTAACGACAAAATTTTATGTTAGCGTTACATATAAAAGTAATGCATTCTAAATTTGTCATTATTGAAAGGAAAAAGTATTAACGACAAAATATAATTCTTTGGTAATGAAATCTATGTGGTTATATTGACCATTTTTGAAATGCAAAAATATGAGATTTTTTGTATAAAAATATAATATATTTTGTACATAACGGTTATTTTATTTTTATTTTTATTGTCGAATTAATTAGTGATAGATTCTAACGATAAAATTATATGTTAACGTTACATATAAAAGCAGTACTAATGCATTCTAAATTTGTCATTATTAAAAGAAAAAAGTATTAACGACATAATAGAATCCTTTGGCAATGAAATTCATGTTGTTATATTGACCATTTTTGAAATGTAAATATGAGAATTTTTGTATAAAAATATAATATATTTTGTACATAACGGTTGTTTTGTTTTTATCGTCTATAACTTACACAAGTATATATTTAAATTTAAATTTATATTAGAAATCACTAAACTACAAGTATACAAACCCGGTCATACTAAATTAATATTAATAATTTTTATTGGAAATATAACGTATTGATTCTCGGACATGTAAATAGCTCCTATTTTACATAATAGGTCGATAAAATTCTTTTAACCAACAAACAACAAATTATGTAATACCAAAAAAAAAAAACAAACAACAAATTATGTTGCTAACTTTCCTCGTTGAAATATAACATGTAATATGGAAAATCTAGATTTTTTGGCGGAAGCTTTAATCGGAAACTAAAGAATATCTTGTAGGTCTATTTTCATTCATTATCAACTTGCGAGAAAAAAAATTGTAGTTGAGAAGAGAGATGCAAGGTGTCAACGTCCGTGCTTTGACTTCTCTCTTTTCTCTTGTCCTCATCTTTAATCCTCAAAGCTGACCTAACCGGTCACTCCCTTCTTCTCCGGTCATCTTTAATTATTATTCAATTAACCCATTAGAAAAAATTTAATATAAAAATTAACCATTTGCAATGTAAAATAAGAAACATTTATAAAAGCTATTTGCATAGAAACATCTAAAATGTATAAACTTTAACTATTTTCAAAATAAAAGCAAAAAAAAAAACTTAAAAGAACATTCAAATACTTTCAATAGAAACTTTTTTTCCCAATTAATTTTCTACGTTCGATCATTTTCATTTCTCATTAATAGTTCCAAATTTTCCTCTATCTATCCGTTGAAGGACCAAGGCTAGACAAACTATTATTCAAAGTAAGATTTGGACCCAAAAAAAATAAAATTTGAGAAAGACTTTCTTAAGTCAAAATTATTGATTAAGACTTCATATATGACTAAACGCACTCAAATTATAATTGATAAAACACGGAAAAGAATTATATTGTCTATATTCTATAACGGGTCTTTAACAAATTTTCCATAAAGGGGCTAATATAAACACAAGTTAATTAAACTTAACAAATATTAATCATTGTTAAATTAATATTATTGACCGTCAATAAGGAAAAAAGAATATTTATTCACAGCTTCTTCTTTCTTCTTCTTCTTCTTCTTTATTTAAAGTTTTTTTTACTGTTTCTTCTGTATCAGAAAAAAGACCAAACACAACTCTTCCACTTTCTCTCTCTCTCTAGAATTTGCCTGCATTAAAACACCCACTACTTGCTGTTGCGTGTTGAAGTCAAAAGTCGTCATTTTTCTCTCTCTTCTCTTGCTTCATCTTCATTGATGATCATCTAATATGGTGAGAATCAGAAAACCCATTTCGTATTCTCTCAGATTTCTCAAGGGTTTTTGTTGAAATCTTAATTCTTCTTCTCAAAGTTTCTTCCTTTTAACTTTTCTTAGAAATACCTTCTTCTTCTTCTTCCTCTGTTCTTGAAATGCGTGTTCATCGTTTGTTTGTGATCGTCATCGTCCTCATAGAGTTACTATGCTTCTTCTGTTCCTCGGAATCTCAAACCACCGTCACGTGCCATTCACATGACCTCGAGGCCTTACGTGACTTCATAGCCAATCTCGAACCAAAACCAGATGGTTGGATCAATTCTTCTACTTCTACAGATTGCTGTAATTGGACCGGAGTCACCTGCAATACAAACAACACCAGAAGGGTCACTAAATTGGAGCTTGGGAACAAGAAGCTGTCGGGGAAGTTGTCTGAATCTCTTGGGAAGTTAGATGAGATTAGGGTTCTTAATCTGTCTCGGAACTTTATCAAAGATTCGATCCCTCTTTCGATTTTCAACTTGAAGAATCTACAGACTCTTGATTTGAGCTCTAATGATCTCTCCGGTGAAATCCCAAGAAGTATAAATCTTCCAGCTCTGCAAAGTTTTGATCTTTCTTCCAATAAACTCAATGGGTCGCTTCCTTCTCATATCTGCTATAACTCTACTCAAATTAGGGTTGTGAAACTTGCGGTGAACTACTTCGCCGGAGATTTCACTTCTGGGTTTGGGAAATGTGTTTTGCTTGAGCATCTCTGTCTTGGTATGAATGATCTTACTGGTAATATCCCTGAGGATTTGTTTCATCTCAAAAGTTTGAATCTTTTAGGGATTCAAGAGAATCGTCTCTCTGGTTCTTTAAGTCGTGAGATTAGGAATCTCTCAAGTCTTGTTCGTCTTGATGTTTCTTGGAATTTGTTTACCGGTGAAATCCCTGATGTGTTTGATGAAATGCGTCAGTTAAAGTTTTTCTTAGGTCAGACCAATGGATTCATTGGAGGAATCCCGAAAACGTTGGCGAATTCACCGAGTTTGAATCTGCTTAACTTGAGGAACAACTCGTTATCCGGTCCTTTGCGGTTGAATTGCACGGCGATGATTGCTTTGAACTCTCTTGATTTAGGTACTAATAGATTCAATGGGCCGTTGCCTGAGAATCTACCGGATTGCAAGCGGTTAAAGAACGTTAATCTTGCGCGGAACTCCTTCCATGGACAAGTGCCAGAGAGTTTCAAGAACTTCCAGAGCCTATCTTACTTCTCGTTATCGAATTCAAGTTTGGCTAATATCTCTTCTGCGCTTGGGATACTTCAGCATTGCAAGAACTTGACGACTTTGGTTCTTACATTGAATTTTCATGGAGAGG
This sequence comes from Arabidopsis suecica, assembly GCA_019202805.1. NCBI lineage: Eukaryota > Viridiplantae > Streptophyta > Magnoliopsida > Brassicales > Brassicaceae > Arabidopsis > Arabidopsis suecica. Next base: position 590,107 of record CM032909.1, on the reverse strand, counting down.
CTTTACCCGATGATTCGAGTCTTCATTTCGAGAAGCTTAAAGTGCTAGTTGTGGCGAATTGCAGGCTTACTGGTTCAATGCCGAGTTGGTTAAGCTCCAGCAATGAGCTTCAGTTGTTGGATCTTTCTTGGAACCGTTTAACCGGAGCTATCCCGAGCTGGATTGGTAGTTTCAAAGATCTGTTCTACTTGGATTTATCTAACAACTCGTTTACCGGAGAAATCCCCAAGAGCTTAACTCAGTTGCCGAGTCTCGCTAGCCGTAATATCTCATTCAATGAACCATCACCAGATTTCCCGTTTTTCATGAAAAGGAACGAGAGCGCGAGAGCGTTGCAATACAATCAGATATTCGGGTTTCCGCCAACGATTGAGCTCGGTCATAACAATCTCTCTGGACCTATTTGGGAGGAGTTTGGTAATCTAAAGAAGCTTCATGTGTTTGATCTTAAATGGAATAAGTTATCAGGATCCATTCCTAGCTCTCTTTCGGGTATGACGAGCTTGGAAGCTCTTGATCTGTCTAATAACCGTCTTTCGGGATCAATCCCGGTTTCTCTGCAAAACCTCTCGTTTCTGTCCAAGTTCAGTGTTGCTAATAACAATCTCTCGGGAGTAATCCCTTCTGGTGGTCAGTTTCAGACATTTCCAAACTCGAGCTTCGAGAGTAACAGTCTCTGTGGGGAACACAGGTTCCCCTGTTCTGAAGGTAGTATGGATGGTGGTTCTGACAGAACATTGATCAAACGGTCAAGAAGAAGCAAAGGAGCTGACATTGGAATGGCGATTGGGATCGCGTTTGGTTCGGTTTTCCTTCTCACTCTTCTCTTGTTGATTGTATTGCGTGCTCGTAGACGGTCAGGGGAAGTTGATCCGGAGATAGAAGAATCCGAGAGCATGAATCGCAAAGAACTCGGAGAGATTGGATCTAAGCTTGTGGTTTTGTTTCAGAACAATGATAAAGAGCTCTCCTATGATGATCTTTTGGACTCAACAAACAGTTTTGATCAAGCTAACATCATTGGCTGTGGCGGGTTTGGTATGGTTTACAAAGCAACTTTACCAGATGGAAAGAAAGTTGCGATCAAGAAGTTATCCGGGGATTGTGGTCAGATCGAAAGAGAATTCGAAGCAGAGGTTGAAACACTCTCAAGAGCACAGCATCCGAACCTTGTTCTTCTTCGAGGATTCTGTTTCTACAGAAACGACCGGCTTTTAATCTATTCGTATATGGAAAACGGAAGCTTAGACTATTGGCTACACGAGCGTAACGACGGTCCAGCTTTATTGAAATGGAGAACTCGGCTTAGAATCGCTCAAGGCGCTGCAAAAGGGTTACTTTACTTGCATGAAGGTTGTGATCCTCATATCTTACACCGCGATATTAAATCGAGCAATATTCTTCTTGACGAGAATTTCAACTCTCATTTAGCGGATTTCGGACTCGCGAGGCTGATGAGTCCTTACGAGACACATGTAAGTACAGATTTGGTTGGGACTTTAGGTTACATTCCTCCGGAATATGGGCAAGCCTCGGTTGCTACTTACAAAGGCGATGTTTACAGTTTCGGAGTTGTGCTTCTGGAGCTTTTAACCGATAAAAGACCGGTGGATATGTGTAAACCGAAAGGATGTAGGGATCTGATCTCTTGGGTCGTCAAGATGAAGCATGAGAATCGAGCAAGCGAGGTTTTCGATCCGTTAATATACAGTAAAGAGAATGATAAAGAGATGTTTCGGGTTCTCGAGATTACTTGTTTATGTTTAAGCGAAAACCCGAAACAGAGACCAACGACTCAACAGTTAGTCTCTTGGCTTGATGATGTCTAGAAGAAAGTAAAACAGTATCTTCAGAGACAACAGTGATACATTTTGTAGGGAGTGATTTTCATACTTTTGGTATACAATGTAAATAGTTTCCAGAGAATAATTTGTTTCTTCGTTTTCTCATTTTAATCTTAATTTATGATTCAGATTCAGACATTGAAATACGAGACAGAACATTTAGTGTCTGAGAAAACTGAAAAATCTTTTTTAGTTTTTTCAGAAATAATGAGTTCTTAAAGAGACCTGTCTCAAGCATTTTAGATTAGCAACACAGATTAAAATTTTGTGTTTTATCTTTATTTTTTTTTATATACATATTTTTCTTTACGATTTGCTTTATGGATCCTCTGTTGATAATGTGTTTTGATAATGTGTTATCGCTTTTAGAGATTTTTGGTTGATTTAAAAAATATATAGATATTTGTTAGCTAAATTCCTTTTGGCCTTCAACAAAATAATTCCTTTTGGCCAACTATAGTCAATTTCTTGTTAAGAATCCATTTCATTAACTTAATTATGGGTGTGAAAATATATTATTCAACTCATTTGACCAAAAAGCTTTCAAAGAATTTGACTTTGTAAGGTCAAAATAGAACATTTGCTTCACTAAAAATTTTGAATTTAAACATATATTCATTTTACTCCTATCGATTTCCCAGTCCTCAAAGATCACGAATTACGACTAATACCCTTCCTATAATTGACGTCCAATGAGTCCAACATATTTTTCAGCCCGGCTGTTGCCAGTTGCCACCAGTTTGGAAGATAGAACATGTGTACCACCAGCGCTAGAACCACAGCAGTAATGGCTATATCTGTGAGATTGCTTCTCCACCTGATCAATTTGCAGGACTTGAACACAACAGCAACTAGAACCACAGCAATATTGAGGGTGCTTCTTACACGAGATAGTCTCCACCAGATAACTTTGCAGGACTTGTCAGCTTTTTTGTAAAGAGAACAATTGGCTCGTCCTCCAGTGATGGCATTTTTGTTCTGAAACCATCACAGGTTAGGTCAGAGATGTAATGACAACTGAGTGGAGGGTGAAATTAGTTAGCTTAGAAGAGCAAGGAGCATTACCTGTACCATGAAGCTCTTCATAGTTTGATCAAGAGTGAGAGTATCACTCGGCGATGATAATAGTTTGAGGGAATGATCCTTCCATTCTTCTACTAGCTTTTTAAGAAGAGCAACACTAGCTTCTAGATTCTCCTGATAGAGATTGTCCCAGTTTTTCCAGCAATCAACATTTTCAGTCAGAGACCAAATAGCCATTGTTGTAGCTTCCTCAGCTAAAGCAGGATTTGCTGTACACACATTAGAATTCTATTTGGAGATGTTTCGAGGGAAGCGAAAAACTCAAGGATTCAAGGTTTGGTTTGTTAGTAAAATACCTTCTCCAGCTAATTTCAAAGAGATAGTAAATATCTTTCGAGTGATTTGTTTCCATGCCTTGCTTCCTGGTGAACCTGCAAGAGTATCAATCAGTGATGATGATAGATCGAGGGAATGATCCTTCCATCTCTCTACAAGCTTTTTAAGAACAGCAACACAAGCTTTTAGATTCTCCTCAGAGATATTGCCCCTCTGCTTCCAGCAATCAAAGATTATGGTCAGAGACCAGATAGCGATTGCGGTAGCTTGCTGGGGTAAAACACGATTTTCTGCAACAATGTTAACTTATTAGAACTCTATTTGAAGAAGAGAGAGAGGGAAGCAGAAAACTCTCAAGGGTTGGATTGTTACTAATACCTTGTCCAGCTAATCTCAAAGAAAAAGTGAATATCTGTTGATACATTGCCTCACTTACACCGTACTTGATATTCCCTACAAGTATTTTAAGAAGAGCAATAGTCGCTTTTAGATTCTGATCGTAGAGATTCTCCCAGTGCTTCCAGCAATCCTTGTTTACGGTCAGAGACCAGAGAGCGATTGATCTAGCTTCCTCGGCTAAAACAGTATTTCCTGCAACAAAGATAACAGATTAGAACTCTATTTGGAAGAGAGAGAGAGAGAAGCAGAAAAGCTTAACAAGGATTCAGGGTTGTTACTGATACCTTCTTCTCCAGATAATCTCAAAGAAAAAGTGAATATCTCTTCTATTGCCTGGCTTCTTGATGTACGGACAAGAGCCACTTTTTTCAGCAAGGGATAAATTGCCACAAACCTACTTGTAGTAGGCTGTGTGTGTGCACACATAGACCACGCTCGTGATCAGAATCGACAGACGCATAAAGGGGTTTTTTGTTTTGTAAGTTGCAATAGAGTAAAATGTACCTCTACGCTTGCAGGGAATGTAAGCCGCAACAAGATCTCAAATGAATGAGGTGGAATAAGTCGCATTTCCTGCCAAACAGGAGTTTTTACAAATCTGGCCTGATCATCTGGTTTGGCCAAAATCCTGAAAAAGGAAGGAAATTGCATGAACAAACAAGAACAGATGATTGTATATATATATAGCAAAAGGGAAAACTTTCTCGACTCACTTCTCAACCAACTTGAGGATGACATCAGTTGACTGGGGGTTGCTGCCGACTAGAGGTAACAAGTTGTGCGCCCATGAAAGCAAGCCTACAGATAAATCATCTTTGGAGGCCTGTCCACATTTTACAGTTGAGAACAGCTATACAGATTACTACAGAAACACACAAAATTTCCAACACAACAGACTTGGTTGGTCCTAGTAGTACACACACATACGAACCTGAGTTATCAACCAAACTGTAAGCGGAATCTGGCCCTGTCCTTTATAGATACGCCTCAACCTCAGAGAGGGTAAAACCTTAGTCAAGACACACTACCATTGCTAATGTAACAAACATTGCCACCTAATAATCGTAAACACACACAAATAGAAGAACATAGTGGATTTAGTGAAAACATAAAAATGGTAAGTGGTGGTGAAAGCGAAAAAGAAGTTTACCTTAGAATGGCAATAAGTAGCTTCTTCTTCCTTGACACCTTGTGGAAGCAAATCACGGAGAATATAATTAAATGTCGACAATACAAAGCCACAGCGTAAGTTCTCTGGAATTTTGATTTTACTGAGAGATTTGGATCAGAGTTTCACATTGCGTACCGGCACTTTTTCGAGGAAATCCGCAAGATCTGAAGGACCCATCTTTGCCGCAACTTTGGCAAAAGTCACTTTCCAATCAGTAGCTTGCTCCTCAAGTATATCGTCGTTAGCTAGGTTTCGATCCGCCGCCGGTTTCTTCTGGGCCACGACTTGGTTACATCCATGGTCGTACATCGCATCCATTAGCCTTTTTATAAGAGTTTCTCGCTAATCCTCTCTCCGGCGTGACGGCGTCTATCTCCGGCGTCTAGGCTAAAAAGTAAAAACAGGGAGACCAAAGTACCACGACGAGAGTTTTAAGCAAATGGGCTCAAGTGGGCCTGATTAATAAGTGGAATAGTTTTATCGTAAGCCTTTTATTAAAAAACTGAGACTTAGGTCTTCTTCAACCTCTCTGATTCCTTTTTCACTGTCTTCTTCGCCGGATCTCTTGCCGGAGCTCTCGCCGGTTCTTACTGCAGTCCCACTCGTCTTCCTCGTTCCCTCTGTTCCTTCGTTATCTTACCACTCTCGCTCAGGTACGTGACAATAGTGTAGCCGCCATTGTAGATAAATATGATTTTGACTTTGACCAAACAAAACAGAGTCTTATCAATCACTCATCTACTAATTAGGCACGTGGTTCATGTTCCACTAAAACGCACCGTTTCACCTGTCAAATTTCCCAATCTCTTCCTCATAGCATTTTATAAACTCACTCTTCTCTTTTGGAATCAAACAAGGATCTTTGCTTCTCCGACAATGGCGGCTACTACACAGTACAAGTCTTGTCTTCTTCAACCCAAGTCTGGCTCCACCACTCGCCGACTAAACCCTTCTCTCATTAATCCTCTTACGAATCCGACAAGTAAGTCAGCTGATCTTGCGTTATTCGAATCAAAGTTTCGATTCTTATCTGTTTTTGTTTCCTCTGTGATAGGAGTTTCGGTTTTGGGGAAGAGTCGTATAGATGTGTTTGCGAAAGCTTCGATGGAAATGGCGGAATCGAATTCGATACCTTCCTTTGTTGTCAATTCCTCTAAGCAGAATGGTCCTATCATCGTCATTGATAATTACGACAGCTTCACTTACAATCTCTGCCAGGTTTCATTTCTAACACTATCTCTAATCTTCACTACGCCTGTTAAGATTTTTTATGTGTGTTTTTGAATCTGTTTGGTGTAAAAGCAGCTGAATTTTCATTTTGTATGCATTGTGATTGATTATTAGAATCTCATTATTTCAAAATCCAATCTAGTTTCTACATGCTAATAGATAAGACTATGTAATGTTGATTCTCTCTTGTTAATGTGATCAGAGACTTTATGTCGCGCCATTGAATCTTAGAGAACTAGAGTTTTTCTTTTGTAATTATTTGGAAAGCTCCTCGTTTCTTGTTTGTCGTTGTAAGGAGTAATGGTTGATCCAGTAAAATCGAATACATCACTTCTTTGTTGCCTGTAGTAGAATCTTTAATCATGTTCAAAGTTTGAATTGGTGATTTTGTGAGTTGCAATTTTTGACATTAGATTGGTTATTCGTAGTTTGAATATCTCGCTTTCTCATGAAATTTTGGCTGCTCTAAATATCTCACATAACGCACATATATCCCAAATATACAATTTCATCATGTCTTACTTCTAGTTCTCCACGCAGAATCGTGTGAGGTGCATACTATATATCGTGATTGTTCTCTTGATATGGTTTCTTCTGCTTTAGTATAAACAAAATTTTGAAGTGTTTTATTTTTCTACAGTATATGGGAGAGCTAGGATGCCATTTCGAAGTTTACCGCAATGATGAACTTACAATAGAGGAGCTGAAAAGGTAAGAGGAAACTATGTGCATTCTGTTTTAAAACGTAATCTGGCTAATCAATTGGTGTTGATTCCTATAATATGCTCTCCCTCTTGCAGAAAAAATCCAAGAGGGGTATTGATTTCTCCTGGACCTGGTAAATATTTTGGCGTATGTGGTGTTGAAATTTTGGATTGTTATATTTTTCTACAGTATTTTGGCCTCTGAATTATTTCTTCTGATTATGTGGTGTCTTTTTAAAGCGTTGGAGAAGAAGATAACACCTTTCTCAAATTTGATAGGTACCCCTCAAGACTCTGGGATTTCCTTGCAAACCGTTTTGGAACTCGGACCACTTGTTCCTTTATTTGGAGTATGTATGGGTTTGCAGTGTATAGGAGAAGCATTTGGAGGTTAGTTGCATATAAAGAAGACATCTTATTTTCCCGTATCAGTGTTCTAACATGGTATCCACACAACCTAAATGCAATTGTGTTTGAACATTGAATAGGAAAGATTGTGCGGTCACCATTTGGTGTTATGCATGGGAAAAGCTCAATGGTTCACTATGATGAGAAAGGAGAAGAAGGCTTGTTCTCTGGACTATCTAAGTATGAATCAGATTTTTCTGTGTTCAATCATTTGGCTTTGTGAAAACCATAATAACAAGTCCGTAAATGCGTATTAAAACAAAGCTTTGTTGGTATGTCTTCTTCAGCCCTTTCCTTGTAGGTCGATATCACAGCCTCGTTATCGAAAAAGATTCATTTCCTAGTGATGAACTCGAGGTTACAGCATGGACAGAAGATGGTCTGGTTATGGCTGCCCGTCACAGGAAGTACAAGCATATACAGGTAAAACCCACACAAGTGTTTTCATGTATCTTCTTGCCTCCTCCATTAAAAACGGAACTAAACTCTTGAAGTCTTGTAACAATTATTCACAGGGAGTTCAATTTCATCCGGAGAGTATTATAACAACTGAAGGCAAAACAATTGTCGGCAACTTCATCAAACTCATAGAGAAAAAGGAATCTGAGAAGCTGACATAGACTTAACCTGAATGAGAAATCAGCTAATCAGCTGTGTTCGATTAGTGCCACCCTGTAATAATGTTTGCTAATGCAAAACGGTCCTTGTCATCTTCACATTGTTTCTATCATAAATATTAGATTTGTTCCTCCACTTTAACTTAGTTTATGAAACTTGAGAAACAGAAAAACTATGGCAATTTAGTCCATCGTAAAAAATGGCTGTTGGCATTTCAGTTTTTCTATTTTGGTGTAGTTTGGTATATTCGATTGTAGTACAACTACTAAAACGCCATACGAATTTACACAATCCTTCCATGTATTTTTCTTTAAAACCTTTTTTTTTTACAACATGACCTTCATATAAGGGGAACAAAACCCAGTTTGCCAAAAACTAAGCGAATTCATTCCCATCATCAACCAAAAAGACTTACCAGCTTAAGATCTATTCATTTGTATCTTACGCTTTTCTCTCTATTGAATACAGAAAAGCATATAACAAACATGGTCTTGTCTTCTTCATCTGATCATTAGTTGTCGTGTCTTTACATTTCAGCGAATCTGATGGTATTGTGTAATGCCTCGTTTTGGTGGTAGCTTTCTCAAGATGAAGAGGACCAGAGAGGACGGTAATATCTCTACCAACTGTAATTAAGTAACATGATCAAGTTACAAACGGGAAAATGCGAAAAGAGACGGTTTCTTTGTTTTATATATAAAGCTAATGTTCATGATCAGATTCTACGATTAAGCTAAGAGAGAGGTTACCAGGTAATATATGAAGTTGAGGATGGGATGATCTAACACATCAAGGTTTGCACCCTCATCAAAAGCAGCAAAGCACATCTAAACAAATATTAAATGACAAAAGCTTTGGTTAGATGGTAATTCTAAAACTGACTATTGTCTATAGTTGAGAAGCGAATCCAACCAAGAAGGTAAGGATTGATACATATCAACATAACGATGTGTTTGTGTGTGTCTTTACCATGATGCATCTGATGAGGAAACACGTAAAGCATATGGTTGTCACGTAACCAACCTACCATACATAAGAGAGAAAGGGGGTAAACAATTGAGAAGCATAATATAGTTAAGACTTGATTGGCTATACATATGATTTTTAACAATTGATGTTTCACCTCTTGCAGCTTTTTGCGCCGCCCTTTAGATTCTACTGGAAATCGTTGCAACATTAGGAAAAGCCTGCCATAAGATCAATATAAAAGGACATAAAATCAAGCCCAAATGCAAAGCTATAGCACCAGGGGAATCTAGTCTCGCTAGGCATCAAAAATGGTCACAATTTATTATCTCATTCCTCAATGATGACTCTTGGCAACACAACTCCTAGTCAAAATGACTTGACTGGTAATGATAGAAACTATGCTAATGTCAAATTTGTCAAATGTAGTGCATATTGAAATCGCAACAGGTTTTACCTTCCACCATAAAGTAAAAATCCAAGCGCAGCGAACAATGAAACACCTGCAGATGCAATTATCAATTCCAAGAGAGGTGAGAGTATGGACTATATAAGCAAGAGATATATAGCATAACCATGCTTGAGTGAAGAAGGATGGAAGCTAATTACCTGCAAAGAACATCTTAGATAGGATTATCATAATTCGAACAGGCTTCCACCACAAAACCAACCAAAGAGCAATCTGGAAGTAATACATCCAATTAGATATATCAAGCCCATGACCCCACAAAAACCAAACTTAAGAATATCGAGTTTCACAAATTTATACCTGAACTACATATACAACTGCATTTATTGTGAAGAAGCTTGGCCTCAGTCCATCAGTCGATACTGCACGCGCCTGTCCAATCATAACAAAACCAAAGAACCAGTAAGAAAAGTAAAGAAACCCAGCAGCTATACACTAATTAAAAATTACCTGATAGTAGATTTCTGCCCAGAAGAGAACCAGAAGAGCATAGGTGGTGAAGAAAGCAAGACTTGGAATATCAAGCAAGATATGTTGCAGAATCTACAAAGATAACACTTGCAAATTTAGAAAGGTTGACATAAACCATTCAACAAGGTTAAAATTACTATGATAGTGAAGATCCTTAACCTCTGGATGCATGAACTGCACATTTCTTCTGAAGACAAACACCACAGCACGAACTGCGAGATACAAAGATAAGAAAAATCAATCAACAAGCGATACACACAAGAACACAATCAAATAACATACGAAATCACTCAACACCAACCTCCATTTACAACGAAATTGAGAAAGTGAAAGACCTTTTGCGTAGTCCAACCATATTCAGGAACTCTCAATTGTATTCTCACAAGTTGAATCTAAACCAAAAATCAAACATAAATTACACCAAATCCTCGAAGAATCCATCAATCCCTCCCTAAGCGGCGATGATTTCAAAATCCAGAAACGAAACGTACCACAGCAACGACGGAAACGATTCCGTAGAGAACAGCGAGAACATGGAAGATACGATCCTGCCAAATCGGAGACTCGTTTACGTCTGACCACCAATTCGAAGCTTCTTTGAGATTCAACATTTCCACCGCCGACGAAGACGACGACGATGACGATGACGATGACATCATCTCCGACGCAAATCGCATAAATTCGACGCCGCCGATTCTCATCTAACAAACGATTCAGATTCCTTCTCGATTCAGATTTTGAATACACATAATGAAGAACTCTCTTTTTTGGATTTATAATTTTTTTTGTTATTTTCCCGAAATACAAAATTTTGGAAAAAACGACAAAAATGAAAAAGAAACGGCCGACGTCGGAGAAGAGAGAGATTTGACGAGGAAAAAGAATAAATAATTAAATAAACGGGAGAGAACCGGTGATAGCCGGTAATTTCAATGAAGTAGTTGATGAAAGTTGACTGACACGCTGCTCCACGTGGCACATGTGGATAAAGAGCAGCTGGCATGATCCACACAAAAGAAATTCAAATGTTTTTTTTGCCTAATCAAGTGAAGCAAAGTAAATTATGATTAGAGAATGACAGATATAGTAATTTACATTTTTAATTGATCTATGTTACCTTGATGATGAGCAAGATGTTATATTCAGGGCCAGGCCCAATATACAAGAGTCAGAGGAGAACATTTTTAAAAATAAAACAATTTCCTCCAAATAATATATTTTTACAAATTTAGTTTTAATATTTTAAATTATTAAAATTTAGCAATATATTCTACTGTCATTTTTGTCAAGTTTGTTAAATTATGATAAACTATGATAGATTACATGACCTTAAAAAATCTTTAGAATTTAAACAAATTATTTATCTCGCAAGAAACGTCTAAATCTATTCATAAAATTTAAATATTATGATATGTAACCATTTTTTTTTTTTGAATATACATGTAAAGGTTAAATTCAAATTCATAAGTTTGACATGCATATTTTTGTAAGTTGATGAATAGGTTAAATTCAAATTCATAAGTTTGACATGCATATTTTTGTAAGTTGATGAATGATGATAAACTTGCATAAAAATATCATTTAGAAGGTTTTCTTTTGCATAAAATCTTTAAATAAATATAAATTTCTTTTAAGAATTAATTATGGATTTTGGCCTTTTTTCCAATGGTATTTGTAGAAAATGCCATTTTGTCTTAAAACTTTTATATTTGCCATTTCTCAAGATTTAGAAACACAATTTTAGGGATTAAGTTTGGGTTTATTAAGTTCCAATTTTTTGTAAGATGTAGAGTTTAGGGTTTAGTATTTATTTCAAAAAAAATCTCAAATATTAAGTTTTTTTAAAATGGCAAAAAGGGCAAAATCCACAAAGTCATTAAGCAAATGGCATTTTCAAAAGATTTTGGTAAAAAAGGGCAAAATTAAAATGAGAGGGAAAAAAACAAATTGTAAACACAAAAGCTCGAAATGAGCCAAGGGTTTTGCTGGTGAGATCCCAAAAAAAATATATATACGAAACGTAAGAAAATTTCCAAAGATTCTAAACGTCAGCTCTTTCGCACTCAATTTAAGTACAATCCGTGATCCTCACTTAGAGCTGCAGGCTCGTTGAGAAAATGAGAATTGATAGAAGATTTGTAGGAACTAATCCACATGATGAATCACCGACTTGGCATTCGTGTGTTGGATTGGGGAGTACAATAGCTGTCAAAATACTGTATGATCATCTTAGTCAAATTGAACCATTTTTGTCTTTGACCGTCAAATAGTCATGGCCTTACTTATGGGCCTTCAAAGACAGCATCCTATGGAGAGGCCAGGCCACCTTTTTTTTCTTCGTAATGAACTAATGATATACAATTATAAATCTCATTTTCTTTTCTTTTTTTTTTTTCTTTTTTTTGTGCCAAATTATAATATACTTCTACAGTTTTAACAAATTAAAATGGTTAAAAAAATCAATTTTAGGCTATATATATTGATTTTTCTTTTGACCAAAAAAAATCATCAATATATATAGCCTAAAATTGTTTTTTTTAACCATTTTAATTTGTTAGGTTTCATGAAGTCGAGTTAGTTTCTCAAAAACGATTTATATAGGTTTTAATAAAATTTGCATTTTTGATATAATTATTTTTCCAGTTTAGGTATCAACAAAAAAATTCAGTTTGTTGTAAAATAATTTAACAAACTAAGAAGTGGAAATGCAAAACAGAATATACAATTAATAAATTAACTTTGGTTAAGATGTTTGTTTTTGGTCAAAAGTTAAGATGTTTAAAATTTTGAATTAATACATACTTTTTTGGGGTCAAGAATTACTACAAAGTCTATATAGACAATTGACCAATAATATAACTGTAGTATTACTTGGGTAAAATTTTGATTCAAATAGCAACTCCTGCGTTATAATCAACAACTAATTTTGGATGTGAAGAATTATGAACTATAGATCAAGATTATTGATGATGACAATAATATATTACTTATTTTTTGGCAGAGGGTACTACAACAGTTGCTTAACTTAAAGGCTCCATCACAGTGAATGTCCCTTATTTTGATGTCAGCTTACAACAAAAACCAAAAGAGAAAAGAAAAGAGAGAAGCTTTGAGAAAGAAAGAAACACACAGTGTATCAGTCTCTGTACTTTCACAAGCTTCCAAGCTCTCTTATCACTCACTGTACTCTTCCATTCAAATAATGCTTCTTCTGATTACAAACAATCTTCTACTATTATCTTTTCTTACACATTATCATCACTCTTTTTCAGGATTTTGGTTCTCGAGATTTGAGTTATAAGACTAGACGCAAAAAAAAAAAGTGAAGATTTTTGAGATTCTCTTTCTCTCTCTCGATGGATTACGAACGAATCGGAAAGACCCAGGTGAGAAAATGCTTCGGTTTCACGTTTCCCAAAACTAGGTTTTGCGTAAAATTAGGGATATCAAAAGCCAGATTTGTCATTTCCTCTGATTTCTTCCGATTAGGAGAAATCTTTTACTTAAAAAGACAAACTTTCCTTTTTCAAATCACTTCATCATCTCTCTGTCTTTTTGATTTGATAAACTCTGTTTTCTCCGATGAGTTTTGTGATATAGGTTACTACTAGCGGCGGCGGATTTTCTCCGGGGAAGTTAAGAAGTATGCTTCTTCTTGGTGTTGATAGAAAGAAGAATGAAGAAGAATCTACTCCTACAATGAGATCTGGGTCTAATCAAATTGATGACCCTAGGGTTTATGGTGGAGCCCCTTAATCATTTCTTAATACTCTTTTTAAATACGCTTTTGTCTCTATTTGAATCTAAAGTTTGCTTCTTTTTTCTTTGCTTTTGTTGTCTTCAAATGTTACAGTTGCTAGTGGATTAGATGATTGTAAAGATGTTGATGTTGTGAGTGAGATTACTGATTGTTCTACTTCTGGGATTGCTCGATCGATTAGTTTGGGTCTTCAAGAGTATTCTGATTATGATAATGTGAATGAGATTAAGAGTGTTTCTGCTTCATCTGTCTTTGAGTTTCAAAAGACTGAGAAGGAAAAGGTTAATCAAAGAATGCCTATTAGATCATTCTCTAAACCAGCTCCATCTAAATGGGATGATGCTCAGAAATGGATTGCTAGCCCGACGGCTAACCGACCGAAGACTGGACAGGTTCAGGTTCAGGGGTCGAAGAAAGGGCCTAGCTTTGGTCGACAGTCATCTATGAAGATTGTTGAAGTTGCTGATCAAAGAGCGGGTGTGGTTGCGGTTGAAGAGCCTGATACAAAGCGGATAGATGTGAGCCAAGTGAAAAAGGATATGGGAAACAAGTTTGGTAGCTGGGAAGTCGATTCATACACAACCGCGGATTCATATGTCAAACCGGTTCTTATGGTTGAGAGCTCTATTGTAGAATCAGCAACTGAAGGTGGTGTTAGCTGTCTCTTTGAGTTATTGAGTTTGTATGCTCTGTTTATCTTCTGAATCCAAATTTTACTTGCTTTGTTGCAGTTAATCTCAGTCGACATGACTCGTCAGTCGCTACTGGGTTTGCCCAACCGCCTTCAACAGCAAGATCTGTATCGATGAGAGACATGGGGACTGAAATGACTCCTATAGCGAGCCAAGAACCTTCTAGAAACGGGACACCAATCAGGGCAACAACGCCAATCCGAAGTCCTATATCTTCTGAACCTTCAAGTCCAGGGAGACAAGCTTCAGCTTCTCCTATGACTAACAAGGAGCTGTCAGAGAAAGAGCTTCAAATGAAAACTAGGAGAGAGATAATGGTGTTAGGTACTCAACTTGGTAAATTAAACATTGCTGCTTGGGCTAGCAAAGAGGATGAAGATAAAGACGCTTCCACATCACTAAAGACCAAAGCTTCTCTACAAACTTCTAAAAGTGTTTCTGAATCTCGTGCTACCGCGTGGGAGGAAGCGGAAAAAGCTAAGCACATGGCTAGGTACCCGGAAATTGCATTGTTTGTCAAAGTGCTTTACTGTTCTTGAAAACTTTAAGCTTATTATGACTTTTGTAATCTTCAGGTTCAGACGCGAAGAGATGAAGATTCAAGCATGGGAGAATCATCAGAAGGCGAAATCTGAAGCTGAGATGAAGAAAACCGAGGTAAAGTAGCTTGAGCATAACTACTCAAATTCAAGTAATGATTGAACAAACTTGTGAAAAACCTCAATGATGATGGTGGAATTCTTGATATTGTAGGTGGAAGTTGAGAGGATTAAGGGACGAGCGCAAGACCGGTTGATGAAGAAACTAGCTGCGATAGAGCGTAAAGCAGAGGAGAAGCGAGCAGCAGCTGAAGCAAAGAAGGATCGTCAGGCAGCTAAAACAGAGAAACAAGCTGAACAAATCCGAAGAACCGGCAAAGTACCTTCATTGTTGTTCTCTTGCTTTAGCTTTTGTTCTTAAAAATAACATAAAATCCAATCCTACTGTGGTGTTGTTAATTCTAAGAACACATCTTTTTATCATTTGTATAATAAAAGCTTTGTAAAAACTACTTTCTTGTGATCTTTTAGTTTCTTCTTTGATCTTCAAATTTTGGTTTTATGAGAGTGTTGGGTAAAAAAGTTTGGTTTTGTCGAATAACTCGGTTCAAAAAGTCCTTACCAAATCAAAAACCAAAGTTTTGATTTTGGTTTGGATTGAATCTTGGTTAGATTTCGGCAAAATAGTCCTTACCGTTTGATTGTGAAATGATCTACCAATCGGTTTACAATTTTTTTTATACTCGGTTCAAGTTCGGTTTATATTACCTTATCATTCTCTATTTCACAACATTCCAAAGTCGCTGTTACCACCAGAAGTTATAATATCAAGGCAAACAATTTGGCTAACAATAAGAAATCACCACGTGTCAGTATTTGATTGATAAACAATATACTAAACCGAACTTGATCTATTGATATTTCCCATCACAAAAGAGAGAAAAAAAAAAAAAACTTTTAGGCTTAGCTTTAAAGGGCACACACACAGTCGCGAGTTTCTCTCTGGTTCGCTCTTTGTGGCGGCTCGTCTTCTTCTTCTTCTTCCACGGGAGTCTCTCTGATCGGTGATTTTCGATCTTTTTAGGGTTTCGATCTGAAACCTTGCGATCTACTTGAAAGACAGATTTAGAAATTTCCAAGTAATAATAATGTTTGCGCCTGCGACTCTACCGCAACAGCAGCAGCAGGAGAAGAAGCAATCGGAGACTATTTCATCTGCTGAAGAAGATGCTTTGAAGTGGAACACCGATTGCGTTTACTTTCTCGCTTCTCCTTTAACCTGCAAGAAGGTAATTGATTTTTCGTTTAGATCTTATCCAGTTTCTGCTTCAATTAGGGTTTTGGATTTGAGATCTCAAGTTTCTTTCACCCGATTTCAAGTTTCTCTGTGTTTTTTGTGTCCCTCGAAGCTATCTATACATACTTCACTTCTCCGTCTGCTTAATTTTGGTGCAAGATTTAGATCTGGTGATTTCGAACCTCGTGAATCCAAGTATGGTTGTTTCTTAGGGATTCTTGTTCACTAGATTGAAAATTACATAGATAAAGATTATTCAGAAGGTCTTGTAAAGGAAATTTTGCTCAATGTGTACAATCTGATCTTCCTCATAGGTTTTATTCCTCAGTTTATGGTAATGGTTTCTGCAGCTAGTCTGATCAGCTATAGCCTATAGGGATTTTTATGGTTTCTTCTTCTTTTTTTCTAACAGGGACCTGAGTGTGAGTATCGCCACAGTGAGTATGCGCGTATGAACCCAAGGGATTGCTATTATTGGTTGAATGGAAATTGTATGAATCCCAAATGTGGCTTTCGGCATCCTGTGAGTTTACTTTCTTCCTCGATACAAATCTCTGCTTGAGCTTCTTTAACATGTGTTATCAATTGTGCTTATACTGTGGCTTTTTTTTTCTTACAGCCTTTGGAGGGATTGTTGGGAAATCAAGGAGGTGCTCCTGCTGGTTCTGTACAGCCAACTCATGCAACTGCGCAGCATTCCGGTGTTGCAAAACAGCCGGTTCCATGTGTGTTCTTTCAAAAAGGCATGTGTATGAAAGGAGATATGTGTTCATTCTTGCACACACCGAATCCTGCTGGTTATAAAAAGCAGAATCCCGTAGAAGCTAAGCTTGTTGCTGATCCTCAGTTTTCTAAAAAGCCAATTGAAAATAACACCGGGGAGAAAAAATTTCCTGATGCTAACCTCTCAAAGGCGGTTAAAGCACATGTTGACATATCGGCTGCACCAAGAGTCACATCTGCTGGCCTAAGGGATAGTAGACGGGTAGAGGGATATGTTCCAGAACATGTGGGATATGACCCTGTTGTACAGAAAAAGGGTACGGGAGTTCCTTCCTTTACTGAAGGAGGCCATTCGACTCAGTTGCTTCATAAATATGGATCTGATGATAATAACAGTTTCCACAATGGTAAGGACGCAGATGACGTTTTAAGAGAGTCGTCTCCTGGGTTTGATGTTCTTGTGGATAATGAGGCTAGGGATTCGGAGTATTATCGTGTTGAAGATCGATATGGACGGAGAAGTCAGGAGGGAGGGAACTCTGTGAATGAGTATGACCCTGATTTCAGTGCAATAGCTGATGATGAAGAAGCATTCCATGATCAGCGTTTTGATCCATATGATCAGAGGGAAGACAGGTTTGCATGGGGCAACCGTCGAGTTTCTTCTGAGAGAGGAGATCATTCAGAAAGAAGGGTTTACGCAGAAGATGAGAGATCAGAGAACATATTGGCATCAGATCTGAGATATCGTTTGGCTAAGCAGAGGAAAGTCAATGGTGTGAGATCAGTTGGAAGCCATGACTATGGTGCTCCTGACTCTTCAGTGGAAAGAGGATATAGAGACTCTCGTAGGGATACACTGAGGGAAAACTCCATTAGCAGCAGCCGTCTACAGGGTAGAATTAAGCTTCGTGAGAGAAGCAATGGCGACGAGGGTCACCACTTTGACAGAAGAAGTGAGAGGGGAAGGGACAGAAACGAGCTATCTTCTCAGGGTAGACTCCGAGATAGAATTAAGGGTAGGTTAGATGAAAACCATAGTGGTAATCAGGAAAGAGGTTTCCGGGCTCCATGGGCGAGAAGAAGAGAAATGGAAGACGAAAGAAAACCAGCTCCTAAAAGCATTGCAGAAACTAAAAGCAGCAGAGAGGAAAGTAAGCCAGAGCCATCTCTTGGGAAGAGGAAAAGCTTTGAAGAGGATCATCATAGTCATAAGCGATCAGGAGATTCATTTGCAGCTCCGTTGCCTTTCAGTGAGATTCTCAAGAGAAAAAGAGCGGCTGCATCTGGTGGTAGCAGACACAACAACAATGACGAGACGAAATCGAAAGTGGAAGCTGGAGATGAGACCAAAATCATAACAGAAGAGAAAACCGAGGTTGTCTCCGAACCCAAAGCTGAAGTAGAAGAAGAAGGGACGATTATGGAGGAAGAAGAAGTCGTTGGGGAGGAAGTGTATGAAGGAAATGAAGATGAGCAAGCTTATGAAGGTGATGAGCTAAACGGAGAGTACTATTACGAAGAAGGATATGAAGAAGAGGGAGGGGAATACGCTTACGAAGAAGGTGAAGAAGTAGTTTACACGGCTGAGGAAGGAGAAGAAGAAGTGACAGAAGGAGGTGAAGCTGAGGGTGAAGAAGACATTGAGAAGAAGACCGTTGAGATGTTGTCATAAAAGAAAAGAGATAACACAGAAAAAGCTTTTGCTCCTTTCCTCTGATCTCTCTGCTTAATGCAAATGGGAGAGAAGTCGCTGAGCAAATAATATGCGAGTCGCTTTTATCTTTGGCTTGTCACTGAGTTTTAGTCGCCATTTTTTCTTATTATGATTTCTTAAATTGTAACACTAGAGAAGAAAGAAAAGAAACGATGGTACAAGTACAACAACATATTTCTGATTTTTCTTTGTTCTCTAATCTGTTTTTGATAAATGACTTTTTCCTCGAATTAAAAGGCATTTACAGTCATTATTAAACATCTTTAATTTTATTCGATATTTAATAAAAATATATCATAAAAAATTGTAACGAAGAGTCTTCAGCTTTTAGCAATTAGCACCTTTTATCATTATTGTTTTTGCATAAAAGTTTTATGATAAAACAAATGATGTACTCCCACTTTAGCATTATTGTTTTTGCACTTTGCATAACATGACATGAGTAATCAACTAATCATGCAATCAACTTTAAAGTATTTACGAATTTACCTAACAAAAACTTTCACCTCATTTAAGTCTCACAACTTTGATTATCAATCTAATCAACCCTAAGTTAAAAAGGTTGGGCCCATAAATATAAAATTTGGGCCCATTATACAAACAAGAAAAACAGGTGTAAATAGACTTGAGGGAAAAAAAGCAACAAAACCCAGAGTGAGTTCATAAACCCTACTTTCTTCTTCTCCTTCTTCCTCCTCTGCACTCACTCGAATAGTTGAGGAATACTATAGAATACAATGTCTCTGAGCTAAACCATGAGGCTCATTCTATTTCCTTTGAACTTTTTCCTGAAAATGTTCTGTTCTCTTCGCAATTTTCTTCACGTTAATCGCAGATTACCTCGCCATGTAAGCCCTTGTTCTTCTTCCCTCTCTCAAATTCAATCACCTCTCTGTTTCCCTCTATCTTCCCCTTATCAATCTTCCTTTATCTCTTGCCCTTTCGTTTGGTTCACTAGCTTTCTCTGTATCATCCGTTACCCTTTCGTTAGCAAAAGCGGTCCTTCTTCTTATTCCGAAGATTTCGATAGAGATTGGATCCGTAAAGTTGTTCAGAATAATCTATGGGATGATCCTGGAATCGAAAAGCTTTTTGATTTGACATTGGCTCCGATTTGGGTTCCAAGGGTTCTCGTTGAATTGAAAGAAGACCCGAAATTAGCTCTCAAATTCTTCAAATGGTCGATGACTCGTAATGGGTTTAAACACTCCGTGGAATCTTACTGTATAGTAGCTCACATTCTGTTTTGTGCTAGAATGTATTATGATGCTAATAGTATCCTAAAAGAGATGGTTTTGTTAAAGGCGGACTGCGATGTTTTCGATGTTTTATGGTCTACAAGGAATGTCTGTGTGCCTGGTTTTGGAGTGTTTGATGCGTTGTTTAGTGTTTTGATTGATCTAGGAATGCTTGAGGAAGCTATTCAGTGTTTCTCTAAGATGAAGAGATCTAGGGTTTTCCCAAAAACTCGGTCTTGCAACGGTTTATTGCATAAGTTTGCGAAAATGGGGAAGACGGATGGGGTGAAGAGATTTTTCAAAGATATGATTGGTGCTGGTGCGAAACCGACTGTGTTTACTTACAATATAATGATAGATTGTGTGTGTAAAGAAGGAGATGTAGAAGCTGCTAGAGGCTTGTTTGAAGAAATGAAGTTTAGAGGTTTGATTCCAGACACTGTTACTTATAATTCTATGATTGATGGTTTTGGGAAGGTTGGTCGATTAGATGAAACAGTTTGCTTTTTCGAGGAAATGAAGGATATGTGCTGCGAGCCTGATGTTATAACATACAATGCGTTGATCAATTGTTTCTGTAAATTTGGGAAATTGCCTAAAGGTTTGGATTTTTATAGGGAGTTGAAACGAAATGGGTTGAAACCGAATGTTGTGAGTTACAGCACTTTGGTTGATGCGTTTTGTAAGGAGGGTATGATGCAACAAGCCATCAAGTTTTATGTTGATATGAGAAGAGTTGGTCTTGTGCCTAATGAGTATACATATACTTCCCTCATTGATGCCTATTGTAAAATTGGTAATCTCTCAGATGCTTTTAGGTTAGCTAATGAGATGTTCCAAGTGGGTGTAGAATGGAATGTGGTCACTTACACTGCGCTTATTGATGGCCTTTGTGGTGCGGAGAGAATGAAAGAAGCTGAAGAACTTTTTGGAAAAATGGATACAGCTGGTGTGATTCCAAATCTTGCAAGTTACAATGCTCTGATTCATGGATTTGTGAAGGCGAAAAACATGGACAGAGCATTAGAGCTTCTAAACGAATTGAAGGGGAGAGGCATTAAGCCGGATTTGCTGCTCTATGGAACTTTCATTTGGGGTTTGTGCAGTTTAGAGAAGATAGAGGCCGCTAAGGTAGTGATGAATGAAATGAAGGAATGTGGGATCAAAGCAAATCCGCTGATTTACACAACGTTAATGGATGCTTACTTTAAGTTGGGAAACCCCACTGAGGGATTGCATCTACTGGACGAGATGCTAGAACTTGATATCGAGGTCACAGTGGTTACCTTTTGCGTTTTGATTGATGGATTGTGCAAAAATAAGTTAGTTTCTAAGGCAATTGATTATTTCGGGAGGATAAGTAATGATTTTGGTCTACAAGCTAATGCAGCCATATACACAGCAATGATTGATGGTCTCTGTAAAGATAATCAAGTTGAGGCTGCAACAACTCTCTTTGAACAAATGGCTCAAAAGGGTCTAGTTCCAGACAGAACGGCATACACATCGTTAATGGATGGGAACTTTAAGCAAGGGAATGTGCTAGAGGCTTTGGCTTTACGAGACAAAATGGTTGAGACTGGTATGAAGCTTGATTTGCTTGCTTACACTTCATTAGTCTGGGGATTATCGCACTGCAATCAGTTGCAGAAAGCGAGATCCTTCCTGGAGGAAATGATCGGAGAAGGAATTCACCCTGACGAGGTTTTGTGTATTAGTGTCTTGAAGAAACACTATGAGCTTGGATGTATAAACGAAGCTGTAGAGTTGCAGAGTTATCTGATGAAGCATCAACTTTTGACCAGTGACAACGATAATGCCCTCCCAAATATGTGAAACTCGAAAGATGCAATCTTTTTGCACTTATCAACGGATTCAGATATTTGGATCCAAACCCTTGTTTCTTCTGGAGTACATGAAGAACAAGAAACCAAAATCTGGAATCTTCAGCCTAAGTGTTCTCCTGAGAATCTGTAAGCTTATTATTGCAGCTGCAGTTTCCCTGTTTGGTTCGGGACTAATCCAAGGAGAAGCTTATCGATAGATACATTGTTCATCGACAAGAGCTGAGGTATGAAACAAATCCAATATTGGGTGATTTGATATCATTAATCTGAGTTTGGTCTGCAATAAAATGTAGTCTTTTGTTGCAGAATTTGAGCTCTGATGCTGTGGAAAAGATGAGAAAGGAGTGAAGATTATGAAGTGAATTTGCTTACACATGGGTTTTAAGGGTTCTTCATTGTTGCTTTGTATTGTTGCATTGAGGAACCAATCAAAGTCCCTAATTTTTGATGTGTTGTACATATTTTTCTCCCAAAATGTAATTTTCTACTACTGATGATTGAATAATTAGTTTTGAACAAAAATATATTTTTCACAATGCAGAGGAGCTTGAAATTCATGTATATAATTTACAAATAAAACAAAAAATTTTTTAAAAATGTAAGCTTTTGGATTAGTTTATATGCTAATTAAAAAATGTTTACTATTAGCCCATATTTAAAAGAGTTGCTTATTAGTTTCGGGATAAATTAGTTGTGAGAGTTTCACAAGACTGAGTGGCTCGGTAACAGGTGTGGAGTTCGGAGCCAGGTTCGGAGATCTCTGTCACCGTACGATAATCTCAGGTACGGATTCAGGTTCGGATTCTCTCTCTCTCTTCGTCAAGGTTTGTATAGCCGTTAAATCTCCAGTATCGGAGCAACAATCGCTCGAGCCCAAAGCTCTGAAGATGCAATCTCTAGAAGATTCTGTATCTTCTCGAGTTGAATCTGTGATCGAAAATGGTTGAATTGTTACTAAATCGATTCTGATTTTGGAATTTGTGTTGTGTTTGGGTTTTGGAAGAAATGGGAGCTAGGGTTCGAGTGCAGCATTACAATTTGGGATCAGCTGATTCCTACATCGGTACTTCTCTTCACGATCTCAACTCCGTTGATGGTCCGTCGAGAGATATCGACGGTATCAGAGGCTCCGGTGGCGGCGATAGTTTGGATAATGACGGCGATTCCTCTTCTGCGGTGTGTAAACAATTTCTCAATTTGGTCTCAAATTCTAGGGTTTATGAGTAACTTAGCTCAAATTATTAGCGAAATGAATCGAAATTTGCGGGTTTTTCGATTGAATTGAGACTTGTCAATGACTCTTTTCAGGATTGTATGCATGAATCATACAGAAACTCTATGCAAATCCACAGTGAAGGAGTTGAAGAAGGTGGATCTAACATGGAGAACAAAGGACCTGTAGGATCTGCTTACATTATGTTAAATATTGAAGGTAATAAGGATACTCTATATTGTGATTGCGCGGAGTTTCTTGATTCGTTAACAATTATCCTTTTGTTTATAGATGTTTCACCGATTGAAGCAGCACGAGGGAGATTTCTGCAAATAATCTTGGATTACTTTATTAGCCAGCATGTGATTGAAGTATGTGATAACAAGCGTGATCATGAAACGGATTCAGGAGGACGGGATAATAGTAATAAAGTGAAGAGGAAGTCGGATGATACACGATATGAAGGTGACCCGAGTTTTGCGTTACCGTTGATGTATATTGCAAATTTGTATGAAACTTTAGTTGGTGAAGCAAATGTGAGGCTTGCTTCATTGAATGGAATAAGGGATAAGACGATTGGAGTAGCTCTTGAAGCAGCTGGTGGCTTGTATAGGAAATTAACTAAGAAGTTTCCTAAGAAAGGTATTTCTATCTGCTCTGATGTTTTGCAAAAGTGATAGAGTTTGATTACTTTTGAGAATTATTTTATATGTGTGATTGTGTCTTTTTAATATTTACAGGTACTTGCATGTACAGGAGAAGAGAACTAGCAACTTCAGTTGAAACAAGGACAAGATTTCCAGAATTGGTAATACATGAAGAGAAACGAGTTCGCTTCGTGGTGGTCAATGGTTTGGATATTGTTGAAAAGCCAGATGATTTGCCTATTGAAGATGCTGAATGGTGAAAATAGCTCTTTCCAATCATCATCAGATTTTTACTACTGTGAATTGTGTATGAGTTATTTACATCAGTATATAATTGGATATTGTCACAACAGGTTTAAGCGACTAACAGGCCGTAATGAAGTGGCTATCTCTGCAAGAGACTATAAATTCTATTGCCCTCGACGCAAGCATAGGCGTGTTCAAAATTCTGTCTCCAGCATCCATGGCTTGCCGGTAAGACCAATCAACGCTCTGTTTATAGCTTTTATCTGAGTTGGAAGAACAAAGTGACAGTGTTTTTGTTTTTCTTTTGCAGACATTTCCAAGTATAGACTCTTCAACGTTAGCTAGTACACAAGGATTTCGATCCGTTAATGAAGTAAGCGCATACTCTTTTTGAAACTACGTAGTACATACAATGGCAGATTCTAATGGAAATGATCTTTATCCTAATTGCAGGATCAAAGTCAACAACAACACACTCCTTCTCCTTCCAAACATCACATGTCATCTTTGTCTCATCAATTTCACCAATCTATTAACCAGAACCACCACCACCATCAATCTATTTACCAAAGTCAACACGCAGCCACACATTTTCCCGGTCAGAACCATCAATGTGACCCTGAACTATCTCACACCCACCAGTCACCATCTATTTCACATCACATGGCTTGCTTGCAACCCCTCACTGGAGGCCATGTAATGGTACAAATCATCCATAATATCTATTCCAATAGGATCATTTCGATCTCCATTAAGGTCCTCATGTGTTTATTATCTGTCTTTCCACAGCCAAATAGTCCGGCGAAATTTTGTGACCAATGTGGAGCACAGTACTTGAGAGAGACATCCAAATTCTGCTCAGAGTGTGGTTCCAAGAGACTCGGAGTATAGTGAAGAGAGACAAATCTTTGCTCGAGTCTCGGTTTTGGAATTTCGTTTTAAGGCACAAATTTACGAGAAGTTTAGTGTTTCAGGTTGGTGAAGTCTGAGCTAGTATATTTACTTGGCCTGGAAGTAGTTAACCTAATTATGTGTGTTCCTAATCTTGATTAAAGCAGAGGTGTTAACGCTTGAATGGTTTTGGCTATGTAAAAATGTATAATTGGATAGATATTGATGAATATAATCTCACTATAATTAAATCAAACACATAGACTTGAATTATTATTAAAAATCCATTAAATTTGTTAAATCGAGAAATAGTATAGAGATAGAAGAACACAAATTAACAAAGTGTGTCCCTTATTATTATTTATCTAGAACAATGATGGAATAGAGAATATTGAATCATCATATGATGATCCTAATTATTACATTGTTTGGTGCACATACAACGACGGAGGGCTCCGTCGAATTCGCAATGACCGCCATCAAAGTGCTCGAATTGTTGGCAGATGATAGCACAATTGTTAGTGCTCAAGCAAACCCCTGAGAAACGATCACTCCGTGTCTTACATATTTTGTTATCCACCGGACTCACCTCTATATAAGAAAAAACACATTTTTATACATTACCAAAATGAGAAATATCGAGACATATGTTATAGATTATACGTATAAAATGTAGATGAATTCACATATTTGTATGTATATATATAAAAATTTGGAGCAATGAACCTGCAGTGGTAGCAAGAACCATGAAAGAGATGAGGAGAAGGACTGAGAGAAAACGCAAAGAGAGCTTCATTTTTCGAGAGAGATTATGAATGTTTGTATAGAAAAAGATCGTTAGAAATAACTAAGTGTTGTGTAGGAAGAAGAAGTGGATGGCACTATATATATGCATGGACTTGATATTTCAATGTTTCTCCTAAACACAATCTTTGAGAAGTTGACAAATCACATGCTTTTTATGTATCTTTTTTTTGACAAATCCAAATACATCATTATCCATTTTCATTAGATATAGTTATATAATTATATTAAGAAAACATCTCAAACACATTTTCCTACAACACATTTTCCTACATGTTATCTTTGTTTTCTTTTTCATCATCTAAAGTAAAAAACCAAAATCAAATAATTTTAAGATATAAAACATTATAATAATTATTTTATATTTTTTACTACCTATGACATATTGTCCTATAATTTACTTCTATTTTTCTCTTTATTTTGATAAACTTATTTAATATGACATTATTATTACATTATTTTATAATGTTATTCTAGTTAAACTAGATTTCTTACTTTGTGCTTTTCAAATTGTGTTCCTTTACATTTTTCCTTTACATGTTAAACTAGATTTTTGTTTTCTCTTTTTTTTTTTCTTGCTTTATTCATTTAAATAAAGAACTAACATAACATAAATTTATGATAAATCTTTTTTTTTTTTTTGTCAACCACACATTAATTATTAAAAAACTCCTTGATTGGTTACCCAATTAGGAGGAATAGTGTAATTTATGATAAATCTTGGGGCCGATTGGTAACGGCTGTAAGTTTTGGCTTTAGAAGCTTTGACTTTAAAAATTTGAGCTGCAGAGAATTTGGCTGTAAAGACTTTGACTGTAAAAACTTTGGCTGTTAAAATCTGATTGGTAACACAAAACTGTAGAAGCTGTGACTGTTATTATTATTATTATTATTATTTTTATATTTATAATATATTAATAATAAATATAAATTATGTTAGAAATGAATTCATATGCAAATATAGTTTTATTAATGATAAGAATTTAGAAAAAAACCATAAATTGATAAATAAATGAATAAATAAATAGATAAATATTCTCTAGAAATAAAATAATATATATTATTCATTCATTTTTAATAACCAAACATTGCAATAAGAAAAAAACCTAATAATCCATTATTTGTTTTGGTAGGAACTTAAAATCCATTATTAATAATAAAATATTTATTTAAAAGAAATGATAAAAAATTTATAATTTTTTAAGGTAATTCCATTTATTACTAATAAAATATTTATTTAAAAGAAATGATAAAAATTTAGAAATGAATATTCTAAATGCACACATTTATTTATATTTATTATTTTATGCGGAAATTTAATACCCAACACATTAGTAATAAATGGAATTACCTTAAAAAAATTATATGGCTTTTGAAAAAAATACTAATTCTATATACTCTTTTAAACCAACATTAATGATGATGATGAAAATAAAATGATTATTAGTGAAATGGATCTTAAAAGAAAGATAGAAAAATGAGAATAATTAATTTATAAAAAAAAAAATTATGAAAAGATATATGTAAACATGTAGAGAGTTTTTAATTATCATGGGGATAAGAAAAAAAAGCTTTTAATTGTTTATTCATTTGATAAATGTCTCCAGAAATCTAAAGCCACGTTTTTTAGACTTTAGAAAAAGAACGAAAACAAAGAAGGAAAAAAAAAAAAGGCTTTGAGAACTTTAAAAATAATTAAAGTCATAAAAGCCTAATTGGCAAAAAAAAATACTGTGAAAACTTTAGAATAGCCCTAAAGTCTTTAAAGCTTTGTGCCAATCACCCCCCTTATCTCCTTAATTTTAAGAATTTCCCTAAACGTAGTATCCCTTCTTTTGACATGTATTTTTTCTCTCCACCCCGAATGCACCTTATATTTTTTCATTTAATTATATCTATATATACATTTTTGGATCACAATTAGCAAATAAATCATGGAGTTGGGAAGTATTTACAACTTATGCCATTGGCATTTATTATTAAGTTACAAAATTTAAATAAAAGATATTAACCAAATGATATCTTGCCTAATTTGTTTCTAAAAATCTCTACACAATCTTTCCATATATCTTCAAAAAAAAAAAAAATGCATAAATCCGATTTATAGCAAATATTTATATCAACATTTTGCATAGCAATAAAAAAATACTAATTTATAATAATCATAATATTCACATAGAAAAATCATATACACATACATGAAAAAGAACTATATATATCATCATTTTAGCCGTTGCTTTATTTAAATTAAAAAAACACAAAAACTTGAAATCATATACTTTATATGATAAATTTAAAATATATATTAGTAGTATAAATTTAAAATCATTCAAGGAACGGTATACCACGGGTGAGATCCTAAAATTATTGGATTTTATAATAATAAGAATTTATTTTCTTGGATTTTATAACACTAATAATTTAGCTAACGGGATAATATAGATGGGTTTATATGGGATGACGGGTTTGGATCGATATTAATAAAGAACAGTTTATCACGGATGAAATCCTAAAATTAACAATCAAAATACAATTATGCAACCTTAAACACAAAACAAAACATACAATATTAACAAAATAAATACAACTTGAAATTTAAAAATTTAAGTTATAAAAAATCGACCCACGGTATACCGCGGAGTAAAATATTCAAAATTTTAAAATCTACCATACATCGTTACTTCAAAAAAATGTATGTTTTCGAATCTATACTTCAAAAATTGAAACCTAAACAATAATAATCATACACTAAATAATACATAGATAGATATCTATATTTAAAAATACAAATTAATATGATATATTTTCAGTTAATCTTTAAAAAAATAACATTATAGCCCCGCGGTACACCGCGGGTTAAATTCTAGTTATTATATTAAAACAATATGCGAGATACACATTATTCTACATTTTCTATGTTTGTATTTTATCATTTAAAATCAAAATTAAATATCAGTTTACTTTATTGTAAAATAATTTCAAGATATAATATATTCTAATACCTCTTCTTATTTTTTTTACGACATATGGCATATTATATCTACAATTTATTTCTATTTCTCTCTCTAAATATCAAATTATTTTCTGTTAAAAAATATTGAAGATAGAAAACATTCTAATATTTCTTTTTCTTTTTTTTACCACATATATATGGCATATTGATATTATCTCTATAATTTATTTCTGTTTTTTCTATTCTGTATAACAAACAATAATTCACATGAAGTTTTTATAACATTATTTACAATATCATTTTAATTAAACAACATTTTCGTACCTTATGTTTTTCAAATAGTATTTATTTACATATTAATCTAAAAAAAATTCTCTCTCTCTTTTTTTTTAATTTATTGTAAACTAAATTATACTATAAGAATGATCGATATATTTTGTTAATTTTCTGTTTTCTATTTACTTTGAATAATTTTTTGTTTGTAGAGAATCTATATTATTAGTTCGAATAGTTACGCATGGATTTAAGCTTGACTTCTTCTTCATGGATGGATAAATGAGTGAAATTTTGAACAACATTCACCTAATTAATGAACTTACTCTATCAATAAAGTATGATATATAATTAATGGAAAGTATATTTACATGGATTTTTATAATATATATGTGTCCTTCTTCTTTTTTTTTTCTTAGCAAAAAAAAAAATATATATATATATATGTGTAATAATTAGCAAATTTAATACATAAACACTTAAAATTCTTACTTAAAAACCAAAATTATATATACAAAGAACACAAAACAAATAGTCCCTTTCAAGATTATTATATATTACTCTCGAAATGAAATTAGAAAACGATGAAAGATAGGATAATATCAATTGGTTTTTGATTTCGAATAAATGCTTTGTTGATAAATTAGCAGGCTTTGGAGCAGTAGCAACGGAGACTACTGCATCGGCCGCTTGAAAAACCTTCGCTAGGGCAAGCTTTGGCACAGCTCTGTGAGTTGAGACAAACTCCTTGGAACTTGTTACTTGGTGACTCACACGTTCTTGCTTCCACAGGACCCATTCCTAAATCACAAAACCCATGCACCATAATTAAAAACCATGCACATGTATGTTACTATAATCAAAATTTGGAATTACAAAAACATGTGTGGGTTATATGTGGATCATTTTCATGCTCATTATATATATGGCATATGCATCATAAGATATTTGAGGCCACAAAGAATTGTTTTTTTCATGTTGTTGTGACCCCTAATTAGATAATTTCTTTGTTTGCATGCATATTTTTATCCACAAGCATATATGTCATCATAGAAATCAGTCACATTTTTTATAAAATTTATTTTTTGTTTACCAAATGAAATTAATTAGTAATGAACCTGTGGCGAAGAGGAGCATGACCGAGAAGAGAAGGGCTGAGATCAAACGCAGAGAGAACTTCATTTTTAAAGAGATTAAGATACAAATACAAATGTTTGGAGAAAGCTAATGAGGATTAAGATCAAGATCATAAAGAAGAAGAAGATGGCACTATATATATAAAGGGGATGATGAATTCTTTTGTTGGTAAAAGGTTTTGTTTTATTTTTTACAAAAGTAATATTAATAATTTATGGCCTTACAAAAAATAGAAACAAAACGTGAACCAGTACTTGAACCTTTACCCAAAGGTGCAGTCGTAATTAAAGGCTGACCTATCAATTAAATAATCAAATTAGTACTTCATCCTAAAGAAAAACGAAAACAAATTTAATACATAGAATTCTAAAATGTATATATAATCGCCTTCAACGAATTTAAGTTAAGAGTATAACATCACTCACCAGAAATTGAGAGAGAAGACAGATTCATGAGCAATCTGTGAGAGTTATTACTTTCTTTGGTAATTGATAATTTGTTTTTTAAAAAAACAAGACATTTGGTAATAGAAAAAAGTGTTTCAGAAAATAGATTTATAAAAACAAATTATGCATTTTTAATAGTTAATGATGATGAATTGTAAATTTCAAGAAAATAATTGAATGCTATTGGTTTAGAATTATAGAAAATTGTTAATAACAAAAATATGTATTTATAATCAAAAAAAAAATCTTAATATGTATGAAAACATAAATTTGGATTAGTTAGAAAGAGGGGGAGTACAAAATTTTATTACTAGTATTAATAAAATAATCACTTTAACATTCATCTTCATGAATTCGTAGTCATTTCCGATGATTTTTAAAAATATATATATATTGCCCAATTTGGATGTTCTTATTCTGAGTTTTACGTACTCTGATTATGTAACTCATCCATTATGGCTCAAACAACTTTTGTGTACTGATTTGATTCATTAATACTCCCTAACCAGAAATGTATCTCCCTAACCAGATTGTGCATCTCAAAGTTTCTTGTTTCTCCCTTAATGAGCATAAAAAGTTGTAAATCTAGAGAAAAAAAAAACAAACTTTCGTTTTCCTATTAAAATTGAGAAACATGAACAAATTTGAAAAGGTAAACCCCAAAATAATCCAAATTGTTACTTAAAGTTTGTGAACCGAATTTTTAACGTACGGTTTTAAAAATCTAATCGAGTCACCGATTTATCGGCAAATTTTGGTTTAAGCAATTCAGTTAATCGTACTCATTCCGAAATCAAAAAATGATGTTCTAAACATATTGGTCAGACCTGATTTTAAAAACCTTACAAAAAAAGAATTATCATCTCGAGAAAAAAATACACATTAATATATAAACATGAGTCTATTTACTCGTTTGCCCAAAAAAAAAAAAAGAGTCTATTTACTCGTTAACAATTGATTTGAATATAGACATTCATAATTCTTGATATACGAAAGTGGTAATCGACATCAAATAAATATCACATCGACATTATCAACTTTGGGAAATCTAAATAGGTTGACTGAATTACTACTTTGTTAATATTGTGCATGAATAAATTTCCACTATAATTATGTGTTTGTGCATGTAGACTTTGACTTTTTCATGCATGGGTAAAATGGATAAAGTGGAAACTAGTGTTCACCAATTTTATTAAGATATTTTCATGAGAGTCTATGATGAATAAAAAAAATTGTGACTGCATTGATTATATAACGGACCGTCATTACTACTCAAAATTCGCTACTCCAAAATTCAGGTCGGTGTGGCTAATCCGTATTATATAAAACACGCTTAGCCCTTATAGCGACGTATCGAAGACTTAAAAACTTTTATTATAACGAACGATTAAACTTCTCAAAGGAAAATTCAAAATGATTCTCTTTTCCCTTTTGTGTGTCACTAACGCCACTTTGTATACTTTTATTTTTTAAAAAATATTTTTTGACAGCTACATTTATGTTTCTTTAACAATACCATTACGACAAGCATTACATGTGTAGAGTTGTAGTATAACACCAAATACACGTGTAGTAGCTAACGCTCCATTTGTTGTTACTTTACCACTGCGAAATTAGATAAGTTCATTTGTTCACTTGGTTGTTATTTAAAGAGGTATTATTTCACCAATATCTAAAGTACTATACCAATGTTCTAGACTATGCATCGACATAGTGATAGTCTAATAGACCTCTTGACACTAACTAGATAATTCTTTGCAGACGCCGGTTGTTAGAAATTTAGAACTAGGGTAGATTGAGATCCATAATACAATATAATAAAAGCCATTCATTGATTTAACATTACATTAAAACCGGAAACACACAAAACACCAAAGATTTATTGAGGAACACACTCATGTACGGTACCACATGGTACTGTACGGAAGATTTAGATAAGAAAGAAGTAACACACGATGATGGATCAAAGATTGAGTCATGAGAATGGATGGATCAGCAATGTCTGGTGCAGTAGCAACGACGACGGAATCCACGGCATTTACCTCCTCCAAAGCCTTCGTTGTGGCACACGTTTGCACAGTTGTGTGTGCTCACGCATGGACCCTTGAACCTATGGCTCTTTGACTCACACGTGCGTGCCTCCACCGTGACTGGACCCATCCCTAGAGAATATTAACACAAACACACACACACAGAAAACATTAGACCATAGATTAGTTTCATGTTCTCATGCTTAGTATTCATTTAATATGTGAGTTTACTTTTAGAATAACCAAGAGATGATTGCGGTCACTATTTCTGAAATCACAGATTTGTTTTAAACCCATCTAGTACGTGAGCATTCACAAGAACACTTAATAGAAATTCATCAAACAAAAAGGAAACCATAGATAAAAAAATATGTTATGATAACCAAATATTTGCAAAATTCATTATTGACGAATATGAAAAGACATAGTTACATGAATATGTGCAAAGTTAGATATCTATAGAGGTTATGAGTAATGAACCTGTGGCGACGAATATCATGAACATGATGAGAACAGCTGAGACCAAACGCATAGAGAGCTTCATTTCTAGAGAGAGAGATTTGGAAATAAGTGGTAAGTGTGTAGGTTGGTAATGAGGAAGGTGGCACTATATAAAGGGACTAGAAAGGTATAAGAACGCTCGAGATAATTGAACTTTAAAAAAAAGAATACGCGTATCTTTAAATATTCCATTATATTCACTTTAGTTTTGCCACTAAGGTGTGACGACGACTTGTCGTTTTTCTCTTCTTCTTAATTTTCCTGTTTATTTTTGTTTTCATATTTTCTTTGTTTTGCAATTTTGTTTATTTATTTGCATTACCGACACTGTAGTAAATGTAATTTTTGGTCTTAATTGGAAGTGACAAGACACGCAGAGAGAATCAAATTCTACTATTTTATTTATACCAAAAAAAAGACTTATAACAGCTTTTATTCTTCGCAAATTTAATTTTCGGACTAATTGTTTAGACTAAAAAACTTGGACCCGTAACAGCTTTTTTTCTATGTAATTTCGTCGGTTTCTTATTAGTTTTCCCTAACGGAGAATCTTTTTTCGATAATTTAATATAAGTGGTGTTTGATGCAAAAGAAAAAAAAAAACATAAAATAAGTAGAAAAATGAGTTAGTCAGATAATGAGGAGTCCACACTGATAGTGGCCATGTTAAAAAGTAAAACCTAGTGTTAGTAAAGGAAAGATCGATCTTTTATGGACTCCTTGTAGCAATACATTTGTATTGTAGGCGCTTAATCCTGATCATCATGTAAATTTAGTCTCTACTCAATTTATCTAACTCGCGATTGTAATTTTAGCCTCTACTCAATTCATTTAACTCTCGATTTTACATATTGCATAAAAAAAGAAGTAAAAATTTGGTATTATATACACTCCAATTATGCTAGCCATCTAGCGAAAACAAATTTTTTTAATTCCCCTGTTCCTAGCTCCACTCCTAGACTTTTTGATCATCGATATTTTAGACTTAAGACTTTATTCTGTGGTTAATTTTATGGTTGCATAAATTCCACAGGTTCTGGCATATTAGCAACAATGTATTTAACTTGCATGTAAAGAATTTTAACAAAAAAAATCTTGCATGTACCGAACATATATTCGAATCCTTTATTACAAAAAAAAACATTACTAGTTGATTTACGTTACATTAAAACTGGAAACACACAAACCAAAGACTTATTCAAGAACACATTACACACACATGCACGTTACGATATGGTATCGTAAGGAATATTAGACGACAGAAAGAAGTAACAAAAGACAATGGATCGAAGATTGAGTCATGAGAATCGATTGATAGATCAGCAATTTCTGGTGCAGAAGCAACGACGACGGAATCCACGGCAATCACCTCCGGGGAAGCCTTCGTTGTGACACACGTTTGCACAGTTTGTGTCGCTCACGCATTTACCCTTGAATCTTTGGCTCTGTGACGCACACGTGCGTGCCTCAACAGTGACTGGACCCATCCCTAGAGAACAAAAGAAACTTGTTTTAAGACTATAGATAGCTTTGTCTCATGTTCTCATGCAATTGCATGATGCATATTTATTAGTTAATCTTCAAAGTTTATGCAATAATTTGAGTAATATTATTGCTAGTTAAGACATCCATCTATGGCCAACTATATAATTAAAATCGTATAAATGGAAAGGACAATCGATAAAAACCACTTAATATATGAGCATATTAATTAACAAGAACAATCGATAGAAATCATAACTATAAATATATTTTCTCTATTTTAAATTAGTTGTCGTTTAAAGTTCTTTACGCTCAAAAAGAAAATATTCAATTTTTCAATTTTACCTCTAATTAATGTATTGTTTTATGTGATACTATCAATTAATAAGCTAAAATAGTAGAGATAAAATTGAAAAATCTGTAAAAAATATATTAAAAACTTAAAACGATAAAACAAAATTTAACTTCTATAACGATAACTAATTTAAAACGGATGAAATATATGTTAGTATTAACCAAATGACAAATAAAGAAGGCATGGGTCGTGTATATAGGTCGTGTGCAAAGTTAGATATTAGGTAACGAGTAAACGAACCTGTGGCAACGAATATCATCACCAAGAGAAGAAAGGCTGAGATCAAACGCATAGAGAGCTTCATTTTTTAGAGAAAGAGAAAGAAATTTTGAGAAAGACAGGGATTTAGAAAGAAGTGTTAAGTGTGGAAGTTACTTAGGATGAAGATGGCACTATATAAAGAGACTAAAAAGGTGTCGAGATATTTGATTAGTATATTATATAATTGAATTTTCAAGTATTTCTTAGATATTTTTGGGTAAATATCATCTTTATCTTTGGAGTATTCACTTTTGGTTTATGTAAGAGTCGTGACATTTGACGATTTTTTTCTTCTTTCGATTGCTTTTTCCACATTTTCTTTGTTTTCTAATTTGTCCATTTCTTTGCTTTACCGACGCTAGTCATAAACGTTAATGTTGGAACTTAATGCATGTGACACGACACGCAGAGAAATCCTACTATTTCGACAACTCATTCTCCAAATAAAAAAACCAAATTTTATATCAGAAATAAGCAGAAAAAAAAACGTATATAGAAAAAGGTTAAAAAAAAAATTGAGTTAGTCAGCTATTGGGGAGTCCGATCCACAATAATAGTGACCACGTCAAAAGTAAGAACAAGTGTAGTCAAGGACACTAGAGTTTTTTTATCGTGCCTAAATGAAAACATTAATTTTTAAAGTCTCAATAATTTCAAAAGATTTCCCTTTTTTGGGCATAGGACCCTCTTTCTCTAGTGTCTTTCATTAGAGTTCAGAAAAGAGCTTGATCTAGTGTCTTTCAAAAGATTCCTGCTGGTTGGAGAAATGTAACATAGGTGTTGCTTGGTCTAGGAGAAATCTCTTGTCAGGAAGTGCCTGGGTTTTAAGAGATGATGATGGGTCTGTTTTGATGCATAGTAGACATGCTTTCTCCAATGGCCGGAATAAACAAGAAGGTTCCTTCTTTAGCATGGTTTGGGCTATATATTGAAAGTATGATGAGCCTCAAAGTTTCTAAGGTAATCTTTGCCCTAAACGATGTGGTTCTGTGTGGTGTGATTATCAGGCCTCAAGCGTGGCCGTCTTTTAAATTTCATTCTATGGAACTGGCTGCCTGTTTGGGGGGAGTACTGGAGTGGAAAGTCTTTTTTGGAACATGCGAATGCAAATAGAGGAGCTCAATACTGGTTGTATAAACTTTGTTTTTTTTTGTCGGCCGTTGTATAAACTTAATATGTGGTATTTTATATACTCACAAATGCAAAAAAAAAAAAAAAACTAAATTAAAATTTTCCTATTTAGTATTTATATTTAAAAAATACACACTTGTATTTTTTCCCCCCTCTTTATTCTTTCCTTGCTACTTTATTACTCCACCAATTACATCCAATAGGTAAATTTTGGTATTTTATACCGATATTTAGAGGATATTCCGTCTCTTTGGAGATGTTTTATCTTGGGTCATATTATTGATACTGTCCCACACGTCGGGAAAAGTCCATGCCATCGCAAATAAACTCTTCAATGCCAAAAAAAAAAATGCATTTCAAGATTGATGTTCATTTTTTTTTTTAATTTCATCATAGTTGATCTCTTCAAGGTGAGACATGAAGTGATGCGTTAAATAATATTCGAACAGAAAGAGCTTTGTTATCAGAACATAGATTTTGATTATTACTAGTCAAAGGCTCAAAGCCATTAGTTGATTTAACATTACATTAAAATAGGAAACACACAAAACACCAAAGATTTATTCGAGAACACACTCATGTACGGTACTTGATAGTACTGTACGGAAGATTAGATAAGAAAGAAGTGACACACGACGATGGATCAAAGCTTGAGTTATGAGAATGGATAGATCAGCAATGTCTGGTGCAGAAGCAACGACGACGGAATCCACGGCAGTTACCTCCGACAAAGCCTTCGTTGTGGCACACGTTGGCGCAGTTTGATGCACTCACGCATGTGCCCTTGAACCTATGGCTCTGTGACTCACACGTACGTGCCTCCACAGTGACTGGACCCATCCCTAGAGAAAACAAAAACACAAAAAGAACACTTGGTTTAGACCATAGCTTAGTTTCATACTTTCATGTGTCTCATGCTTGATATGCATATTAATTAACTTTCGAAGTGACTATATATAGTGAACTATAATTAAATTTGCACTGAATAAAAAGAAACTTATTAGATGAGCATTCACAAGATTAAACGATAGAAACTCCTAAATATATAATTTTATAAAAAAAATGGAACTATATGTTATTATAACAAAATGACGAATAAATAAGACATGTGTATATGTCATATGTGTGCAAAGGTTATGAGAAACGAACCAGTGGCGACGAATACCATGAACATGATGAGAACAGCCGAGATCAAACGCATAGAGAGCTTCATTTTTAGAGATAGAGAGAGATTTCAAAAGAAGTGTTCAAGTGTGTTGTTGCTAGTGAGGACAATAGAACTATATATAGAGAGTAAAGAGGTATAGAAACGTTCAAGATAATTCAATTTTTTTAGTATTTGTTAGATATTTTTGGATAAATATCATTTACTTTATTTTTGGAGTATTCACTTTTGATTTTAATAAGAGTGGTGTGAGTTTTTCGATTTATTTGCTTTACCGACACATTCATAGGTGTAAATTGTGGTCCATAACGTATGGTGACGAGACACGCAGATGTTGTGGAGTCCATCTACCGTTTCTGACAAGTCATTCATTCACCAAATTGATCAATAAAACAAAATTTGTTTCCTTGTGTTAAAAAAAAAAAAAATTGTTTCAGAAAAAAAAAACAAATAAACGTATAAAAATGTAAATAATTGAGTTAGTCAGATGTTGTGGAGTCTACAATGGCTATATGTAAAAAGTAACAACAAGTGGAATAGTCACGGGATAGAGTTTTTTTTTTATCGTACCAAAATGAAAAGTTAGTGGGTTATATAAGAAAAAACTTTGGTATTTATAGAGCAAAACATCAAGTTAAAAACCCAATTGATAATTACGATCGAATACTTTTCTAATTATTACTTATCTAAGTAATATTTGGGATTAG
This sequence comes from Arabidopsis suecica, assembly GCA_019202805.1. Lineage (NCBI taxonomy): Eukaryota > Viridiplantae > Streptophyta > Magnoliopsida > Brassicales > Brassicaceae > Arabidopsis > Arabidopsis suecica. Next base: position 552,413 of record CM032909.1, on the reverse strand, counting down.
CTACTCTAAATTAAATAGTATAATTGTGGCTACAATAGTAACGCATTTTTTTTATATAAAAAAGGAAGAAGAAATGTACAGTATATTTTAAATAATTGTTATGGCAGACAAAAAGCTGGTTGCTTTCTCTTTATCATGTGACTTTATAAGTTATACACGATTTTCATTTTCTCACTTTACATAATTCAACAAGTTTCCGGTTGGCCTTAGTTTTCACTTTTCAGGTTCAAATTTCAAGTTTAAATGGACCAGTGAATCAGTTTGATCAAAAAAAAAAAAAAGGACTAGTGAACATCTTCAAAACGTGCCTTGGCCAGTTGCAACAAATAATCCTAAACTACTTTAGTATGGTTTCAATTATTTAATCCCAATATAATCATGAATTTGAAAAAATTTCATAGATATTTATCTTCAAATGTAGCAAAAACAAGACTACCTAGATTTTATTCAAGTTATTTCAGTTTAGCTGTATAACCATGTGTAATTTTTAAGCTAAGAAAAACTTAAAACTATGTGACATTCTTGAACCAATCACAATAGAACTAGTTCCTTGTTAGGTTTCAGCAAAGACAATGGGAAAACAATCTATTGAGATTTGTGTTTTATACAACTCTGACGAATTAATATACTTGAGAGCTTTAATCATTGCCAGAGGTGTTCAATTTTGACACCAACACTTAAAAGCTAGGTCACTCCTTTATACAATCTTTAATGATCAAAGACCAACCTATCCTGATGGTTCACTTCATTTGTCACTGTTCCATGCAACAATCAGATTCACATTTTAGTGTTTGGAACAATTGAGGCTTTTAGGTCTGAAGTAGGAAATTTTGGGTTATAATTTACATACGTAGAAGAAAATATAACTATCGTGATCTATTAAATTTAAGTCTAATAGCTAGTGTTACACATGTTTCGAATAACACATTTAACTTCGTTTCTTGACTAATTTTACCTCAAAACAAAAAAAGGTAACAATAATGTTATCCCATGAGAAGAGAAGCAAGAATCTCTCCCATGGTTTTCTCAGGCGTGTCTCCGTTGTCATCTACGTGAACTCCAGACTCTAGAACCGCCGCATCAAGAACAAGTTTCCGCTTTGCTATCTCGTAGATGTTCTCATCAACCGTCGATTTTGTCACCAGTCTGTACCAACATTTCCAGAGTTAATACAGATACATGTGAAAATAGACCAGTTCACATAAACCAAACCAAATTTTATCTACAACTTCTTCGCTGATTCAAGGATTTAAAGCTCAAACCTGAAGATAGTGACTGGTTTTGTTTGACCAATACGATGGCATCGATCTTCAGCTTGCCGATCAATCTGTGGATTAAAATCCATATCGTGAATAATGACCGTATCTGCTCCGGTCAAATTCAGACCTTGTCCACCTGCTCGAGTTGACAAGAGACATGCGAATATCGACTTATCGTTGTTGAATGTGTCGACTATGGTTTGTCTATCTGTGACTTGAGTACTGTCGGAAACAAAAGGAAAATGACTTTAGCTTCTTCCTTTTCGCAGAATCGTCAAAAAGGTGACATTTAACTCTTCTTTCTTTTACCTGCCGTCAAGTCTTCGGTATGTAACGCCGATTACATCGAGTGTCCATTCTAAGATATCGAGCATCGATGTCCATTGACTAAATATTAGAACACGATGGCCGGATTTCTTCATTGAAGGGAGAAGCTCAGCTAATGTCTGATATATAAAAGGACAGTTAGATCGCTCACAATGTTAGTTATACTTATTCAGTTTTACAAAGAGGAAGAAGAATATCACGTACCCGACATTTTGCTGAGAGCATGACATGTTTGTCAGAGAGAGTTCCTTTAGTATCATTAACTCCAAATTGGAACAAAAGCTATAGAAAGAAACAAGTTAGCTTGTTCATTTGCATAACATGTTTGTTTATGGATTTTAAATTGCTTTTGGAAAGAGAGAGATTTACCTGGTGGATACGGAAATCGTTGTAACCCTTAACTTCCTCTATAACTCTCTCCAAGGAACATTCAAATCCAAATGCACCAATTGGGTGCAATTTCCTGGCGATGCGAATGACATCCTCATCGCTGTATATCCGCCTAATTAACAATGGATGATTTGCGATCTGTACAACCAAAGTTTAGTGACACATGAAAAACACACTCATTTGGCACAAAGGGGATTTGTACATAGTAGCTGAGAATTACCTTCCGAAATTGAGTAAAATAGTTTGAAATTTGACGCTTTGGAAGTGCCTTGGCTAAAGAATTCAAGGATTTTGATGAAAGCTTCACAAGCCGTGCTTGAGAAGCAGCACGATACTCCTCTATGGCTTCTTTATATGCATCTTCCTGCTTTTTCTCCATTAATACATATTCAACCTGCATTGGATTGATGAGAAATTAACGAGATTTGCAGCTAGAAGATTAATATCGTGTACTTAATCGAGCATAGATATATCCATACCCGCTGTATCTTCGGAACAAGTTGCTGCATGACATCAGATTTTAAACGCCTCAAGATGAAAGGACCTAAAATAGATTTCATTCGAGTAATCAACTCAGTATCTTCTGCATTCAACAACTTCTTCAAGTCAACATTCTCTGTAGTAAATATATCAGGTAACATGAACTCCAACAGCGACCATAATTCCTGCATAGATTGACACATGCAAGGAATAAGCATTGTATGACCACATGACGATATATCTCCAATCTTAGTTAACTAGATCTTGAACAGATGAACAGAAACCAACTGTACATGTAAATCATTTTGTAGAGGCGTTCCTGTAAGCATAAGACGCTGGTTTGCGTTTCTGGCCACAGACATCAAATTTTTCCACCTGTAACTGTTCTTATCTTTTAAAGCATGGGCTTCATCCATCAAAACACAGCTCCAGCGCCATCGTTTCAGTACTTTTCGGTCATCTTTCTGTTGTTCACTGTAAAATTCCAACATCTGTGAGTAACGAGAAAAGCCAAAAAGCAAATAGCGTCAAGGGTACTTCAAAGTTGCACCTATGCCGTTCAAACAGAGAGTAACACACAAGAAGCACATTGAATGGCGGTGGCTTCCCAGCTTTTGACAAAGAATTCAATTCTCTTGAGTAGGCTGCTCTCGCAGCCCCGTGGTATTGAAGTACAGTAAACGATGGACACCATTTTCTGAGCTCTCTCTCCCAATTTTCCAAGACAGACGCAGGACACACAACCAAATGAGGACCAGGGTCATTATTTAAGCGATTTAGGAGGGTTAAATATGTGATTGCCTGAGGTAAATGAAAGCAAAGTTAATCTTGATAAGATAAAGACACAAAGACAACTTATACAGTAATAACAGAGTAAAATGCACCTGAATGGTCTTTCCAAGACCCATCTCATCAGCTAGAATGGCTACAAACAATAGAAACCTCAGTTACAAAGTGACATTTACCCTAAAAAGTTTTACAGATCGAAACTAGTAAAATACATACCTCCTTCAATTCCTTTCTTATACAACAGAAGAAGAAAGTTAACACCAACTAACTGGTACGGCTTGAGTATAGGCTGAAAATCAGAATCCTCTGCTTTACATGCATCATCAATATCATTCTGCAATCATCACAGAATCAACCCCAAAAGTAAATGAGTTTTAGTTAACAAAACAGTATACCCTAACCAAACCAATCAAAGATTACCACAATATATGTTATCTAATCAAAAATCCACTTCACAATGTCTAAGGAAGACACTCTAGATTGTTTCAAAGCAACTACTTTCTAGCTAAATCACACAGCAGAAACCTTCAAAACCCAGTTAACAGAAGTTGTCTAATTCACCAAATTCGAGCACCAGAGTGATAATTCCAGTACCTGTGTGACAATCCTCACAGTAGAAGTTTCAACTTCAGAGTATCTGTCACAAGTAGTAACACCAGAAGATGTACCATAAAGCTCCTTTCGAAGATCAGCTGAGATTTTAGCACACTTTTGCAATGCCTTCCCAACAACATCTTCATCTTCTCCTCTCCTTCCTCCACCACCTCCTCCTCCTCTTCCAAATTCGTCCTCACTAGCACTACTCTCAGCCTCATCATCATCACTCGCTTCTTCTTCATCTTCAATCACAAACCTCCTACCAACTCTCGCAGCTCGCATCACAACCTTGGTCTCCTCCACTTCTTCCTCATCCTCCAACAACAAATCCTCACCATTCACAATCTTCACATCCGAATCCGAATCTCCTAAATCCTCTATCTCAACACAATCACCATCGCTACTATTATTACTCTCAATCGTCATCGCCGTCGAAGGTCTCCTAAACGCAAAAGACTCAATCGGAGGCGATGGATTCACCGGACGAGTCTTCTTCGGAGTCCGTGGCCGTTTAAGAACTCGCGAAGCGTTAAAAGAGTGTTGAGACCACTCTTCCTCGGAGATTTCGTCGAAATCGCGTTTCATCTTCTCCGAATCCCAGATTGAATTGAAATTGAGAAGAAGAAAAAAAAATCACATGAAGAAATTGAAAACCCTAGATTGATGATATTGAAGTGTGACTATGATTATTGCATCGAATTGAAGAAGAAATAAAAAATTACGACATTTGTTCGAATTTCGCGGAGGAGAAGGAAGGGAAAGGTCAAAGATTTCAAAGAAAGGTTAGAGACTCAACACCGTGTTGCTTCTTACAAAAGAGCGGCATCCTCCAAAAGCTATGCGCGCGGACGGAATTTCTTAATGGGCCGAACTTGTTCATTGGTCAGGCCCATTTATTTAATGGGCTTAATCAAAACATTTATTTAATGGGCCCATTTATTTTAACGTATGCAGACACATTAACAAAAAAAGTTAATACCATTCTATAGCTTTTTGAAACGAAAATTTTGTCAACGATTAATACCAATTATAGTTACTAACAAATAGTCACTACAATGTAGCAAACTGTTAGAGTGATAAAAAAACTGTACCAAATTTGTGACTATATTAGTCATAATATTGTCACAATTGCTACGTTTACAATTGTGGTTATAATTTTGTCACTAATTATGACAATATTCGGTCATGGTTTATTTTGTCACAACATTGCGATAAACCAACTACGAATTTGTGACATATACAAATGATAACAAAATCGTTTTTCGTCTCAAAATTCTTCCTAATAATTCAAATTTTTTGTAGTGATATATAAGAAATTTTAAAGTTATTAACGAATTCACACACCTCATATCTTGGTTTTTTTTTTGCTTTCTGGACGAATCCAAGAGGTATTATTTTGCTCTCTTCCGCAAGCTTTATAGTTATTAAAAAAAATGATTTCAATAATAAAAAAAAACATAAATATGAAAACTTATTTAAGAGTAATTAAAACCCTTTCTCTTTTTGTTTTGGCTAACAACTTTTGGTTGATGGGAAGCTTCTACGGGATTCGCAACCAAAATGGTTCAGATAAAAAACATAAAAAGTTATTAAAGTTTGGTCATCGTCATCATGAAACCTATGACTTCAACAATAGTAACCTAAAATAATATGTAAATAGTATACATAACAAAAAAAGAGTCTACAAAATACATCGTAAAAAGTCTACTACATCGACATCATCACCATCAAAATTAAAAGAACACTTAAAACAAATACTATTATACATAAATCACGATCATCTTTTTAATCGGGAACTGCGAATGAAAGAGAAAGCTAACTTTGATTCGATCAATTCGAGTAATCTTGCTTTGTACGCAACATGAGAATGTTGGTGCGATAACATCGACGCATCTACTTGTTTCCACTTGAGTGTTCCGTATTTCTTGACGTCTTTCAAAAGAAGAGAATCTTCGATGTGCGTCCATGCCATGGATTAAGTATCAGGTGATTTTAATTTTCAAGAAAAAGATTGAAAAAAATGAGAGAATAACAAGAATAAAGATGATGATGACTAATTAATGATCAAAATACTACTTTGTAGTTGCATATAGGGAATTTAAATTATGTTTTTTTACTGAAAAATGAATTTAAAGTAAAAAAAAAATGCTTTAATTTTTTATCTCAGGAATTTTGACAATCATTTGGTAAACCAAATTTTATGTACGTATAAGATCTTGAGTCTCCTAGAAAAAAAAGCATTTTTGTGTGTAATTGTTTTTATCAAATAATATCAAAATCGAATGAGTACCGGACATTTATTATATAAAGTACGGTTTTTAAAGTTATACTAGATCATCACCCGTACTGTAGTACGGGTTGAATTTCATTTATTACAAAATTTATAAATTTTATGTTTTAGAATAAAGTTGTGATATATTATAATAGTAAGTGAAAAATAATATTTTTTTGTCAGTCCATATATATAATATTAGAATGAATATATTTTCCTTTTTCTATAGTATTCAATTATGGATATTTTTTTTAAGATATGAAAACAGAAAATAAGATTATTTTTTAAAAAAATTAATATTGTTTGAACAATGAGTTAATTTATGTTAACAACCACAAAATGAGAGTGCATATAATTTAGTTAGATCAAAAATCAAAATATCATAAATGAATCGCATCTAAAACGTAGATTATTTTGAATTACTTAAGAAAATTAGCTGTTATTTTGAATTAATTTAGAAAATTATTTTTCAAATTCTGATTCATTGGTTGTTGAAATAGAGATTTGTTTGAGCTAATTACGAAATTTACCAATTATTCACATAATCAAATATGTTATGAACATATATTTGGTATATAATAATACCAAATTCAATCCGTGTGTGGATTCTATATTTTCATTTTACAATTCGTATGAAAATATTGCGGCACAATCTATTATTTATTATTTTCAAAATTGCATGCAGAATCAAATTTTAAAATATTTAGAAGTGTCAAACCTTATTTAACTCATCTCATCATAAAATCTTAAAATGCCGTCTGTTATAAGGATCATAACTTTCTACCATATAATACATTACATTTAACCCGCCGCCTACTATAAATATTTTAAAGATATCTTTTTAGAAAATCAAATTAATGTATTTATAATTTTTTTTTATCTTTTTAATCTATTAAATATTTATGATATTCTTTAATATATTAAATTAAACTATTTTAAAATGTTCCAAATTAAAATTTTTAAAATTTTTTATTGTATTATGTAAAATTATGAAATAAAATAAAATGATATGAAATTAAATATAAATATTCAAATAGTTATAAGGATCATAACTCATTTCATCATATAATATATTATATTCAACCCGCCGCCTATTATAAATATTTGTTTCAAAAAATCAAATTAGAGTATTTATACTTCATAAATTTTTGATCTATTAAGTATTGATGATATTAAAAAAAAGAATATATTACTCAAATATGAATTTTTGACCTGTTAAATTTGTTCTTTCATACATTGAATAATTTATATTCGTTTTTAAAAATTCAAATCTTGGTATATGCGGAAAAAATTTTACTTTTTTTATTATATAGATGATATAATGATTTATTTATTTATAGAAATAGAATCATATAAAGATGAGAGGTGAAGTATAATGATTAATAACAAATTAATATGGTAAGTTAGATATCAAATCTTATATGTTCATTTTGATTGGTCATTCTTTTTAAAGAAATTAATAATAGATTTTCGTTTTTATAATTAAATTAAATTAATTAAATTGCATAAAATAGTATTTGACTTGTTTATCCTTAATGAGTTGAATTAATTTACTCTATAAAATTTTATTTCAAATGGCATTTTTAAGTAAATTCTTACAAAGGGGAAGGTTAATTAAGGGTAATCCATAAATTGTACTCCCATTAAGGACGGAATTTCTTAATGGGCCGAAATTGTTCATTGGTCAGGCCCATTTATTTAATGGGCTTAATCAAAACATTTATTTAATGGGCCCATTTATTTTAACGTATGCAGACACATTAACAAAAAAAGTTAATAACATTCTAAAGCTTTTTGAAACGAAAATTTTGTCAATGATTAATACCAATTATAGTTACTAACAAATAGTCACTACAATGTCACAAACTATCAGAGTAGTAAAAAAACTGTACCAAATTTGTGACTATATTAGTCATAATATTGTCACAATTGCTACGTTTACAATTGTGGTTATAATTTTGTCACTAATTATGACAATATTCGGTCATGGTTTATTTTGTCACAACATTGCGATAAACCAACTACGAATTTGTGACATATACAAATGATAACAAAATCGTTTTTCGTCTCAAAATTCTTCCTAATAATTCAAATTTTTTGTAGTGATATATAAGAAATTTTAAAGTTATTAACGAATTCACACACCTCATATCTTGGTTTTTTTTTTGCTTTCTGGACGAATCCAAGAGGTATTATTTTGCTCTCTTCCGCAAGCTTTATAGTTATTAAAAAAATGATTTCAATAATAAAAAAAAACATAAATATGAAAACTTATTTAAGAGTAATTAAAACCCTTTCTCTTTTTGTTTTGGCTAACAACTTTTGGTTGATGGGAAGCTTCTACGGGATTCGCAACCAAAATGGTTCAGATAAAAAACATAAAAAGTTATTAAAGTTTGGTCATCGTCATCATGAAACCTATGACTTCAACAATAGTAACCTAAAATAATATGTAAATAGTATACATAACAAAAAAAGAGTCTACAAAATACATCGTAAAAAGTCTACTACATCGACATCATCACCATCAAAATTAAAAGAACACTTAAAACAAATACTATTATACATAAATCACGATCATCTTTTTAATCGGGAACTGCGAATGAAAGAGAAAGCTAACTTTGATTCGATCAATTCGAGTAATCTTGCTTTGTACGCAACATGAGAATGTTGGTGCGATAACATCGACGCATCTACTTGTTTCCACTTGAGTGTTCCGTATTTCTTGACGTCTTTCAAAAGAAGAGAATCTTCGATGTGCGTCCATGCCATGGATTAAGTATCAGGTGATTTTAATTTTCAAGAAAAAGATTGAAAAAAATGAGAGAATAACAAGAATAAAGATGATGATGACTAATTAATGATCAAAATACTACTTTGTAGTTGCATATAGGGAATTTAAATTATGTTTTTTTACTGAAAAATGAATTTAAAGTAAAAAAAAAAATGCTTTAATTTTTTATCTCAGGAATTTTGACAATCATTTGGTAAACCAAATTTTATGTACGTATAAGATCTTGAGTCTCCTAGAAAAAAAAACATTTTTGTGTGTAATTGTTTTTATCAAATAATATCAAAATCGAATGAGTACCGGACATTTATTATATAAAGTACGGTTTTTAAAGTTATACTAGATCATCACCCGTACTGTAGTACGGGTTGAATTTCATTTATTACAAAATTTATAAATTTTATGTTTTAGAATAAAGTTGTGATATATTATAATAGTAAGTGAAAAATAATATTTTTTTGTCAGTCCATATATATAATATTAGAATGAATATATTTTCCTTTTTCTATAGTATTCAATTATGGATATTTTTTTTAAGATATGAAAACAGAAAATAAGATTATTTTTTAAAAAAATTAATATTGTTTGAACAATGAGTTAATTTATGTTAACAACCACAAAATGAGAGTGCATATAATTTAGTTAGATCAAAAATCAAAATATCATAAATGAATCGCATCTAAAACGTAGATTATTTTGAATTACTTAAGAAAATTAGTTGTTATTTTGAATTAATTTAGAAAATTATTTTTCAAATTCTGATTCATTGGTTGTTGAAATAGAGATTTGTTTGAGCTAATTACGAAATTTACCAATTATTCACATAATCAAATATGTTATGAACATATATTTGGTATATAATAATACCAAATTCAATCCGTGTGTGGATTCTATATTTTCATTTTACAATTCGTATGAAAATATTGCGGCACAATCTATTATTTATTATTTTCAAAATTGCATGCAGAATCAAATTTTAAAATATTTAGAAGTGTCAAACCTTATTTAACTCATCTCATCATAAAATCTTAAAATGCCGTCTGTTATAAGGATCATAACTTTCTACCATATAATACATTACATTTAACCCGCCGCCTACTATAAATATTTTAAAGATATCTTTTTAGAAAATCAAATTAATGTATTTATAATTTTTTTTTATCTTTTTAATCTATTAAATATTTATGATATTCTTTAATATATTAAATTAAACTATTTTAAAATGTCCAAATTAAAGTTTTTAAAATTTTTTATTGTATTATGTAAAATTATGAAATAAAATAAAATGATATGAAATTAAATATAAATATTCAAATAGTTATAAGAATCATAACTCATTTCATCATATAATATATTATATTCAACCCGCCGCCTATTATAAATATTTGTTTCAAAAAATCAAATTAGAGTATTTATACTTCATAAATTTTTGATCTATTAAGTATTGATGATATTAAAAAAAGAATATATTACTCAAATATGAATTTTTGACCCGTTAAATTTGTTCTTTCATACATTGAATAATTTATATTCGTTTTTAAAAATTCAAATCTTGGTATATGCGGAAAAAAATTTACTTTTTTTATTATATAGATGATATAATGATTTATTTATTTATAGAAATAGAATCATATAAAGATGAGAGGTGAAGTATAATGATTAATAACATATTAATATGGTAAGTTAGATATCAAATCTTATATGTTCATTTTGATTGGTCATTCTTTTTAAAGAAATTAATAATAGATTTTCGTTTTTATAATTAAATTAAATTAATTAAATTGCATAAAATAGTATTTGACTTGTTTATCCTTAATGAGTTGAATTAATTTACTCTATAAAATTTTATTTCTAATGGCATTTTTAAGTAAATTCTTACAAAGGGGAAGGTTAATTAAGGGTAATCCATAAATTGTACTCCTCAAATATTAGTATAGGATAATAATAAGATATGATATTGATTGCTGGACAAAGGTAGAATTTTAAAATATTTGATAGCTGTGGTTGAGAAAATAAAATAAAATAAAATTTATATATTGTAATCATAGTCAGTTATTATTACCATTGAAAAAAACCATCAATATGTTTTTTAATTAATTGTAGAATTTTTGCCGTAAAAAAAAAAATCAGTCGTAGAATTATTTAGTTCTAGCCTTTGGGCTCGCTTAGGCCCAACTGATGACTTAAAAGTAAAACCTAAACACTAATTTGTAAAGTTTGGTTTGTCTTAAAGCCGACCACATTATGTCGGTTAGTTTAACCTAATTGCTGAAATAAGGAAATCGAGTTTTGGTAGAAAAAGGCAAAACACAGTTTATAAATTCAGCGCACACTGTATATCCACGAGAGTAAGAAGAAGAAAACATGACATCAATGGAGAAGACTCAGAAACTACTTACAAACAAACAAGTTGCTTCGTCCGCAAGAAAAGAAACCAAACGAAGAGGAAGCGAGTTTGAGAAGATTCATATACCTAACGATAGGGTTGCCGGATTTTTCAGCCCCTAACTAGTTGCAAACTCAAGGAATCCCCCTATACTTTTTTGCTCTTAAAAAACCACCAACAACTAACAATTTCCTTAATAAAACGTCCTCAACTTTCGGATTCATCTTGATTAATACGCCTCCAATTGAACCGGCCATTAAACCGGGTTTAACCACAAATCCGCGTTTATTGTACCGCGATTAGGATTACCCGCATGATTATCCATGACCCGAGAGTTAAAACGACGTCGTTTTGACTCGTTCTCAAAACAAAGCCAAAACGACGTCGTTTTCTCTATTCTCTCTATTTCTCAAAATCTCTATTTCTCTACTACGATGTTCTGAAATCTATCGAGAAATTTCTCTTTTCCCAAAACCTTAGCCATAGCATTATAAGTTTTCTCATCATGCTTAAAGAGACCAGACTCATCAATCCACCGGAAGAGCAACAAAGCTTTCCTAGGTTCAACATCAAGACTTTCCACAATCATCTTCACTAAATCACTCTTAAACTCAACATTCAAATCTCTCACCCGTTTCTCCACATCATCGCCCCACTCTTCCTTCATCACAATCTTACACACCCTATCACAAACATTCTCCGCCGAATTATCTAAACAATCTGAAGCAAAAAGCTTTCTCAGCCTCACCAAATCACTCTCCAGCCCATCTTTCTGAAATTTCTCACCTACTTTATCTCTAACATTAGCCGATAAACCATGTCCTTTCTTCTTCATCACATCAACCAACGCCCAAAACTCATCGACAAGTCCATTAACACCCAGAATACGCAGCATCATGTTATAATTCTTCGAGCTAAGTTCCTCAGGAGAAGCCTCCTTAATCCACTGGAAAAATCCTAACCCAGAAATCGCAAATCCCCTTTCCCTTTCTCTCAAGAACCCTAATTTTGAAATGAGTGAACCCTAATTCGCGATTTTGAGAAATAGAGAGAATAGAGAAAACGACGTCGTTTTGGCTTTGTTTTGAGACATAAAGAGACGAGTCAAAACGACGTCGTTTTAACTCTCGGGTCATGGGTAATCATGCGGGTAATCCTAATCGCGGTACAGTAAACGCGGATTTGTGGTTAAACCCGGTTTAATGGCCGGTTCAATTGGAGGCGTATGAATTAAGATGAATCCGAAAGTTGAGGACGTTTTATTAAGAAAATTGTTAGTTGTTGGTGGTTTTTTAAGAGCAAAAAAGTATAGGGGGATTCCTTGAGTTTGTTAATTAGGTTATGCTTGTTCGTTGACCTAATTCCTTGCTAGACATAGTTTATGAATTCGGCGGACATTCAATTCACGAGAGTAAGAAGAAGTAACAGAAAATCAATGGAGAAGACTCAGAAACTACTAACAAGCAAACAAGTTGCTTCGTCCGCAAGAAAAGAAATCAAACGAAGAAAAACAGAGTTTGAGAAGATTCATATACCTAACGATATCGTCGAAGAAATCATGGTGATGCTTCCAGTGAAATCGCTCATGAGATTTCTAGCTGTGTCAAAACACTGGAGATCTCTTATCGTGTCGAAGGATTTTGGAGAAAGGCACGTGGCTCTTGAGCAAAGCAAAGAGTGCAAACTTCTTCTTGTCTCTAATTATTTTAAAGATAAAGTGGCAAAGGAAACCAATTTCTCTTTTAAAACAGTTGCCTTGGAGCCGACGTCAGCTTCTGTGGTAGATGAAAAGGCTTTGAAATTCGAATTAATTGGATGGAAACTGTATATTTCAGAGAGCTGCGACGGCCTTGTCTGCTTATACGCCATGAACACAGCAGTAAAAGTGGTAAATCCGGCTACAAAAACGTACATAGAACTCCCCCTATCGAGATTTCAACAGATTTGTATGCACAAAGTACAGGTCCATCCGGATTCAGTACAAGATCCAAATCCTGTTAAGTATCCAGGAAACTCATTTTCTCAGTTTGGAGTTGGGAAAGATAGCATTACGGGGAGATATAAACTAGTATGGCTATATAATACCTTTCCTTTTTTTACTACTACGTGTGAGGTTTTGGATTTAGAAGAAAAAACATGGAGGTTCGTGAATACTAATACTCTTGATCATCATAATATCTTGAATCATAATCTGTACAGCGATCAGGGGCTAGTGTTTGCAGACGGATCAATCTACTGGCTCACTGGAGATGAAGATGGATATCCAGAATCAGATACCAAACTCATAGTTTTTGATATTCACACAGAGATCTTTCAAGTCGTTGAAACCCCACCTTTTATTACCTCTGATTGTTATGGTGAAAGCATTGGTTTATGCAATCTCCATGGCCATCTCTGTATATCTGAATTGATGGTAGATAATTACTTTGATACGCAAGAGTTTTGGTGGAGGGTTAAAGACAACACATGGGAAAAGATCTTCTCCGTTCACTTGCCTTCCACTTATACTTTGTTTGGTACTGACTTCCCGCACCCTCTCACACCTTTGGCCATTTGTAGGGACACCAATAAGGTTATCCTCGCACTTCGCGGTAACGATAACCTCGTCGCTCTCGATCTTAGTCCTCACTCTTCAGGTTATCATTTGTATCTCTCTTGTTACAACGGCTTAGCTGTTCCTTATATTCCAAGTTTATCACTCTTTCATTCTATTGAAAAAGAGACCTAGTTTGTTATATGTTTCCAGAAATATCTAACTCTCCGAATAGTAGATACATACACAGTTGATATTGTGTCTCTTTGATCTTGGTGACGGTTTTTAATTTTAGTTATTCCTTACAATCTTGGTTCATTTAGGTTTCATGTTAGTTTTATTTTCGAGTGGGCTGTTCTAAAAACATATTGGTGGTAACCGTTGGGCTGCTTGTTGTATCACACTCTCTTTCGTTCCGTTTTGCATTGTAATTTACGTTTAACCAAGAAACTAAAATAATTCTAAGAGATTCCTCATAGAGCTCTTTTCATACACAAATATCGAATTTAATTAAGTTTTTAAGAAAAAAAAACTGGAGAAGTGCCTTTAGTCAAGTGGCTAAAGGTCTAATTGCAACTTTCCTTACCAGAATTTGACTCCATCAAATCTTGTTATTGCGCGTAGTAGGAATTAATGGGTTAGGAGTCAGGTCTTGTCAATCTAAATGAAGTAAAATAAAAAAAATACACCTAATAAGGAGGTGTATTGGATGAAGAATTTTAGATGATTTTTGTTTTTTTATTAAAATCCATGTTATTCAACTGTTGATCTTTAAATTTGTTCTCAGATCCTATGTTATTGAAGTTGGAATTTATGTAAAATCACTTAAAATAATTCACAATCTCTTATTATTCAATCAACAATTTGTAAATATCATACCAAATCCACTGTTATTCAAAACATAACAATTCTTTTTAAAAATTTTAGTAGAAGTGATTTTAGGAGATTTGTTTTACTTTTTTAGTTGAAAAAGAGGACTGGGAAAATACCACCTATTGAGGTGGAACTTTGAAGGATTCATTTTTTTCTTAAAAATAGTCTCAAAAAAAAAATGTGTCGCAAAGGATGGTCTCCATCGACATCTCTGTAAAAGAATGTTGTGATTTGTAAATTGAAATTTCCAATTGATTAGAAACACATCATCACTGTTAGCAAGCGATCTGGACGGTAATGATGGAGTAAGATTATTTGATCGGCCTTGTGTCCAAACTTGTTTGTTTTTTTGGGAAAGACAGATGAAACGAGGGATCTATTGTTCTTTGCTTGTCCCTACACGTTTACGGTATGGACAGTGTAGTAGAAGATATTCTTGGTGCAGCGCCGAACCCGGACTGGACCATTACACTTCATAGGCTAATGGATAAACCTTATGAGAAATTAACTTTCATCCTTATTCATATGGCGTTTCAGTCAACGGTCTATAACCTCTGGCATGAGCGCAACGAGCGAAGGACATAGGCAAGTTCAACAACCGATTTGTACCCAAAAAAAAAAAAAAAGTTCAACAACCGATGAACACCATTGTTCTAGTAATTTGATTGACTTGCGTAACATTTTGGGCCATTTCGGATTTTGATGCTTTTCCATTATGTGTTCAAATGAGTTTATATTATGGGCCTTTTTGTTTGATTTTTTCAAGAGGGCTTGTAACAACCAGTGAGCTTTTTTTTATTTTTATTTTCTTTTGATATCAACAGTGAGCTTTTCTTGCCAAGTTAAATTTGATTCCTTGAGCAAGAAAAAGAAAACACATGTTTGATATACACAAAATTCAATGGGTTATATATGTTAGATCAATGGGTTTGTAGAACTATTTTACATTGGCTCGTTTAGGCCCAATTGATGCGTAACTTAAAACAAAATTACAAAACTAAACGTAACAAAGTGTTAATTAGGTTATGCTTGTTCGTTGACCTAATTCCTTGCTAGACATAGTTTATGAATTCGGCGGACATTCAATTCACGAGAGTAAGAAGAAGTAACAGAAAATCAATGGAGAAGACTCAGAAACTACTAACAAGCAAACAAGTTGCTTCGTCCGCAAGAAAAGAAATCAAACGAAGAAAAACAGAGTTTGAGAAGATTCATATACCTAACGATATCGTCGAAGAAATCCTGGTGATGCTTCCGGTGAAAACGCTCATCAGATTTCAAACTGTGTCAAAACACTGGAGATATCTTATCATGTCGAAGGATTTCGGAGAAAGATACATGGCTCTTGAGCAAAGCAAAGAGTGCAAACTTCTTCTTGTCTCTAACTATTTTGTAGATAGAGTGGCAAAGGAAACCAATTTCTCTTTAAAAACAGTTGCCTTGGAGCCGACGTCAGCTTCTGTGGTAGATGAGAAGGCTTTAAAATTTGAAATAACTGAATGGAATCTCTATATTTCAGAGAGCTGCGATGGCCTTGTCTGCTTATATGCCGTTGACATAGCAGTAAAAGTGGTAAATCCGGCTACAAAAACGTACATAGAACTCCCCCTATCGAGAATTCAACAGATTTGTATGAACAAACAGGTCGATCCTGATTCAGTTCAAGATCCAAATCCTGTTAAGTATCGAGGACTGTCATTTTCTCAGTTTGGATTTGGGAAAGATAGCGTTACGGGGAGATATAAACTAGTATGGCTATATAATACTTATCCTTTTTTTACTACTACGTGTGAGGTTTTGGATTTAGAAGAAAAAACATGGAGGTTCGTGAATACTATTTCTCTTGATCATCATAATATCTTGAATCATAATATGTGGATCGATCAGGGGCCAGTGTTTGCAGACGGATCAATCTACTGGCTCACGGGAGATGAAGATGGAGATCCAAAATCATCAGATACCAAACTCATAGTTTTTGATATTCACACAGAGATGTTTCAAGTCATTCAAACCCCACCTTTTATTACCTCCGATTGTTATGGTGATCGCATTGTTCTATGCAATCTCCATGGCCGTCTCTGCATCTCTGAGTGGACTGGAGATAAGCAAGAAAGTTGGTGGAGGGTTAAAGACAACACATGGGAAAAGATCTTCTCCGTTCACTTGCCTTCCACTTCCAATTACTCCACTTTGTTTGGTACTACTCATGACATTCCGCACCCTCCTCTCACACCTTTGGCCATTTGTAGGGACACCAATAAGGTTATCCTCGTACTTCGCGATGAAGATAACCTCGTCGCTCTCGATCTTAATCCTCATTCTACAGGTTATTATCATTTGTATCACTCTTGTTACAAACGCTTAGCTGTTCCTTATTTTCCAAGTTTATCTCTTTCGTTCTATTGATGAAAAGAAGCTAGTGAAAAAGAAACCTAGCTCTTTATATGTTGACTAGCTAATCCATTAACTTTGAAGTGTATCAGTTATAAAAATTATTATCAACTCTCGGAATGGCAGAAACAGAGTTGTTATTGAGTTTTTCTTATCTTCCCATACAATTTTGGTTCATCTAAGTTTCTTGTTGGCTTAAGTTTCTAGAGGGCTGGCCCATAAAACAACTGGGTCGTGGGCTGTTTGTGGTATCTCTCTCTTTATATAGTCTCTTTTGTGTGTGTGAGTGTGTGCTATTTCATATTACAACCCAATCAGAGAGGCTTAGCTATTTCAGCTTAGTTGGTAGGATCTCATTATAAGCATCATATCGATGGTAATGAAGAGTATCAAGTTGAGAAAAAAAAAAAAAAAAAAAAAAAAAAAAAAAAAAAAAAAAGTATCAAGTTGAGAAGTTGCCTGATACTTAATCTGTTTTTTTTTTTTTGTTATTATGACACTTAATATGTTGTGGTACTTCCTAATTAAACTAAAGTAACAATTAAATTATATAAGATAAAAAGACTAGATGAAAAAGAGAAAAGCAAACTATACGGTCGATTAGTAATATATATCAATATTATTTTCTCAAAGCTCTTAAAGTGATATTGGAATTAAAATGGTACAAATCTACTTGGTATATCGCAAGCAGCAACTATTACATGGGTATCAGCAAATTCATTCAAATACTATGTGAATATTCCCTGGCTATATATCTAAAAGTTCATAGAATGAAACGCATTGAAGAAGTTTATTCCATTTTATTGGCAAAACGATTATTGAAGATGATGATGATTCGGGACAAATTCTGATACGTTTATTAAGATTGAAATTTTGTGATTTATTGTAATAAAATCTATTCAGATCGGTTGAAGGTTACTCTTCAGGATTAAGGTTTGGTTCAAACCAATTGGTTCAATTGTTTTGCATTGGATTTTTCTTAATTAAGGTTGAACAATTGAACATATTGAACCAAAATAAAAAAGCAATATATTAATTTTCATACAAGAATCTAACAAAATTAAAAAATTGTCTATATGGTTGGATAGTGTATCATGTGTATTAATATACTATATGTTATATTATTAACGATTTTGTTAGATAAAAACAATAAAAAGTTAGTACAACAAAACCTAATCAAGTTAAATGAAGAGAAAACGAGGGTTTTGTCTTAAAGCTCACCAGAAAGATACGAATGAGAAAAATGTGGTACCCACAACACACCCCCGCATGTGGACACATTTCACCGTTTTAACAGTGACACCCAAACCGTAACCATCCTTGTTAATTCTGTCAAATTAAATTATAAGCAAAAAATTAAAGTAGCTTTATTTTTTATAAATTAAATAAAATAAAATGATAGAGACAGAGAGGGGACCTTAGACATACTTTTCAAGATCATTTCATATATGTCTTATTTTTAAAAGAAGAAGAACACAAAACAGTAGAGAGAGAAAGAGATAGAGATAGAGAGAGAGATAGGGCTTTGAGGTTTGTATTTGTATTATAATACATAATATATAGGAATAGTGTCTTCTTCTTCATCATCTTCTATATCATCATCATCATCATGCATCATCTTCTTCTTGGTTCTTTCTTTAGCTCCGATTTATAGCTTTTAATTTTGACTATTTTTTCTTCCTTCTTCTTCTTGGTTTCTTTCTCTTGATCTCAGGTACAAAGAAAAAAACAACTTAGAAATCTTTCCTCTTAATTCTTTCAAAAGTTTAGGAACAAAAAACAAAAGTATAAACTCTTAATTTGTTTTTCTTTGTTTATGTCTTCTAGTGAATTGTTTTTATAAAAATTCTTCATGTCGTCAATCTCTATGGATTTTTCCTGTTCTTATAATTCCTCCCTTCGTTTTCTTCTAAAACGATTAGTTGATTTCTTTCACTATCTTTTTTTTTTCCTAACTTTTTTGTCTTATGAATTATTTGTAGATTATTCTCTTCCACGCAAAGAAGAAGATCTAAAGATGTCGTCGTCATCATATAACACAAGCGTTATTCCTTCATCATCATCCTCTGCTCAGCCTTTCTTCATCACCAGCTCCGGCGCCGGAGATAACGACTTTAACCGGAAAGATACTTTTATGTCAATGATTCAACAACCTAACTCCTCAGCTCCACCACCCAAGAAACGAAGAAACCAACCCGGAAACCCAAGCAAGTACCTCTTACATATAAATCTCTCTCTTTTATATATATTTATGGGATTTATAACTAATCAAATTTCTATAAGAATTACTACAAGCTTTAAGATAAATCCAAGAAAACAAATAGAAGAACCCTAATCTATTGTTCTTTTTTTTTTTTGTAAATATAGTATCAAGATTTCATCTATATTGACAGACTATGTACATGTTTGTAATTGTGTGTAACATTTTCTCGATATAGTCTACATAGATTGACATTTCAGATCCGATTGGTGACTAAATTTAATTGATTAAAGTCTTTTATTGATTGAAATAGATCCTGATGCGGAAGTGGTAGCATTATCTCCAAAGACACTAATGGCTACAAACAGATTCATATGTGATGTATGCAACAAAGGGTTTCAAAGAGAACAAAATCTACAGCTTCACCGAAGAGGACACAATCTCCCATGGAAGCTGAAACAGAAGTCAACCAAAGAAGTGAAGAGGAAAGTATATCTTTGTCCGGAGCCCACGTGCGTTCACCATGACCCGTCACGTGCTCTGGGAGACCTCACCGGAATCAAGAAGCATTATTACCGTAAACATGGCGAAAAGAAGTGGAAATGCGAGAAATGTTCTAAGCGTTACGCTGTTCAATCGGATTGGAAGGCTCACTCTAAGACTTGTGGAACTAAGGAGTATCGATGTGACTGTGGTACCATCTTCTCTAGGTAACTAATCTCTATCCATTTCATTTAAATAATTTGTTCGTATTTGGTTTAAGTGATGAAACGTATAATATATGTGTCAGTGTGTGTGGTATCTAGATATACCTTCTTATCTTGGTAAAGTATAACAATGGACCACCGTTATTTTGTATTATATTGAAAAACTATTCTAAGTAAAAGCTGCATTCAACACTGCATGTAAAACTTAGCTTATTTACTAATTTACATGGAAGATACCAAATATATATAATCATCTGTGATTGAAATATTGTATATTTGGCCACGGAATTTGAACCTCGAGTACACCGCCTATAAAATGTATATAGTCATTATGTACATAGGATCTATCAATGTATTTGTTTGGTTGTTGATGAGTAGTGAATAGAGAAAGACAGTGAATAGAGAGTAAGAAAATTCAAAAGATGCTAAATTTGGTCACATGTATGAGTTGGATTTTGTTTTTCTATTTTCCACTTTTGTTTTCTTCTTCTTCACTTTGCAGGTTCCCCTTTTTACGAAACTCCTCTTCATTTGTGGACCCTCTTCTTATCTCTTTCTCTCTCTATGTATGTAATATATACATACATATTTGGTAAGAGTGCGTTACTTATATTTATTACAGTGTTCTGGTGAACACTTTAATGCTCTTCTAGGGTTTCTTTCTATATTTTCATGGTTTGAGTAATATACGTTGTTGCAGAATGTGACTGACTTATATTAACATTCATGGGTTTTGCATTAAATGAAGAAGGTCTTTCACTAAATTAGCAATTGACTCGACCTCTATATTCTTCTATCATTCTCTCCTATATATGGTAGCCACAATAACTATAGCATTTATTGATTATGACTCACGGAATTATTATATAATATAAAGTTTTCATAAATATGAATTAATAGCTTTATTATCGACCGTTGTCTTATTTACATTTTTATTTTTTGCTTTATAGACGTGATAGTTACATCACACATAGGGCTTTCTGCGATGCATTGATACAAGAGACTGCAAGAAACCCTACCGTGAGCTTTACGTCAATGGCAGCTGCTAGTAGCGGTGTCGGCTCTGGCGGAATCTACGGGAGACTTGGCGGTGGCAGCTCTCTCTCACACCACCATTTAAGTGACCATCCAAATTCTGGATTTTCCCCTCTCGCGGGTTACAATCTGAACATTGCAACTTCTGAAAATAGGAGAGACTTTCTTCAGCAATCGTCAAACCCTAACTTCCTAATCCAATGCGCTTCGAGCCAAGGAATGTTGACTACAACGCCAAACAACAATGATCAGAGTTTCATGAACCAGCATGGTCTGATACAGTTTGATCCAGTGGACACCATCAACCTCAAGAATAGCAGCACCAACAACAGCTTCTTCAACCTCGGATTCTTTCAAGAAAACACCAAGAACTCGGAGACGACTCTTCCTTCTCTATATAGCACCGACGTTCTTGTTCATCACCGTGAAGAAAACTTGAACGCGAGTTCAAACGTGTCAGCCACGGCACTACTTCAGAAAGCTACACAAATGGGTTCAGTCACAAGCAACGATCCTTATGCTTTGTTCAGAGGCTTAGCTTCTTCGTCTAATTCATCAAGTGTTATCGCTAATCACTTTGGTGGAGGACGAATTATGGAGAATGATAATAATGGAAATCTTCAAGGTCTAATGAACTCATTAGCGGCCGTTAATGGCGGTGGAGGATCCGGTGGCAGTATCTTCGACGTTCAATTTGGAGACAATGGAAATATGAGCGGCTCCGATAAGTTAACGTTAGATTTTCTTGGAGTTGGAGGAATGGTGAGAAATGTAAATCGCGGTGGTGGTGGTGGAGGAGTTCCTTTGGAGGGTGAAGTGAAGTTTCCTGAGCAAAATCATCCATTTGGAAGAGGTTGATAATATCTTATTATTGTATAACTTAATTAGGTGATAATTTTGTTATCTTCGCTTGTTGTTTTCATAATCAATATATAATATATCTTTAGTGAGCTTTTTAGGTTTGGATTTGGTTAGAGTTTGTCTTTTATATAATAAAAGAATGTAAGTTTGCTATTTTGTTGACTTATGGTTTCGAATGAAGAAGGCGGATTAAACGAAATGGCTAAAGGATGAAATGCGGTTGAATGGTTAAAAAATGGTAGAAACTTTTGAAAAAAAAAAAAAAAAAAACACCAATCTGACCATAGCTAGACATCACCCACCATTTAGTGTATACAAAATCTTCACTAAACTTCAAAAAGACCTACTTGCATTTATGCTGTATTAAAATCTAAAGGAATTTCTCAGCCTCTTGTTCTGATATCCGTCATGCTTCGGTCGACACCATAATATGAAATTCATGTTCTCATAAACCGACATGGGAACACTTTCAAGATCAAAGGTATATATAAGAGATAAATCGTCTCTCGCTCTGCCCCATAACGGGACAAAAGATATCATAATACATCCCACGATCTATCTTAATCTAAAATTTACTACCATATAACCTAAAATGTTGTTCCAAATAAAGTGTTTAACTTTCGAAAGCTAGCTCTCTAATTTTTCATGTTGAATTTTCAGATAAATCAAATTTAGCTGTCCACCGAGACATGTTCACAGATATCCATTTCAAAAAATAGAAATACAGATATCCTGATTTTACGATATTTTAAATAATGTTTATACGCAATGACGGTGTTTTCATGAATCATTAGGCTACATGCATGTCTTCTTCAAACTTTATAATTATATTATAGGTTTTTTACTTTTAAAAGTTGTATATTTAAATTTATGGATCTATGTCTAAATTTTTTTTTTTTTTGAACAAAGTGATCTATGTCTAAACTAATGAGATATTTTATATTTGAGTTGTTAATAGTTTATATACGTGTACATAAATTTAATATAATTAAAAGTATATGTAAAACTATTTTTGCATTTGGAACAAAAAATTTATAACATAATATATGGTTCGTGTTATATGGCTTTGATTGGTGACTTCCTACCGCTGTAGTACAGGATATATTGTTTTAACAGTTACCAATCACCAAAACGTTACTAAAAATGTTACCAAAATCGTTACTCTCAGTTTTTTGTATAGCTTTCATGTATCACTTTTTGTTTTACAGGTTCGAACTATTACGTAAAAATTTACCGCTCCAATTTACAGCTAAAAATTTTGTACAACTTATCTATCGGATCAGAGTATTATTACTATCCATACTCAAACTTGTTATTGCATATTTGTTATAAAGAAAAGCAATTATATTTGGAACTGTTTTTTTTGGTCATATATATGATTAACAAAGTTTATATAATTAAAGACTAAAATATAACTATGATTAGGTGGGTCTCTGTTCAAGTTGTACCGTATGTGATGTCATGTCCGGTATTTAAAAATAAAAATCGTATTTTTTTCTGGCTGCATATATATAAAGGAAAATAAAACATCCACTTGAATATATCCTACAGATTTTATTCGGGGAATTTTTTTTCTTTAATTGAATAGTTTATGACTATATGTATAATTATAAATGCATACGTACCATGTTATAGATACTAAATTTAATTCATTAAACTAGATTACACATCCCACATTGCACATGCAAATATACATATGAGCATATTTAAAGACAATAATACCCAATCGTATCGGATATATTCCAATACAAAGGACAGTCCAAACAGAAGCATCCAACATCTTCATATTATTAAATATCATGTTGTAATTGAAAATTCACATTATATATAACAACGAAATAATTATATATTATATATTTGATCTATAAATATTGATTGTGAGTGAAGCTATATAGGAAAATGTCAAAATCAAAGAAATATTATGTTGTATAATGTATAATAACCAGGTGAAGCAAAGAGAAGGGAATTGATTTTTCCGTACTAATATATTAATATGTTGACTCACTACCTCTACTGATCTTGCACAATATTCTGGCTTATATTGCATATCAGTTAGTAGATAGAACCCCAATTGATTTAACAGTTAATTCGATAATATATCACAATTCAATTTTTGAAGTATATATAGAAGAAACAAAATTTCAAAAGTAGTACATGGTTTACTTCGATATATTTGGATTGATCATATGATATAATAATCTTTAAGTGTTCAAAATAAAAGTAACTAACATTTGTTCTATCTTTAATGAAAGTTTTTTGTGTGCTAATCTTTTTGTATTATATCAAATTTTATACTCCAAATATCTTTTGATGATATATATATATATATATATATATATATATATATATATATATGTGAATTTAAGAATTTTTATTGCTCAAAAATTTAAGATGTTTTTTGAAGTTTTGAACTCGTGTTTGGAGGATAGGTTACTTTGGAAAGTAGATAAACATGAGCGTAGTTAAAACCGTGATAATACCTAGCTAGGATGTGGTGTATACCGGTTACATTTATTCACTAAAGTTAGAGGTCGATCTCAAAATGATTTGAGAATATCTTCCATGAAACTATATATTTGAAATATTAGGATGGTGCTATATGCTCTTTTGAAAACTCAATGTTCAAGATTTTGTGGGAGCTCATTGAAGTATCCACTATTGAAAAAGCTTAGCCCCTTTTTTCAAACCCATGTATATGAGTTGAGGTTCTTGGTATGATCTTTTTGTTTGCTATGAGTTTGGTTTTAGGTTTGCAAATCGCTTGGGATTCTCGTGGAATATTATCTTTAGGTTGAAACATTTTTCTACTTTTTATGTTTGAATTGTGATGTTTCAACGCTTGCTGCTTAGCTGATATTTACTCACCACTTTGATGTAAAACCATATATATCTTAGAGCCTTCACCATGTTTTTCTAGGATCCATTTAGTCTGTTTTGTTTTTGTACAGATTGAGTGAACAAACAACGTTGTGATAGTGTTAGAGATTTTGAAAGAAACTTTCTCATGGTTATATCTCCCCCGACCCACGTATTTTAGAGGACACTTCCGGTTTCTAGACAATTTGGTGTAAGTCATCTACTAATTTCTCAAATTTTGGATACTGGCAAAGTATTTTCACAAAATAGATGTACATCTGATCGTCCTATAGAAATATTGATGAAAGATTCATGCTCGTACGCTTGGAACCAGACTTCAAAACCCGTGTCATACCGTTGATCACCCATCCGTTGAATGGTGGTGAGTTGATTTCTAACATGTTTGTCTATCCATCTTATCAGTTGAGTTGTCGCGTTCTCCATCTCTTTATGGTTTGAGTTAGCAGTTTTCGTGGAAATGTGTACACATATTTAAGTACATAACTGAGCCGAAATTCATACATTTTTTTGTCGAAATCTAACTTTGTGTATGTACATATGTATACTTAATTTAAAAACTACTGTAAATGATAGTAGTAGACAATAAAAAGGAAGTCGGCCACCTAATTCAATATATGGGGGAAATATAAAAATAAGTAAATAGTACCTAATCATTTGATAAATCAAGTCCAAGTTATTTATTTTAGGGTTTCATAACGTGTTTTTTTACTTCAAAGAACTTAACACTAGAGTTTTGTTTTTTGATAATTAACTTAACACTAAAGTTAAGGCAAAATGCTGCTGACACTTCAAAGACATACCTTAACTCGTTTCTTTTCGTCTTTATCGTTACTTTCCCAACTTTGACTATCTCTATACCTACTCAATTTCACATGTCCCGACCCAGAATGTATATAACATGACGTTAGACTACCATATCATGTTTTTATATTTTTAGAGTAACAACGAAAATATTAAGTGTGGCTCATCAGATAGGAGGATATATTTGACAAATTATCCATACACAGAAAAAAAATTCTGCCCGAAATCTACCACTACATCACCATTTCTTGATCATGGTCTATTCTAGGGGTTCCTTTTCTGAAGTAACAAAATATAAAACAGTAATACATAAACACATAATTTTATCCAAAAAACAAATAAATACATAAACACATAAAGATGACATGTAACGGAACCATAAGAAATTGTTAAACGGTTTTTTTTTTATATATAAATTTCAAATAAATACAATGTGTTTCGATAAAAATTTGTTTACATTTTACATCCACAAAAATACAGTATATATTAAGAAACCAATTGAATCCAGTTCACGAAGTGGTAAGCACCGAGAAGAGGATGATGCAAAATTTGTTTTACTTTCTGCCATGGAACCACCATTAATGAGGAATTTTTGATCCGAGATCCAAAAATATATGTTTGGAAAACTGTCCACTAAATATCAAAGTTTTTAAGACTATGTTTTAAATTATAAAATACGCATCTAAAAATATTCTTTACTGAAATGATTTTTTATTTTAAACATCATGTTATTTTTTAAAGATTATGTCAACAACGAAAAAATTGGTATACAAGGTTTTCTTTTACTGTTGTTGACTCATAGTTTCTTAAGAGTATATGTAGGATTCAAACTTAAGATATGGGCATATCCCTTCCCGCCCTCCAAAGCTGTCCAGAGACTCTGGACCTTCTTATCTATATCCATACTTGTAGTCTTCATGTTTATGATTAAAAATATAATGACATTGGTTTACAAAAATAATTCAACGAATTTAATTTTGATTAATATTATATTATATATAACTCATTGTTTGTTGAATAGCAAAAATCAAACAAGATTATAATGATATAATATATCAATAAAAATTGATTTGCTGAAAACTTTAAAATAAATCATATCGCTATATAATTAGTTTGTCCTCTAATATTAGAAAATTAATTAAGGAGAATTAGTTTTGTTGAGTTATATCTTTCAGAGTTGTTGTTTAATTTAGCAGCTGAATAAAACGTTGCTTGTGGTGGCAATTAACGGTGGATCCTTCTGAATATGAGATGGCTAATACGGAGTTCGGCTGGTGATAGCTTGTATGAGGCGGCCTTATCAGCTGTCGTGTTTGATATTCGCTTAACCAGATTGAGGGTGGTTAAGTGTACGAGAAATTAATGAAGCAAAGCTTCTATTTTTTTTTGTAATCAAGAATGTTTAAGAAGGTTATCTCAGATTTAGGCTTATATATGCTTGTTTGCAATTGATTTTTTTTTCTCTGTTTATTCTGTGTTTCCATTTTCCTTTGTGATAGAATGAAACAAAAAAAACCTTACTGACCTCTCAATTTGATATAATGATATTCACAACGGTAGAAAAAGAAAGTAAATTTCATGCTAAGAAGTAACAACTATAATTGTAAGTCAATTTTCTTATATAAAATATTTTGTTTTACTTGCGCACATATAAATAAACCCATATGAATCACAAATTTTACAATAGAAAAAATGTGTGTGGAAATTTTTAATGCGAATTTGGATTATTATTACAAACGTCTCAATTAATGAAAATTTCTAGTAGCATTATAAAAAAATTGATCTCACTTGATAAATACTTTTCTGGTTCATACTAGTCATACCAAAAGGAAAAAAAGAAAAAAAAAGTCAAATCGATACGATAGAATCTTGAATTTTTTTTTTTTTATTGTCTTTTGTCTCTAGTGGGGTATGCTCCGTATGGAGTTACAAGTTACAACCATTAAAAAAAATACAGCGATTATATATGTTTCTCAGGGAAATTCTTCAATAGTATAAAGAGAAGAAAAATCAAGTTTCTGAATCGGAGAGATTATATATATAAAGTTGATATGTGGATTTATATTAATTGAAATGGATAAGAAAAAATAAAAGGGTAAAGCATGTGAATGACAGAGTTGTCGTTCATGTGAAAGAGAGAAAAAAAAAATGGCCCGTGAAGAGATTGTCGAGAAAAGTTTGTGAATACTACAAAAATTCTTGAGATTTCTTCTGCTTGTTCTTGGTCCACTTCATTATGGGAAATCTTTAATTGGGCCATACAACAACAATTAATTAATAGATGCATTGATAATATGCTTATATATTCTAATTGATCAAATCACATATTTGGATCCATTGGCATATATAACTATAACATCTATCAAATAAGTAAATCACCTTAAGATATTTAATAAAAAAAAATGAATAGAAAATTTCTTAAACGAATGTAGGATGATTTGTTCAAAATTTGATTATTATTCGTTCGAAACAACACTTTTTCAATATAAAAATTATTTTGATTGGTTTAGAAGGACATATGTCTTAAATGGTCATTTTATTACGAGATTTAACACAATTTATATCGCCGAAGCGTCCAATCCATTTCGGTGGTGAGAAAGCATTTACAAAGAAATATTCGAATTATGCAGAAATTTGTTTAATTTCAAAAATGTACATGCTCTTTGTAAAGCTTACTAGAAATAAAACACCAATATTGAATTCAATAATCAAGTGGTAAACGCACATAGTTTCCTCAAAATAGAATTGAACAATAAAGTATAACAAAAATGCGTTTTTAATTTTAAAGCCGGGGACTATTGTGCCACCACTCGCCAATTCTCTTTGTCGTTGATGGTTAAAATCCACATTATTTTCTAACTGTATTCAACTTGGGTTGGGGATATGATTTATGACATGTAACTGAAAACAAGAGAGTTTTTTACATGGATTATTTAACCAAGAATTATTCTATGATTAAAAAAAAGAGGTTATAAGCAAAACATTTTTAGAACAGAAAAAGAAACAGGGGAAAAATAAGAAGATGAGAGAAGAGCTGTCTGTTTTTGGTGAGACAACGATATCATCTCTCCCTCTCGTTTCATGTCGATGGGCCTCCTTACTTCCATCACTTGCATGTATGTCCCTACATTATATATATGAAATTTAACTATTATTGTTATTCCACATATAAATTGTTATTCCATCACACATTATATTACTATTATTAATATCGTTATTTCAACAATTGTAGATGTTGTCACAATAATGTAATGTTATGTTCATACGCACACCTATAGAATACATCTTTAACAAAAATATCTAAAACTAGCTCAAAATTCATGAAAATATCAAGCAACATACACCAAACCGAAAAATCAACATACTTGAATGAGTTTCAAGTTCCATTAGAATCATTTAAATTTTTTGATATTTGAAAAAGCCAAAAACAAATCCAGTCTTATAGAAAATAGTAACAGAAATATTAAAAACAAAACTTTAATTCTTTAATTAAAGAATATATTTTAATATAAATATGTTACAAAAAAATCGAATTTGTATTTAGATGTAGTTTCAATTGATGGTCTTTTTTTTTTTAACCGCAAATTAGCATCAATAATGAAGAAGACGCGTGAATGTTGAGATAGAATTGTTTATTTTGGACCGTCAAATTTAAAAATATGATGGGGACAATCCTTTGAGGATATGGTAGGAGGAACATGTTACATACAGAACTATACAAGTGCATAAATATATGCACATGTGACATGTATACATATACATGTATCGAGATATTTAGAAAGGAGATCACAGGACAAACACTCGTGACATTGCCAGCTAGTGAAGATGACAAATGAAAAGAAATTAAAGAATAAAAAGGCAAATAAAAGAAAATAAAAACAAAAAGACAAAGAAAAACTTAGCAAAGGCTGCTTGTACTCTCCAACTCATTGACTGCCCCATGCAATGATAAGACGATAAATGTGTCAGCCAAAAACAAAATTTAATACAATTTTTCCTACCAAAAACAATTATTCACACCAATTTTTTATAGTTAAACCCGTTAGTATAGTCTTTGACCCTATTATACATACAGAACAAAGAAGACTTAGCATTGACTCCACAAGTAAATATATAAATTACTTATTTACTCTAAAACTATAAACAAAAAATATATTGAATTTCTTAAAGTATCTAATATGTCACCAGGTAAGAAATATATATATATAAGAATTCCACGGATAATAATATGAAAATTTCTTCATTCTGAAACCATAAACTATAAATCTGAATTCTTCATTAAGGCGTCAAGTAAATAAATAAATTACTTATTTACTCTAAAACTATAATCCAGAAAATATATTGATTTTTTTCAAGTCGCAAGGCAAGAAAAAAACCCCCCAAATATTATGAATTCCATGGATAATAAAATGAAAATTTCTTCATTCTGAAATTATAAACTATAACTCTGAATTTTTTTCAGGAGGGAATCCATTTATATAAACTATGAAAGGCAAAATCTTTTACAAAAGAAAAAAAAAAAAAGAACTGAGTTTAGATAAATTGAAACTAAAATTTTAATTACTTCAAATGGGGGTTTTGATGACGACATGCATACCTGAAAGATATAGCATGTACTTTGATGAACTAAAAACCTTTTAAAATTTCTCCTTAGAAACTTTTTTATCATCTTAGAAACTCGCATGATGGATTCCATAAGGTGGTGAAGTACTTGCCGGACCACCACCGGTATTAACATTCATGGTGCTTCTATCGGCGGAATCCGACGACGAGCCAACTCTTTCTCTACTATTTCCATGCTGTTGTTGTTGCTGTTGCTGCTGTTGCTGTTGTTGAAACCCTCCGCTTCCACTCATGCTTCTTACGATCTGTCCAACTCCAAGAAAGTCTCTAGTCATGCTCTGTTTATCAGCGCTTAATCCTTTGTTGACTCCTCCGTACGAACCAAAAGGAGAATCAACTCCGTTAACGTTTCCCGTTGCGCCGGGGTTAGAGAAAGAATTCATCAAATCCTGAAGATTACTCTCGTTTTCTCCGTAGATTCCACTCCCAAAGCTTCTTAGGATCGATGAGGCATTGTTATTGTTGTTGTTGTTACTTCCATTGTTGTTGTTGCTTGAGGTTGAACCCATTTGAGCAGCTTTCTGAAGAAGGGCAGTGGCTGACATGTGAGCTGCTGAATTAGGATTTTGCATTGATGAGCTAAAGAGTGAAGGGACTGATCCTGAGCTGATTCTATCGGCCGAGCTCATCAGATTGTTAGGGAAGAGACCAGTGCTTCCTTCTCCTCCTCCTCCTCCTCCAACAGCATTTTCACCATCAAAATGGTTCGAAATCATAAGATTACTCGAAGAAACAGCAGCAGCATTGGCAGCATTAGGGTTGCTTGTCGCAGAAGTAACTCCGTTGTTTCCTGAGAGGAAGCTGAGATTGAAGAGATTGGAGGAAGCAGAGTTATGGTTATCATGTGAGAACTGCATCAGATTCTGTTGAAAACTCATTGGTGATGGCTTGATGTTATTGTTCGCAGCCAAAAACCCTTGTTGATGATGATGATGATGATCTTGTTGATCATGAAAGCTAGGGCTTTGCTCTTGCATGAAGTAGCCTGAAGCATTCGCAGCAATGAGATCAGAAGAAGAGCGTGAGGCCGCTCCTCCTCCGCCGCTTCCAAGACGGAGAACGTCACCGGACTGGTGATCAACATTCTGTGGGGCCCCCATGTGGGACAGACCAAGGATCATGCTTGAAGTGTTGTTGTTGGAGTTGTTGGTGTTTTGTCCGTACGGGAAGTGATGACTTGGCAAAGAAGTCAATGAAGTTGGGTGTCTCGCACTCTCTTGAGCCAACGCGTCACAGAAAGCTCTATGTGTGATGAAACTGTCTCGCCTGTGACACAAAATAAAATAAATAAAAATCAATTCACAATGGAATCTATTGGATCGTCAGATATATATCTCTATACTTTACATATAAAATGATGAAATAAAAGACATATTTCGAAAAGTGAAAGAAAAAATATAAATGTAAGTAGAGAGAGAGACTCATCATGTCACGTAGCTACAAATAGATTCGCGTGTAATTATGGGATCTTGAAAAGTAGATAGAGGGCTAGAAAGTCACTCTACTACTCTATTATACACCTATGTAAACTCCTAACAAGCTTACACACTCACATGTATGATGCATATAACAAAAATTGCACGCATATACATAAATAGGAGTACAATGTTGTGTCACATTTCAAGTATGATGATGCATTTGTCTATATGACTATGTGTACGAACAAATCTAACTCTATCAATATCAGTTTATGCAGTAATAATAAACATAAAATTATTAATCAACTCCGGAAAACAATTATGCATAATATATATAAATAAATGGGTATTCAACGAATTCTAAAGGTAGGTGGAAAAAGTTAAGTTTTCACACTGATGTATAGAGAATGATTGTCAAATGAATATCTGAATTTGTCTAATTCAAGATCCTGTAAGTTCAATAAATGCAAGTTGAGCATGTATTCAATGAACTACTTATATTTTTATATATATATATATAAAAACTAGCTACTTATATATATTTTGCACCACCACATATTTATTCACTTCATTCTATTTATAGAACTCCTCTAAATGCACGCACACACACAAACACAGCAATGCCAGCCAATACTGAGAAGACAAAAAAACTCTATATTCGAAATAATTATTTAGTATATTAGTTCTCACTTCTATGCAAATTTATGCCATTTTATGCAAAATGTGTAGGTAGTGAACCAAAATAATATGTGGTGTGTAAGGCTATAGTGCATAGTACAAACGAATCATATGAAATAATTATATTTTCGTAAAATTTTACACATAAGAGAACAAACACTGTAACAACAACCTCCCTAGATATTATATAGTTTAGCAGCACGTGAATTGCCCATATAGTATAAGTATAATTTCATATCTAAGAAAAAAAAATCCTGAAAATATAAGAATTTATTTTTATGACAGAAAATAGGGCGGTGTTTCCAAGGCAAAAGAATATTAAAAAAAAAAAAACTGAAATTGAAATTGGTCCTCTTTGGTTTTGAGTTTCTGCTAGAAAGCATCTATTGAAATATGGCAGTTTCAGTGTCATATATAGATATAGTTATATACACACACAAATTCACGTGTGTTCTTGTATCATTTTTAGTTTTTTTCTAAAATATTTTTAAATAAAAAAAGGAAAACTAAAGTTGCATTTACTGCACGAAAGAAAGCGATAAGAGCATCGAAGACTTCGAGGCGAAACAGAAAGTGAACCTAAAAAAAACCCTAATTCATGAAGAATGACTCACAGACACATATTCTGATATTCACACACAAATCAATAGCTCAATAGATTAAATTATTAATTAAAAGAGTTTTAAAGATTTGGAATACTTACCGAGAGAAGAGTGTACCACAGTCACAACGATACTCTTTGGTACCACAAGTCTTGGAGTGAGCTTTCCAATCTGATTGAACAGCGTAACGCTTAGAGCACTTATCGCATTTCCACTTCTTTTCACCGTGTTTACGGTAATAATGTTTCTTGATTCCGGTGAGGTCTCCGAGGGCACGTGAGGGGTCATGGTGGACGCACGAAGGCTCCGGACAAAGATATACTTTTCTCTTCACTTCTTTGGTCGATTTCTGTTTGAGCTTCCATGGAAGATTGTGTCCTCTTCGGTGAAGTTGTAGATTCTGTTCTCTTTGAAACCCTTTGTTGCATACTTCACATATGAATCTGTTTGTAGCCATTAGTGTCTTTGGAGATAAAGCTATCACTTCTGCATCGGAATCTAATCAAGAGAAAAATTATTAATTAAATTTTTAAATTTTTATATTGCATGGAAGATAAATTGATTGAAATCTGAATTTTGAAAAATCATGTACTAGGGTTTGCTAATTTGCTTATTTCAAGATTTGAAAAATTGGAAAAGGGAGAAGAAAAAAGGACATGAAAAAGGGATTTATCTTTTTCACCAATTAAGAAGTTCTTTTTTAAAACTGATCACATGATATATAAATCAAGGTTATAAAATATTTGAATTAAGAGGTAATTAACTTACTTGGAGTTCTTGGTTGGTTTCTCTTCTTTTTCTGCGGTGGAGCTTCAAGCGGTGGCAGCGGTGTCTGGTGGTGAGGAGGTGGAGGAGGAGGAGCAGCGGCGGAGGAATTAGAAGGGAGAAGGTGAGATTGATCATCTTGTCGGACTCCAAAGAAGGAAGCAGCGGAGGATGAAGAAGCAGCCATGGATTCTTCTGTGTTCTATGTGATGGTGAGAGAGAGAAAGAAGAAAAAGAAAAAAAAAAAGAGAAATGAAATGAAATTAGAGAGAAGAAACTCTTTAACATTAAATTCTTTTTTGACTTCCACTGATATCTTATCTCAATAAAGCCCTAAAATTGGGATATTCCAGATTTTTAAATAATTGTTAATACTTTTTTTTAATAGATATAAAATAATTAAAAAAACAGAGAAATTCTTGTGAGGTAATAGAAGAGAGAAGTTGAAAGTGACAGGTGAAAAAGAGTGTAGGCTAGTAAAAAGAAAAAAGAAAAAACTCACCCAATTTTATAGCATAGAGTGTTAAAAGTTCATATTCGGTTAAAAAATAGGGTAAGATAATCAAACTGAATTTAAATCTAGCTTGTTAGTTTGGTATAGTTCTAATTTTATATGTATGATAATTCTATATGATACATAGGATACTAAAAACTATATACTTATTTTGGAAATTTTATATAATTTTTGTTTTGTTTGTTACACATTTAAATAAGAATATTTTCTATAATTTGGGTGTCGCCTGTAGACACTAACACATATACACAGAGCAATTAATTATTTTCGATATCATTTTTTCTAAATATGTAATTAATTTTAGAAAAAGAAACTATGAGAGCTACAGAGGTCGGTGGACCCAATCCATTTGCCACAAAACGACAGTGGATGGTGCGTGAGACAACCCTCAACAGCTCCTCTCTCTCGCTAACATATGTGAATAATAAATTTCTAATTTTTTTTCTTTTGTTTTTTTTTGGATCTAAAAGGTTTTAGAAAACAATTACCATATTGTAATATGACTTTAAAATAACGTAGAAGAAGATATTTGACACTTACATAAAATATCTATACGAGATTGCTCCATGCAAAAAAGTTTAGCATCACGAATATAAAAATAAGTTTTTGGTTTTATACATCTTAAAGAAATTACATGTTTTTTTGGTTTGAAAACAAATGAAAATGATGGACTTTGTGCGTATGTAAGATTTAACCATATAATGATGACAAAAAAAAAAGATTTAACCATATAATATGTCATAAGAGAAATATCCAAATAAGGAAAAAAAAATATTATTTTGAGGTTGAAATAAATTAGCGGTTATAAAACTAAGCGACGACTATGTTTTCATATAATACTAAAAATTTACTACCTTCTAAAAAAAGTCTCCTTTGTGTTTCCAAAAAAAAGAAAGAATAATACAGAAATAAGAAATTTAAAACTATAAACTAAATAAATCTCATAAAATTTTATTTAAAAAATGTTTTAATATATATAGGGACAGATTTCTTGAATTTTCAAAAGTTAATCCACAAAGCATCTAATATTTTTCTTAAATTGTCAAAATAATTATTTGTCACAATCGTCATCATCATCTCATATGGGTCTCTTTTTTTTGGTTTTAAAAAGTTCCTATCATATCATGTATATGTATATGTATGTATGTAAGTATGTCTGTCTGTAAGTCATGGAAGATTGAATGTGAAAAGAAATATTCCAAAGATAAAAGAGGACAAAAAGAAGAATGATTGAACGATACAGATCTAACCCCTCTCCTTTTCGGCTCTCTCGACGAAACCCTAGCCTCCAGCCGCCCAAGCTTTGATTTTTCCGATTTGCCCTCCCCGGCTGCCGGGCTTCTCGCCGGAGCTGTGGGAGGGTCTTAGATCTTTGTCTTGCTTCTTAGTTTTGTTTTTAGCTAGCTTTCTCCGGTGATTCAAAGGTAAATGCGAAGGTGGATGTTTGGTTGGTGAAGAATCGGTGGATGGTTGG
Source organism: Arabidopsis suecica (assembly GCA_019202805.1). Taxonomy (NCBI): domain Eukaryota; kingdom Viridiplantae; phylum Streptophyta; class Magnoliopsida; order Brassicales; family Brassicaceae; genus Arabidopsis; species Arabidopsis suecica. The sequence goes on along the minus strand of CM032909.1, from coordinate 516,770 downwards.
CGGCGGAGGTTTCGTGGCCTCCTTTCTCGTGTTCTTTGCTTTATCTCCCGCGTTTTCTTTGGATTTCTTGGCTTAGATCTGTTGATTTTGGTGTTGTTGTGGCCTTGTCGTCATATTCCTCTTTGAAGAGAAGAACGTTTGAAGGAGGGGAAGCCATCGTCGGTGAGGCTTGGTTGTGGTTAGTGACTGATCCGTCTGGTATGCGGGTTTGTCAAGGTAGTGGCTCAGATCTGGTGGTGGTCCTGTGGCTGGTGGTTTCAAGGAGACGGACTCGTTTCGTTTCTTGGGCTGGTAATTTATATCTCTCATCTCTCTCTTCTTTGGTTGGTGTTTCTCGACAAGGATTTGTTAGTGTTGGTGTTTGTGTGGCTTTAACCGATGGTTTTAGTTTGCTTTGAGAAGTATGCGGGTTGAGTTGGTCCTTAGTACATCTGCTTTGTTGGGTCTGCTGGATTGGTCGTGTTTGCTTGGCAGGCTAGGTTTCGTTCCAATTGTTGGTCAATCGGATGGTAGTTTGTTGCTCGTCATCTACTAGCCTTCTTTTGTGGCTCTTTTGAGTTGTGGATTTAGGTTCTAGGCAAGCAGTGGATTCGACTTTCATCTTTCTCTTGCGAGGAGGTTACCAGTTTTATGTCTGTAGATGGCTGAAGCTGGGTCGACGAGGGTCCGTGTGTAAGAGGTGTGTGTCTTCCTTGGCTTGTCTCTGGTCGAATCTCAAGGTTTTTTACCTTGTGCTTAGTGTTTGCTCGCTTTCCTCGGCTGGTCTTTGTGTGTCCTGATAATGGTGGCTTCTGTTTCTATGTTATCGTTTGGGTCCTGCTTTCGCTCCTGCCGGTGTTGGTGATGGTTTGTCTGCGGTGGGCTATCTAAGTATATAGCCCTTCTGGTCGTTTGGGTTCTCTCCGGCGTTTACATGTTCTATGGGAAGCTTTGTGGGTTTCACTCCGTTTCAGTGGGCAGTTTTTGTGCTTTGGGTTTGCTCACTTCTCGGTGAATTGTCTCCTTAGGTTTTTGTCTCTTCTTTATCATGTTGTTTAATCCTTGTATCTGGAGGTTCGCTACCTGCCAGCTTAGGTTTCCCTTTTTTGGGCTTTAGCTTCCGGAGATTTCTTCTTTTTCTTCCGGCATTAGCTTTTTATCAAGTTTGTGTTATGTTGTATTGAAAAACTCTTTATCATTCTAATATATAATTCCCAGACGGAAAAAAAAAAAACTAAAAAAAAAAAAAAAAAAAAAAGAAAAAAAAAAAAAAAAAAAAAGAAGAATGATTGTATATATTTTTCATGTATATGGTAAAGTAAAAACCGAAAAGGATACTCTAATTTTTTAACTATATTTCGTTGTCTCTTCCCATATTCAAGCAATTAGTTAGAAACAAATCAAATAAATCTATGATAATTCCCCAAATGATAGATCTCGTCATCATTTTTTTATCCATTTAAAATACCACAAAAAACTATAGTTTATATTTCTATGTATATTCTTTAGTGGACTATTGAAAATCAGTCATGTTCTCCAATGAAGGAGATAAAAAAATCAACCCATTTCTGTATGGGTCTTTGTTAACGTGAGCATGAGTTATATATAAAACTTGTTTAGTAAATCACCATAAGATAATACAAAACAAATACGATGTGATTGTTTTTTATATGCATAATTAGTTTTGTTATACTAAGAATTTTGAGGAAAGGAATATAATTGCCATTCCCGATGATAACAATGACACTTGAACCATATCCTTTCCTCTCACATACATATTCGAACAGAAAATTTCTTTCAAATCAACAGTACGCAATATATAAATATAGATATATGAACAGAGGTCTTTTAAAATAAAAGATAAGAAAAAGAACTTCACCTCTTTTAGCTCGTCGAGTTTGATGTCAATTTTTGAAGTGAATTTCTATCAGTTTCTTACCACCTCTCAGTATGAAATAGAGGGCCATATATATACATACATATATAGTAAACATATACATAAATGAGTTAAGAGAAAATTTAAGGCGAGTTAATGCAGTTTTGCAAAATCATTAACTACTTTAATTAATTACTTTCAAAGAAAGTAAATTATTGACTAAATTGCAAGTGGACTAAAGTTGTTAGAGTTAGTTACCATTTATATATTAAAATTACTTTTAAACAGAAAATATTAGTAATTTTAATATTTACCAGTTTAACCTTTAAGTGTGAGGAGAAAAGAAAATGAAAAATCACAGAATAAGTCCCTTAATTTAGATCCAATCAATTGTTTTACTTTTTAAATCTAACCCTTAATTTTTTCTTGTTAATAAAACAACCCTTTCATATATAAAACATGTAAATATCAGTTCCAATGACAATTTTCCTAGTAACATTAGCAAATTCTGAAAAGATATAGCCAATGTAGTAAGATATAAAATGCAATCATAATTAGGTCAATCAAACGATTAGATAATTATTTATCCATAAGATGTCAAAGTTTTTGTTAACCACTTTAAACCAGTAATTTTTAATATAATTTTCCAATTGATTTTGATGCTAATTGTATATATATATATATATATATATATATTTAAATAAGAGTACTAGACAACATAAAGTTAAATATGGTTTTATTTTTTATTTTTAAAAGTTGTGGTTGTAAAATGACTCAAATAAAAACTAAGGACTTTTAAAAATAAAATAAATAAAAGAATCAATATATGGGCATTTTTGTCAATTATAATTTACTTTTTGAAACTTTATGCACAATGACTGTTACTATTTTTTATTAACTAATAAGTAAATATTAGTCCACGTATATGTCATGGCGAGGCTATAAATCTTTTATAGTTATCTTTTATACAATTAAGAACAAATTTGTTTATGTGTAAGTCATGAAAAATCTATAAATCTCTTATATCTAATTAAGAAAATATTTGTCCGCGTGTAAGTCATGGAGAGGCCATAAATCTTCTTATTTAATCTTGAATACAACTAAAAAAGTATATGGCCGAGTGTAAGTCATGAAGAAGCCATAAATCTCTAATGTCTATTTTAATACAATTAAGATTTTTTTTCACGTGTAGTTCACTTTTTGAAACTTTCTGCATTATGACTATTGAAAGCTGTTATTGACTATTAAGTAAATATTAGTCCACGTGTATATCATAGCGAGACTATAAATCTTATATAGCTATCTTAAATACAATTAAGAACAAATTTGTTTGTGTGTAAGAAATGGAGAGACTATAAATCTCTTTTATCTATTTTTAGTATAATTAAGAAAATATTTTGTCCGTGTGTAAGTCATGGCAATACCATAAATCTTATTATTTAATTTTGAATTACAATTAAAAAGTATGTAACCGTGTGTAAGTCATGAAGATGTCATAAATCTCTTATGTCTATCCTAAATACAATTAAAAATATCTTTCTACTTGTAGTTTACTTTTTAAAACTTTTTGCATAATGACTTTTGAAAATTGTTATTGACTATTAAGTAAATATTAGTCTATGTGTATGTCATGAGAAGACTATAAATCTTTTATAGCTATCTTGAACAAAATTAAGAACATATTTGTCTGTGTGTAAGTCATAATCTCTTATATCTATTTTAAGTACATTTAAGAAAATATTTGTCCGCATGTAAGTCATGGTGAAACCGTAAATCATTTGTGTCTATTTTAATACATATAAGAAAATATTTTTTTACGTGTAAGTCATGGCGAAGCCACAAATCTTCATATCTGTCTTACATACAATAGAAAAATTTGTCCGCGTGTAAGTCATGACGAGGCTATCAATTTTTCAAACTTATCTTGAAGATATTAATGTCACGAACGTTACAATAATAGAATGATATTTTATTTCCAAATTTGACTTTTATAATAAATTCATTATGAAATTATGTTGAATTAGTGGTTAATTAAACCAAATAATGAATATAGTAAATGCTGACAAAAAAAAAGAAAGAATATAGTAAATATATGTGTTATAGTCTCTGTATATAAAGATATGATAGACGCGAAAAGGTGCTTAAAATTTGATAGTTTAAATCATTAAAAATTCCACATTTTAGACTGTTTGAGTTGAAAAACTTTATGAATAAATGGTCATTAGTAAGTAATTATCAATATCATGTTTATCAAAACAACATACTGTACATAACTTTTTTTTTTGTTTCATGCATAACTAATTACAACAATTTCTACCATAAAATAATGTATTGATTGCCGCAACAAGCCTAGGCTCACATAAAAAGAATGGGTAAATGGAGGCCCATGAACAATATTAATAGATGCATACTAACAAAGTGATATTAAAATTGAATCGAGACAAGTGTCGAGGCTTCTAAAGTCAGACACCATTCATGAACAACAACAAGAACATTGTACTCTGTGAGTGGGTATGAAATCGAGAAATATAATTGTTCTCGTAGTAGAGCCGCCTGGTGAACAAGATACTATATTTCCTTGTGTAGACTCAGTGGTTGATTGTACCCAAGTTTTAGGTGGAGGAAAGCCTCTAAGCGGAATACCACCAAATTGTTATTCTGATGATGATTATGATGATGTTGATGATGACGATGACGATGTTACCTACTGTGTTTACTGATATCCTGTTGATGATGAGGAGGCTCGCCATTTAGCTGATATGGAGGAGGATTGCCGTTATGCTGGTATTGATTGATGTGATGCTGATAATGCTAATTAGTACTAACTCCTGTGATTTGAGTTAGATTTTTGTTTTTCCTGTCAAAAGTCTTTTGGGGTTAATGTACGAAAACATTCATGTTTCATCTTTCTTCTCTTAAACTCTGTTTTTGGATTCCAACTATGCGCTTGTTTCTAAGCTCTGCTCGACCTAATATGCTCTTTTCCAAGGGTTCAAATTTTGTCTTTCATCTAAATCAGTGCTTCATCGTCCTTGAGAAGGTGGCCTCATCAAGCTGGTGTACTTTTTTTATTTGCACAGGGTTCTTTCTTGTTCGGTTTCGCTGTTGTGAGCGGTTATGTAGTTAGTAGTCTAAGACTACGAGAAATGGCTGGTTGGCGTCATAACTGTGGAGATAATATTTTGGTTAGAAGTTAGAACTAAGAACTAAATATGTCCTCTAATAAGTCCCTTGTACAGTTGTATGTATGGTTTCATGGTTTTTGGTTCTTACTTCTTATATAAGATTTACAAAAATAAAACTATGAGAAGACAAACCAGATTCATCACCAACCGTACAAACTTTTCTAAAGAAATTCTAACGGTCTCTCCTCTGCTTTGTATGTTAGATCTAGGAGCTTCTTTCTGAAATCGACAATTGATTCAAAACACAAAAGTAAAATGAATTCTAAGAAACGATAAGTTGAAACTAAAGGCTAGACCGTCAAAGGGGATGGATAGTGTGAAATAAATAATCCGGCCTCAAATATGATAGTCCTCTCTACAGTTTCTCCACTATCCACAACTTTATCTTGTTTTTCTCCTTTGACATCTTCTGGTACGTCTTCAATCTTTCTTCTTGATATTTTTTTCTTTGAAATATGTTAAAGTTACTATCTATCTTCTTCTGCATGCCACAATCGAGTATCTTCTCCTTACATTTTCTAGCTCGCAGGGCAGTTTCTTCATGGTATCAGACTATCAGTTTTGCTGGTTGCTTCATTTAAATTAACGTAGCCGATTTTTTTTTTTTATAAATGTCTTTTTAGAAGAAATAAAAAACTTCTTTGTGAAATTCACTAAACTATTTCCGACGTCAATATTTAGAGAAAAAAAGACTATTTTTGGCACAGTGAACTAATGAAGTAGTGAACAAGTCACTGGTCATTAGTGTTATGTATCTCTCTTTAAGAATGATTGATGATTTTACAGTTTTAATCTTCTATATTTCTATTTCTTCGTGTGAAAAAAATCTCAAAACAGTTTCTCTATATACATTGTACCACACACACTTCACTGTTTAGATTCTCCTGGTGGTTCACTCTCTTCTCCAACCTTAGAATCAACCCGCCGAAGTGAATCAAGACTGCAAAAACAAAAACGTTTCATTGATCTCTGAATAACAATCTCAAAGACCGAAAAAATGACTAAAGAAGATAGATTTAAACTACAAAGAACCTGCAATTCTGTGGGACGTTCCAGGTGAAACCAGAGGATTGGTTACGATGAAGTGGTAAAGACTTGAAATCTCTCCAGTCTTGAAGCATGATTCTAAGATCATGAAGCTTACTATCCAAACCAAAGCAGCAATTCGCGTGCATTGTACAAACACGATTCAAATCTTTGCTTGGTTCACAGAATCCACCGAAATACACTGTGTTCAAGAACCTAATCCTAATCCTGAGTTTCCAAAGGAAAGGATCTGTCTTGATGAAATTTAGAACATCCTGGTCGTGATTTTTGGGGTACTTGAGCCTTGAATCGTACCAGAACTTGTAGAAGCCTATAGTTCGGTTATTGGACCTCACAAAGGTAAATCCTCCATTTGGTCTATTACGAAAATCGTTAGGCCTTCCCATGTAATGGTCACAAGCAATCTGGAAATCACCATCTTTGTAAAACCGCAGAAAAGGGTTCCTGAACCACATCACATCAGCATCCTAGAGAACAAAAATGGATCACTCAATAGAACAACCAACAAGTTTCTATAAGTCATCAAGAGTGAAAGAAACTTTACCGTGAAAACAAAGTTGTAACCCTTTTCAAGAACAGAGCGAAGGAAATCGATTCTTCTCCACATCATTTTCAAGTAAGAAGGAGTCATGAAATAAGCTTCACCGCCAGAGAAATCAACACCTTGTGTTTCAAGTCTGAAACAATGCTTATGCAATTCTTTGCAACGTGAATAGGCTTTAGCATCCAAAGCAATGATCACCAAGTGTTTCAAAAGCTTTCTTGTTCCTTTACCAATTCTAAAACTCTCAAAGAAGAGATCAATCACAGATCCTGGAGCTGCCCAAGCTTCATTCAAAGTTGTCAGAATCACTGTACGATATTTAGTCGCAGCTCTATGCAAAACTTCTTCTAGCTTAGGTTCCTCAATTTCTTCCTAAGAAACCAAAACCAGAATCAGAATGCAGAACACAATCAAATCAAGAAAAGCTTCAACACAGTAACATCAACAAGAACTTGTGAAATCCAGATATCGAACTCAAATGCGACTACGATTTCGAATGTGGAGCTATTTCAATGAATTCATAGCAAGAAACACACAAAGAACACGATCTTTCAATGAAATCATCGCAAAATCGATTCCAATTTCAAATCCCTAAAATCGAACACTCCTTTAGTCGAACATCGGATTCATGATAAACACCAAATATAGAAACAATGTGGAAGAACACTCACCGGAGATAGAGACGGAGACGGAGACGGAGACGAAAAAGAATCATTGAAAGAGGGAAAAATGCGAGAGAGCGTCGAGGAAGAGTCAGCGATGATTCGGAGATAACCAGAAGTTCTGTAGAGAGAGAAACAGAAGAAGATGACGAAAAGTAAAAGAAGAGCTCGGAGTACATTGCTGGAGCACGGCGGCATTACGACGGAAGTTGCGGCGGTGACTGTGGAGGAAGAACGATTCTCGTCGGAGGAAGAATCGTTGGGTCTCGCCGTCTTGGGATTCGAGCCAAAACGGTTTGATAGATTCATCTTCGCCGACGTTGACGACGTTGGTCATCGTCGAGGCGGTTATAAGGTAGTTTCAAGTTTTTTTTTTGTTTTTTCAAAAATTTTATTTTCTTTCGAAGAGAAACGGTTACAGCTTTAATTCAAATATTTTAAATAATAAATTCGTCGAAATTATCTCTACCGTAGGATTGTCTAGAAGAAAAACTTTTCTACCGCAGGATCTTGAATATAAAACGTTGCGTTTTAAGGATTTATCCTCTAACGAAAACGCTGCGTTTTGAAGTCCTTCGAAACTATACTCTTTACCGTAGAGGATTGCCGACTCTATCTTGAAAATGAAACGCTGCGTTTAAGGATTTATCCTCCAATGACCAAAACGCTGCGTTTAGAGATTTATCCTTCAAAGATCAAAACACTGCGTTTTTTGTTTATATGGTTTCAAGTTGATATATTGATCTAAACTTTATTTTCAAGATTTCTACTAACTTTCAATCCTCTGAAAACATAAATCCTAGTTTCAAAAACACATCAGAATATTGTTTCACTGAATCCTAAACATAAATCCTAGCTTACTTATTTAGCTACCGAGGAGAGAAATTGAGAGGTTAAGATTAAGATCAATCTTTGAAGAACCAAAGCAATCTTTGGAGACGAATGGTGCTGAGCATGTTGAGACTGCTGCTTCACTCGTTTCGCTCACCGATGATCCATTGCTTCTCCAATGATGATGATTTAACGACAGAGACAACGACAAATCTTCTTCTTCTTCTTCGTGTTCTTGTTCTCGCCACTCCTCTGTTCCCTAATGAGCCAAAAAGACCAAAATTAGTCACTAACCCGGATTATATTTGGTTTAAGTTTGAGACTAGTTTCAATTAAACCGGTTAAAGACTCAAAAATCAAACATTAAATGCCACTTATATAAATTCAAGTGAAGCTAATAAGTTTCAATGACAAATAGTAATTAAACCGGACTCAATTCCTTTGGATTTGACCAGTCTCAATCAGACCGGTCAGAACTCTTAACCGGAATTGATTTGGTTTGGCAACATTAAATTTCCTGTGTATGTTATATTTAAATAAAATACAGGTTGACAAAAAAAAAAAAACCTTGGGGAAATGATGTGATAGAAACGTCGTCGTATCTTTCGTCTTCTTCATGTTCATGATGTGAAGAAAGTCATCATCATCATCATAACCAGACTCTGAAGTCTGCTGCTGCTCTTTTCTTCTTCCTCCTCCTCTGCACCAAAGTAAAAGGACAATTCAAATACAGACAAACAAAAAGCATAACTTTTTCTGAAATAAAATTAAAAACTTTGTCAGAAAACAATAAGTTTTAAAAAAGAAAAATAAATACCTAAATGAAGAATGTGAAGAAAGAGGAAAAGAGTGAAAACCCAAAAGACAATCATTCCTTGTGTGTAAAGACAAGTTGTCATGAAGATTATCTTCTTCACTGTCTTGTCTTCTTCTTATTGAAGATGATGAGCTTTCTTCTGTCCCCCAAAAAAATAAAATTAGTTAATGAATATTCTCTGTTCTATTACTCTTGAAAATAGAGGTAGACATTTATTTTTAAAAAGCAAAAAATATATGTATTTATGACATTTGTCTTATGAATCATGACACTAGACCAATAGTACATACTACAAACAGATACAGTAAAATAATTAAATTCCATCCATTATTATGTGTTTGATGTTAACAGTTCAAATTAAAATCAACGGTCCCATTCTTTTTCCAAATATCATGATTTCACAATTTTTTTTTTTGTTATAAGAAAAAAATAATACCTGGTTTCCCCAAAGTGAGCTTTGATCCTCTATACATCTGTTTATATATAATCAAAAGTGATTTAATATTCAACGTAATATGAATGAAACATGAATAAGGAAAAATAAAAGATTGGTGTTTTGGTAAATGTATTTTATTTACCTGAAGATGGCTTTTGACATGTGAAATGGTGAGTCCCTTCACATCCATCATCTTAAGAACAAGTTTTGGTGTTGCTCCTGTTTCATCAAACCCAACAACAACAACAACAAAATAAAAAAGGTGACTATTATGATTCTTTATGATTACTTTTCATGAAAAAACAAAAAAAACAAACTTTATGAATGAAACAAAACAACAAAAGCGTGAAGGCTTGCCTCAGAAACTTGACAAAGATGATTCTTTGCGATGATGAAGATAACCAATAAGGAAATTTCAAACTTTTTTTAGCATAATCCAAGAAAAATCCAAACTTTATGATAATAATGAAACAAAGTAGCAAAAGTATCAAGACAAAAACTGATTCTTTACTAAAACAAATGAGAAATTTTCAATCTTTTTTAGTTATATCCAAATAAAAATCGTAACTTTAAGATATTTGAATCAAACAAAGACACAAAAGTTTGGTTTTTTTCTCGAAAGATTTGAAGAGAAAAAAGTATAATAAACTTACGGTGTTGACCACCGAGAATCTCAACGGCGTGAACGAAACAACGGTGAAGATCCGGCGTCCATCTAAGCCGTGGAACCGGAGACCGTACGTAAGGCCTAACTCTACCGCCACCGTGACCGTGAAACCCACCGCCGTTAAAGCTTCCGTTACCATTTCTCCCACCACACTTACCCATCGTTTCAAGAACCCTAAAAACCGACACAAGATTCGAATTTTACTTAAACCCAAGAACAAAGGTTTGATTTTTTTTGGTTCTGTGAAGAAGAAAGAGAAAAACGAAGAACCCTAAAGGAGAAGAGAGGATTTGAGAGGGTGTTGGGTTGGGTTGGGATTAAAAGAGTAAGTTTTTGTTTTTGGCTCTTTCTAAAAGATGACTGTCTCTCTTTTCCATCTATTCCTTTTGTCTCTTTTTGGATTCACTCATACTTATAATCTCTCTCTATATACATATATATTTTTGCAAAATTCCAAATAATTATCATTATTAAAAACTTTAGAAATTCGGATATTCCATTGTAGTTGTGTTTAATTCGGATTTATGTGAATTTTATTAGATAGTTTTGGTTTTAGAAATACAATAATCTAAGTTAAATTATGTTGTGTTAATGAAAAATGATGTTTCATCTTACAAAACAAAAACTACATAAAAAGAAAAAATATATGAATTGTTAATGACATACGTGACGATTTTGATGATACGTAAATATCGTAAAAGTCAAATTTTTATAGTTTGGTATGGTTTATGGTTGGGTTACTTATTCAGACTAGCAAATAAAAAGAATAAATGATCTACAAGCTGGAATGTTGTTATAAAATTTGTTTATTAATCAAAAAAAAAGAGAGAGGTGACATGTGTTTTTTGACCTACAAGGATATATAATCTACAAAAGTAGTAATCATACGAAAATCCATTTGACTTTGGTTACATTAGTCTTGACTCTCGACCCCATATTCATTATTATTATCTTAAAATGTTTTTAAATAGTTATTGAGAGAATCATTGCATATCAACGTACCAGAGAACTACACAAGGCTATATACACAACTTGCATGAAAAACACAGATCCGAATATTAGTCTCTTGCCACAGTAAAATTAAATTATGTAAAACCAAAATAACCACACATTTGTTAGCTGGTCAAAAGAATATACTTTTATCTTGTCATAGAAAACCAAATTTCGCAAATTAAAACACATAATATTCACCTTATAGGGATTTGGGATTTACCCAAATGAAGAAGTTTCCTCAACAGTACCTCAAACTTTATTTACTTTCTCACTTTTTTCACGATAGGTTTTAGACCAAAACTAGTAGTATAAATTTAAATGAAAATAGCCCAACTGCTTAGCTTTGACCATAGCATAATTATTGTTCCTATTTTTCTCTTTTTGTTTTTTTGTTTTGTTTTTTAGGGTTTCGTGTTAAACTTTCTGATTTCAATAAATCACAATTTTACAATGGTCCTTCGTTATGTCTTTTGGACCACCGTTTTGACTTCATTCCCCTAATTCCTTTACATTTTCTCTCATTTCCCATTCATTTTCCTTCTTATTCTATTCTTTTTCCCTTCCATATTAAGTAATAATAAAGCTTGAGATAAAAATTATTTATTTCCCCCAAATTATAAAAATTGTCCCCATACTCTGGCCTCGGTCTAACACTTTTTCTTCTTATTTTTCATTGTTGTTTTGGTGTACATGGAAGACGAAACAAAACCATCATATCCCTATATGGTAGCCGACAATAATTACTGATTTCTCCAAATTTTCCAACCACGAATTCAATATTTTAATCAACGAATTGTGGACATATTTATACGAGTAGTATTTTCCTTTCCAAAATCATATTATTTTATCAGCTATTCTACAATTAACTACTTATATTAAACATCAAATACTGTTTTTAAATGAATTATGTAATTCTTATAAGAAATTAAGTATGTATATGATTTCACGTAGTATTAGAAATTATAATTGATTTGTACTATAAACTTACTCGTGGATTCACGTGGCATCAGACAATAATAGTAAAAAAATTAACATAAAAACCAAATGAGTATTCACTTAAGAAAACAAAGTTTAATACTAATTTAATTAACAAAGTCGTTGTCTTTATTCCACACAGAAATCAGACATTTATATACCCAACGAAAAAAAACAATCAAATCTACACACAAAGTGAGGTCATTGACTTTAATGTAGACTAATATGCTTTGCCTTTTCTTCTCATTTATGCACATTCTCTAAATTATTATAAAAACGTGGAATTCTCTGTGTACGTAAATGCCAAAATTCGCTTTAATGATTTAGGAGACTTTAAACAATGGTTTAGAAAAAGTTTAGTGTCGATTAGAAGGTAACTAAAATATCATATTCAATCACCAAATTGTCAAAGACACACGAGTTGCGTATATTATCTATATATTGACTAGAAGAATGACACAAAAAGCTACCTAGGTTATGATCATTGATCAAAATAATCAAGTAAACACATTCCAAAAGGTTTTCTTAGTGAAATAATTAGTGAAAATGGGGTTATATTACCCCTATTTAATGATTTGGTTGAGTTTTCGACCAACAATTCGAATCCAAGTAAAAAATAAATACCACCTATTTCCATTATATGGTCCTAATATTTTCTAACAAAAATATATCAATTTTCAAATTTCTAAGCGTATAATTTGAATTCGGAGCCTAAATGACATTTTCTACAATAAGGGAATAAAACTTTATTCATAAAACTGACATAATTTTCATGTGGCACTTAATATCAAGGAAGACTTAGAAATACTCAAACTTCATTGTTGCTTTGTACATAACAACACTTTTGGAGGATAATGAGTTATTTGATGTAAGATTAATGTGCATGAACCTTGAAAGTTTTTGCATATGTTGAATGACTTATCATTGTTGGATCAAACTGACATTGAGACATAAAATATAGCTACTTAAGGAATTTTAATGTGACGGTGGTTTGAGTTATTCCGAACAACCGTTGAATTAATTCGATTCAAATTTAGTGAAGACATATCATCCTAGCGAACAGCTGAATCATGCACATGAAAATTATTTTCAGTTTTATGAATGAGAGTACAATGTGCAGGATGAAGGAGGAATTACAAAATGTTGTTTCTAAATTTCGAAGATCCTTTTGGTTGTTTATTTATCTTTTGTTTTGTAGTGTTTAGCTTTGTTATGGACTTATGGTTGTGATGAGCATTATAAGAGAACTTGAGAGTTGCTACACTCGGATATAAAATGCAGATTAAAAACTACAACTTTGTTAGGGGCGCTTGTCTCTTGTTCATATATAATCAACAACAATTAACAAAATTTTAAAAAATTCTTCAAAAGTATAGATTTATTTTTTCTTTTCAAAAATATAGATTTATTAAATAGTAAATTCTAATTTTTCTCTAGAAATTGTGATAAAACCTATTAGTTTGATATGTCAACTCGGCCATCAATGGTAAAAATTGCTATCTACACACAATTCCATGGATGGGTAAAATGTTTAACCGAAAATTCAAGTGTCAAAATCGTTAGTACTGTACTATATATAATCCGGTTAAAAAAATAAAGGAATAAATGTGAAAGAAAATGGAAGCAAATGAGAATAATACATTAAATGAGTCTGGCAGAGACAAATAGCTCCAAGAGAAATTGAATGAGTAATTGACTGTGGAGGTCCATGATTCATGGCTTTTACCACAATCAAAACATTCAATAATTCTCTTTGTTTGTTTGTTTTTTTAATTATTATAAAACTTTGTACATATGTAAGATAATGCAACCCAACTGGATTTTGGACTATAAAACCATAACATTCTTTTTTGTGTGTGTGGAAAATTTGGATGTGCAAATCTCACCAAACCATTCGACAATTGTCAATATTATTTATTTTTTTATTGGGTCAATTTTCTCATCACCCATTGATTGAATTCAATCATAGCACATGCAAGAACAAGGCAAATTCTATAAGATGATTAAAGTAATATAAAAGGTGTAATCCATGAAACACCTAGAGAGAACATAGAAGAATTAGCCTTTCACACCTAAAATAACAAAAAACAAAAGTGAAAGAGAGTTGTTTAAAAGTGTGATTTGGGAATGGTTGGGCCACAAAAAAATTACACAACTAATATATAATTACAAGACAGAGAATATAATATACAACAATGTACACATGGATAGATATAGACATTGCATGGTTATGTGAAAAGGTTTAGAGTAGTGAGTGCATAATTATTGGAAGTAGGACCAAACAACTCTTGACTTTTCATCCTTAAGGATTGGAATTAGATTTGATATGTTTTCTTAGCATAACCTCTTTTATTTTTTTAACCTTCCATGTTTTTTGGTCTTCTCCATCATGGAGATAAACTACAAAGTGGTATACTTCTTTTTCTGCTTCTCCATAACTTGCGTATTGGTGATACAAAACGGTATGTGAGTTTAGCATTGATAAAGCGGAAGCCTCTAGGATAGAACTAGAGATCCGATGATTACCAGTTAGACTTTTAATATTGCCAAATTAGTGTACTTCGATAATTTCTTTAGATGGATCTTCCCGTGTAAATGATTTGGTTCTATAAGCAATTTAAATGAAAAGAAAAATCCTTTCAATCTTATATGTTTTTTCTTTCTCAAGGATTAAAGATAGAAAACTAAGAAAAATATTAGTTTGCATCTTATTTTTTTGGGAAACATCTCCAAGATAACAAGAGTAAAAACAAAAAGATAGAGAATCTTGAACATTCACATCTGAAAATGTAGCAACAATTTTTCATCACTAGCAAGAAGAAAAAGATTGAAAAGCAGAGCCCCCACCTTCTTCACAGTTCCAGAGAATCCCTGTCCAAATATTTTCAGAGTGTGAATTAGGACTGAGAAGAATGAATAAAGAATCAAATCAGGAGAAAACAAAATCATTGTCATGTTGAAGAATCTTAGACAAAACATTTAGGGTCTGTCTTTAAAACAGAGAAACACCCATTAATGTCAAATCATAGTGGCATATACAATGGACAAGTAGTGAAACACATAAGAACTATATTAAAAAGGAAAGAATCACACAAACATGCAAGAGTACTCAATGGCAAGTGAGAACGAGAAGGTGAGAGACATCAAGCGAATCTTTCTGTAGCTGTTGTGACATTTAAATATCTGTATATAAAATCCACCAAATCAACAATTGTATCTCTTGCAGAATCAATAAAGCAGAAGATGTTTAGACACAGCTATGTAGTTGGTGCTGTAATTTGACAATGCTTATTAAGGATTTATAAGTAACAGTAAGTGACTGTACTAATTCTTAGCCATGAATATCTGACACACAATTTACATGTTCCCAAAAGATAGATCAAGTATAAGAAATTCACAGCCTAGAAGTGTGAGAGTATAAATCAAACATATAAGATATACTCAAACGAATTGAGTTGTGTCTAGTTAATCAGTGAAACACTCTTGTATCCTTTTAAGGGTATGTAACACAAAGTCACTGTAACAATTGCTAGCCATGATATATAAGACACAGTTTACAAGTTCATAGGACATAGAACAAGCAAAAGAATTCGTAAGCATATAAGAAATAGTCTAACGAATGTAATTGTGTCCTGTTAATCAGTAAAACACTCTTATATCCTTTAGGGATCTGTATCACAAACTGACTGCAACAATTGCTAGTCATGATATCTGAGACACAACTTACAAGTTCATAGGACATAGAACAAGCAAAAGAACTTGTAAACATAAAAGATATAATCTAACGAATCGAATTGTGCCCTGTTAAATCAGTGAAACACTCTTAACATCCTTATTTCGTCTTAATAAACAAGTACCTAAAGGTTTCAGGAAATTCGTGCTACTGATTACTTAAAGACTAATCTATTAAGCTTTGAATGAAAAGGAAACAACATGCTGAAACAAAATCTGTAGAAAATCCAGTCAACGAGGGAATTATCCTTATCCAAACTTCAGATATCATTTAGGTAGTTTACAACAATAAGTACAAATCTAGACCTATCTTTAAAAGGGTTGATAAAAGCTACTGTAATTGTGGTGTAAACAAAATTTCTTCAAGAAAATGAATCCAATTGTAGTCAATGTTCACACGAAAGGCAAAATTGCTTAGAAGAATTCACAATTCGAAAGCAAGACAATGCATTAGAAATCTAATTGAACAAGCAATCTCATTTATCCCCAAAGAAACCCTAATTCGAATATGAAGAACACGAAGATCTGATCATGTTGGAGAAGAATCAAACCAATTCAATCAAAATCACCCAAAACACAACAAATCGAAACCATAAATTCATATACTATAGACTAACCGGAATCTGGAATCGGCAAATCGGAGAACGAATCGGAGGAGGCTAAGCATTAGCAGTTTTAGGGATAAGAGGAACAGCGGCGTTCCCTTGTAGTTTATTCTGTTTAGCCAAAGCTTCTTCTTCACGGATCTTCTTCATCGCAAGCATTCTCTCCATAACAAGCTCATATTCACACTTCTCGTAAACGTGACGCTCGTCTTCACATTTCCATGGAAGGAAAAACTCAGCCTGACGACATTTGTTGAGAGGAATCAAGAGATGAGCGCACTGATCTCTAGAACCAAGTGGTATTTTAGCTGCAGACATCTCTTCTTGCGTTGCGATCATCTTCTTCGATGAACCTGGAACCTCCATTTTCGCGATCCCCAAACCTCAACAATACTCTCTTCTTCTTCTTCTTTTGATTGACCCGGACATAGTTAGATTCTTCGTTTCCGGGTCATATGATTGACCCGTTTCATATGGGCCCATTTGATCTAAAAAGCCCATTTGGTTTACTAAGCCCGAAAGCCTTTGTATAATTTCTCTCAATTTAGTATTCGGACCCTGAATTGTGTATAATATTGCAAATGCGACTTAAACTTTTGAAGTTGAAAGAGAAAGTACACAGCAATATCACAGAACAGATACAGAGACAGTTACAGTCGAAAGAAACAAACTTTTGTATGTAATGAAAAGAGAGAGAGTAAACAACATTACTACGAAGCTTTCTTTTGCTTATACCTAGCAGCAGAGAAGAAGTAAACCGCCATGTTCACAAGGCTAAGACCAGCCAAAAGCCAGAAGAAGTAATCGAGATGACCCGAATTGAGATTATCCGATATCCAACCTTCTTGACCATTTCTTGTCGTGAAATAAGTCACGAGCGTGAGGATCAACGAGCTCAAGTAGTTTCCAAGTGCGTTGGTCAGAAGAGCTAAGGCACTGCACAAGCTTCTCATTGCATCTGGAGATTGGTCGTAGAAGAATTCTAGCTGACCGATGAAGTAGAATACTTCTGCTGCACCGAGAATGAAGTACTGCGGAATCTGCCATAATACAGATATGGGAACTGGGGCTCCGGACTCGACTAATCCAAGATCGTTGGCCATATGGAGACGGATGATTTCGACAATGGCTGCAGCTGCCATACAGAGAACAGAGACAAACAGACCGATTCCCATTCTTTGTATCTCCGTGAATCCTTTGTCTACTCCTGTAAACCGTCTTGCTAAGGGAACGATGAACCGGTCGTAGAGGGGCACCCAGATGATGACGCTAGCGGTGTCGAATGTCCCTAGTGCTGCTGGAGGAAGCTGGAACGATCCAATTTTGCAGTTCATGGCTCGGCCTTGTTGAACAAACATTGTGGACATTTGTGCGTAAACAGCTGAGAAGATGATACCAGAAGCCCAGATTGGGAACATTCGAATCAGAATCTTGAGTTCTTCGACTTGCGTAACCGTGCATAGTCTCCATGAATTGGAATAATCTCCGGATTTCGATTCTTCTTCTGAGATAACAGCGGCTTTGTCAAGATACCTGCATCATACCGGAATACCTTGTCAAACCAAGCAAAGGTATATGTTCCTGGAAAGTAAATGAAGCGGATTAAAAATTTATACTTGCAATCGTCGGTATGCTCGATTTTTCTACTTCCAGCAATAGCAGAGTTCTTGTCTTGTGTTTCATACAGAAGCGTGGGGTCTTCAGGGAGTTTGACAGATGATTTCCGGAATGAAGCGACCACAACTTGGGAAATCCGAGTTATCGGGCTTCCTCCAGGTTTCTGAAACCTGTAAAGCGGTGTGCCAAAGAAGAAACTTGCAATGGCGAGTCCCATGAACACGGTTGGTATCCCAAATCCTAAACCCCACCCGCGATTCTCTTGAATCCAAACTAGAAGACTAGATGACACAAGTGCTCCAATATTGATGGAGAAGTAAAACCAGTTAAAGAACGAAGCTTTTCTAACTCGTTCACGCGAGTCCGTGTCATCAAACTGATCTGCACCAAAGGATGAAACACACGGTTTGATACCTCCAGTTCCAAGAGCGATCAGGTAAAGCCCGCCAAAAAACATCGCATACTGAGCTGGCGTTGCGGATGGACAAAAATCACCAATGCATTCCGCTGGCTTCAATGCCGGAACTGAGGCTGAAAGAGTTAACGCCGACATCCCCTAAACAAATACAAAACCAATCAGTAATCAGAGTAGCAAACAAACCAAACCAAACATCACACAGAAGATTTGTGAGAAAAATGCTTACGATGAAATAAATCCCGGAGAAACAAGCAATAGTCCAGTATCGTCCCCAGTAAGCATCGGCCAAAACAGCTCCAATAAGAGGAGTAAGATAACAAGTCCCTTGCCATGTGGTAACGTTTGTAGCAGCAGAAACATTTCCTTGATGCAGCTTAGTGGTGAGGTAAGTGATAAGATTCCCAGCAATACCATAGTAAGCTAGCCTCTCACAACATTCATTACCAAGAATAAAAGGACAAGCTTTCCAGTTTCCTGTTTTCTCCTTCAATGGTGGATTTCCATTAAAGTCCACTGAACCATCTTCAGCATACAATTTCGCTTCCTAGTTCAACAAAATTGCCAAAGACAACAATAAATTAGCTAACTAAATCAAGCAAAATTTGATCTTTACTTGCAAATTTCAAGACATTGGTATCATCACCAAAATCAAAAACGATCAAGAACACTAAGATAAGACAGTGATTACCCAGAAAAGATCTCAATAAACCCAGAAAGAAAATGCATAAGATCAATCTAAAGTCAAGATTTTGAAATTTCAGCAAAATCCTAAAGATGCAAAAATAAAAATTTGGTAACCTAATTGATTAACGGAATCCAAAAGATTAAAATTGAACAAAACCTGGAGTATTAAACCTTCTTCGATGAGAGGTCTTGCTTCTTCTTCAATGGAACCCATCGTTTTCGTTTTTGAGCAGAACCAATTTAGATTCCTTACGTTGAAGCTATCTCTATTATACTCTCTATTATTTAACGGAAGAAGACGTGACGGCTTTTTTATTTTACTTTTCCCGGCGACTTTATTTTTAATTGGAAAATAAAAATCAAAACTGATTATAATAATAGAAGTAATTAACAAAACTCATCTTTTACGATTTCTTTAGTAATATTATCCTATACTATTATTTGGGGAGTACACTTTATAAGATACCATTAACTAACCTTCCCTTTTGTAAAAATTTACTTAAGAATGCCATTACAAAAATCTTCTTTTAGAACAAATTTCATTCAATTTATTAAGGATAAACAAGTAAAATACTAATTTATGTCATTTAATTAACTTAATTAAATTATAAAACGAAAATCTGTTATTATTATTTTTTTAAAATGACCAATCAAAATGAACATATAAGATTTGATATCTAACTTACTATATTAATTTGTTATTAATCATTAAACTTCACCTCTCATCTTTATATGATTATATTAATATGAAACAAATAAATCATCATATCATCTACATAATAAAAAAAAGTAATTTTTTTTCTGCATATGCCAAGATTTGAATTTTTAAAAACGCATATAAATTGTTCAATCTATAAAGGAAACAATTAAACTGGTCAAAAATTCAGACTTGAGTAATATATTTCTTTTACACAAAAATAAAGTCAACAAAAATTCCGACTGAGCAACGGGTCAGAATTTGAATATTTATATTCGATTTCACACATTTATTTTTTTAAAATGTATAATTTTATATATTACAATAAAAATTTAAATATTTTAATTTGCAACATTTAAAATAAGTTTTACTTGATATTTCTAGAGAATATCATCAATACTTAATAGTTCAAAAAGTTAAAAATTATAAATACTCTAATTTGATTATTTTTAAAAATATTTATAATAGGTAGCGGGTTAAATATAATATATTATATGATGAAATGAGTTTTGATCCTTATAACTATTTGAATAGTTATATTTAATTTCATATAATTTGTTTTTTGAAATTCATAATTTTATAAACTACAAAAAAAATTTAAAGATTTTAATTTGGAATATTTAAAAATAGTGTAGAACATTTAAATATGGTTTGACACCTCTAAATATTTAAAAAATATACCAAATCTTTTAGACAACTTTTCTCATTACTACGAGACAACTTTTCTCATAAACTTTACCCAATAATTCTACCAAACTAGATCTACGTAACAGTTTGCAAAAACAGTTTTTCAAAAAACTTTACCAAACAAATATATATTAAATTCTACATAATAACTGTGCAAAACTATCTATATTATACTATACTAAATAACTTTTTCAAAGAAATTTAGCAAGACTCCATCTTTAAATAACTTTGCAAGAGATTTAATTATGTACATAAACGTTCTAAAGTATATAAAACTTTGCCAAATACTTACTTCTCTGTAGAGTTGACAAATCATTTTTTTAATGGAGTTTGGTTTGATAAACACTTATATATATGTAACTAACAACATAGTTCACATAGATTTAGGGAATTAATTTAGAGTTATATTATTAAAAATTATTCTAGATTAGCTTGGCATATTTTTCAGATTTTATCTTCAAATTTTATCATTATCAATAAAAAATAAAAATTCAAAAAAAATCTGTAACTAACGTGGGTTATATAGAATTATAAATGTGGCTTTAATTTGTTTTTATGTTAAATCATATAATTAGATAAATATAAGGATACTTTTGTCTTTTGTTAGTATACATCTTAAATTTTAAAAGATATGGCCTAGATTAATAATTTTGGTTTGTTTTTAGATTTTTTCATAATTTTCCCAATTATAAATCTCAAACAAATTCTGTAATTAGATTAGCTCAAACAAACCTCTATTTCAACAACCAAAGAATTATAAATTGAAAAAGAAATTTCTAAATTAATTCAAAATAATAGCTAATTTTCTTAATTAATTCAAAATAATCTATGTTTTATATGCGATTCATTTATGATATTTTAATTTTTGATCTAACTGAAATATATGCAATCCTATTTTGTGGTTGTTAAATAAATTAACTCATTGTTCAAAAAATATTATTTTTTAAAAAATAAAATTATTTTTCGTTTTCATATCTTAAAAACAAAATTATCCATAATTGAGTATTATAGAAAATTTTATATTTATTCTAATATTGTATATAGGGACTGACAAAAAAATTAATATTTTTTCACTTACTATTATAATATATTCCCTCTGTTCCTTGAAGTTTGATGTTTTAGTGTTTTGAGTTTGTTCCACCAAGATTGATTTTCTATATTTTTTTTTATTTTAATTAATTGATTTTAATAAATCATAGATTTCAAGACGTAATGATTAACTGTTTCAGATTACTATTGGTTCATAGTTTATTAAAAAATATTTAATAAAAGTAAATAATTAAACAATCATTGTTTCTTAAAAAAAGTGAAATTTCTAGAAAATCAATTTTTTTGGAACAGAGGGAATATTAAAACTTAGTTCTAATATATATATTATATAAATTTTGTAATAAATAAAATTCAACCCGTACTAAAGTAGGGGTGATGATCTAATTAATTTATTATGACGTAAGATAGAATTGTGGATTAACCTGTCCATGTCTCAAGTTGTTGATATCACTCTAATCAAGGAATATTATATATATATAAATACCTACATAGTACATACTAAATAATTCTATAGAAAAAAGAATTGACACTAACAAATCCCACAAATTACATAATATATATGTTTTCTTATCGACGCTAATGTTTGATGCAAAAGGAGAGAACGATGTAATCATAAAATTACAGTTCAAAATCTATGGTTCATCAACAAATGATTTAATGCAAATCAAGTCCAAAATTTTTAAAATTTTTTGAAATACAATTCATTCACAAATACATTAAAAAAGTGTCTACATACAAAATTTGTAATTTAAGTCTATATAAGTTAATTTTGCCATTTATTGTATATCGATAGAATATTTGGAATATAAAAGAGAGAGTTTTTTTTAAAAGTTTATGCTTTGTTTACTTTTTTTTTTTATTATGTGTAATTTCTTTAGAAAACAAATGAGATCTTTGTTTTTTTTTTGCGATTCACATAGACATTGATTTGTGTTTTTATCACAAAGTCATTCCACAAGTTTGTGCAAAAAACTTCGATCTATCCATCAACTTGAGTCCATAGAAAATATCGTACGATCAGTTATAAATTCACTATTTATTACCCTTTGTAAGAACAATCCTCCTTGTTTTCTACATCAAATAGTGTTTTATAAAAATTGAAAACTAAAGAAACATAGATTCTCGAGAAACCAAAGAAATTTTGGTAAAACAACTTAGTTTGAAGAAATGAAAAAAGAACACAAATGTATGGTGCAAAGAAAAACTAGCCGAAAAGATGAAAGATTGATTATTATCTAAAGAAACTCCAAGATTCTTTGAAAACAAGACATAATTTTCTCGGTAAAACAACCAAGTTTGAAAAAATGAAAACAAATGTATTGTGAGAAGAAGAAATGAAAATATTGATTAGCTATTGCCTAAAGAAAATCCTAGATTCTTAAAAGAAAAAATTTCGAAAAATAAATTTACTTTTGGTTCAACAAAAGATTTGAATCTCTTTTTGCATTCAGGGATGCTTCGCTAGGAGATAGAAGTGATGCCGATATCTTGTCCCATCTTATAAGTCCATATTTTTCCCCCAAGAACATCTTCATGCGATTTCCACTCGTCGGTCATTAATTAAGTTATCTAATTTTTTTGGAAAGCATTTGGGAAAACAAATAAAGTAGAGTAGATTATATAGGTTTGTGTACGTAGTGTTTTTTACGTGAGAAATTATTTTAACGCTGGTTTTAATAGAAAGTAGTGTTTGGCCTTGTTTGTTTGATCATTCAGATGAATCATCTGAATGAAACTGTGAACTGCTATTCGTTTTTGTGTAAAAATAAGCATCATCGATATGGATCATCTGAATAAGTTTTCAAAATTTTAGGCAAAATTTTTAAACTCATTTGACTAAACCTAACTGGACCATTTAGATAAAGATGGATTAGTCAAAAATGACAAATAACAAGTATACTCCAATTATCCAAATCATCAACTTGCTTACAAAATTCTAAATAGAAAAACTAGAAAAAATCGCACAAAAAAGTCCACCTCGTGTATTTTTTGAGAAATTTTTTATTATCCATGTCTTAAATTGTTCATCTCACTTGCACATGCAACTTTAAAAATGATTATACGGTTTATCTAACTATGACCTTGTAATTGAATTTCAGATTGAGTTGTTCATGGTTCATATTGTAAGTCAAAAGACTCAAAACTAAGAACAAACTCTAATTGGAACTAATTTATTTATGTAGTAAATATATGCTAAAGCCAAAACAGAGGGCCATAACTTTCAATTTTCAACACAAAGGCCCACACAATTTTGAAAGTACACACAAGAGCCTCCATAACAATAAACCAATGCCTGACAAGAGATATCATAACTCATAAGCAGAAGAAAAAGAGATCAAGCCTTTTTGGGAGTGTATTTGGCAGAGAAGAAGACAAAAATAGGTATATTAACACATCCAAGACAGACCAAAAGCCAGAAGAAGTAGTCAAGATGTCCATTGTTAATGTTGTCTGAAGGAATCCAACAATCTTTGCCGCTCAAATACGCCACAAACGTAATGATCATCGAGCTCAAGTAGTTTCCTAGTGTTGTAGTCAGAAGAGCCCAAGCACTACACAAGCTTCTCATTGAATCTGGAGACTGCTCATAGAAAAACTCGATCCTCCCAACGAAGAAGAAAACTCCAGCAGTGCCCATAAAAAAGTACTGAGGGATTTGCCAAAAGATGGTTAATGGAACAGTGTCTCCACTTTCCACTAGATCAAGATCTCGGGCTAACCGTAACCGAACCGTCTCAAGGATAGCTGCAAATGTCAAGCTCAAAACAGAGACAAAGAGTCCAATCCCCATTCGTTGTAGCTCGGTGAATCCTTTCGCTAAGCCTGTGAACCGTCTCACAAAGGGAACGATGATGCGGTCATAGATTGGGACAGATATAAGGACGCTTGCAGTGTCGAACATCCCGAGAGTAGCGGGAGGGATTTCGAATGAGCCAATGGTTCGTTTCATAGACCGTCCTTGTTGAACAAAGAGAGTGTAAATCTGTGAATGGAGGACTGAGAAGATGATGCCTGAGGCCCAAATGGGGAACAAACGTAACAGAATCTTAACTTCTTCGACTTGAGTCATGGTACAGTGCTTCCACGGATCGGTGAACGGTTCGGATTCCGCGTCTCCTGATATAATTGCGGCTTTCTCAAGTCTTCTCTGTTTCTGAAGACTCTCATCAATGAAACCAATCTTGATATTGACATTCACCAGGTAGTTCTCTTCGCTATTCCATTATTAGATACTGACATTCACCTTTAAACTGAGTGGTGTGACGACAATATTGTCAAGTTTATATTCTCCGTTAACTCTATATATTGTTTTATTTGGCATGACAAAGTTTTTACTTTAAAAGAAGGGGTTAATAGTAGTGAGTGTTTCTTTGGTTTCTATCTTTAAGAATTCTACTGAGCATTGTGTTAATTAACGGAGTTGATATATTTCAAATACGAATGAAAAAAGCGAGTCATACAATTTGATTTTCATTCTCAAGTTATTGGATAATGAACTTAAAATGGCCGGTTTTTATTTTTCTCTATGAAAGAGAAACAAACTTGCTAAAACTTCAATGGCAAGTGACAAAACTTGGAAAATAAGGACATACTAAGCCGTAGTAACCAGAAAAATACAAATGACAAACTGAAGAGTTAGGATCAAGATCGAGGGCAACGAGATTATCTTGATAGCGAAGTGAGAGAATGACTTTATTGGTGTCCCTAGAGATGGTTAAAGGTGTGAGAGGCTGCCAGGTGATACCACCAAACCAAGTGGAAGTAGAATGCAAATCAACCGAGAAGATCCTCTCCCATGTGTTGGTGTCTTCAATTCTCCACCAAAACTCCTGCTTGCAATCTTTGTTCAACTCAGAAATACAGAGACGACCATCAAGATTGCATAAACCAATCTTGTCACCAGATGCATCATGGGTAATAAAAGGCGGTGTTTGGATGACTTGAAACATCTCTGTGTGAATATCGAAAACTATGAGTTTTGTTTGTGTTGTTGCATATCCTTGTTCATCTCCCGTGAGCCAGTAGAGTGATCCGTTTGCAAACACTGGCCTCTGATGGAACAAGATCTTATGATGATCAAGAGTATTAGTATTCACGAACCTCCATTTTTGTCCCTCTAAATCCAAAACCTCGCACGTAGGAGGAGTAGCAGGAGCAGTATTATACATCCATACTAGTTTATAACTTCCATTAACGCTGTCTTTCCCAAACCCAAACTGAGAACATGACATGATTGGGTCTGGAACAGGATTTGGATCTTGAACTGGCTCCTCCGAGTTTGGATTCATGTATATACAAAGCCGTTGAATTCTCGATAGAGGGAGTTGTATGAACGTTGTTGTGGCCGGATTCATAACTTCCACTGCTCTTTTAGTGTCGTAGAAGCAGATAAGGCCATCACAGCTCTCGGAAATATCGAGAAACCCATTAAATCCTTGGAATTCGAAAGCTTGTTCATCTCCCTCAGAAGCTGACGTCTTCTCCAAGGCAACTGTTTTTAAAAACAGAGTGTCCTCCGCACGATCTTCAAAATCATCACAGACAAAAATGAGTTTGCATCCTTTGCTTTTCTCAAGAGCCATGTGTCTTTCCCCGAAATCCTTGGACGTGATCAGAGTTCTCCAGTATTTCGACACACTTTGAAATCTCGTGAGCGATTTCACCGGAAGCCTCACCATGATTTCTTCGACGATTTCGTTAGGTATATGAATTTTCTCAAACTCTCTTCTTCTTCGTTTGAGTTTCTGAGTTTTCTCCATCGATTTAATTTCTCTTTCTACTTACTCTCGTGAATTCAACGGCGCAGAATTTATAACTCCTGTCTCCGATGTCCAAATTTCAGCAGGATAACGAACGCGTCATAAGTGTATATTCTAACGATATCCTAGAGATATACTTATCAAGTATCTTGTGTATCCCGTAATCATAGGATCTAACTCTTGTATAAATGTATCACATCTGCATCAATGAATACTCAAGCAATCACAATTTACAATAAGCCCATAACCTAATACTACCAGTAATTGGGCCTAGATGAGCCCATAGTTAAATTATTCATTTACCTTTTTCATATCTTCTTCTACACGAGCCTATAATTCAATTTTTCATTTATCTTCCACTAAAACATAATTCCGCAATTTTTACGGTTTTGTAATTTTGCGGTTTGGCAAGAAACTATTAAATCGTGGAAAACCGGTTTCTTTGTTAGATTCTGGAGGACAGAAACAACGAATGTAGAGAGAGAGTGGGTGGAATCAAAGTGCAATGATATGATATATATGATATATATATAGTAGTTTAATGTTCTTTGTTATTTTTCTTAGAAGATATGTTAAAGAGTATTTTTAGGTTTTCAAGATTTTTTTTTTTTGGTAAATCGTGTGTATGAAACGGTAATGTTTGGAAAATAAAGTTTTTTTTTTTGTGCAAAAATAAAGTATTATCCGACAATAGTTCTTAAATGTAGGACAACAAATTTTTTTTGTATTTTTCTTCCAAATTTTTTTTAGGTTTGTTTTCCATTATTATCCATGGCTCAAATTGTAAGAGTAACATAACTCAAAAATTGTAAGAACAAATCTCTAATATGGAATTGTGTAATTTATTTACGTAGTATAAATATATCCTAAAGCCAAAACAGAGGGCCATAACTTTCAATTTGCAACACAAAGACCCACACATTTTGAAAGTACACACAAGAGCAGAAGAAGAGATCAAGCCTTCTTGTGAGTGTATTTGACAGAGAAGAAGACAAAAACCGGTACGTTAACACATCCAAGACAGACCAATAGCCAGAAGAAGTAGTCAAGATGTCCATTGTTAATGTTTTCAGAAGGAATCCAACAATCTTTCCCGCTCAAATACGCCACAAGGGTAATGATCAACGAGCTCAAGTAGTTTCCTAGTGTTGTAGTGAGAAGAGCCCAAGCACTACACAAGCTTCTCATTGAATCTGGAGATTGCTCATAGAAAAACTCGATCCTCCCAACGAAGAAGAAAACTCCAGCAGTGCCCATAAAAAAGTACTGAGGGATTTGCCAAAAGATGGTTAATGGAACAGTGTCTCCACTTTCTACTAGATCAAGATCTCGGGCTAACTGTAACCGAACCGTCTCAAGGATAGCTGCAAATGTCAAGCTCAAAACAGAGACAAAGAGTCCAATCCCCATTCGTTGTAGCTCGGTGAATCCTTTCGCTAAGCCTGTGAACCGTCTCACAAAGGGAACGATGATGCGGTCATAGATTGGGACTGATATAAGGACACTTGCAGTGTCGAACATCCCGAGAGTAGCGGGAGGGATCTCAAATGAGCCGATGGTTCGTTTCATGGACCGTCCTTGTTGAACAAAGAGAGTGTAAATCTGTGAATGGAGAACTGAGAAGATGATGCCTGAGGCCCAAATGGGGACCAAACGTAATAGAATCTTAACTTCTTCCACTTGAGTCACGGTACATAGCTTCCACGGATCGGTGAAAGGTTCGGATTCCGCGTCTCCTTCTGATATGATTGCGGCTTTGTCAAGAAACCTGTACATTGATATGAAAAACCGTTTATTTAACCAAAGAATAGTCTAAAATGCTCAATTCAAGATAAGAAATGAGAGGGAAAAAGATTTTCTTGTAACCGTCCGTGTGGACTATCTTGCAGTCTTCAGGGACCTTGAGATTCGATTTACGGTATGCGGCTACAAGAACTTGGCAGACTCTAGTAATCGGGCTACCTCTCGGTTTCTGAAATCTATAAAGCGGCGTACCAAAGAAGAAACTCATAGTAGCAAGTCCCATGAACACGGTAGGTATCAAGAATCCCAATTCCCATCCACAATTCTCTTGAATCCAAACTAGAACAGTAGATGAAACAAACGCACCAATGTTGATGGTAAAGTAAAACCAGTTAAAGAAAGAAGCTTTTCTAACTCGTTCGCTTGGATCGGTCTTATCAAACTGATCAGCACCAAAGGATGAAACACATGGTTTGATTCCACCAGTCCCAAGAGCTATAAGGTAAAGCCCTGAAAATAAAACGGTAGACTGAACCATTGTTGCTGGTGGACATAGAGAGCCAATACATTCCGCTGGTTTCAAACCCGGAACTGAAGCTGATAGTGTCAATGCAACCATTCCCTAAAAACCATATCAATATACAGAACATCAAGCAAAAGAACATAACCAAAGTTCTTTTTCAAGAAAATGCTTACAGTGAAATAAATGGCAGAGAAACAAGCAATAGTCCAATATCGTCCCCAATAAGCATCAGCTATTAAAGCACCAATAAGAGGAGTGATATAACATGTTCCTTGCCATGTCATAACATGTCTAGCAGCAGAAACATTAGTCTCATGCAATTCATTTGTGAAGTAAGTTATTAGATTCTTGGCAATTCCATAATAAGCCAACCGTTCACAGCATTCATTGGCTGCATCAAAGCATAAATACCAGTTTTTGGATGTTAAAGACAGAACATGAGAAAACACAACAGGTGAAATAAAACAAAGGGTTTATACCAAAAATGAATGGACAAGCTTTCCAGTTTCCTGTTGTCTGCTTCAATGGTGGGTTTCCATGAATATCTATTGAACCATCTTCAGCATACAATTTCACTTCTTCAACTTCAAGAAGTGACCTTTCTTCATCAATAGAACCCATTTTTTAATATCTCATGAAACATGACAATCTTCACGTAAAGCTGATTTAAGTTTCTCAACGAAGAATCAAATAAAATGATTCTCCCACAGTCCCACTGACCAAGTTGTTGTTGGTGGTGTGAGTGGTCACTCACTAGTCACCACAGAACCACATTCTTTAAAGTTTTTCGTTATAAAAAGGAGGAATATAAAACCAAATTATCAAACTTTATTAATCTGATTAGACTTAGCATTAAACAATAAACACAACAAAATTTATTAAACAAGTTACAGACTTCTAAATCTAAGAACAGAAAAAAAACATGTATAAGAGATTCATCAACTTCGAAGGATGATCTTTTTTTTTTGAATTGATCGTTGGATTGTACTTTGTCTCCGACTCATAAACTAATTTGTTGTTGTTAAACTCAAACACGTTTTATTTAATTGCAATTGTGATTGGGTCTATTGGGCTTTAAATATTAGTGGGTTTCCTATTATGCTTGTTGGGCCAGTTTTATGACCTCCCCAGAACTCGGATATAAAATATTTTGTTATATGATTAAGCAAATACATTTTTAGTTTTTGAAAAGCATCAAATACAATTTATAGTTTTCTGATCTTAAATAATTATTATCAATACTGAGGACTAAAATGCAAAATAAAAATAGTTTTGAAGTAAATTAATTTTTTTTTTTGGAGAACAACACTCTTCAACCTCAAATGTGAAGTCCTTTTTGGAGAAACTCTAAATCATATGACCGTTTTGTAATGTATTGGTTTAACAATTTAATTTTAGTGATATATTTTTAACAACTTACTAGATGTTAACCCGCGGTACACCGCGGGCCTAAATATTATTAATTTTTTTCTTCATTATTAATTTATATATTTTATTTGCCATATATGATTTTTTATAAATTTATATGTATACATTGAAATTTAGAGTTGTATATGTAGATATATGGTTGAATTAGTCAATTTCAATTTCAATAAATTAAATTAGATTTAGGAAAATTATCAATAGATCACTAAATTGTACTCAAATTATGCCAGTTCCAATTTTGTAAAGTTACACAAATAAGATTTGTATTTGATGTAAATAGAATATATTGAGTTTTGGAAAATACAATTTATAGTATATGTGAACATATAATTTGTGAAAAGGGAATAAAAGTTTTAAAAGTGTAAATTTAGAAGTAAAAGTGTTCTGGATTTATTTTAAGTAATTAGTAATACTGAGTACGTCGGAATTGTTTTTTTAACCTATAGTTAGTAAGATGTATAGTTTAATAAAGTTAGTATACAATAATTAAAGTAATATTATTGTATTTGGTTGGAAAAAAAAAAGAAAAAATAAAGAGGAAGAAAGTGGTACCGTTAACGGATTAGAGTCTGTCGGTGACATAATGTAAAAAACAATTCCGACGATCGAAGAACTTCAATTCACCATCCTCTGCGATTTTGTAAAATTTTAATAAGTCTGGGCAGTGTGGATTGATGTCGATTATTGTTTGGGATTGCAAATAAGTTCTTTCAAATTCCGATTGGATTGTAGAAGTTCAAAGCCTCCGGCGAGAAGAATCTCCATGTTGCAATTGAATAGAATCTGTATACTGCAGTGGATGCATGTAAGTGACTGCTATCATCCGAGTGAGTAATCAAGCAATGGAGTACATCAGACAACTCACTCGATTGTTCAATTCATAATCGGAGCAATCTAAAGGTTAGTGGTTATCTGAAATTGATGATTGAGGCAAGAACATTTTCCTTAAGATTTGTTTAAAATGTAATTAGTGATGGTGAATAATTGGTAGAATTGAAATTAGTTTATACGAAGGCATGAATCAACTGTGTTGTGACTAACGCAGAATATATTGTGATTGCAACTATTAATTTTAAGTTATTTTTGAAATATGCTAGGTTACTGAGCCAAAATCCAACACAATCTCTGACGATGATGTCCACAGAAGCCAAAAATATAAAGAGGAGAATTCAACAACTACCTCAGAAAGCAAGGTTAGTCCCAGCACAACCAATCTTGTTGGTTGTAAGAGTTTCTTTGTTTTATTTCAAAAGGAAAATGCAGAACTTAGAGTTTGCAAATGACTTCCACAAATAGTTCAGTAGCAAATAGACATTTTACTGCCGATCTGATTGCATATTTGATGTTGAAGCTGTCTGGTTGATTAGATATGAGGTTCCTACAATAGAAAGTGAAATATATGTTGCATTATGATTGTGTGTAGGGGTTTTTCAGACCATAACTGAAATCTTAAAAAGTAAAAGGTAATTAAACTTACCTCATTGCAGAATTTCTCTGTAGATAACATTGTTCAGTTAATGTTTTGGAAAACTTCTTTGAAAACAACATTCGTTGTTTTCTTCTCAATCTTCCCTTCTTTGTTGAGTATTAGTATTCTCAAACCTTTCTTAGAAGTCACTCTAGACAACGCAACATATAGTTGGCCATGAGAGAAAACTGGTTTAGGCAAGTAAAGTCCAACTCGCTCAAGAGATTGCCCCTGACTCTTATTGATAGTCATAGCAAATGCAACAGATAGTGGAAATTGTCTTCTACGCATCTTGAATGGCAGTTTGGTGTCTGAAGGTGTAATGTTTATGAGAGGAATAAAAACGATATCACCAATCCTGTCTCCTGTTATAACTCTTGCTTCCACAATCTGATTACATAGCTGCGTAATCTGAAGTCTAGTCCCGTTGCAAAGGCCTCCTTTAGGATCTATATTCCTAAGCAACATAACAGGAGCACCAATCTTTAAACGCAAAGCATGATTAGGCAAACCTGAAACCTTGATACTGTTTAAGAAATCTGGAGTAATAACAGGATTGGTAAGAGCATCAGAATCTGAAGGATCTATACTATCAGCAGATAGATAAATTCTTTCTGGACCTGTAGAAAAAAATGAGATATGATTAGTTATCAACAGTAGCAACTAAGCTATATAATAAGCAAGTAAATAGTTAAGAGTTAAAGTATACTCACTATCCAAATGCTCAAGCATATACTGATTGATTGTGTTGACATCATCATTCTTTGGTGCTAAAATAGCTCTCATTTGAAAGAATTTAGGATCACGGATTTCATGAAGCTTAGTTGGATCTCCATAAATTTCCCTAGTAATTGCTTCTATTGGATTGTCTGCTTCTGTAATTAGCAAATCTTCAGGAATATCTATCACAACCTCACCATCATTAGGCTCATTGATCCTACCATCACCAACAGCCAACAACCAATCTGAGAATTCTTGGATTTCTTTAGCTTCCTGAGCACTTAAACTGTTGTTTAGTAGTCGCATGTTCTTGGTCAACTTTAAAACTTTGCAGTGATCCCAAAGGTATGAAGAATTTAGAGATGACATAACAATTTCTGCTCTACCAGCATTAGTAATAACTGGAAGTACTTGTCTAAAATCACCTCCAAATACAACAACCTTTCCACCAAATACCTTGTTCTCTGCGTGTTTGATAATATCACAGAAGCTTTTATCTAAAGCTTCGAAACAAAACTTGCTCATCATTGGTGCTTCATCCCAGATTATGAGAGATGCTTCTTTAATCAAATCTGCTAAATCTGATTTAGCTTTGATCTTGCAAACAGAAAACTCATCAGGATTCAACGGAATAGAAAACCTTGAATGTGCTGTTCTTCCTCCTTCCAACAACAAAGAAGCAATGCCACTTGAGGCGACATTAAGACATATTAGACCTCTAGACCTAATAGCCGCAGCTAGTGTCTTCCAAATAAATGTTTTCCCTGTTCCTCCAGAGCCGTAAACAAAGAAAACTCCACCTAAACCATTGAAAACTGCCCCGGTTATCTCATTGTATACACCTCTCTGTTCAGGAGTTAGCTTATCTCTCCACTCTGCATGCTGTTCTACCAAGTTGGATTCAATGTTATATCTCAACTCATCAACAATAAGACGGTTTGAATTATCAATTCCCTCTCTTGTAGGCTTAGGGAAATGTTCAAAAGCTTCTAGAGTTCCTCCATTGAACAACATAATTTTCTCTATCTCCTGAAGCGTGTAGTTCTTTATTTGAGCTTCTGTGAGTGTAAGTTCTGCAAATAGTAGTGTGGAAGTTAAAACAGGCGATTTTAAAATTGTACTGAAAACAACATTTAAAAATTAGAGAAGCGTATCCTAAAACCTGGATTATTGTACTCTTCTTTCTTCATAGCCAAAATATCTTCAGCTAATAGATGCCATGTTTCTGACCAAACATGTTCTGGTCTTGCTAGAGACATAGATAGAAGCATCATTGCAAAAAAATTCCTCAAAACAGGAGCAAAACTATGCTGACCTAATTCAATCAGACCATCTATGTAGACTTGATCATCATCTAATATGCCACGTGCGAAACATGCTTCCTTGTAAGATGGATAAACCACACCTTGATATGTTTTTATGTCATCATAACTTTGTGGACCTCTTACTATGTTTAGAAGTACTCGAAGATAGTATTCATCTTCCATTTTCCTAGGGACATAATTAATACGACCCAAAGCCCAGCCTCTAGATCTCTTCTTAAACTGCTTATTCTTTCCATCCCAAGTAAAATAGGCTGGTATTTCCGCATATAGAAGCTCTCTTGCACGCTTTCCATTCTTTCCGACTGCATTTTTTCTATTCAATGTCAACCAAGCCATAAACTGAGAATCTTCATTGGATACACGATCTAGAACATCTGCTATTTGTGACTTTGGATCGAAATATACTGGTTGCTTTCCTTCCACATGAAACGATAATTTCAAGACTGGGGTTGATCTGTGTTGAATAGGAAATTTGAAAATTCTCCAAACCGCCTCTGAAGCTGATACATATCTATAGACATAAAAAAACTGAATAAATAAAATTGTAACAGGATAAAAACTTTGTAATTTACATAATCCTAAGTTAATAACATACCTGCAGTCAAACCAATCTTTTATTTCATCCTTCTTTTTCTCATTTGAATCTGGTTCTTGAGCTGTAGTAGCTGTATCACCAGTTGCTGTAGAACCAGTTGATGTTTCACCTGTTTTTGGCTGATTTATAGGCTCAACGATCACTGTAACCATATCTGGTCCTTTGTTTATATACTTAAATAAGTATTTGATAGAACCATTCTGATTGCACCATTCCACGTTGATATGGGCATTATATCGAAGAGAGAGCTTCTTATTATAAGGGACAACGTACCTATTGTCACATTTAACATCACCTTTCTCAATATAATCTTCTGTGAGCCTCCTCCTATAGACAGGATAACCATCACTACCAACCTTAGTGATTTCTTGATGTTTTTTTGGGTATAGCTTAGAACACTGGCCATCAACCATACACGGAGAATTTGGATTCGCTGAGCCACATGGTCCATGAATCATAGAGTTTTTGATAACTTCATATAGCTCTGGTTCTTTCTCTTTGTCTGGAATTTCTGCAGATATGATCTTGTCAATGTCGTCAGCTGTTGGTAGTTTACTATTAACATCCATAAATAAGAGGATGTGAGCATGAGGCAATCCTCTTTTCTGGAATTCAACAGTATACATAGCTGGAAGAGGAAAATAATCAATAGTTAGGAACAACAAATAGCATTATCTGTATTATTAAACAATAAAACCGACACTGTAAAATGTAAAACTTACATGCAACTGTCTTTCCAAGCATTTTTCTTTCTGTTAAATCTTTCATCAGAGAATCCAATTTCATTTTGAATATCCTCGCCACGATGTCCGGTCTATCATCAGCAGTTAACCCTCTTGCTTCACAATATCTGGTAATCTCAGGCCACTTAGGATTACATGTAAACGTGATGAAAAGATCTGGGAAACCATAACGCTTACAGATAGCCATAGCATCGTAATAGCTTTGGATCATATATATGCTGTGGTACCATCTTCAGCATACAATTTCACTTCTTCAACTTCAAGAAGTGACCTTTCTTCATCAATAGAACCCATTTTTTAATATCTCATGAAACATGACAATCTTCACGTAAAGCTGATTTAAGTTTCTCAACGAAGAATCAAATAAAATGATTCTCCCACAGTCCCACTGACCAAGTTGTTGTTGGTGGTGTGAGTGGTCACTCACTAGTCACCACAGAACCACATTCTTTAAAGTTTTTCGTTATAAAAAGGAGGAATATAAAACCAAATTATCAAACTTTATTAATCTGATTAGACTTAGCATTAAACAATAAACACAACAAAATTTATTAAACAAGTTACAGACTTCTAAATCTAAGAACAGAAAAAAAACATGTATAAGAGATTCATCAACTTCGAAGGATGATCTTTTTTTTTTGAATTGATCGTTGGATTGTACTTTGTCTCCGACTCATAAACTAATTTGTTGTTGTTAAACTCAAACACGTTTTATTTAATTGCAATTGTGATTGGGTCTATTGGGCTTTAAATATTAGTGGGTTTTCTATTATGCTTGTTGGGCCAGTTTTATGACCTCCCCAGAACTCGGATATAAAATATTTTGTTATATGATTAAGCAAATACATTTTTAGTTTTTGAAAAGCATCAAATACAATTTATAGTTTTCTGATCTTAAATAATTATTATCAATACTGAGGACTAAAATGCAAAATAAAAATAGTTTTGAAGTAAATTAATTTTTTTTTTTGGAGAACAACACTCTTCAACCTCAAATGTGAAGTCCTTTTTGGAGAAACTCTAAATCATATGACCGTTTTGTAATGTATTGGTTTAACAATTTAATTTTAGTGATATATTTTTAACAACTTACTAGATGTTAACCCGCGGTACACCGCGGGCCTAAATATTATTAATTTTTTTCTTCATTATTAATTTATATATTTTATTTGCCATATATGATTTTTTATAAATTTATATGTATACATTGAAATTTAGAGTTGTATATGTAGATATATGGTTGAATTAGTCAATTTCAATTTCAATAAATTAAATTAGATTTAGGAAAATTATCAATAGATCACTAAATTGTACTCAAATTATGCCAGTTCCAATTTTGTAAAGTTACACAAATAAGATTTGTATTTGATGTAAATAGAATATATTGAGTTTTGGAAAATACAATTTATAGTATATGTGAACATATAATTTGTGAAAAGGGAATAAAAGTTTTAAAAGTGTAAATTTAGAAGTAAAAGTGTTCTGGATTTATTTTAAGTAATTAGTAATACTGAGTACGTCGGAATTGTTTTTTTAACCTATAGTTAGTAAGATATATAGTTTAATAAAGTTAGTATACAATAATTAAAGTAATATTATTGTATTTGGTTGGAAAAAAAAAAGAAAAAATAAAGAGGAAGAAAGTGGTACCGTTAACGGATTAGAGTCTGTCGGTGACATAATGTAAAAAACAATTCCGACGATCGAAGAACTTCAATTCACCATCCTCTGCGATTTTGTAAAATTTTAATAAGTCTGGGCAGTGTGGATTGATGTCGATTATTGTTTGGGATTGCAAATAAGTTCTTTCAAATTCCGATTGGATTGTAGAAGTTCAAAGCCTCCGGCGAGAAGAATCTCCATGTTGCAATTGAATAGAATCTGTATACTGCAGTGGATGCATGTAAGTGACTGCTATCATCCGAGTGAGTAATCAAGCAATGGAGTACATCAGACAACTCACTCGATTGTTCAATTCATAATCGGAGCAATCTAAAGGTTAGTGGTTATCTGAAATTGATGATTGAGGCAAGAACATTTTCCTTAAGATTTGTTTAAAATGTAATTAGTGATGGTGAATAATTGGTAGAATTGAAATTAGTTTATACGAAGGCATGAATCAACTGTGTTGTGACTAACGCAGAATATATTGTGATTGCAACTATTAATTTTAAGTTATTTTTGAAATATGCTAGGTTACTGAGCCAAAATCCAACACAATCTCTGACGATGATGTCCACAGAAGCCAAAAATATAAAGAGGAGAATTCAACAACTACCTCAGAAAGCAAGGTTAGTCCCAGCACAACCAATCTTGTTGGTTGTAAGAGTTTCTTTGTTTTATTTCAAAAGGAAAATGCAGAACTTAGAGTTTGCAAATGACTTCCACAAATAGTTCAGTAGCAAATAGACATTTTACTGCCGATCTGATTGCATATTTGATGTTGAAGCTGTCTGGTTGATTAGATATGAGGTTCCTACAATAGAAAGTGAAATATATGTTGCATTATGATTGTGTGTAGGGGTTTTTCAGACCATAACTGAAATCTTAAAAAGTAAAAGGTAATTAAACTTACCTCATTGCAGAATTTCTCTGTAGATAACATTGTTCAGTTAATGTTTTGGAAAACTTCTTTGAAAACAACATTCGTTGTTTTCTTCTCAATCTTCCCTTCTTTGTTGAGTATTAGTATTCTCAAACCTTTCTTAGAAGTCACTCTAGACAACGCAACATATAGTTGGCCATGAGAGAAAACTGGTTTAGGCAAGTAAAGTCCAACTCGCTCAAGAGATTGCCCCTGACTCTTATTGATAGTCATAGCAAATGCAACAGATAGTGGAAATTGTCTTCTACGCATCTTGAATGGCAGTTTGGTGTCTGAAGGTGTAATGTTTATGAGAGGAATAAAAACGATATCACCAATCCTGTCTCCTGTTATAACTCTTGCTTCCACAATCTGATTACATAGCTGCGTAATCTGAAGTCTAGTCCCGTTGCAAAGGCCTCCTTTAGGATCTATATTCCTAAGCAACATAACAGGAGCACCAATCTTTAAACGCAAAGCATGATTAGGCAAACCTGAAACCTTGATACTGTTTAAGAAATCTGGAGTAATAACAGGATTGGTAAGAGCATCAGAATCTGAAGGATCTATACTATCAGCAGATAGATAAATTCTTTCTGGACCTGTAGAAAAAAATGAGATATGATTAGTTATCAACAGTAGCAACTAAGCTATATAATAAGCAAGTAAATAGTTAAGAGTTAAAGTATACTCACTATCCAAATGCTCAAGCATATACTGATTGATTGTGTTGACATCATCATTCTTTGGTGCTAAAATAGCTCTCATTTGAAAGAATTTAGGATCACGGATTTCATGAAGCTTAGTTGGATCTCCATAAATTTCCCTAGTAATTGCTTCTATTGGATTGTCTGCTTCTGTAATTAGCAAATCTTCAGGAATATCTATCACAACCTCACCATCATTAGGCTCATTGATCCTACCATCACCAACAGCCAACAACCAATCTGAGAATTCTTGGATTTCTTTAGCTTCCTGAGCACTTAAACTGTTGTTTAGTAGTCGCATGTTCTTGGTCAACTTTAAAACTTTGCAGTGATCCCAAAGGTATGAAGAATTTAGAGATGACATAACAATTTCTGCTCTACCAGCATTAGTAATAACTGGAAGTACTTGTCTAAAATCACCTCCAAATACAACAACCTTTCCACCAAATACCTTGTTCTCTGCGTGTTTGATAATATCACAGAAGCTTTTATCTAAAGCTTCGAAACAAAACTTGCTCATCATTGGTGCTTCATCCCAGATTATGAGAGATGCTTCTTTAATCAAATCTGCTAAATCTGATTTAGCTTTGATCTTGCAAACAGAAAACTCATCAGGATTCAACGGAATAGAAAACCTTGAATGTGCTGTTCTTCCTCCTTCCAACAACAAAGAAGCAATGCCACTTGAGGCGACATTAAGACATATTAGACCTCTAGACCTAATAGCCGCAGCTAGTGTCTTCCAAATAAATGTTTTCCCTGTTCCTCCAGAGCCGTAAACAAAGAAAACTCCACCTAAACCATTGAAAACTGCCCCGGTTATCTCATTGTATACACCTCTCTGTTCAGGAGTTAGCTTATCTCTCCACTCTGCATGCTGTTCTACCAAGTTGGATTCAATGTTATATCTCAACTCATCAACAATAAGACGGTTTGAATTATCAATTCCCTCTCTTGTAGGCTTAGGGAAATGTTCAAAAGCTTCTAGAGTTCCTCCATTGAACAACATAATTTTCTCTATCTCCTGAAGCGTGTAGTTCTTTATTTGAGCTTCTGTGAGTGTAAGTTCTGCAAATAGTAGTGTGGAAGTTAAAACAGGCGATTTTAAAATTGTACTGAAAACAACATTTAAAAATTAGAGAAGCGTATCCTAAAACCTGGATTATTGTACTCTTCTTTCTTCATAGCCAAAATATCTTCAGCTAATAGATGCCATGTTTCTGACCAAACATGTTCTGGTCTTGCTAGAGACATAGATAGAAGCATCATTGCAAAAACATTCCTCAAAACAGGAGCAAAACTATGCTGACCTAATTCAATCAGACCATCTATGTAGACTTGATCATCATCTAATATGCCACGTGCGAAACATGCTTCCTTGTAAGATGGATAAACCACACCTTGATATGTTTTTATGTCATCATAACTTTGTGGACCTCTTACTATGTTTAGAAGTACTCGAAGATAGTATTCATCTTCCATTTTCCTAGGGACATAATTAATACGACCCAAAGCCCAGCCTCTAGATCTCTTCTTAAACTGCTTATTCTTTCCATCCCAAGTAAAATAGGCTGGTATTTCCGCATATAGAAGCTCTCTTGCACGCTTTCCATTCTTTCCGACTGCATTTTTTCTATTCAATGTCAACCAAGCCATAAACTGAGAATCTTCATTGGATACACGATCTAGAACATCTGCTATTTGTGACTTTGGATCGAAATATACTGGTTGCTTTCCTTCCACATGAAACGATAATTTCAAGACTGGGGTTGATCTGTGTTGAATAGGAAATTTGAAAATTCTCCAAACCGCCTCTGAAGCTGATACATATCTATAGACAAAAAAAAACTGAATAAATAAAATGGTAACAGGATAAAAACTTTGTAATTTACATAATCCTAAGTTAATAACATACCTGCAGTCAAACCAATCTTTTATTTCATCCTTCTTTTTCTCATTTGAATCTGGTTCTTGAGCTGTAGTAGCTGTATCACCAGTTGCTGTAGAACCAGTTGATGTTTCACCTGTTTTTGGCTGATTTATAGGCTCAACGATCACTGTAACCATATCTGGTCCTTTGTTTATATACTTAAATAAGTATTTGATAGAACCATTCTGATTGCACCATTCCACGTTGATATGGGCATTATATCGAAGAGAGAGCTTCTTATTATAAGGGACAACGTACCTATTGTCACATTTAACATCACCTTTCTCAATATAATCTTCTGTGAGCCTCCTCCTATAGACAGGATAACCATCACTACCAACCTTAGTGATTTCTTGATGTTTTTTTGGGTATAGCTTAGAACACTGGCCATCAACCATACACGGAGAATTTGGATTCGCTGAGCCACATGGTCCATGAATCATAGAGTTTTTGATAACTTCATATAGCTCTGGTTCTTTCTCTTTGTCTGGAATTTCTGCAGATATGATCTTGTCAATGTCGTCAGCTGTTGGTAGTTTACTATTAACATCCATAAATAAGAGGATGTGAGCATGAGGCAATCCTCTTTTCTGGAATTCAACAGTATACATAGCTGGAAGAGGAAAATAATCAATAGTTAGGAACAACAAATAGCATTATCTGTATTATTAAACAATAAAACCGACACTGTAAAATGTAAAACTTACATGCAACTGTCTTTCCAAGCATTTTTCTTTCTGTTAAATCTTTCATCAGAG
The DNA here is from genome assembly GCA_019202805.1 of Arabidopsis suecica. Lineage (NCBI taxonomy): Eukaryota > Viridiplantae > Streptophyta > Magnoliopsida > Brassicales > Brassicaceae > Arabidopsis > Arabidopsis suecica. The sequence continues at coordinate 475,987 of CM032909.1, read as the reverse complement.
AATCCAATTTCATTTTGAATATCCTCGCCACGATGTCCGGTCTATCATCAGCAGTTAACCCTCTTGCTTCACAATATCTGGTAATCTCAGGCCACTTAGGATTACATGTAAACGTGATGAAAAGATCTGGGAAACCATAACGCTTACAGATAGCCATAGCATCGTAATAGCTTTGGATCATATATATGCTGTGGTACCATCTTCAGCATACAATTTCACTTCTTCAACTTCAAGAAGTGACCTTTCTTCATCAATAGAACCCATTTTTTAATATCTCATGAAACATGACAATCTTCACGTAAAGCTGATTTAAGTTTCTCAACGAAGAATCAAATAAAATGATTCTCCCACAGTCCCACTGACCAAGTTGTTGTTGGTGGTGTGAGTGGTCACTCACTAGTCACCACAGAACCACATTCTTTAAAGTTTTTCGTTATAAAAAGGAGGAATATAAAACCAAATTATCAAACTTTATTAATCTGATTAGACTTAGCATTAAACAATAAACACAACAAAATTTATTAAACAAGTTACAGACTTCTAAATCTAAGAACAGAAAAAAAACATGTATAAGAGATTCATCAACTTCGAAGGATGATCTTTTTTTTTTGAATTGATCGTTGGATTGTACTTTGTCTCCGACTCATAAACTAATTTGTTGTTGTTAAACTCAAACACGTTTTATTTAATTGCAATTGTGATTGGGTCTATTGGGCTTTAAATATTAGTGGGTTTCCTATTATGCTTGTTGGGCCAGTTTTATGACCTCCCCAGAACTCGGATATAAAATATTTTGTTATATGATTAAGCAAATACATTTTTAGTTTTTGAAAAGCATCAAATACAATTTATAGTTTTCTGATCTTAAATAATTATTATCAATACTGAGGACTAAAATGCAAAATAAAAATAGTTTTGAAGTAAATTAATTTTTTTTTTTGGAGAACAACACTCTTCAACCTCAAATGTGAAGTCCTTTTTGGAGAAACTCTAAATCATATGACCGTTTTGTAATGTATTGGTTTAACAATTTAATTTTAGTGATATATTTTTAACAACTTATACGAATAAAAAAAATAACGTTTTAAATTATGGATTAGTGATTTTGTCTCTAACTAAAAATGTTGTATATGAAAGGAATAGTTTTGAACGTCGAAAACTTGTAATTGTCGAAAAATTTAACGTTGAACTATTGAATAGTATATAATTCGGTCGCTAATAGTTGACTATTACAAAGAACAGAGCATGTTTTAATTGGCCATGTCAAAATTCTGTGTTGCATTAATTAAGGAAAGTCAGAACTTTTGAGAAGTAAACCGGTGGCGCTTACCTGTAATTACCGGTTCGGCTGATGGCGTCTACATTTGCCGGTTCCCATTGACTAACGCGTTGGAGAGTGACTGATTGGTCGACTTTTATACTCCTTTTTTTTATCTTCCAGTTATGTCCCTTTCACTGCCCCTTAATTACGTATGATCGCCACTCTCAAATAGTATTTTCTTTCCAAAACAAAGCCAATTTTTCTCTTTTATAAATTCTAAGCCATTTTAAGTACTGACAAATATAGTATTCCTTGAATAATAAAAAAAAAAAAGAATGCAGAAAAGGAAAATTGTTTGTAATATTCTGAATAGTCGAACTACTGGAATTGTCTATAAAAATATATTTCTTCTTATATAAACATATGATGAAGGATTTTTGTTCCTGTTTTCATTGTAAAATATACTTATGTAAAGTATATGTACAATGCTAATATTAAGATATATTATTTGTAAGAAAAAGTAAGAATTCTCTCGCTGATTTTAAATTAAAAAGTTACAATTCTTGGAATAAAATCTACTGTGTATGACAAAGGATACATTACAATCTAGAAACAATGCTTTAGGTTATTGTTGTATTCAATTCAACAGAATTAACCTAAGCTAGGGCTAGTCGGTTCTAGTTTTCAACTATCTAAGGCTAGTCTAAACATGTGGGAGGTTTGATTGATTAATCCCCTAACTTTATTTGTTTAGGTCAAGACCATGGGTTTGATGTTAGAGATGGTAATACAAGATCTCCCAACAAAAAGTCAAATGTTCTTTAGCGTTGATACCAATATATGTTCGAATTTTGTTTCTAGCTTATATACGGTCTAAATTACATTGACAGCAAAAAAGAATCACGAAAACTATATAATCTAGTATCTATTCACATTTTACGCGTTGGTAATATTCACTTAACTTTTAAGTGTGAAATTGATCATATCACGGGAAATGCTAAATAAACAAAATCAAAACCGAAATGATATTTCATTACAATTCAACTTTTCAATACATTTACTTATAATTTTTCAATAAAAAGATGACAGTTTAATAGAATATCAATTATCAAAAAAAAATAATAACAGTCGGAATTTGTAGACGATAGTAAACAGTATTTGTTGTTTTTAAAAGTATTAATTCTTGGTCTTCTTAATATTATAATAAGGAAAAGTCCTTGGTATGAAAAAGTTAGAAAAAGGAGCACATAAACAAAGACCAGCGATGCTTCCTTTTCACGTTGCAAACACGAAACGAAGAGACACATTCTCTCCAGTACTATATATACCATTTGCTCTTCTTCTTCTAATTCCACACATTCATTCTTCTTCAACTACAAAACGAAAAAAGATTACACATTCTTTCTTCTTGTTCATTTCAAAACCCAAAATCAAAGTTCAAAGAAAAGATGGTTTTGTCTAAGACAGCTTCGGAATCGGATGTCTCAATCCATTCAACTTTTGCTTCTCGTTACGTCCGTACCTCTCTTCCACGGTAACATTTCTGTCTAGTGTTTTCATTAACAATAGTAACATTTACCTTGGATAGTTATTTTTTGGGTTTGGTTAATGTTGTAGATTTATTATGTGTCATATACTATAAAGACATTTTTCGTTATTTTAACTTAATGTATCATCATTTCATCATTAGATTCGAAATGCCTGAGAATTCAATCCCAAAGGAAGCAGCGTACCAAATCATCAACGACGAGCTAATGCTCGATGGTAACCCGAGGCTGAACTTAGCCTCCTTTGTGACCACATGGATGGAGCCAGAGTGTGACAAGCTCATGATGGAGTCCATCAACAAGAACTACGTCGACATGGACGAGTACCCTGTCACCACTGAGCTTCAGAACCGATGTGTTAACATGATCGCGCGTCTCTTCAACGCACCGCTTGGTGACGGTGAAGCTGCCGTGGGTGTTGGCACCGTGGGATCGTCGGAGGCGATTATGTTGGCGGGTTTGGCTTTCAAGAGACAATGGCAGAATAAGCGTAAGGCCCAAGGGCTTCCTTATGATAAGCCCAACATTGTAACCGGAGCCAATGTCCAGGTAAACCAAAGCAAAATTGAAAATATCAATCCGGTTTACGAATTTGTTTTAATTAAACCGTAAAATTAGTGATTTCGGTTTAGTTCTATGTTTGACTCAATTTCCGGTTCAATACAGGTTTGCTGGGAGAAATTCGCAAGGTATTTCGAAGTGGAGCTTAAGGAAGTGAATCTAAGAGAAGATTATTACGTGATGGACCCTGTAAAGGCGGTCGAAATGGTAGACGAAAACACAATCTGCGTCGCGGCCATCCTCGGTTCGACACTAACCGGTGAATTCGAAGATGTTAAGCTCCTCAACGACCTCCTTGTCGAGAAAAATAAGCAAACCGGGTAATTAAACCAAACCAATAACCAAGCTAATTATCGATTTTAACCGGTTCAAATCCGGTTTAACGTTTTTTTGAAAACGCAATTTGCAGATGGGACACACCGATCCACGTTGACGCAGCAAGTGGTGGCTTTATTGCTCCCTTCTTGTACCCGGAGCTGGAGTGGGATTTCCGGCTACCGTTGGTTAAGAGTATTAATGTGAGTGGTCACAAATACGGTTTGGTTTACGCCGGTATCGGTTGGGTTGTATGGAGAACCAAAACCGATTTGCCTGATGAACTTATTTTCCATATCAATTATCTTGGCGCTGATCAACCTACCTTCACACTTAACTTCTCCAAAGGTACATTTCCATAACATATATAATTTTCGATATATTTATGGTCTCGAATTGTTTTATAGATTAAAGATTTTATCATTCTTGTAATAAAATAGGTTCAAGTCAAGTGATTGCTCAGTACTACCAGCTGATTCGTCTTGGATTCGAGGTAAATAATAACTCAAAATGACCAAAATAGCAATATTTTTACTTTTTTTTGAAAACCAAATGTCAATAAAGAACTAGAACGTTCTATATTCAAGTTGTTACTATGCTTTATGACTAGGAAATTTCAAAAAAAACCGAATAATTTTTTTAAGAAATGGAAATGTAATTTGAATTAAACGTTCCTAAATTGACTAGTTTTGGTGTTGTGGAATTAATAATGTTTTTCTTGTTTTCTTTAGGGATATCGCAATGTGATGGATAATTGTCGGGAAAACATGATGGTGTTAAGAAGAGGATTAGAGAAAACGGGACGTTTTAACATTGTTTCTAAAGAAAATGGTGTTCCATTAGTGGCGTTTTCTCTCAAAGATAGTAGCCGCCACAACGAGTTCGAGGTGGCCGAAACGCTTCGTCGCTTTGGCTGGATTGTTCCGGCCTACACGATGCCCGCGGATGCGCAACATGTCACTGTCTTACGAGTTGTTATTCGAGAAGATTTCTCTCGAACCTTAGCCGAGAGATTGGTAGCCGATTTCGAGAAGGTTCTACACGAGCTCGATACGCTTCCTGCGAGGATCCACGCCAAGATGGCTAATGGAAAAGTTAATGGTAAGAAGACGCCAGAGGAGACGCAGAGAGAAGTCACGGCCTACTGGAAGAAGTTGTTGGAGACTAAGAAGACCAACAAGAACACAATTTGCTGATAAAATTATTTAATAAACTAATATTATTATTTGTTTTTTCCTTAATTACGCTCCATTTGGACTTTTTCTTTCATGCTGTTTGGCTTATTATTTTTTATTTTTTTTTAAGTTTTGTGATTTGATATTGCTGATGAAGAGTGATTTTTTATGGATTTAATACTAAATAAAAGAAATAAAATTTTATTATTTTTATGGGTATGTAATAACGTGTTTTCTTCTTCTTCTACAAAAACATTTTTCTGTGTAAAAGAACAAACAATGACACATAATTGGCTTAACCATTACCTAAACAATTTTATAGATTCACGAGTTTAATTCAATATTTATATATATGTTGCAAAAAATTCATAATTAACTTTGTCAATATTTATATATTGCAAAGTTGAAGTTTTTTTTCAACAAAAACGCATAATTGAAGTTTTTTATAACATCTTTCTCTATTAAAATTACGTGTATGTTTATTTATTCGAAACATATGCTAAGGCATGGTAATATTCCGCATTGGTTTTTACTGAAAAAATAAGATCTCTTTTGTTTTATCTTTCACGCTGTCACCACCAATTATATATACTTTTAATAATTTGTAGTTTATTTGTAATTTAAGAATCAAATTTTTTTTTAAAAGGTGATAAGGTGGCCCTCTATATGCAGTATTATTTCAGAAAGATGTTAGAGCCATTTTTAGACATATCAGTCTATAACAATAAATTTAGTCCTAATTAGTATTTCTTATTCGTTTTGCAAACAAATTTAGAAATTTAATATGAAATCGAATTTATATATTAATTATTTTGTTTTTAATAAACAGATAATGTGTCACTTTAGTTGGAGAGATTTCATTTTAGTATTCTATAGTTTATGATATTAATATGATTCGTTTTTAAAGTGTTAATTTTTACAAGTAGCCCATAAATTTTGCTTCTCGTTACGTCCGCAAGGACCGCAACTCTATTCCACGGTAAGAAGATGAAACACAACATTTTTTTATTTTATTTTTACGGCAAAAACACAACTTTATTTTGTATGATGTTTTTATTAGTAACTACTAACTAGTATTTCTAAAACGCATCGTGACGACGCTACGCGGTCAATATATTACTATTAATTTTCAAAAAATGAAGCACTAAACTCGTTTATAAGGGGTAAACATTTCTTGATTGGTTGGGTACTGCTGATTCTCATAGACCACTTTAATTATTTGTTTTGTCAGCATACCCACTTTAATTAATTTGGCAGTTTCAAGTACTAAACTCACTCGCTTCCGCTAATTATTTGACCATTGTTTTTATTTTTGTTTTATTTTATTCGTCACATATTTTATTAATCGTCTAAATCGATCTACATATGAGTCCTATATCTTTATCAACTGCTTCTGATGAATTTTTCTCTATTATATAAAACATAACTATCTCGATAGGATATAGGGACCTAACATATACAAACAAGAGGCCGATATAGTGTAAACCCAAAATCAATGAGACAATTTTTACGTCACAAAGCAAAACAAGAAGTGAGACAAACTAATATGAAGTGGATTAACCAATATGATTTGCAACACAAAATAATTTTTTCCCTCTTTTTTTTATTTTTTATTTTTTTTATTTTTTTATATTCTGTCCTTTGATTTTCTATTTTGACAACCAAAAGAAATATGATATGTGTGATGAGACGAGGAGATATTTCTAAAGTAAAAAAAAAAAAGAAAGAAGAAGTTAATGCGATGCCAAAAGAAAAGAAAGAATTTTAGAAATTTAATATGAAAACGAATTTCTATATTTGTTTCTATAAACTGATAATGTGCAACTTAAGTTGGAGAGATTTCATTTTAGTATTCTATATGATGATATGATATGATTCATTTTAAGAGTTTTAATTTTTAAAAGTAGCCTATACATAATTTACTGGTCTTACTATTTTAGTAATGAAAAATCATTGGTGATAAAAAGTTATAAAAGGATGATAGGAACCATTAAACCAGCTATGCTTCCCTTTCACGTTGCAAACGAAACGAAGAGAACCATTCTCGTCACTATATATACCATTTGCTCCTCCTCTTCTAATTTCACATATTCTTCAACTACAAACAACAACATAACATTGCACATTTTTCCCTCTACTTTCCTTTCACTCACGTCAAGAAGATGGTTTTGTCTAAGACAGCTTTGACATCCGATGATTCAATCCATTCAACTTTTGCTTCTCGTTATGTCCGCAACTCTATTCCACGGTAAGAAGTTGAAACACATATTGTTTTTCCTGATGTTTTCATTAGTAACTAGTGTTCTAAAACGTAGCCTAGACGACGTTACATGGTGATCGAATGGTTTTAAATAATTCGGGGACTCTAGATTCAAAATTTGATTTGAATTTTTTATAGAAATAATTTTTTTTAATATAAAAGGATAAGATTTCACAATTTTTGAGTATATAAGATAGCAAACTAGATTCTAACGAAATTAACTTTGACATTACCACTTGCACTACTGAAAGATCCGAGCATTATGTGTATTTTTTTAATTTTATTTTATTTTATCTTAAGTTAAATGTATCAATTTTTCATTAGATTCGAAATGCCTAAGAACTCGATCCCTAAGGAAGCAGCATACCAAATCATCAACGACGAGCTCAAGTTCGATGGTAACCCGAGGCTAAACCTGGCCTCCTTTGTAACCACTTGGATGGAGCCAGAGTGTGACAAGCTCATGATGGAATCCATCAACAAGAATAACGTTGAGATGGAACAATACCCTGTTACCACCGACCTTCAGAATCGATGCGTTAACATGATTGCGCGTCTCTTCAACGCGCCTTTAGGTGATGGCGAAGCTGCCATTGGTGTTGGCACGGTGGGGTCATCGGAGGCGGTGATGTTGGCCGGACTGGCCTTTAAGAGACTATGGCAGAACAAGCGTAAGGCCCAAGGGCTTCCTTATGATAAGCCTAATATTGTAACCGGAGCCAATATTCAGGTAAACCAAAACAAAAATTAATGAAACATTAAACCGGTTTAGGTCTATGTTTAATTTGACTCAATTTCCGGTTTAATACAGGTTTGCTTGGAGAAATTCGCAAGGTATTTCGAAGTGGAGCTCAAGGAAGTGAAGCTGAGAGAAGGATACTACGTGATGGACCCTGAAAAGGCGGTAGAAATGGTAGATGAAAACACTATCTGCGTCGTGGCCATCCTCGGTTCGACGCTAACCGGAGAATTCGAAGACGTTAAGCTCCTCAATGACCTCCTAGTCGAGAAGAACAAGAAAACCGGGTAAATTAGTCATGGACTTTCAATTTAAAACCAATTAACAAAGACCATTAATCTTATATATTTGCTTAGAAATGTTACAATTTCTAATGTGAGATATTCAAGCATTTTAATATCAAACCGATAAACAACAAAAACTTATAATAAATTTAAACCGGTTTGGGTCCGGTTTAACGTATTTGTAGATGGGATACGCCGATTCACGTGGATGCAGCGAGTGGTGGGTTTATTGCTCCGTTCTTGTATCCGGAGTTGGAGTGGGATTTCCGGTTACCGTTGGTTAAGAGCATAAATGTAAGTGGTCACAAATACGGTTTGGTTTATGCCGGTATTGGTTGGGTCGTATGGAGAACCAAAACCGATTTGCCTGATGAACTTATCTTCAATATCAATTATCTTGGCGCTGATCAACCCACCTTCACACTCAACTTCTCCAAAGGTACATTAACATAACTTACATATAGTTTTCGATATATCTATGGTCTCGAATTGTTTTAGAGATTAAAGATTTCATAATGCTTGTCTAATTAAACCAGGTTCAAGTCAAGTGATTGCTCAATACTACCAGCTGATTCGTCTTGGATTCGAGGTAATTAAATAATAACTCAAAATGACAAAAATAGCAATATATTTTAATTTGTTTGAAAACCAAATGTCTATAAAGAAACTAGAACGTACATAATTTGTTAGCCCGGATTCGTTCTTTCTTGTGTATTAAGCATTAGGTAATCTTGTTTTTATTCTTTTTGCCAAGATTATTCTATCATTAGGTAAACCATTTTGTAATACCTTCCATTTCATTTATATGATATTTACAAGTTAGCAAAAAAAACTAGAACGTACTAAATCAAAAAAAAAACGTACTAAATCCAACCTTACGTACTATTATCAAATTGTTACTATGCTTTATGACTAGGAAAGTTAAAAAAAATATGGTGTTAATTATTATTTAATTTATTTCAAAAATAACAAAGAGAAAACTCAAATCATATAGAAACGTATATTAAACGTTCCTAAACTAACCAGTTTTTGTTTAGTGGAATAATTAATTAATAATCGTTTTGTTTGGTTTAGGGTTATCGCAACGTGATGGATACTTGCCATGAGAACATGATGGTGCTAAAACAAGGATTAGAGAAAACGGGACGTTTTAACATCATCTCCAAAGAAAACGGTGTTCCGTTAGTGGCGTTTTCTCTCAAAGACAGTAGCCTCCACAACGAGTTCGAGGTGGCCGAAATGCTCCGCCGCTTCGGCTGGATTATTCCGGCCTACAAGATGCCCGCAGATGCGGAACACGTCACGGTCCTCCGAGTTGTGATCCGAGATGATTTCTCTCGAAACTTAGCCGAGAGACTTGTCTCCGACTTCGACAAGGTTCTTCACGAGCTCGATATGCTTCCGTCGGGGATTCACGCCAATATGGCTAACGGAACAGTTAATGGCGTTAAGAAGACGGCAGAGGAGATGCAGAGAGAAGTCACGTCTTATTGGAAGAAGTTTGTGGAGAATAAGAAGACTAACAAGAACACGATCACCAAGTAGTGCTTGGTTCAATGTTTGGTCCGATGCTTGGTCAATGGGTGCATGTATTTGCTGATGGTAATATTTAATAACTCGTCAATATTTACATGTTAAGCTTCATTTGGACGTTTTTTTTTTTTAATAAGTTATGTGATTTGATGATATTGATGATGAGTGTTGATTTATAATGTATTTGAATGAAATAAGTTATAATATTGTCCAGCAGTTTCCCAATCAAATGTTGGCTCTTACTAATTTTATGATTTCACTCTAAAACTTTTGAACTTTAAACTAATTTAAAAACAACCAAAATAATAAAGAATTGATATCTAGCATAAACCTATATATACGGGAAAACGATCTATTTCCCCACGAGTACAGGCTACATTTTTTTTTTTTTTTTTGTGTTTCAACTTTGAAGGGTCTTTGAATAAAGATTGTTGAAAAAGTCGAATTCTTGAAGAAGTTTCGCGAGCTTCGTGGTGTTGTCTTCCTTAATGTTGGCAGGTACTTTCTCTTCGTACTCACTAGCACCCATAATCTTCTCTATCTTCTCCTGATCAAAAACGAAACAACAGATTAGTACTGTGATTCTGAACAAGTCAAAGGATTAGACTCTGTCCATATGTGTTGAAAACTTACTTCTGTAGCTCCTCAATCTTGTTTCTGATCTTTTCACTTTCAGCTTCTGCATCAATGGCTTCATCCACTTTGATATAAACCTTGAGGTTCTCGTTAATCGTTTCAAACGAAGTTTTAGCTAATAAGGCTGCTTGTTCTTCTCCTCCTTTTAGCACAACCTATAATAGTTGTCCACATAACTTTGAGAAAAACAAAACAAAAGACAAAAAGAAACATAAAATGGATATGAAGATCAAGTCACCTCTAAGGATGAGAGATTTGCAAGTGTTCTGATCTCTAACTCATGAGATTGTACAATCTTTAACGTTAACTCGTTTTCACACAGAGCAAATGCATGCAACCTGAGAAGAAACAAGGTAATAATGTAAGAAAACCGAAGAAAATTGGCGGTATATCCTCGATAATTAGCCAGTCTCTGACCTTTCTTTTATCTGTTTCTCTAGCAACTCTGCTCTCTTTGCTCTGAGATATTTCACAGTCATCAGAATCATGTCCATTTCGGTTTCCGCCTTTTCGTTTCTCCAGTTCTGTCATTAAAGAGTTTTTAGAAACCGAAAAAATGGATAATAGATTCAGAAGAAGATGTTAGAATCAGAGAGAGACCTCAATGGGAGATGGGTAGTCACATATCATGATAGACGCTTTCCGTTCACAATCTTTAGGCCAAGGTAATCGTTGCCAAAGCTCTTCGCGGTAACGAAAGGCAGAAACGGGTGAAGCAATCTCAAACCAGTCTCTAGACAAACCCATAGAGTATGTTGTGCATGAGTCCTCTCTAAAGCATATTCTGGTTTGTTAAAATAAGGCTTGATTGCTTCAATGTATACATCACAAAGTTGGTATTGCCACCAAGCGTATACCGCGTTGGCTGCATTCGAAAACTCGTAAGCATTCAAGGAATCCACCGTCTTTGATATCGCCTTATTTAGTGAAGAAAGAATCCATTGGCAGCTCAATGGCATGTTTTCAGGGTATAGAGTTAGCTGAGGTGTATAACCATCTCCAAGCTTCAACATCGCAAATCTCACCGCGTTCCAGAGCTTATTACACCATTCACGGTAACCAATCACTCGGAGGATATCCATATTTATTCTATCAGACTAGAAAAAGAAACAAAAACAAGTCTATAAGATCGTTTTATACAAATGAAAGAGCAAAGAGTCCATGTGATGTAATTAGTACCTGATCCGTGTAGGATACAAGTGCAAATCGAAGAGCATCGGAACCACATTCAGGGATACCATTTGGAAAATCCTTGGCATGTCCTTCTTTAGCAGCAACAAGTTTCTTTGGATCCAAGATACTGGTCTCTAACCTCCTATGAAGACCCGCAAGAGTTTCGCCTTTGATGACTTCAAGCGGATCAATACCATTTCCAAGAGACTTTGACACCTTTCGTCCATGTGCATCACATACCATAGGATGCATATATACCTTGCTAAAGGGAACTTCACCAGTAAGTTGCATACATAACATAACCATGCGAGCAACCCAAAAGAAGAGAATGTCATGTCCAGTTTCAAGAACAGAATTTGGATAGAAAGCTTTTAAGTCATCAGTTTCATCTGGCCATCCCAAATTCGATAACGGAGAGAGACCGGAAGAAAACCATGTGTCAAGCACATCAGGATCTTGAGAGAGCTCGAATTTCTTCCCGGAGAATCTATGTTCAGCTTCTTTTTGAGCTTCTTCCTCGTTTCTAGCAACGATCCAATGGTCATTGTAAGAGCCGAAATCTTTAAATTGATCTTCTTCTAGAGTTGCATACCATGCTGGTATTCTATGTCCCCACCAAAGCTGTCTAGAAATGCACCAGTCATGTATCTTCTCTAGCCATCTGTAATTAAGATCCATTGTGAATGTTAATCCATGTTTAGTTGAAAAAAAAGAAAAGAAAAAACAGAACAAAACTTGTTCATCATAATGACAGAACCTTCTCCATTCTGCTGTGTACTGCTTTTGTATAAACTCTAGCTTCTTGTTTTCATCATTGATAGCAACATCAAGAGCTTTCTTTCCCATCACATGACAATTCACGTACCACTGAGGCTTTATCATAGGCTCAATAACATCTTTAGTTCTTGAACAACGTTTAAGTTCCATTGTGTTGTTTTCGGCACCTCTGTACAATCCCTGGATATAAGACAATTGCAGGTTAGTATGATATGTTAATGTTACACAAATATACAGAAGTGATTACCTTCTTCTTCAGAGCTTCAACAACTGCTTCACGGGCCGTAAAGCGTGGCATTCCCGCGAACTCAGGCCCGCCATTAGTATTGATCTTTCCATCATCAGTAAATATGTTTATAAATTCAAGATTGTGGCGCTTTCCAACATCGAAATCATCAAGATCATGAGCAGGAGTAATCTACAAGAGAAGAGCAAAGTAATTTTGACAAAGCAAGTACAACAACTTAAGAAAAAAGACATAATATGAAAAAAGGACATCTCATACCTTAACGCAAGCAGTACCATAGTTTTGATCAACAAGTTCTTCATCACAGATAACTGGTAACTTCCGTCCACTAATAAACGGATGCACCGCAAACTTTCCGTGAAGATGCTTGTATCTTTCATCATTAGGATGAACAGCAATAGCAGTATCACCAAGCATTGTTTCCACTCTCGTAGTGGCTACAACAACCTCTCCCGAACCATCCTCGAGAAGGTAAGCAAATGAATTAAGAAGACCAAATTCCACTGGCTTCTCATATCCAGGTACTTCTAACAGTGTCCTTCCTTTGATCTCAATAGGAGTAACCTAGAGATGCAGAGCCATAAGAAGAAGCATGTAATTCAATAATCATAGAGCAAACCAAAGTTCTTTACTTACCTCATCTTTAGATATGGCTGATCTTAGACTACAATCCCAATTAACAATCCTATTATCTCTGCAAAGGTAACAATATTGTCCTTCAGGTTAGTGTTTTCCTCTACAACAAGATTCGTGTAGCTTATTAGAGATTTTAAATATTTACCTATAGATAAGCCCTTCCTTGTATAACCGAACAAAAGCCTCAGTGACAGCTTTTGATCTTTGCTCATCCATTGTAAAACACTACAAGTTCACATATAGAAAACACACTTATGTATAAGATAGCTCAGAAAAAACATGTGAAGATACAGAGGATCACTGAATTTTACCTCACGAGACCAATCAAGAGAAGCACCTAAACGCCGTAGTTGTGTCATGATTGTATCACCAGACTGGTTCTTCCACTTCCATACCTATCCATAATCAGAGAACAAGCACAAGAGATTTCACTGTAAGTTTTGAAAAAGAAAAGAAAATTCCTCAGTGCATATGAAGATTTTAACTCACTTCCTTAACGAATTCTTCGCGGCCAAGGTCATGTCTACTCAATCCTCTTTTAGCCATGATCTCTTTCTCAACCACAACCTACATTGTTGTATTCAACAAGATTAGTACTACTAGTTATGACCAGTTTTGACATATACCCCAACATAAACTATCAGTAGGAAGAATCTGATCCAAAAATGTATACTAACTGCAGACCTGTGTAGCTATACCAGCATGGTCAGTCGCAGGAACCCACAAAGCATTAAAACCAGACATTCTCTTCCAACGAATAATCGTGTCCTGCATCAGTCAGAGCAAATTATAAGTCTGATTCTTTTTCAAAAAAAAGTAACAGAACTAAGAATCTTATGAACCAAAAACCTCTATAGCTGATGTTAATGCGTGCCCGGTATGCAAGATTCCGGTCACATTCGGAGGAGGCAGAATCTGCAACACATGTAGTATGAAATTTAACAAAACATTAAAACAACTCTCTAGACTATAAGACTAAACTCAAAAAGAGACTTACAATAACAAATGCTGGTTTGGAACTCTTAGCATCAGCCTTAAAAAAGCCAGATTGCTCCCACCATTCATACCATCTGACCAAAAAAAAGACAGATTTTATCAAACATTGGATTTGGAACAAACATCAGTGTTAATTAATTAGTCACAATATTCTTCACACTTACGATTTTTCAACAGCCTCAGGACTGTATTGTTTAGCCATAAGTGGAGATAACTTTTTCTTCTCACCAAGAGGAGTCTCTGGATCAACAAAATCCTCAGGATTCTCTTCTGAATCACTTCTTTTAGCACTCTTCTTCGTACTCTTTTTAGAAGATTTGGTTCCATCTTGTTCTTGTTTTGCCTATACCAACAACAATAATCTGATCAAATACGTTCGATGATAGTTCCAAAACACATAAAGAAACCACTACTTACCTTAAGTTCTTCAGCTAATTTTGCTTTCTCCAAAGCTTTTTGCTTCTTTTTTTCCTTTTCTATAACCTATAATAACACATTCATGGAACGAATCAGATTCTACATGTAAATTCTGGCGGGAAGAAGAAGAAGAAGAAGAAGTGAAACCTTGTCTTCATTCTTTATCTTCCTTTGGAGTTCCTTCTCGGTGAGGATCTGCTTCTCCGATTGAGACTGCAAATTTTAAGCAGAGACCAATACATGATTAAGATGAAACAAGGGTCGAATATAACGATGTACAAAAAAACAAGGTCAGTGTGTACCATTGATTAGTGAAGCTTGAGATGTACGAAACCCTAAAAACAGGAGACGTGCCGCGTACGTACGACGATCAGAGTTTCTTTAAAGTGTCGTAAATTTCAAAGTTTGAAGAAATTAGAGAGACCAGAGAAGAAGAAGAAATTGAGAAGACGACATATAACGTAAATGGAAACGGCAAACCCTATTTTTGTGATTTATAGAAAAAATTGATAAAATTTTTAATTGGAGAAAATATGGAAGATTATGATTTTCCATAATTACTTATTATTTCCAAAATCCCTCTTAGACCTGGGCATAATACCCGAACCCGAAGAACCGAACCGAACCCGACCTGAAAAACCCGACCCGAATCCGAACCCGAAGTTTTAAAATACCCGAACGGGTTCTAAACTTCACAACCCGAAAACCCGAACCCGAACCCGACCCGAACTCGAACCCGAACAAGTACCCGAACATATCCGAAATATAAATACATAGCTATAATATATTAGTAATATTTATACTTGTAATAGTCTAAGTGTCTAAATTATTCGGATGTTAAGATATTTTCGGGTGTTTTAGCTACTTTTGGTTAGATTAGGGTATAAATACTTAAAATTTATAGATTTTCTGAGTATTTTCAATACTTTTCATAGAATCGGATACAAATTTTTAAATATTTGGATACTTCGGGTAAACCCGAATCCGAACCCGAAATACCCGATCCGAACCCGAAGTTTTAAAATACTCGAACGGGTTTTAGTTTTCTAAACCCGAAAAACCCGAACCCGAAAAACCCGACCCGAACCCGACCCGAATATCCGAACGCCCAGGCCTAATCCCTCTTATTTGATTTTTGTTTTCCGGAATATTGAAACATGGGCCAAAATTTCTATTTAAAGTAGTTTGGGCCAACAAATCTAGATATAGGCCCAACTATACCAACAACCCTGTAAGGGCTGGGGGAAAATTCCCGAACCGAGCCCAAAATGTATATCATGGGTAAACATATCCTTCTTTTAGCAAAAGGCCCAACTAGACCACCGTTAGATCTCACACCAAGCAACAAAGGTTTAAGATATTTATAGTTTTCCTTTTTATGATTTTTTTTTCTAAAATATATAGCTCACTATCATTATAAAATAATTATTATCACTTAGAAAGAAAATTATAAAATTTATCAAGATTAGTTTTTAGATCTATAAAATTTTTAGGATTACCTCAGTTATCAAAAAAAAATTGTGAACGCTTAGACAAAAAAAGAAGAAGTATCCCATCCATTTATTTTGTCAAGTATGAAAAAAAAAATCAATATAAAGAAGAACCCTACAAAAAGAACCAAATTAGTTTCTTGTTTTGTTTTGGACAAACAAAATTAGTCTCTTTTTTGTACATGAGAAAATACTTTCCTATTTTAATTACTAGATGAAAGCCCGCGCTACGCGGCGGGATATTTTTTTTATAAATAAATTTGTTTCAATATAAGTATGATTGGAAGAAATTTAAAAGGCTTTTAATATTTGATATTTTGCATTTGCTCATATTTTAGTAGCTTTTACTTTACTGTTATCTATGTATGTAAACATTAATAAACATATATTAAATATTACGTTTACAAAATAAATTGTTGATATAAACACACAGATAATTGTTTTATTTGTTGATATAACTTCTATCTTTCTTTTTTTTGTAATTTCACTCATCAATTAAAATTCTAATGCTAGATTTCATACAAATGGTTTAATAAAATGAATTTTGTTTTAATTATAGTTATTTTTCTATATTTCACTCAATTTAAGTATGAGTGCTAGGTTTCATTCTAATTAAATTAAATTTTCTTGACAAATATGATTTCATTTTTTTAATCTTAAGGACCAAAATTTTTTAACGAAGTTCTTTTTGTTTTCTTAAAACCCTTAAACCTCAATTTATAAAATAAACATTATATCGATCTTTATATAATTATCTATTGAATCACAAAAATTAAATATAACGATACATATATTAAAAATGAATTACAAAATTTATTCGAGATAAAAAAGAGGTAAGAAAAAATATATTTGATAAATATATTACAATAATTTATTTTATTAAATATTGCATAATTAAAAAATTACATAAATATGTTAAAAATAATCAAACATCTAAAGTAGATAATAGATATGGATCTTTTCAACTTCATTATCTTGTTGTGCCATGATTGGAATTGGTATATTTAACTCTCTATCACCAATAAACTTGGAAGTTTTATTATAACCATCAAAACTTTTATTTTACATATGTGAATTTAAATTAAGAATATAAAAATTAAAGAAGAAATAAGTATAATCTAGTATGACTTTAGAAATATACAAAAATAAATAAAATTTAATATATATATATATATATATATATATATATATATAAATACTTTCTAAAATAAATTTAGAATCAAATTCTTGATTATCAACCCATATAACAACCTAAAAATAGACACATAAATATAGTAGAAGATGATGAGAGAATGATTACTTATAAGATGTTAATCTAAAATATACAATGAAGATGCATCTTTAAAAATCAAAACAAAAAAAACTAATGTAAGATATATATTATATAGTCTATAAAATGAAATTTAGAACTAAGTTTTTACAATAATATTTAAATTGACTTTTCTAATCCATACAACAACAACCACAACAACAAAAAACAAAACAATTTTTTTTTTAAAGATTTGAGATATATTGGAAGAAGATGAGAGAATAAGAAAATGAGTATTTATAGTATGAGAAGTGAGAAAAGTTACAATTTAAAAAAAAGTTATAGGAGTTACATTAAAAAAATAAATTATAGGATTTACATTTTCCAAATTATTTTGTAAATAACAAATTAAGTGTATTTCCTATAAAATCATATGAAGTGCAATCAAAAGCTTTAAAAAAAATCTCAAAGATTACTTTCATTGTTTAATCTCTTTTTATATTCCCCTTAATTTAAGTTATATTGCTAGTTTTAATTGTAATGATTTCATATTTGTAGTACAAGCTAAGCTAGATTGGAAACGGAATATCAAATTTTTTTTCCATATATAGAAAATTGCTTACAATACAAAATTTGAATTAAATAAAATTTTAATGATCTTTATTTAATTATATGTTGAATAAAAAAAACTAAATATAATGACGAGTATACTAAAAATATGTATTACAATTTTTTGGAGGTAAGAGGGCGTTAAGAAAAATTAATTTGATAATTGTATTACAAAAATTTATTTCGTTAAAACATTGCATACTTTTAAAAATAAAATAAATATACAGAAATATGGAAGAAATACTCAAACATCCATTAGCTTGATTCCCTTATTGTGCGATGGTCCGAAATAATATTTTTGAATCTGCATCATTAAGATAATTTTATCTTAGCCATCAAAATTATATTATACATATGTAATTTTATATTATAAAAAGTACATAAAACAAAGAAGAAATAAAATTAAAAAAATGTAAGATATATATTAAACAAAATAAATAATCAAACTCTTACAATGATATCTTAATTGAGTTTTCAACTCATGCAAGAACATAAACAAAACAAAGAAAATATTTAGGATTTGAGACAAGGTGGAGGAGGATGTGAGAATAGTTATTTATAGGAAAAAAGTGATGGAAGTTACATTTCTAAAATAATTAGATTATAGGAGTTACAATTATAATTATAGTGTGTTTAAATGACAATGAATAGAGAAAAAATAGTTAATTCACAATTATGTAATTTCAGTTACAATTTAGTAGTAAAGAGTGAATTTAAAGTATGAATTAATGTATATAACTAAATGTGTTAAATTTTAAGTTTAATTGAAAATAAATATTTTATTTTTGAAAATAAATTGCCAAGTGGACCAATAAGAAGAGAGTGAAACCCTTCTTTTATATGTATGATTAGAGGCGACCAATTAAAGAATGTAGGTCCTGCGAATAATACCGGCGCAATATTTTTCGTCTTTTCTAAATGGGCCCCACAAGCGTGCCTACATTTGGGCCCATTAAAAAAAAAATCGTACTCGGGGGAACATGTCTAGAAACTGATTAATTGATAAAAGTAATACATACTGACAAAAATGGAGGAAACATTACAAATGAATAGTATATTTTTAGAAACTGATATTAAAACATATAAACATATATAGGTTTTAAATTGTCATTATGATTATACACACAATCAAATTAAAAACACACTATAGTCACATCACTATTTGTATAGTTTGAAATAGTAAATCGTCTCGTGGTTCTACACAAAAGCAGTTTTATTATGACATTTTTTCTTTTGTTAATTTTGTTTTCCAATTAAAAAATGGATTTGACTTACAAAATAAACATGAAACGAAAATAACTCAAAAGCAGTTTATTATAACATTATAAAAATTACTCTGTATTCTACCTCTAACAATATTCAATCCAAACTAAATCATTTCTAACGACGATTCTAATACACTACACGAACACGACCAAACTTATTCTATAGTAATAGTGATTACGTTGCTTCAACAGTTGCAAGCATTCCTAACAATTTCATCATCCTCTCAATTCAAATCAAATCAGATCAAGTCAAATCAAATCATAAATCATAAATTAAAACAAATTGAAATAAAGGGATGTAATAATGGAAGAAGGTAAACGTGAAAGGACGTGACACGACCCCACCATTGTGAAGAATGAAGAAAAAATCCAAAAAAGCATACAAAAGAAGAACGGTTGTTCACCAAATCATAAGCAAAACGGAATCAAGAATCAAAGACTTTTAAAACAAAACATAAACAGAGAATTTCTCCTATATGTCGAGAAAAAAAAACAAATTCTTCTCTACATGACTTTTTGGTTCAAATAAAGAAAAAAAGAGAATGAGATATTAGAGCATCCGCAGTGGTGTATTCTTGCGTGGGGTGTATCTATTTTAAAATACAGAAATAATGCAAAAGTTGTCTCTCTCTTCACACCCGGGTGTAAGTTTACACTCGGGTGTAAGACACTCTGTCTCTCTCTCTCTTTCTTTCTCTCTCTTTTTTTTCTCACTTTAAATTATAATAATAAAAAAAATCTTACACCCCTCCTTCGCACTTACACCACTGCGGATGGTCTTAGTATATTACATAACTCATTATTGTCGTTTGAAATTGAGGGAAATGGTTTAATGAACTGCTTACATTACTTTTTCAGAATGTTATAATTTTATGACTTAACAATTCAATTACGTTGTTAATCTTGATTGACCGTAGGCATGTTCTTTTTACTGATGTTGATATTAGCAATGAATAGTTAAACATTAAACATTCAACATGATAACAGTAAAAAATAATATCTTTGTCGTTTAATTTTGTTCACCAATAATATGTTACCACCGAACTAAGTAACTAACGTTAGAAAAACAAACACAACATGATCGTCATTACTCAGAAACAGTTAAATGAACGTGTCTTATATCCCTTTTTAATCATTTTGTAAGAACTATAATTTGAAAAGTGATCTTATACTATAATGATGATCTAAAATTTGCAATAAACATGTATAACTCTTTATAAAAAATAACAATAAAAATGTCTAACTAAAGCTTTTAGAAGGGAGAACAAAATCAACTTCATATGCACACACGATTACGACAAATGACTTACATAAGTTTCAAAATAAAATTTTTATTTCACATTATTGTAAATAGATGCATATATACTAGATTTTAATATCCTGTGTTGTCAACCAAAAAACATAATATTGGTGTAATAAGATTTTGATCACGTAATCAACCATATCATATCAAGTAAGTTAAAATTGCCGACAGTTTATACTGTTCACATGTGATTTTTTCTTATTCTAGTATATACTTTAGTGAGTCAAGTTATAAGATTTATTTACTAAATTTGCTTAAAGCGGAACAGTAAAAATTAACAGCATGATGTGATCATAACCTTTTAAGGCTTTAGCCATTATAAGGTCCCCCATCTAACCAAACCCTAACGAAATTCAAACACTTGTACCTTTTTCTTAACAAATGAGGACATCGATGTTAACATTGAAATAAGTCTACTGATAAAACATTAATTAATTTACGAGTTAGATACATATATACTTGTCCAACACAAATTTTAATTTAGTTTTAACTGCCTGAATAATTGTTTGTTTTTCAAAGTTAATTATTATGAAAGTCATTTAAGTGGCGAAATCCTAGTAATATATGAAAATATAGTTCTATAGATTTTTATAATTGAGAATATATATGTGAACTTAAAAAAAAAAAGATATATATAAAGTCATTTGGCAAAGACATGTAGCATAATGATTTTTGTGCACTACAAAAATATATTAAGAAAATTATATTTTCTACATTTGCATATCTCAAGGAGGAAAAACTCTATCCATCCAATAATTTTACTTTTGCTTTACTTCTTTTTCCGTTGACTGTGCGAGTACAAATTCGTCTTCATCTTCCAAACTTCTCCCCTACTTTTTTTCTTTAGATTGTTTATTCTGAATTACTTTCACTTTAGACACACAATCCACCACGATAAATAGGCAGCCACTTAAGTTTTTGTTATACAAAACAATCAGCAAATAATTCAAAGTTCAAAAAGAAAAACACAAAAAAAAATGAGTGAGCTTCTCTACTCTCTCCCTACTTGGGATCACCATAACCTTGGATCACTCTTCAAGCCTGACTTCAATCTTGGTATATATATATACAAAAATATATATTGTTTATTCAATCTTCAATATAACACATACCGCATATGTAATTTCAATTTATATTTTTGTATCGACGTGCATGTATGAATTTACAAGTTATTTAATATAAAAGATGTTTATGTATGATGCAAAAAGTTTTTTTTTCTTTGGTAATTATATATGAAAAGAAGTATAAAAACTGTAATGTGTGTTTGCAGATGCATGTGGATTCATGAATGGATCGCCGGAACAGAGTTTCCGATCACCGGAGATGGATTACTCCGACGTCTCCACAGGTTACCTCGAAGACGCACTTATCGAATCCGGTGAGAGAAGCAAAAGGAGACGTCTCTTGTTCGAGGATCCGTCAATATCCTTGAACGATAATTCGCAGGTTTGTGTAATTTATTTATCATATTATTTTATTCAATTGTCTCTTATATGATGTGTAAATTTTCTTCAATATAATTATATCATTTCCAAATGATTTGGTAACAATATATATCTAATTTATTTGAAATTTGTTGATTGTTGAATATGTAGAACGATTGGGGCCTGCATGAGAGTTATAGCTGTTTGAATAGTCAGTTTGTCACTCCACATGTTAACAAAGGTGAGACCTATACTTTTGTTGTTATATTAATAATTTTAAAGATATTAGTCATTTAGAATTCAAATGCATGGTTACAACATATGAAAAAAGATAACTTGAACTAGTTGTCGGATATAAATAAGTACGTAGTTTTAGTGTTTTATACATTCAGCTGACCAACGTTTTTTTTAAAAGGCGCTATTTTTTTCTTAAGAACAAATGAATAGCATGCATAAACTTTTTTAAAAAAGTTTTGCTTTTTTTCTTTGGTAATCATTTCAACCAAACATCACTGGTTTTTAACATATTTATGGTCCCAAAATTTCTAAATATTTAGTTTGAGACGGTCTTGCATATATCCAAATGATTTATACGTTGATTGGATTTTCACCTTTGATAAATTTCATTTTTATTACAATGACTTAAAAAATTAAAAGCCTTTTAATTAATAGTTTTACTAAAATACAGATGAACGTAAAATTGGAGTCAGTTACTTTGAAGAACCGATATCGACCGTTTACGAGTCTCCCGACACTTCTGTTTCTTCCGGGGGAATTTTTGTCCGAGAAAAAACTTTAACCGAACCATCCTCATCCAATTGTGGTAATTATAAGAACAAAAGACTTATCACGAAACTAGTGTACCCATTTGGATTGGTGAAACCAGGTGGTCGAGAAAATGATGTAACCCTAAATGATATCAACGAGAGAATTTTGATGGCTCCGTCTCGACCAGTTCGACATCCGGTGGGAGACTTTGCCTCTCGACCATGCGTCTCTGGCAGCGGACCGGGCCTCTCCGGAAAAGCCGTGGTGGCTCTTACAAAGATCCAAACACAAGGGAAGGGTACAATAACTATAATCAGAACTAAGGGGTAAACTGTGTAATATTGGTAATTAGTTGGGGCTGTTATGTGTAATATAAATGACGTTTTAGAAAGCCAAAGTGATCATTGGCTATGAGAAAAACTTTCAAGTTTTGTATAGAAAAGTTAGGCAAGGTAAATTTGAAAACGTTGTACAATATCCGGTGGATTATTCTAATGAGAATAGTTATATTATATTTATTGGAATTTCTTGGATTTCGCATTTTGAGCTTTTTACTCTTTATACTTCTTTTTTTTTTTCAATTAGCAAAGCATTTTATTATTTATTAGGAGAATATTCACAAGCTATATAAAGTACGATAGGTAAACAAGACTAAAGAAAAAAAAAACAATGAGAATAAAGAAAATAAAGAACCAATAAATAAAAAGAAAAGGAAGAGATGCAATTTTAATAAGTAAAGGGTAAAAAGTAAAAAGATAAAGAAAATGAGATTTATTATAGTGTTATTTTTGTTTGTCAACAATTTATTTTTGTTAGATAATTGATACCAATCACAGATTTTTATAGAAAGAATTGATATTCTACTCTGTATTCCACTCATGGTAATAAAATATATTACAAGAGAACAAAAATAAATATATATCTAAGACATTAATTGAAAAAATATCAGAATTTTAAAATTGAATGATTATTAGAAATAAAAGTTCATCGTATAGTAGTAGGCAATAACAAGCCGATGTTGTAGGCAATAATATCAGCTTTGGATCACCGCCGTTGCTCGACGTCCTCGACGTATTGAAGAAAATAAACGAGATTTAAGCTCAGGTATACATACAATAGCGTACGTAATGCTTATGTCGGCATGAGCCACTAAGCTGTATACAAAAAGTGGTAAGTGGTCATATGTCTATTGCCTAAGATAGTGTGCATGCATGTGGCTCATCGTGGATTTGGTTAAGATTTGTGATCTTTTTGTTTTTCTGATGAGTTAAATTTTGGTTCTTTATTATATTGGTGGATTAGCTATACTTTTACTTTAAAATTACTGGATGATCCTAAAATGTCAACTAATAACCTCCAAGATATGTTTATAATTTGAGACGTCCAAAAGTCATCTAATTATTACTGAAATCGTAATGGAAATATTTGAATGTTTCTCTTGACTGAATGTTTCACGAACCGCAGCAAATTATATGTATAATTGGATAGTTATAGTTTTTATGCGAAAAAACTTAGAAGTTGTTACCTTATTAGTGGAGTCGGGGTCCAACTTTTTCTTTTTGACAACCCCGTTATAAACATTAAATAATAAATAAATGTCATAAAAATTATTAGCCTATTTATTTTACTTCCTTTCGTTTCAATTTAGTTGTCGTTTTAACACTTAAATTTTGTTTTATAATAGTTGTCGTTTTTGATTTTCAATGTATGCATATGTTTGAGAAAAATTCCAGTTCTATCTTTACTATTTTAATGTCTTGACCAATAAAAAAAAATTAAAGAATATATTGAATAAGGGTAGAATAGAAAATTTTGTTCGAAAATAATAGGGTTTTGCAATTCCAAAACCTTATTATTTTCTAACAAATTTAATTGTTTTTTTAATTTATTTGCAAAAACGTTAAATGATAATAAGTAATTTAAACCTGAAGGAGTAGAATAAAATTGACCGTAGCCAAAGAAAGAAAATAGAGAGATTGGAGAAATATGAGGTAAACACTAATAAACGAACATTATTCGAATTTTGTTTTCA
This sequence comes from Arabidopsis suecica, assembly GCA_019202805.1. Classification (NCBI taxonomy): domain Eukaryota; kingdom Viridiplantae; phylum Streptophyta; class Magnoliopsida; order Brassicales; family Brassicaceae; genus Arabidopsis; species Arabidopsis suecica. Next base: position 451,290 of record CM032909.1, on the reverse strand, counting down.
AATTGGCAGATATTTGTTATAAGCAGAATTGCATATATATTTTAAAATAACTTTAAAATGATTTTCACAACTTCTATCAACATAGCTTTGTTTTTCTTTTTTCCTATTAATATTCTGCTTTGCATTAGAATGAGTAAGCTAACATTATGTGTTTTATATTATGTTACAAACATCCAATGCTCATAGATCGTTCCTGAAAACGATTTTACTCGGAGAATCGATTCTCACAACGATTCCTTCATCTTCATCTTCTTCATCGCTTGATTCAACCATCGTATTTCGCCTTTTGCTGCTTTCCGCTTGCAGAGGAACCTGACACGGATATTTACGGGTTTCAAGCTGCTTCCTGGTCACAATCGAACTTTCTGATCTGGCTGAAACGAGACCTTGAGCTGAGTTTAGTGGATGTTTTTTGTACAAAAAGTTATCTTGTGACTTGTTATTATAGATCCCACCGAAACTTGCACTCCTTCTGTAAACATTGACCTATAATTGACAATATCAAAAGAGGAAAACCTTCGGGTTAGTCGATAAGTTCATCGATAACAACAACCTTTATAAACAGTTAAAAGAATCAACATTGAGATCTATTTTTACCATGCTGCCGAAAATGCTGAGTTGCATTGCTCGTTCAGATAAACTTAATGTCGTTCTATTGATCTCTTGTTGTTGTTTGGCTTTGTAAATACTTTCAGGCCAGCTCATGAGACCTCTGTGTTCTTTGCGAAATGATCTCTGAAGCTGATCAGAGCTTGAGCTACGTGGTGGTGTTAACGAAGATGGTCTTCGATGTAGAGTCCTATCAGCTCCAAATGCTCCAATGTTGAAGATGATTGCTCTTGCTCTTGTCTCAACACTGTATTGTGTTGTTTGTTGTGAGAAACTCGCTCTCATGATACCTGTGGTCAAAAAAAAACCAAAACAAAGTTTTGATTTGATTCGATTTAATCATTTGCTGACCTTTAAAAAGGGTTTGATCCTTCTGTACCTGAAGCTTCTGATGAATTATGGAAGCTTTGATTCCCGTTAGAAGGTAATAATGTGGCGGGAGATGATATAAGCTCTTCTTGGATACCAACCGGTTTTACGAATCCTTCTAATAACAAACCAATGCTGTTGCAGTCGATTTCGATTGATTCTCCTGTCACATATGTTGTCAGTTTCGAGCTTTCAGTAGAAACAAGGGCTCGTAATTCTTGCATTGCCACATTTTCAAATATCTGAGGACGCAAGAGTTTGAGAAGAACCAATGCACTTTCCTGCCCAAAAAAAAAAACCCCCCGAAAGAAGTTGAAGCAATCAACAATCAAGAAACGAGTCTCTAAAATGGATTTTAATAGAGACGTACCTGCCAAAGGAAATCATCGATGGTAGAATCTGATTGTAGTGATAGAATTTTTTCGCTCTCGATGAAAAAGCAAAGAACCATAGAATCTGTAATCATGTCACACATATATGGCTTCCCAGTGAGGACTTCGTAGAGTCCCAATGTACTACCGTGAGAAAAAGTTGGATGCAGCGAGTGATTATTGCTTAAGCTTTTGCTTTTCCACTGTAGGATTATTATAACAATCAGTGATGAAGGTAACAGATCTTACAGAATTCTGACTTAAATAGTAAAAGCTAAGCTTCGGGTTACCTTAACAATACCATCAAAAATAAGCCAGACTCCAGTTGGCTTTGAACCTTCTTTATAAAGTGTGACACCACGCAGCTTCATTGGTTCTTTTTTCGAATGTTTTAGAGGTTCACATATTGCAGGAGGAAGAGCAACCGATAACGGATGTGAGGTGATCATGTCGCTTAATTTTGGAAGTTTAACTATTGGAGGGTTTCTCAAAAGCTTTTTCAAACCGGTCTGCAGAGAGAGATTTGACCAAAAGCATTAGACAAAAGAGACAAGACTATATGTTGAAGGAATGAGATTCTTTAATTTGGTACCTGGACAGCATCATGAAGATGAGCGATTTCTTTTTCCTCCAACAAGCCAACCTTCTCGAGGTTTTCAATGTAACCCAGTAAATGATTCAACACTGAATGTGTTACTTGTTTTGTTTTCACAACACGGAGAACCTGAAAACCATGTTAATTAATCAAAGATTATGTGTGCCTCATCGCAAGAACGATAAGTCACCCGAAAGAAATGACAAGATTCTCAACCTGAGGAAGTGAAGATCGGACTTTTTCCAAGAACTCTTTCGCTTCCTCTCCTTCCTTTTCACTTTCATTGATTACATTGGAACCAATATTACTCTCCCCTGTGTAGAGAAGAAAGATAACTAAGAGACAAAAGTGGGGGTTGGGTGAATGTATTGTTCTTACTATGTTCAGGTACTTGAAACAAAAACTTTGATCAATTAAAGATGATCCAATTATATACTGTACAAGTTTTCTTCTAGTCATTTCTTTCAAAGTGTGTTGCAGAGTCTGAATTATACATACCTAGAAAATCATACAATTGCTGTCGTGCAATTGTATGTGCGCGAAGAAATGCAGCGGAAATGTAGCAAGCAGATTCTAGTCTTTCGACAGCAAAGTACGTGACCAACTTGCGTGGGATAATTTTAGAATGAAGAAAGTTGTAATAATTTGGGAAATTGACATGTGGTTTTAGACCTCTCCAATCACATAAACTTGTAGAAACCTGATCAAGCGCCTCATCCACTGACTGCATCAAAATATTAGCAGTAATTTCAGATATTCTGCCTTCATCAAGCATCTCCCAGTAAGCTGCTTGCACACCTGACACATCCAATTTTCAAAGTGTCAATAATCTGCCAAGTAAAATAGTATATTGGAAGGTACATGATCATAAATACCATTTAAAAACCGTATACGTATGTCCTTTAAACTCTTAGGGTCAAGATTTCCACTTTTAGAACCATTGTGAGGATGAACTAGTTCCCCTTCTGAATTTTTTAGGCTTGAAATATAACTCTCAACTGTAGGCCAGTCAGCAGGTCCTAGCTCCTCGTCGTCTCCTAGATCTTGAAACGCTCGTAAGGCCTTATTCAGCATTTCGTACTTTGTATATTCCAATATTCGTTTCTGTCAAAAAGGAAAGTGGAGAATTTCTAATAAGTTTTTTCGAATACACTACTGACTGGCACATACAGACCCTGTTGAACTATATAGCTCAAAGGCTCAGACGCAGGCGGACACAGTCATTTACACACACATATATATATATGATTACTTAAAAGTCGAAAAGTTATACTTATGAGAGAAGTTTATGACCTTGGGGGCTGGTAAAATGTCCATGCGAAGAAGGCGTAGAACAAATTGGGTAGTGGATCCATTAACTATCAGAGTTAGGAACACAATTCCACCCGTGAAGAAAAGAAACTGCAAAACAACTGAGGATATGACGAAAACAAAACAATACTTTGCATAATCATTTAGGCTGTCAATAACATCTTAAGAATAACTTACCAATGTTCCAGTCTCCTTGCTGATATGTGAATTTCCGCTTGATTGCTGAATCAAATGAGTGCGAGTAAGGTAAGTCAGCACTGAATCAATGTGGCTGGAAAAAACATTGTGCATAAATTTAAGAGATAAGAACAAACTTTGACAGATGTTCTTGAAAATTAACCTTCACGGATAAAGAAAGTGCAAGAGCCACTGCACCCCTCAAACCAGACCATATGAGTATAATGGATTCTTTCCAATCCAAACCATAGCCAAAACGACATAACAGTGGATATAGAACTCCAACAACAACACCACGCGATAGTTGGATGTAAAGATATAGCAGAAAAAGAAATCCCCATGAATTCCCTGTAAGAGTTGGGTCATGAAGAGTTGTTAGATCCACAATATATAAGAAATCTAAAGTCAAGTATATCATGTTCCTTATGCAGATATGGTTCCACAGAAAAAAAGATAAAAGATATGGTTCCAGGACAGTATATCTCTATCAGGTACTTAATAATAACTGACTGGTGAAAGAATACAATTGTATCATTCCTAGCACAGTGGTAACTTTTGCTCAACATTTCCTCAAACCAATAATGCCAGTTTTATTATTATTTTTGTGACTAATTCACGCTATGGAATTATTGATCCTTCGAGAACCAAAGACCATGAACACTAAGGTTTGTTAACATCAAAAGAAAATGATAACAGGTGGGAGTCCTATGTAATGACGTGAGACTCATCTTCAATTAACAGTGAACTGTAGAAACTGTAGACCAAACTATGTTCACATAATTTACTTTAGCTAGGAAAAAAATGGCACCTTGGTAGGCAATCTTATCGCTGTCGAGAATGCCTTCAGCAATGACAACACCACTGCAAAAATAAGATGAGAAACACAGTCAATATTGTAGCACCAGGCTAAAGAATAGACTGCAGTAAAACAGCTCTTTTCTCTACCCATGAGCTTCTACTTTAGGGTGGGGATAGCACAAGTATGAGTGAGTCTATAAATTTTACCCTTACCTGAGGATAAATATCAAAGTATTTGCAATATATGCAACCATTTCCCTGCACAAGTTACCAGGAAAATTTATATCACACAGATCAACCCTTTTTCATAGAGTTACAATTTACAAAACAAGTCCAATTCCACAAGTTCTGGAAATACCAGAAGTGATGCAAGCTTTTTTGACTGTCACCTTTAAAGGCTGTCCTTGCAAGTGCAGCATAAAACCTGTTACAGTTATTTTATGAGAAGAGACTTCTTACATGATAACAAAAGAAAAGGGAAAAAATAACGAGATCAGTGGAATTTACATGCCCAACGTCATCACCGTCAAAACACCAGAAGCCCCAGCCCACTCTTGAGCCTGTCACACAGTAAACTCTAAGTTTTACTACAAAGATAAGATCTTGGCACAGGAATTCAAGGTCTACATAAAGACGTACAGTGTAGTATGCGAAATAGCTCACTGCAATCGTAAGAGTAATCTCTATTACAGTATCATTGAATATGAACTTCAGCCAAATAACTGATGCAATGCCAAACGCCAGACCAATGCCTACACTAAATAGACAGAACCATACGTTAGAGTATTAAGAACGCAGCAGCAACTCCATATCACTAATAGAGGATAAGATCAAGACATACGCTCCAAGCGCGACTTTAAGCAGAAATTTGATTATAGAACCCCAGTCAGAGTTTTGCCCCATAACCATCTTTAAGAATAACTGGAAAACAACAATCGCTGTCCTGGAATTTTTGTTAAAAATCATGAAGAGTGAGCATAAATGTCATAAATAACCAGACCATGACAGAAGATAAGCAAAGGTTGAAGTCATTTACCCATCATTCATCAGGGATTCCCCTTCAATTATGGTGCTTAGCTTCTTACTAGCACCAAGCTCCTTTAGCAAAGCAACAACAGCGACAGGGTCAGTAGCACTTAAAAGTCCCCCAAGCAACAACGACGTTTTCCAGTCCCAGTCATACGGAAACGTGACCTGCAAATAGCAAGTATAGTTTCATAATGGTTATGATCGATTTGTCTTTGTTAGTTTCAGGACAGCTAGTTAATAATAATACCAACCAGGCTAATGCATACCTTCACAAGCCATCCGAGACAAGCTGTTGAAATAAGAACTCCAGGGCCAGCAAGTAACACCATTTGTCCTAGACATCTCTAAAGGATCATGCAAACAATTTCATCCCAAGAACCAAAGCATTCAGTACCTATTTCTCTTAATCTTAGGCTTAACTAGGAGTTAGAGCCAGAGGAAAACAAACCTTGATTTGGTGAACTTCCATTGAAAAAGAACTTTCGAAAAGAAGAGCCGGAAGAAAAACAGCCAAAAGAAGTTCAGGATCGATATCATTCCCTGCACAATAACATTGATTCTATAGTTTAAAAAGCCAACAAGATCACCAATGAAGAGAAGAAAAAAACGAAACTAAGAACTTACAGATACGAATTCCATGGCCGATTTTTCCAAGGTTATGTTTGGCTCCATATTCTGAAACATCAAACAACAGATTTAGCAATTAAGCAGGACTAAACAACCACATAATCTTCCAAATTCCATGGAATCAAACGAAATCAAACCGAGAGATCCAAGAGCAATTCCGATAACGAGAAGAGCGACGGTGTAAGGAACCCTAGTTCCACGAAGCAAATGCCTAGAAGCAATACCGAGCACCAGAGACATTCCGACGAAGAGAACGGCGTCGACAGGGCTAGATTCTACTTTAGAAGAAGAAGACGAACCGGTCTCTTCCTCCAGAAATCGATAAGTCATCGTCGCGTCGATTACAGTCGCCATTATCTTTGATGAAGAATGCTCCTTCAGTTGAATTAAATAGAGCTATATACATATACTTACACACGTGTATACTAGTCATGTTAGTAATAGAGTAATAGTGTTTAATTTAAAAATTATTATTAATTCTGTTTAAAACAATTTTTTTTTTTTTTTGGTTTTAACCGGAGTCATTAAAAAAATGTTTATAACAAATAATAGCCGACCAACTCTTCAAATCTGAAATAATTTTTCTGATCAAGAGCATATTAGAACCAGAATTATATTAAGTAATGGAAATATAATATATAGTTTATTTTGGATTTTATATATTGATGTCATATAGATTTGAATGTGACTGTGGTATCTTCACGATGGAAAAGGGGTGCTTAATTTGTGTACAAGAATTTATTCGACTTGAGTTTATTCGTAAGCTTATTTAAGCGAGACAATTATAATATTCGAAAAGCTGGTTTGGCCCTAAAAGGGCAAAAGATTCATATTTCATAGTTATGTTTTTTTCTTTTTCTTTTTGGACATGTTTGTTTATTATTTAATTTTATATGACATGTGTGTGTGGTCACTTCGTGGAGTTTGACATGTTTATGGTTTTGAAAATATGTGAAAAAACATCCCCAACCCAAAATTATCAAATGCATAATTATGCATAAACAAGTTGGCATCATATAGATATAGGAGAGGAATCACTAGTCGATATATGTGTGGGTTCATATTGTCTTTGCAATTGTTTTGATCATCTAGGAGTTAGGGAGTTGTGTTGGCAAGGCATGTTCGTTAGATTTCAACTCTAAATTATTAAGGAATACAAGTCAGGGCCGGCTCAATTAATTTTGAGTCCCGGTACAAATCTTAAAAATTGGCCCTTTTTCATACAAAAAAAAAAATTGGGCCTTTTTCATGTTAAAAAAACTTAAAAATTAACCACTTTCATACTAAATAAAATATTTAGGCTTTTTTATGATAAAGATATCTTAAAGTTTTAAAAATTACATTTTTTTCTATAAAAAAAAAAAATTGGACCCTTAAATTTACCCAAAAAAAATTGGATCTGGTATAATTGCTCCACTTGCACACCCCAAACGCCTGATACAAGTCAATGTAAATCTTCTTAAAAATAATGATCGCTTTGTTTATAAATTGATTGGTAATGGTAGGGATCCTTTGATCCCAAATTTGACATAGAGATTTTATCAAATTAATATTGAAACCTAGTAAGTCAAATCCAGATCGAATTTGTATACTTAAGTTTTCAAGTAACTATCATCTGACATCCGTAATTTAATTATAATATTTTCGTTTGTCTAAGATAAGGGTATAAATTATTTAAGTCAAATGGATCTACCAATTAGATCCAATCAAGTATGTCCAAAAGATTATGCATCTGAACTCTTCATTTTTTGGCGTAGTTTGTTTATACAACTTTTTTTTTTCATCATCATAAAGCATATAATATAACAGAAGCTTGCAAATAAACATATAGTTTTTTTTAAAAAAAAAAACCATAACGATACTTGATAGTTGATACCGGTGACATAGAAAACACATAGGTGTGTAGTGTAATTGGTCCGATAAAGGTCCCAAAATAATACGGGGAGTTATTTGAAGTTTGGGCCTTTGTCTCATATTGAAATGAATAAGCCCGTTAGGCGTTAGTTATCTATCACCCTTGTACTATTTAACGGGGGAAAAAGATCATTAGAAAGCCTATTATGGAGAACTAGATAATTGTTAAGATAAAAATATGTTAATTGTTTTTGTCACTAATTTATGTTTATTTTTATTTGTTATTGTATATTTAATAAAATAAGACTCATCTTATGTACTTACAATTTTTATTGTTAGATTCGTTTTTGACTCTAAATATCAATTTATATATTTTCATGTATAATCTGATTATTTTTATATCTAAGATTCTAATATTTGTTCATTATCATGAATACACATAATAAAAATATAAGATATTTTGATCTCAAGATTTTTCGTATAATAAGAAGAAAAAGAAAGCAAAAGTTAAAGAGTTATTTAAGTAACACTTTTAGATTTTATGCTATTGCATATAGGCATATAAGAGAAATGAATTTGTCTTGAATTTTGTGGTATATCTAACGTCTCAAAAGCCTATTACTTGAAAAATTTTGCATGTCAATGTTACGAACTTACCATAAGATACAAAAATGAAAAGAGAGAATGTCATATGATAAGATATGAACCATAACGTAAAAAAATATTAGGTAGGTAATAAAACTACTAAAAAAATATTAGGTAGCAAACAACCTATAATAATAAAAACATATTCAAGTTAAAATTAATAAACTAATAAGATATTAGGTAGCAAACAACTAAACTACAACACAAATAATTATTTAGTCATTATCGAGTGATGACCATTGACCATTCAATTTAAAAAAAAAAAGAAAAAAAAATGAAAGTAGTAATTGATTTATTAAAATAATTTTATAATTTTTTTTTTTATTTTGAAGAAATCATTTAAGAAATGGATTAATGGAGGATTTAAGAGACTTTTGATTTTCTCTCAATTAATTTTGCTGATTTTTAATTTAAATAATGTTGAATGACATATGTTTTTTTTTTGTGTGATGATGTGTCACTCATATGGAGAGACTTGGCCAACTTTTATATATATGATTTTAGGGAAAATCACATTTTTAACCCTCAAAGTGTAACTGGGAAGCACTTTAAACTTCGAAAGAATTCTACTAACACTATAAACCACCAAGATTGTTTTACTAACACTTTAAACCTCCAAACTAACTTTTCTGTTTGCAAAGCTATAAAAAATGATGGAACAATCAATTTATGTTTGTTTAATATATATTTATTTAATTTAATTTAAATTTTACAGGGAAAAGCAATACATGGCAAAATTGATCTAAAGGAGAAACATGAAGCATTTAAGGTTTGTAATTCAACCGAAGTGATCTATGTACTCTTTCAGGATAAATCTGTTGGTTTGACTTACAAAGACACGGTACACTTGCTGTGCAGGCCAAACTACACTCAATGCATGCTGTACAATGGACAAGATCACTAGGTGATGATGAGTTACGATGTCATGCAGGCTCCTTAATCTCCTTGCCTTAATGGGATAAATAGTAATGGGGTTTTATTGGCTTGCAGGCATATTAATGGAAGGCGTTGGTGAGCTGCTGGCTGCAAACAAAGTTAAACATGTACCTACAAGAGTCAAGTGGATGACCAACCTTGGGCGGAGATGCTGCTTCGTCTTCAATCTTTTGTATTTGTTGAAAGCTGAAGCAATCCAGTGAGTCCTCTTTTCTTTCGAATATCAAATTCAGTTTAGTTTCCAACATATTGTGGTCAATTGATGTTTTTGATTTTTTTTTGTTTTCCGATAGTGAACCTGAAAAGGTTGAATCAAGGGGGGCAACAAACTTTGTTACATATCTTTGGATAGTAGTTCTGTTATTTGTTTGTGTATCGCCTTTGATATACTTTCTATGGACCGGAATCCACCTCGCTGCCAGACCCAAAACTGATTGTGGCTGAAAAACCAAAAAAACAGAAAAAGAAAAAGAAAATACTTTCTGAGCCACCTGCTGCATTCCCCAAGGCAAAGAAGAGATTCGAGCCCTATGTAGATTGCTTAGATTTCTTTGAAGCTTCTGATAGGTTGCCTCCCAAAGATTTATTCAGAAAAGCTTGGAATAGGACAAGTGTTTGTCCTTATCAGAAAAGGTTATAGAACAAAGAGATGACTCGGCAGTTGTTGAAGGTTTCTTAGAGAATCGTCGTCTTGTTTTCATAAAATGTGGACTGCGATCTGAGGAAATGGAAAACGAGATCGCAGTCCTCATTTCAGCGGATTATCACCCCAACATAATCCGTTACTTCATTTCTGAATTTTGGAAAAGAAAATTCATCAGACAGTGAATTAGTTTATTTAGGAATACAAAACTTGTGGACAACAACCGGCGCTCCGTCAACACACTTGATAAGTCTCATCAGGTAAATTTGGAATTTAGATTTGATGTAGAGATAATGTTTTCTAATTTACATTTCGATTAATTTTATACTTACATTTGTTGGACTGTTTGAGATGTTGTTTTAGGTCTTGAACATTTTCACAGCCTAGATATAATTCATCGAGACTTGAGGCCGGAGAACGTGATGATTGTGCATGCTGGGAAGACCCTAATTGCGAAAATAGGCAACATGGGCATTGCTAGGATTAAAGCGGCACCATTGTTGAGTCACCATGCCAGAGGTTTTTGTGTTTTCTTATCACTTGTATTGATTTGATATACTAAATGACCTGTCATAATTGTCTGCACGTGATTGAGTTTTCAAACCATTTTTAAAAACGCCTCTGTAAAAATTGCAGGTGAGAGGAGTCCGGGTTTCCAACCACGAGAGCAATTTGAAAATGAGAAGGAAACCACGGCAGCTGACATGTTTGCCTTAGGATGTATAATGTTTTACGTTATATCTTCGGGCAAACATCCATTTGGAGCGGTTAACAAGCGTAAAGCCAACATTCGGAGAAATAACTGTGATTTACGTCCAATACAAAACTTTCCCGAAGCTTATGACCTGATCCAACATTTGGTGGACTCCGAACCTAATTCTCGGTAATAAAATTTCCAATCTCGATTCAATTTTGACTCAGCTAATTCTTTGCTAATATGTACTCTTGATTTGCAGTCTGATCGCTAGTCAAGTGCTTCTTCACCCCTTTTTTTGGAATTATGATGTGAAGCTTGATTTCTTCATGAAGGTTAGTGACTATGCTGTTGAGGTTAATTGGCTCTTGTCAACTGAACTGGATGCGGCTATAGGAGATACTAGTTGGGATGGTAAGGTAGATGATATCTTCTTAGATCACAACAACAAATACAGTGCAAGGCACGCGAACGCTTCAATGACTAGCTACGTACAAACGATGAAAGATTACAATTATGCCAAGATTAGTGATTTATTAAGGGTGATAAGAAACACTCAACATCACTATGGTCGACTTCCAAAAGACATCAAGGTTTGCTCTCTTAAACTAATCATTTGTCCACTTAAACAAATATTTTAAATACTTGCACTAAATTAAATGTTTTGAATATTTTTTCCAGATGGGGTTTACATATACTTTGATGGTTTGTTCCCTAAGCTGTTTATGGAGGTATACAAGGTCGTTTATCCCAAATATAAGAAAGCCGATGAGTTCAAACAATTCTTCAAAGAAATATAGTCAAGGTATGATTTCTTGGTAAGTCTTAGCATTAATTTGTGATTAGTTTCATGAAGTTGGCATTCACATTTTATGAGAGTGTCATGGTTCTGTTGTAAGAGTCGTTAATATAGAATTCCGAGTACTGAAAAACACACATCTGACTCATTGTAGGTGAGAAGAAGCCCAAAACGCCATTACTGAAGGTTAGTAACTATCTTTTATCTAATGCCACTTATGCCCACGAGCTAAGGAGTCCTACTCAAAGGAGGTGTTAAGCCTAAGCTGGAGACTGAAACTCCTCAAATCTAAAGGCTAAACCCCCTGATTCACAGGAACCCTTGGATATTTTAATCTCTAGTTTAAGATTAGTGCCATTAAGGAACTGTCTTCACTTGCCATATTTCTTCATCAGAACTGGTTTGCTGTACTTTTTAATCATGATTTTGTTAAAGAGTAAAAAAGAACATTACAAATGATTGTTACAGTCACATGGAATGCCATAAAACCCCTATAAAGAGTAGAAATTGACTCTCTAAAGAAAACACAAGAACGAGAGAATCACCCTACCAAATAGAAAATTGCTACCTTTTATCTACCATTCACAAGTTCCTTTGAAACTTCAATTAATACATAAATTTTAGAAAAATAACCAAAAATAAAATATAATGAATGAATCAGTTGAAAAGTACTTAAAAATATCAGAATGTTGCAGGAAATTTGTAATTTTATTTTTCTTACATAACGCTTTTTTATCGCAATATTTTCTTATTTTGTAGAAGAAAATTCGTTAAAAAGAAAAAAAAAATGAGATAAATAAATAAATAAAAATATTATTATCGTCCTTTTGCCATAAGCGTTGCTCACAAAATAAAAGCAAACTCAGATCTCACGATCTTCTTCCCTCACATAAACACACCATCATGAGATTACCAACGTCGTTGCTCCTCTTCATCGGAGCTCTCATCTTCTCCGGCGCCGGAAATGTCAGATCCGATGCTTCCGACCACCGTTACAAGGATGGCGACTCCGTTCCTCTCTACGCCAACAAAGTCGGTCCGTTTCACAATCCCAGGTAAATCGAATTCTAATCTAGTTCCGTGTCGGTAGCTTTGTTGCTTAGATCTGTGATTCTCTTTGATGAGTGATAAATTGATCGCTTTAGAAGCTGCGATTGTATCGAATTTGGTATCTGACCTTGGAAAATTCGATTCGTGTTCTAAAATGTGTGATATAATTCAAGAGTTGTTGTGATAGATCTTCGATTTCATTGTTATATGACTGATTTAACTTGTGTTTGATGATTTTCGCAGTGAGACGTATCGCTATTTCGATCTCCCATTTTGTATTCCAGGTACGAGCACGCTTTTGTATCTAGCTAAAATTGGAAATGGAATGCGAAATAAGCTCAATGTTGTCTCTGTTATGTGAATTTTTCACTCTTTTTTTCAGATTTGTGTATTTTGGTGTCATATGATTGTTTTTGGTTTGTGTAGAGGGTGTAAAAGATAAGAAGGAAGCTCTTGGTGAGGTTTTGAATGGGGATAGGCTTGTTAGTGCTCCATACAAGCTTAACTTTAGAGAGGAGAAAGACTCAGATGTTTACTGCAAAAAGAAGCTTAGCAGAGAAGAAGTCGAACAGTTTCGAAGAGCTGTTGAAAAAGATTATTACTTTCAGATGTATTATGATGATTTGCCTATCTGGGGATTTATTGGAAAGGTTGACAAAGAAAGCAAATCTGATCCGAGCGAGTTCAAATATTTCCTCTACAAGCACATTCAGTTTGAGATTTTGTACAATAAGGATAGAGTGATTGAAATCAATGCTAGAATGGATCCTCATTCGCTTGTGGATCTTACTGAGGATAAGGAAGTCGATGCTGAGTTTATGTACACTGTGAAGTGGAAGGAAACTGAGACTCCTTTTGAGAAAAGAATGGACAAGTATGCTATGTCTTCTTCTCTTCCACATCACTTGGAAATCCACTGGTTCTCCATTATTAACTCCTGCGTCACTGTCCTCCTTTTGACTGGTTTCCTTGCAACCATCTTGATGCGGGTTCTCAAGAATGATTTCATGAAGTAAGTTTTGAATGCTAACTTGTTACTCTTCGCGCTTGACTCATCGATGCCCACTTTTGTTTCCAAATATTAACTTTTTCCCCAACTTTCAAAGGTATGCTCAAGATGAGGAAGCTGCTGATGATCAAGAGGAAACTGGATGGAAATACATTCACGGAGATGTCTTCCGTTTCCCAAAGCACAAATCTCTCTTTGCTGCATCTCTCGGTAGTGGTACCCAGTTGTTCACTCTGTAAGTCTCTTTTCAGCTTCCTTCGTTTATCTTTAGTTATTCTTTGCCATCATTACCAACTGTAATATACCTCATATGTCATCAGGACCATCTTCATTTTCATGCTTTCACTTGTTGGAGTGTTCTATCCATACAACCGTGGAGCACTCTTCACCGCTTTGGTCGTTATCTACGCCCTCACATCTGGAATTGCCGGATACACTGCCTCCTCCTTCTACTGTCAACTCGAAGGAAAGAATTGGGTATGTAAACCCTTTCCCTTAACTCTTTTCAACATAAAGTGATAAGCTTTTCATTTCTCACTGTTCTTCCTTTGCAGGTGAGAAATTTGCTGCTCACGGGAGGTCTCTTCTGTGGCCCACTATTCCTCACCTTCTGCTTCCTAAACACAGTTGCGATTGCCTACAGTGCAACTGCCGCTCTTCCCTTTGGAACCATTGTAGTGATCGTCCTCATATGGACACTAGTTACTTCGCCTTTACTTGTGTTGGGTGGTATTGCCGGTAAAAACAGCAAAGCTGAGTTCCAAGCACCAGTCCGCACCACTAAGTATCCTCGGGAGATCCCGCCACTCCCATGGTACAGGAGTGCTATACCTCAGATGGCCATGGCCGGATTTCTTCCTTTCAGTGCCATCTACATTGAGCTATATTACATATTTGCCAGTGTTTGGGGCCATCGTATCTACACCATTTACAGCATACTCTTCATCGTCTTCATCATCCTGTTGATCGTCACTGCTTTTATAACAGTTGCCCTTACTTACTTCCAACTGGCTGCTGAAGATCATGAATGGTGGTGGAGGTAAATTTTTCCACCCAATCTGGTTTTCATTTCGGTTTTTGATATATGGAATATAGAAACCAAATGGTAATACCGAATACAAATAGCTTAGATTTGCTATGGTTTGTGTTTCGAGTCACAATCGGTTTTTCTTTTATATACTCGTTTCGGACTGGTTTCTTAGGTAGGGTTTCGGTTAAACCTGATAGGCACATTTACTAAATCCTTCCGTAGATTTTAAATTCGAATTGGATTGGTGATAATAAAGCTACATTGTTATAGTTATTAATATTCTTTATTGCAGATCATTCCTATGCGGTGGATCTACTGGTCTGTTCATCTATGCGTACTGCTTATACTATTACTACGCAAGATCAGACATGTCCGGTTTCATGCAAACATCCTTCTTCTTCGGTTACATGGCTTGCATTTGTTACGGTTTCTTCCTCATGCTTGGAACTGTTGGCTTCCGCGCTGCTCTCCTCTTCGTCCGCCACATTTACCGGTCGATTAAATGCGAGTAAAACTGTTGCTGCCAATCCACCTTCCCTTACGATTTTTGGTAGAACAAAGAAGATGATAATCTTTTTCTTAAAACTGTTGGTGCTTAAGCTTTTTCTTTCCTTTTGTTATAATGTTTTGTGGCAGTTTGTTTTCTGTGATATGATTTATAGACGAAACTATGTTCTTTTTTATATATTCTAAAGACGAAAATACCGGTTATATATTTTTTTTTTTTTGCCTTGGATAACAAAAGAGTATATAATACACAAATCCACTAAAGAAGTGAGAAAAAACACAATCCAAAACCCTAAATCAAAAGCTAATCTTTTCGATTATAATCATATGAGAAATATGTTTTTGTGATCTATCTAAACAAAGAAGTGAGGGATGAGAAGAAAACACCGAAGTGCCACCATTTGCGCAGCCGTGGAGACTTAATGATCCTGACCTGACAAGTCATGCAATCATAGTACAACACACTCAACTCGTGTCTCCACATATCGTAATAATCTCTTATGTCTGCATTGTCACTGTAACGACCGTAGATCATTGCCGTTTCCAACGGTGGTCCTTCATGAGTTCTTGTAACCCACAATGTTGCGTTGACCGTCTCTAGCTTGCAACTCCCTGGCCGATTGCAGCATCCAGTCTAAACAACAACAACAACAAAAAGATTATGCCTTTTTTTTTAATAATATATAAATAATGGTTCTCTTTCGTCATATCTTATTAGGGTTTAGGCCTTGCATATCACGGCTTCAAATATTAAAAAACAAATTGCAAATTGGATTTCAAAAAAGAAAGAAGAGTTTTTGAAAAATAAAAACCAACAATTCTTTTTAAAAACTACTACCATTCAAGACCTAGCTACATCATATTTTAAAGTGTAAGTGTAAAATCAATATATATTAAGATGTATAAAAACAAAAATTGTTGTGAAATATGCACTTAGATTGTAGAAAACCAGAAGCATACTGCATACAGATTCGAACATAACAAACTTCTTCATTTCAAGATATATGAAAAAGGGTGACTACGAATTTGGATAAATTCTTAAAACTAAACTAATCAAATCTTAATTTGGTTAAATTATTTTTTATTCTCTCTACCTAAAAATCTATGATCGAACCGAACTGAAAATGTATAAAACTCGAACTAAAATAATTTTATAAAATCAAAGGCATATATATCTAAATAAAATCTAAATCCCATCTAAGATTGTAACAAACTGATACCTATATTAGATTTGATATATATCTAAGTAATTAATTATTATTCTAAAAAAAAGGATTATTGATTGATTGGTAAGTACCTTAACGGATGGTAACAATCTTCTATCATACGGTGGCAAGTCATAGCTATCAACAAACCGCAAGTGAACTCTTTGCAAGCGTCCTTGACTTTGTTCAATCTTAACCACTTGATATTCTTCTGACTTACGTTGTCCATTTCTATGTTCTCCCTTGAACCACATTGGAGTCGGAGAAAACCGCCGGCTTTCCATCTTGTACACACCGGAGTAAGCAAAGCCGACGAAGAAGACAATAACTAGAAAGTAGCTAAGCCGTCGTGGTCGGAGAAACATAGCGATGTTGCTAAGGAGGAACAAGGCTAGGAGAGAGACGCTGACGAGTGTCTGTACACGTGACATACTTTGGAAGCTGCTTCGGTAGTAAACGTGGTCGTTACGCATGCAGAAGAGATACAAGGAGTGGCCGACGAGAGGAGCTGAGAGAATAAAAGTGATGATCGGAAAGAAGATTCCGGCGACTAGATTCCATGACTTTTGGCTTTGTGACTTCATTATTGGACAACTTTAAGGACTGATTTGATTTTCGTATGTATACGAGTATTTTATCCCAAAAAGAATTCCTGTATACAAGTTACTTATGCAATCAATTACTGACACGTGGAAAATTCATCCCAAAAGAAAATTCACAAGTAATTGTGGGCCGGTTTTGATCGTTGGTTTAGGCCGTATCGTAATTGGCCTTAAAGCCCATTAAACAACAATCTGATGTTATAGGGAATATTAGGGATGATCGAAATCATCATTTTAAGTTTTGATTCTATTTTTAAAAAAAATCACATCTTTGGGATCGATGATAATAATTATGATATCGCTTTGACGGGCCAACACCTAAAATACTTTTCACACTTGGTCAATTCTTAACACAAACAAAGGTTCTTTTAAATTTGACAAATCTATATAACATATGTATGTAAAAGTTATTCAAAATTAAAATGAATTGCATGGTAGTAACTATGCCACGTGTGCAAAAAGAGGAGAGAGTGTTTACTGTTTTCAGTAAAAAAAAAGTTAAAAAGCAGAATGTTTTGACAAGAATTTAACAGGAAACAAAAACAGAGTACTCACCAATCATTTGAACACAGTGTAAAAAGAAAAAAGTGGATAAAGAAACGCGTGCCATTCACGACATCTTTGGTCCCTCTCTCTCGAGCCTCCCGTCAAAAATAACTTTTTAACATGAATACATTAAAACATTTTACAAAACAAGTAAATAACAAACAAATATTTCAATCTTTGGTGATGTGTGGTTGGAAAAGAAAAAAAAGGATATGAATCAAACATTTCTTTTTGACAAAATCTAACCCAATTACTTCTTCTTTTTTAAACTAGATTATTAATGAGTAAATCCTTTCGTTTTACTGTTCCCATCATGTTAAACATTCTATGTCGAAATCTGAAACACTAAATGATCCATGCAGTTTGATTAAGTAATTATGATATTACAAATTCTTTCAAAATTTAAACCTACCCATGTCATACAATTTACTCATTGTATTTAATCAGATTGACTAGGTTTTTGAATGATTAGAATTAATTGAAAGCCTATACCTCAATTTGTTACGGTTATGCATAAAGGCATGTTTTCATCGAATTAATTGACAATTATTTTTCTGAATCACATTAGCATGTCACTAGTACTAATAAAAATGGCTAAATTAATTTAATCACCATTATCTTTTTTTTTTTTAAAGATAATGGTGTAGCCACAATTTTTTTTTTCTTTTGAAATGTTATTATCTAGAGCATAACATGATATAATACCTAATGCGTACATATTTTTGCCTCTAGCTTTTGACTGGTATACAACATTTTTCTTTGGTATAAAAATTTGACATAAGTTCATATCATATAGATTATCATTTGTCTCCATTCTCAAAGATATTATCCAATTATTATTGACCTGAACCTATGATTTAAATCAACAATGATTATTCAAATAGTTTTTGTAATCATTTGAACTTCAAGTCGTGCTTGGTTGACCATTGACTTTTACACATTTGAAAAATAATGATTTCTCCACTACATTTTAAATTTATTGGATCTAAATATTAGTTGATTAGGTTTAGTGGCTACTGTCAAATTCTCAAAATCTCATTCTCAACTTAAATTAGGCTGAAACATTTCTCCAACTACGGCACTACATAGAGCTTCAATGGTCATAACAATTAGACAAAGAAGGATCACAAAACCAAAAATCACAACTATGATCAAAGAGTCCTACTATTTCCATTATTTTTGAATTCACTTTTTTAGGGATTATTGTCTAAAATGCCATTTTTTTTGAAAAACTTACGAAAATACCATTTTTTAATAGTTTACGGATTTTGCCCTTTTTAACACTTAAAAATGTACGTATTTATGATTTTTTTTTTGCAAAATCACGTATTTTATACCAAATACTAAACCCTAAGAACAAATGGAACCGACTAAACCCAAACATAACGAGTAAAACGCATGTTAAATCATATTTTTGGAACATGAAAAATGACAAAATCCACAAACTATTCAAAAAATGGCAAAATCCACAAATGTCATTGGGAAGTCTAACATTTCATGCCTACGAAACAAGGGTTAGGTGAGAACCACCAGCTCTATTGGCTATCACAGTATCTAAATTTTTATCATTGCATTGTTAACAATATTTTTTATCAGATCTCAAATAAATGTGTGACGCTACCGGGATTTAAGATTATATAATACACTAATGATTTGTACCACCGAGACAGTAGCATGTTTATATATTTTTAAAGATTTTATAAAGAACAATATACAATCTCTTTCATTAATTTATTATAGGTTGACGTGTAAATGTGCCTGTTAACATATATCAATACATGATACTTTTAAGGAGTAATTAGTACTTTTGATCGTGTGTGTATACAAAATTATCAATACAGGTATATATAATGTCTTATTTGCATTTACATATATGTATTAGTTATTTTTTTCAACAAGAAAACTTTGATTCAAAATCAAATAAAGGTTTGGAAATTCAAGTTTGAGTTGCAACACCTACATAAGAAAAAGCCTAATTAATTAAAACCTCTCTTTCCGCATTATTTAAAATATATGGCAATTTCCGTTTGAGATCTTTGAATATCGTTGTCATTAGGAGCTCTCCAAAGTCCAAACAATCCAAATAATCTAAAGAAAAACTATTTCTACTGAGTGATTATGTATTTAAGACTTCATGATCATGATTTTTGTTTAACAAGATCAAAAAAGTATCCCAATGGCAATGTGTTCGCGAATATTTAAGTGATTGATTCTCTACTTCCATCGATCCGCATCATGCACATTGTTGATCATAAATTATCTTTCTGGATTTTTAACCTTGTTGTTGTTCATTAGAAATCTATAAAACATTGTTAAAACATTGTGTAGCGCTCCTAAGTTTTGACGTTAATATCTTAGAGAACCTAAACAAGACATCACATATCGACAAAAGAGAAGCCACAAAATTTTCGTAAATTTTATTTTTTGATTATGGCTGTGAATGGGAAGACGTGAAAAAGGCGGTTCTCTGACGGTTCGGATGAACCGTAAGTTTGTCAACCATTCATCACTTTTAACTTAAAGTGAAGTGCGTTTCTTTTTTTAATATTAAAAAATTTATGAACCACTAGTGGTTCATTTGTATGAGGAAAAATGGAGATCCACCGTGAACAGTAAAAACGCCTCATTTATCTGGTGTTCCTGTTAAACAATAGCGGTTCTCTTGTTTTTTTTTTTTTTAAATCTGTATCAGTTTTATAAAATTTGAATTTAAATAATAATAAACCATATACGGTTCCTTTTAAAGAAGGAAAATAACGAACATTGAGCAAATAATCATATACAATATATTATGTGCATTTCTAGTTTAGTTTAAATTTAATAATTTTTACATTGGTAATTAGATCACAATAACATCATTTGTTTTGATCGTTTCTAGGTTTTTTATTATTTTTGGGACAAGTTTCTCGATCCGACCCATACTAGTCTAAAATTTACATCTCATACATATATTATAATAATCATCTATTTTAATTTAATATCAATAGTTTAATATATTTAATTTGCATAAATATTTTATAATATATTGGTATTTTTTACTATATAAATATTTGATCCGCACTTTTTGATCCGTTTTCACCATTCAAACATTTTTTGGACCGCCGGAACCGCTTGATCCGCACTTGTTCTGCCAGAACCGCTTGATCCGCATTTGTTCTGCTCGATCCGCTTGGACCGCTTGATCCGCTCTGCTAGATCCGCTTTCTCCATTCGGAGCCTATAAAAAATAATTTACAACTACTATTCCTTTTTTTTTTCCGTCAATAACTACTATTCCTATTTTGGATTGTTTCTCTTTAATAAAGACAAAATCTTGCTATTAAGATCTCGTAAACTTTATGGAAGCCCCAAAATGTATTAAATGTATGGTGCAAACACGGGAATTCATCCAATGATTTAATCGACGGAAGCAAATGTTCAAAACTAGAATGGTCGGATATAAAAAGGTAGCGATGGAGATGTGAGTTTACTTGAATGAATCTTCAAACAACACACAATTAAACCAACTTGAATGCTCAAACTTATTCATTCGTAGATACATAATTTAGTTAATCCATACTAATACTCGAATGCAAATAGAATTCAAATACTATACACTTTGAATGAAAAATAATTAAAACGATTTAGCGAATGTTTTTTTAATGTTGATTCTTTATGGGGACAAGTCAATCTTTGTACTATATGTATTACTCATACTAAGTTGGAATTTAGTCTGATATCGATTGGTATTACTTATTGAGCGGTCAAATAAACTGACGTTCAAGAGAATGAATACTGAACAAAAATCATACAAAACAGATATATATAAGAATTAGTGGTAGTGAAAAGAAGTATTTAAAAAATATTGGGGCCAAAGGAATCATAACCTCTCATGCCACTAAACCACGAGCTAATTGATGTTGTTTCTTTTGTGGGCCTTTTTCACTATTACTCACCACTATTCGGTCCTTTGTTTATTAAAAAGAATCAATAAAGATTTATTATACCACACAAAATCACACTATAGGTGATAAGATTTGCACTATTAATTTTAATGGAAAAATGTTCTAAGAATAATTATTTCTTACTAGAAACTATTGATCTTAAGGAAATAGTCTCTTGTGCAATTGAATGGTAGCTAGAGTATAACCAATTGAAACGTTCAAAAATATGACTTGTGATTATTTATCAATGAACTTAGCAAAGTAGTATCTCTTTTTGTTGGATGAAATAATCAAAGCTAGTATTTTGCTTAATTCATAGAAATCTACTCATAAACTTGGTGGAAGAAGGCAGCGTAATTATGAAAAGGATGGAGTGTGTGACTTGGAACATGATATAAAGGCTCATCTATGGCATATAATATGATACTAAACTAATTAAAAGCACATAAAAATGTAAAAAGAAGTGAGCAACATTATGGTTATACCATAAAGTTTGTTATTGTAATTTGTAAAGTCACAGTTCTGTTCATTCCCCCACGCCTCTGCCTCGACAGTGAACATTGGATCAACCAAATTTTACAAAAAACCATTTCAAATGCGATGCATATTATGACTAAATTGGGTCCCAATTATTTTGACCACAAACCTCACCATATGAAATATAGTATTTTTTTTTATATGAAATATAGTATATTATATCAGTTTTGCAATAATTTCTATCAAAATTATTCAAGATAATTTCCAAACACCTCAACATATAAAAGGTTTTTTTTTTTGGTCAAATAAAGTATTACAATTAAAAATAAATAAAAATTCTCCCAAAATTCCAAACTTGATGTGATTATAGAATATAGACTAGGATTTCTATTATGTTCGTTTTTATTAGTGATTTGTCACCATATCACTAACTATATTCATATTGATTGTCATCTAAGATTTAAATAATTTTAAGACATATTATACAATAGTGTACTATATAGCTAAATTTCTAAATGGAAGTGTATAGTACTACACTTTATTCTTCATTGAAAATGGTTAAAAGATCTCATAGAAACAATTTCCATTTTGATATTTAGCAGTGATCATAATTCTTTAAAGGTTCAAAATCCCCACTTGGAAATGTAATGGATTAAAATTGTGAAATCATTAGAAACAAATAGATATGGGACTAAAATGAAATAAAAATCAATAAAATTGAAAAACTGTTTTTCTAAATATTAGTATAGTCCCTAGTTTTATTTTAAAAATCCTATACTAATATTTGGGAAGTACATCCTAAGGATCATAACTTAAATTTTGTAAGAAATTACAATATATGCCAATATATAATTCAAATCATAAAATTTATTTCATGTCACTAATATATATTAACGGGTCAACGGGTTTAAAGATATTAAAAGATTTTGTTTATATAATACATAATTAATATAATTCGAGAATGTTATATACTAATCAATATTCGAGATTATATAATACATAAAAATGTTATATAATACATAAAATATTTTGTTTATATAATATATAAAAATGTTATATACTAACATACTAATATATTATTCGAAAATGTTATTGAAAATTGAAAATGTTATTCAAAATGTTATATACTAATCCATTATTCGAACATCTTATAAAAAAATATCATTGAAAATGTTAATGAAAATGATATATCATTGAAAACATTTTATACCAATCCAATTTATAAGAAATAAAAAATGCTATTTTGAATTATAATACTCATATAGTTCGAAAATGTTATATAAATTGAAAATGTTATATAATTCTCCATTTTTTGAAAATGTTACTAAAAATTGAAAATGTGTCTACGTTCTTATCTCTAAACAAAATTTATTTTCAACTACAATTCGTAATCTTTGACAATATTTTCAGTTTCCTAAACATCTGTTATCATCTTTGACAATATTTTTAGTTTCCTAAACATCTGTTATCATCAATTTCGTTGTTTTTGATTAAGCTAAACAATACAATATTTTCAGTTTCCTAAATCTTTGTTTCTGACTTCAGTTGATTATATTGTTTAGGTAGTATATTCATTTTTTAATTACGCGGGTCATTGGGTCATCAGACGGGTTTAATTATACTACCTAAACAATATAATCACATAATTTTGTAATTAATTAATTAGGGAGATTTCGTAAATAATAAAATCAAATCAAACTAATAAGGCAAATCCTATACTATTATTTGGGAAGTACATCCTATAAGTCGTAACGTTAATTTTGTAAGAAATTATAATATATGACATTAGAGATCTCTAATCATAATCATTTTAATTCTATGTCACTAACATTAACAAATTAATTAAAAAACGGGTCAAATAACGAAAAACGGGTTTAAAGATCTTAAAGATATTAGGTTGTTATATTTGTTTAGATATAAATTTGTATTCAAGCAATTCGTAATCTTTGAGAATATATTCAGTTTCCCTAAAATCTTTGAGAATATATTCAGTTTCCTTAAAACCTTTTATAAAAAAAAATAAGTTATAATAGTTGTTATATTCTAGATCGTTTTTTTGTTTAGTTTTACGTTTTTTGTTTAGCTTAATCACGCATCAATATAATCACAAAGAGCAATCTTTTCTAAAGATTGTCAAATCTCTCTGTTATATAATTTTGATCCTATATTCCAAATAATCTAGAATATACCTTTCTAAAATATTATCTAACTATTTTATGCTAATTAATATATTTCTAAATCTCCTAATTATCACAAACAATCTACAACTATAAATATCCATTTAGGTTTGACGTACCTTTCTCACAGAAATCATCTCAGCACCATTCTCATATCCTACAATTAAAAATACATTAGAAATGGCTATGTTTAGTCCCTACACTCCTATCAACAACTTGAAGCCTGTCAAGACTTTTTGCTATATTCAAGTTAGTATACTTCATTCGTGGATTCATTTTACAAAAGGTTCTGGCATGTCTTTGGAAATGATTTTGACAGATGAGGCTGTAAGTACCATTGAAATTTTATACAATTCTCTTTGTAATATATGTGCCGTAAGTTTTAAGTCATCTTATTTTAATTACAGGGTAACAAAATTCAAGCAGACATCAAATAGGAACACATCAGCAAATTCCAAAGGTATGTTAAACCGTTTTTTTTTTCCTTTTTTTTAAACCATGAAACTAGGCCCCACAAACCCAATATAATCCATTAAAAAACATAGATCCAATACAACTATTTTTTTGTTTGTTCACAATCACACAATAAAATTATCAATTCCTAATTGAACCAAAGAAATTGTTAATCTCATATAAAAAAATACAAATCTAATGCTGCTAAATATATTAAATTCAAAAATACAATATTCTCTCCTTCTTTAGTCAAATAAAATATATAACATTATATCCAAATAGTAATAAATATAAAATATTATGATATATTCTCTTTTATCTTATACTATTATACTATATTATTCCTTATTTCTTCGAACAAAATATACAATTTAATTTATGAAAAATATTAAATCCCGTGCTGTATAGCACGGGTCATGATCTAGTTTACCTTACATTTTTTTTTGAACAATACAATTTTTGTTTATCAACAACATGTATTCTATTAGATTAATGTCACCTTATACAAATCACTACAAGTCATGATCACAATTCCACAAAATCATAAGATTAATATTAAACATTAAAAAATCATTTATAAAAAAAAAAACGATTCGAGAAAGATGTTAATCTCTCTCACAATTGATATAAAAATTATAAGCATCAACAATAAAAACTAATAAATTACCTAAAAGCAGCTTTTTCTTTTCTTCAAAAAAGCCCTTTTTCTTCCCTCTCCTCTGCTTTAGCATCGTCTCAAAAGAGAAACAATCTCTTTATCATCTAAATGTTTCAACTTACTTACTTCTCCTTCTCCATTCAAACTCCCAAAACCTCCCTCCAATGACTACTTCCCCAATCCGGGTTCGGATCCGGACTCGGATCCAAATCTCCTTCATCTTCCTCCTCACCCATTTTTCTCTATCTTCTTCCTCCGACCAATCTTCACTCAAAACCGACTCATTATCACTCCTCTCTTTCAAATCAATGATCCAAGACGATCCAAACAACATTCTCTCAAACTGGACACCTCGTAAATCGCCTTGTCAATTCTCCGGTGTCACTTGTCTCGGAGGAAGAGTCACCGAGATTAATCTCTCCGGTAGTGGCCTCTCCGGAATAGTCTCCTTCAATGCTTTTACCTCTCTTGATTCTCTCTCTGTTCTCAAACTCTCAGAGAACTTTTTTGTTTTAAACTCAACCTCTCTTCTTCTTCTTCCCTTAAGCCTAACTCTCCTCGAACTCTCTTCCTCCGGTTTAATAGGAATCCTCCCTGAAAATTTCTTCTCCAAATACTCAAATCTTATTTCCATCACTCTCTCTTACAATAACTTCACCGGAAAGTTACCTAATGATCTTTTCTTAAGCAGCAAGAAACTCCAAACCCTTGATCTTTCTTACAACAACATTACCGGTTCAATCTCCGGTTTAACCATTCCTCTCTCTTCTTGCGTCTCTTTATCGTTTCTTGATTTCTCCGGTAACAGTATCTCCGGCTATATCCCTGACTCACTCATCAACTGCACCAACCTCAAAAGCTTGAATCTTTCTTACAACAACTTCGATGGGCAGATTCCAAAATCTTTCGGTGAGCTAAAACTCTTACAAAGTTTGGATCTTTCGCATAATCGACTCACGGGTTGGATCCCACCGGAGATCGGAGACACTTGCCGGTCATTACAAAACCTCCGGCTTTCTTACAATAACTTCACTGGTGTGATCCCTGAGTCGTTGTCTTCTTGTTCTTGGCTACAAAGTCTTGACCTTTCCAACAACAACATCTCCGGTCCGTTTCCGAACACTATCCTCCGGAGTTTTGGATCTCTTCAAATCTTGCTTCTCAGCAACAACTTAATCTCCGGTGAGTTTCCGACTTCAATCTCTGCTTGTAAGAGCTTGAGAATCGCTGATTTCAGCTCGAATCGATTCTCCGGCGTGATTCCGCCGGATTTATGTCCCGGAGCAGCTTCTTTAGAGGAGTTAAGAATCCCGGATAATCTCGTCACCGGAGAGATTCCTCCGGCGATATCTCAGTGCTCAGAGCTTCGAACGATTGATCTCAGTCTCAATTATCTCAACGGTACAATCCCACCGGAGATCGGAAACCTCCAGAAACTCGAGCAATTCATCGCTTGGTACAACAACCTCGCCGGAAAAATCCCACCGGAGATCGGAAAATTACAAAACCTCAAAGATTTAATCCTCAACAACAATCAACTTACCGGAGAAATCCCACCGGAGTTTTTCAATTGCAGTAACATCGAATGGATCTCATTCACAAGCAACAGATTAACCGGAGAAGTCCCTAAAGATTTCGGAATCCTTTCCCGGTTAGCTGTTCTTCAGCTCGGAAACAACAATTTCACCGGAGAAATCCCACCGGAGCTAGGAAAATGCACAACTCTGGTTTGGCTTGATCTTAACACAAACCACTTAACCGGTGAAATCCCACCCCGGTTAGGTCGTCAACCCGGTTCAAAAGCACTCTCCGGTTTACTCTCAGGCAACACAATGGCTTTTGTTAGAAACGTTGGAAACTCATGTAAAGGTGTTGGAGGTTTGGTTGAGTTCTCAGGAATCAGACCAGAGAGGCTTCTTCAGATTCCTTCTCTTAAGAGCTGTGACTTCACAAGAATGTATTCAGGTCCAATTCTGAGTCTATTCACAAGATATCAAACCATTGAGTATCTTGATCTTTCTTATAATCAGCTTCGAGGTAAAATCCCTGATGAGATTGGAGAAATGATTGCTCTTCAAGTTCTTGAGCTTTCACATAATCAACTCTCCGGCGAGATTCCGTTTACGATTGGTCAGCTCAAGAATCTCGGTGTGTTCGATGCTTCGGATAATCGGTTGCAGGGTCAAATCCCTGAATCTTTCTCGAATTTGTCTTTCTTGGTGCAGATTGATTTGTCGAATAATGAGTTAGCTGGTCCGATTCCTCAGAGAGGTCAGCTTAGCACGCTTCCGGCGACACAGTACGCAAATAATCCGGGACTTTGCGGTGTTCCTTTACCGGAATGTAAGAATGGAAACAATCAGCTTCCTGCTGGAACAGAGGAAGGGAAACGTGCTAAGCACGGAACTACGGCTGCTTCTTGGGCGAATAGCATTGTTTTGGGGGTGTTGATTTCCGCTGCTTCGGTTTGTATTTTGATCGTTTGGGCGATTGCGGTTCGGGCGAGGAAGAGAGACGCGGATGATGCAAAGATGCTTCACAGTTTGCAGGCGGTTAATTCCGCCACGACATGGAAGATTGAGAAGGAGAAAGAGCCGTTGAGTATTAATGTAGCAACGTTTCAACGACAGTTGAGGAAGCTTAAGTTTTCACAGCTAATTGAAGCTACAAATGGATTCTCGGCCGCGAGTATGATTGGACATGGTGGATTTGGCGAGGTTTTCAAGGCGACGCTTAAAGATGGTTCTTCCGTGGCAATCAAGAAACTTATTAGACTTAGTTGTCAAGGAGATCGAGAGTTTATGGCGGAAATGGAAACCTTAGGGAAGATCAAACACCGAAACCTTGTACCGCTCTTGGGATACTGTAAAATTGGGGAAGAAAGATTGCTAGTTTACGAGTTTATGCAATATGGAAGCCTCGAGGAGGTGCTTCACGGACCGAGAACAGGCGAAAAACGGAGGATCTTGAACTGGGAAGAACGGAAAAAGATTGCGAAAGGAGCAGCAAAAGGGCTTTGCTTCTTGCATCACAATTGTATCCCTCACATAATCCACCGCGATATGAAATCGAGCAACGTGCTCCTCGATCAAGACATGGAAGCAAGAGTTTCTGATTTCGGAATGGCAAGACTGATCAGCGCGTTAGACACACATTTGAGTGTAAGTACCTTGGCGGGAACGCCAGGTTACGTACCACCAGAGTATTACCAAAGTTTCAGATGTACCGCGAAAGGCGACGTGTACTCAGTCGGAGTAGTAATGCTCGAGATTTTAAGCGGGAAAAGACCAACTGATAAAGAAGAGTTTGGTGAAACGAATTTAGTTGGTTGGTCGAAGATGAAGGCAAGAGAAGGGAAACATATGGAAGTGATTGATGAAGACCTTCTAAGTCTAAAAGAAGGTTCTTCGGAGACTCTGAATGAGCAAGAAGGTTTTGAAGGAGGAGTGATTGTGAAAGAAATGTTAAGGTATTTGGAGATAGCGTTACGGTGCGTTGACGATTTCCCATCAAAGAGGCCTAATATGTTACAAGTTGTTGCTTCGTTGAGAGAACTTCGTGGAAGTGAAAATAATAGTCACAGTCACAGTAACAGCTTGTAACGACATGAATCATGATGATCTCTGTTTTTTTTTTTTGGTTTTTCAATTTGTTTTTTTTTTCTGTGAGAATGTGTGTGGTGGATCAATGATTGATTAAAATTTCATTATGTATCAAACCTTTATTAATGTAATTTAAACTCTGATTCCATTACTAAATAACTTCACAGATTATAATAAATCAGATTTTTAGTTGGTGAATTGTTCTTCTTGTTTTATGAAACGCTCGAGATTTATACACAGAAATATATATTTGGGCCATAAAGAATCATATAGAACTTAGAAGCATTAGGCCCATGATGAATATTTGTCCTTCAGGCCTATGAAGATTTCACACTCTATAAGACAACATTCGTGGGCAGTAATTTTTTTGTGAGAAAAGTGTTTCAAAGACAAAAGAGACTATTTGACAAAAAAAAAAGACAAAAGAGACTATATGTGTTACTTCACTAAGATGTGTGAATTTATATGAGATATTCAGCACGAACTGAGATACTTATTGATGTGAAGATTCGCCGCCACGGACAATTAGCAGATCAAGAATCAAGTAGGTGATTGTCTGGTAATTTAAAGTTTTTAAGATCAATAGTTATTTGAAAGAAATTATTTACACCTTAACAATGGTATTATCATCATTATTAAGAGAATTAGGTCTCAAAATCATCATTATTTGAAAAATGCGCAAATCTATTACTCCTTAAACTCAGTGTAAGCCAGTGGAGTAGACTATAACCTATAAGTCTATTTTTTTTTTTTCTCAACCTATAAGTCTATAACAATAGTATTTGTGTATATAAATAAGATGTTACGTGAAAGTGGAGAGCAGAGAAATAATAATATCTTAGTAGAATTCACGTGTGACAAGACATCTCGACGGTGGTATGCCAGTATCTATCGAAAGGGGTAAAATTGTAAATTAACAAAACAGAGTAAAGGATTTTGCAGGCGCGGGGTATATTTGTCTCTGCAAACCCACACTGCAATCAAATAGTTTTTCTCTTTCCTCTGTTACTGTGTTACATCAAAAAATATGTAAATAATTTTGTCTTACTTTACTTTTTTTACTGTTACATTTTTAACTTTTTATCGTCCTTTTCTTTAACTTTTTCTAGAAGAACACTCCCCTTACTGCAATTTTGATATATAGGTTAATATAAAACAGTAAGATATGAATCAAATCCTCGCAAGAATATTGATGTTTTTTTTTTGTTTTTATATGTCACAATTCGAATTTTGTTTCTTTTAGCTAACAATGCCACAATGCATGTTTCCTTTCCTGTGTGATCTGACACTTTCTCACAGCCTTATCTCTTTCTTGTTGGAAACAAATTTTGGTCTTTAACCAAAAGAAAAAATGTTGGTCTTACTAAACGTAATTTGTTTCCAAATTTTGTTTTGTAAGCACCAATTATTTGTTTTGTATATTCAGTATTTACTATATAAATAAGGCTTACAAATGGTAGTACAGTTGACTTGTCACATCGTATAAAAGGTTGAGGAAATTAATAAATGGTAGCAAACAAACACTACATTTTCATATCATAGATGATAGATTGATACATAGATCATAATGCCGATAATTATTCTAAAGTCTAAACGGTTAAACTAGAATATCATTATTTAGGTTATAAGAATGAATTTCTCTTTGAATTAACCCGTACTATTGTATTGCATGTTGCATGTCTTATCTGAAACAAAATCATATTAAAAAAAAGTGATTGAATTATTAGAGAAAACAATGGAAAGTGGCTAAATGGAAGATAACAAAGAACAAATTGTGTCATGGGCAAACATTATCTAAGTACACGTATATTCATAAAGGAGATTGAACAATTTATGAAGATTTAAAAATATTTCGATGGAAAAAAAAAAGAAGATTTAAAAATATTTGGAATTAAATGAGAAGGGAAAATGACAAAATTTAATTTACTAAGAGATAATATAAGAACAAAACTGAAAAAGACAAAAAAAATAAAATGCCTCAGGTTTCAGTGCAAAACACAGATATAGCAAAAGGGTCCATCCATATAATAGAGCGAGCTTTAATATTATCTTACACATATTTAAGCAAATAAAGACAAACCTCAGCTGATTCTTCTATAATAATTAAATAAATATACTACAAGCCAACAAATACGCAACGTTTATGTTATATGTGCATAGTTTTTGAAATTTATCTGTATAATTAAAAAAAAAAACTTTGATTGAACAAAATTGATATGAAACGTTCAATTCTAATTCGGAAACAAATCTTTATTTTATAACACGAGGCTAACCGAAACCAAAATGCATGTTTGAATTTCCTTATAAAAACAAAATAACTAATATAGAATATGGGTAAGTAGACAAATGAGAGGACGAAAATACCCATTGAGTAAAGGGTGTCGACTCAGACATCCCATCAAGGAAGTGAGGGGTATCTTTGTCATGACATAAAAGTTAAGCATATGGTTGTTCCTTTGTGGGAAGTATAAGCAATCCCATGTGATGAGAGATTTTCATGCTAAGCCACTTCCAAATCCAACAACTAAGTTGTACATTATTATAAAAATCCATTGATTTATATTAGCCTTTTTCTTTTTCAATATTTTGACAAGTAGCATAGCTAGCTTTTGTTTATATTGTTGACAAATAAAAATCTCTGGCTTAAAAGAGACTATAAATGATTTTGTTTTATATGAAACTTCTACTTGTTATTAGATGAAAAAATGATTTGTTTGTGTAGAATTCTTTGGTATTTTTGATCATATGCTACCATTTTTATTTTAGTTTTGTAAACAAAAATTTCCGGAACTAGATATATAATAGTGTGTTAATTTAGTTTCTTATATTATCGTTGTTCGAATTCGTGAGTTTGAACTTTGAAAAATCTTCTCTTTAGATGGTTAGCTAATGTGCGGACGGCTTATTGATATATCATATTTTTTTAGTGATTTAATATTATTACCCCACGAATCTCTTTATCATATCACTAAATTTAAACACTTTACTAATAACAATATATTATTCATGGAAGATGAGTCATATAATCCATGTACATTGTCCATGGAAATATAGACGATATATAAATTCCGTTATAAACAAAATCAAACGACTAAATCTTCAGCATACAAAAATCTTCCAATAGTTTGGAATAACAAATGCAAATAGAATAAGATAGGAGATTAAAAAGAAAAAAATAGAAGTAGCTAAAATAACAAAAGTTAGCTCCTTTAGGTTGAGATAGGCATGAACATTTGAAAGTTTGGGGGAAGAGAGGCAAATATGCACATGCTCTTCTTAAAAAATGCTATCCTAAGAGATAAAAAGCTATACCCTTTTTTTTTGTGTTGCACGTTCCATTGTTCTTCTTTTTTTATTTTAATTCGTTACAACTCCTAAACCCAACTATGTATTATAGATGGTCCGAGCAACTATAATTTATTTCTTTTGATTTGAAGCAATTACAATTTATAATCTCAAAGTACGCTATTGCATGCATTTAGCGATAAAACGAATCGTGTTGATCAAAGTGCATATAACATTATTACATGAATTCCATCATTTTATACACATGGTTAGACATTATTACATTCATTGTTTCACATTCTCGAGTTTGTGACATAAACCATTATCAAGCATATGCATACATATATACTACATGCATTATAATTACACACATGTGTTTGGCCATTGGTATAGAGAAAGCCTAATATGCTCTCTCTTTCTTTCTCTCTCTCCACCTCTCTTTCTGTGACAAACATAGCTGCAGAATCTGCAAACCTCTCTGCGTGTTGGCACAAATGATGAAAACGAGAGAGAGAGAGAGAAATAGTCACTTTCAATGCAATTGAGTGCACATTAAATGCAACGGGAAAAAAACCGCCATGGTTTTCAGTGCCATAGAGTTGAAACGGAGTAACGGGCAGGCATTTGTCACTCTCTTATTTACTTAACCCACTTCTTTAGTTCTCTCAGACAGACATTCATGTCATTTCTTCAAGTCCTCATTATTAAACTCTTTATATCCTCATAATTTTTGCATCGAAATTGGTCCCAAAAGATGTACAAAAACCAAACCCACCTCGGATTTTAGTTTTTTGTAGTGCTTCTTCAATCTCATACGCAAAAGATCGTCTTATTTTTGTTTTTTAATATTTTCTTTGCTATGTCTGCATATATGTATGTATCTATATGCTTGCCCCAATCAAACTCTTTCTCTTTCATGTATCGACATTCATTTATTATGTATGTTCATACATCATAGACCTGTCCAATCTAGAAATATTTGGGGAATTTTTTTTTATATAAAAAGTTTAGCTAAAAATGTTTGGCTAGAAACATGAATAATCACCATAATGTATTAATTAAGATATCTCAAATGTATATAGCACACCAAATTTTGTTTATCGCCACAAAGTTTTACGATGGAGTTTATCTTTTTAACGCAATGTGGTCTTCGTTTCAAATTTTATACTAATGTTCAACACTTAAACTAATCACACATGAATAATGCACAACAACTTGATAAGTGACTATTTATCTATCTCTCATAAATACTATGTGTTTTTTAACTGTCTATTTCTAAGTTAACCAGACTAAATACTATATATACTAGTTAGTTAATTTAGAATCCAACGACCAATTCTATATAAAATCTAATATGGACTATCTTGAGTATTGGTGATATGAGTGAACAGTACAATTATTGGACATGCATTTTTTTTATAAATTATTTTTTTTTTGGTAAGATTTTTTTTATAAATTATTATATTTAGTTTTATTGCCTTTTAAAAAATCAGGAATCTCTGTAAAATTTATTTCTATAGACAATAAATGAGTAGCTAGAAAATTTGCTAAAAGTTGTAATAACAACAAGTAAAAATGGGTCGGGCTGTTTTATCATCATTATAGATCAACACTTTTTGTCCGAATCTAACGAAAGATGAAACGATGTTTGTTTATGAACCTCGTTATAAGTGTAACGGTCACGGACCAAAACGACATCATAATAGTACATTTCCCATCACTCCATATATTAACTCGTGCCAAGCAACTTATAACTTACCCACTTTGTACTAATTTATATGCAGTATTTCTCAAACCTAACTAACATTAGATTTTGTTAATGACAGTAAAATATTCACGACACATATAGTAATACTGTTGGACCAAAGATTAATAATAACTATATGACAACAATTACATAATATATGGTAATTCAAAAAATTAACACAACCCGATCGGGTAAGTAATACACAAAAATATAATAAATTTAACCTTAATTTAAATATCTTATGCTTTTTTTGGTTTTACTTAAAATCCATTTTCCAACTCTCCGTCGGTATTCGCTGACGACATGTAACTCACGACAAGAGACGTCTCGTCAGCCGCAGCCGCCGGAACCGCAACTGCTTGAAACTGTCCTTTACAAGTTTGACAAGTGACTTGCATGATCGTTGAGCTTATCTTCTTCATGGATTGTTCCTTTAAAAACTTAGCTCTCTCGAGTTCAGCTTGTGCTTTTTGCCTTATCTTTTTAGCATTCGCAAACTCGTTTTCCGCTATCTCTCGTTGCCTCTTCGCTTCTCTTTTAGCTTCCTCTGCATAAGCTTTCTCCTTCATCGCTATCTTCATGATTTGCTCGCTGGCCATAATCTCTTTTATACGATCAAAGTTGTTGTAATGTTGATATGATGATGATGGTGCAATGGAAAGGTTTAAGTTTGTGGTATCATGATTATGATTATGATGATGAGATGGTTCTTTAACTTTTTGTGGTTGGTTTTCTTGATTAGGGTTTTGATTGGATGATAGAGGAAGAAGCTGGAGTTCGAGGTTGAGATTGTTTGATGAGTTGGTGAGAATTGAAGATGAGATTCTCTGATGAATTGGACGGCCTTCTAGAGGTAGAGGAGTCGCAACCGCAACTGAACCGCCGTAATTGGTTTCGCTAGACGGAGTGCTGACGGTTGATGCGGTTCTAGAGGAACATGCCGGGACTGTTACCGCGGTTTGTGGCGGTAGAGGCGGTTCACGGTGAACTCTCCGGACGGAACAGTTATCTTGATGTTCAATAAAACTCTCCACCCTAAACGAAGAAAAGAAACCTATTAATTATATAATTTATTCATATGAGGTATAGGGTTATGTGGTGACAAAGTTATTTATTTTATATTTGTTTTTTTTTTGTGTTTAAACGTCGTTTATAAAATAACTTTGAACTAAAAATATATATTATTAATATGAGTTTAGGTCCAATAACAGCCTAAAAACATAACATTTCTTTTTAGATTAGGGTCAATGTCATTAATCTAAAAGATTTAACTTTCTTTTTATGTCACAAAAACCGTTTAAATAGTCAAGAGAAATATTTTAAAAAACTCTGATGCATACACATCAATGCACAGAATTAGTAAAAATCATGAAGGATAGTCAAATCAAATAGTACTATAACTATCAATCTTAGTTTTGGGTCGCTAGAAGAATTTTCTATATTTGACTTTCTATATGATCTCCTAAATATACAAAACAAACAGAGCCAAACTACTTGTATATTTAAGAAATACTTAACAAATACGTCCAAAAGTGTGCATATCTTTCAAGAATTAATATATAGTACCAATAATTAATTGTTAAAATGGGTCCAAAAATAATTAAAAAGAAAAAAATCAAATGATAGAGAGGAACAAGAAATTATACCTGGAGAAGACACGACCACAGTCACAAGAATGTCCTCTAGTACCACAAGTTTTGAGATGAGCTTTGTAATCAGATTGAACAGCATAACCTTTAGAGCATCTCTCACAAACCCATTGCTTATGGTTACTATGTTTTCTTCTGAAATGTTTTTTGATGCCGACAAGATCTCCGAGAGCATGACAAGGATCATGGTGAAGGCAAGTTGGTTCAGGGCAAACATAGACTCGTTTCTTCACCTCTATGTTGTTGTCTCTTTTAAGAAGCTTCCATGGAACTTTGTGACGTCTTCGATGCATCTGGAGATTCTGGTCTCTTTGAAACCCTTGGTTACAGATCTCACATATGTATCTGTCTGATTCAAGAAGAGTTCTTGGTGATAAAGACACAACTTCTGCATCTGGATCTGAAGAGCAGATAAGGCAAAACCCATCAAAACACATGTCTTAATTATTCAAAGTTGAGATTTTAAATGGGGTTTAAGAGAAAATTAACAAGGGAAACCATTAATACCTATAAACTTTGAAATTGGTAAAAAGAAGAAGAATAAAAAAAACCTTAAACTTTAAAATCAAACCTATAAAAAACTTGTATTTCTGAAGGGGTTTAAGAGAAAACCAAGAAAACCCAATAATACCCATGAGTTGAAAATTTTCATAAGAAAATAAAAACAAGAAAAAAAGATTTTGAAAATTAAATTTTCTGTAGTGGGGATTTATTATTACCTGGTGTACCTGCAGGTCTTCTTTTCCTCTTCTGAGTGGATGTGTTTGTGGTGGTGACCCCATTTTCTGAAGAGGAGAGGAAAGGATCAGAAGAAGAAGAAGAAACCACACAACATGTGTTTGTGTTCTTGTTGGACAACATCACTTGATCTGTTCTCATCAATTACTATACTTTCTTGACCTCTCTTTTTTGACTTTATTGTATTTGGATACTAGAGATTGATTTGATGAAACAACAAGACCCAGAGACAAAAAAAAATTATGAAAGAAGAAGAGATAGTGGAAGGTTCAGCTTTACAAAGAAGAGGAAGGGTAATAAAGAGAAATAGAGATATATGGGGAGAGAAAAAGCTCTCTTAAGCTTTCTGCAACAAAGGCTTTTCAAACTTTTTGGTAGGCTCTTCAAAGTTCTCTTATGTTAATAATATGATGAAAGCTTTTTAATTTTTTGGGTCTCTCTCTCTCTAGCTCTCTCTTTGCTATTTTGACTCTTCATCAAAAAACCTATTTCTCTCTCATATACACTTGAGAGTTGAGAGCAAGTAAGGGGTCTTTGATGTCTATATTGCTTCTACTTATAAAGCTCATTGCACTGTGCCATCATTGCGTAAAATCTATACATACACTCGTATAGCTAGAGAGAGAGAGAAGGTGAGGTATTTATTTAGATTTAGATTTTAGATTTTTCTTTTTGTTATTTTGTATTTATTTTTTAGAATTTGTTTCTTAGAGCATGTTGGATATATGAATTTTTTGGCTTGGACCCATATCTTGTCTGATTGATGAATTTGTCTGATTTTCTTGAACCTTCAAAAACTACTTTTTAATAATTTTGAAACATTTTCTTTTATGTTTGTGATTATCTACATGAGTTTTCTGTAACAAATGAAAAAAATATGAGATCATACGTCCACATGTAAGGCTTACCTTTCATTGATTTGTGTGGAATTTATATCAATCAAAATATTATGTAGGTTAGAGACTAAAATATCAATAGTTCTATTGTATCTGCAAATTAATTAGGAGAGAACGTTATAAATGTTGATTTGGTGCTATAACTCTTAGATGATGTAAAAAGCAATTAAATAATAAGGTTAACATACTTCTAATTAACTTTTTGACTGTCACTCTCAAGTCCTATAAATAGTGTGATTATACAGCACTAATACATGATCTTGCGTTCCATTATTGTTAAAGCAATCCAATAATATATAGACAATTTAAGAAAATTTGTCATTGTTAACTATATATGAATGTTATGTCATCATGTTTCCAAGGTTGGTCCACATACATGTTAAGATTCTTTTCGAATTACACTTGGAAACAAAGAGAGAAGAAAAGGTATATGGTTCTTGTGAATAATCCAAGGATAAAATTGCATAATTGCATTAAATACCAAATTCTGTGAGTTTACAATAATGCAGACAAACTATTATTTTTTCTATTTGGCTTATATAATGGATGTACTAGTGCCCATACATAGTTAGGGGAAGAAAAAAGACAAATGAATCAAAATATACATACGTAAAAAAATAATTCTAGCCAAGAGTAAATGTGAAAGTAGTATTAGTAATGTATATAAACCCTATTTTAATAAATTCATATTCGATCTCGCACGTGACCTGATGTCTTACTCACGTGACGTCTTTTTTCCTCCACTCTCCACTGTCGATTCCTTTTAGGCTTTTGCCTTTCTTCTGAGTCATATTCCTTAGGAAGGTTTCATTAACGGATCCAAGAATGTAATAAATCTTAACTAAAACAGTTTTGTGTGTGTGTGTATATGTGTGTATGTGTGTGTGTGTGGAATTAACTCATATGAAAACTGCCAAAATTAATCATTATTATGATCTAGAAATTCTGAATCATAAGTTCTGTTATTTTAACACATTTTCTCTAGTAATTAACAAGGGTTGAACTAAACAAAGCGACTAACAATATTATAAAACGTGTAATAATTTTTTTTCAATTGTAATTGGCATATGTATTCCTTAGCTTTCTCCCTACTAGTTTTTTTTCTTTTTCTTTTCGTTATTTTCGAATAACAAATTAAACAAAAGAAACAAAAGATGATACCTCATAATGTGTTGTTGTCAGTTGTCTAAAATTGGTTCCAAATGGACCGAAAGGAAAAATAGAACAAATTAGACGAGAAGATGTGATCGAGTTATGGTGGCAGCTTTGTATAAAGGAAATAAATGAGATCGTGTTTGTAATCATTTCCTAAGATGAGATTACTCTCCCAAGTCCCAACGCTTACTTAACTACTTGCTTATCGATTACGTACTACCATTGATTATTCATTTTCTAATACAAAATGCATGATATTTATTTCGGAACTACAAAATGCTAAATTTGTAATTTATAATCTTTTGGGAGTTGAGAGCCCAAAACATGTTAAATGAAAGAAAATTTCAAAAAGAAAACAAAACATGTCAAATGAAATATAATTGTCTTATTTTTATCGATAGTATTTGAACTCGTGAATTATAAAAACCAATATACAAGTTACAGATGTATTAATTAAGAGATAGAGAAAGAAAGAAAACGATGCATTAAGAGATCAATTTTGGTGAGTAAATAAAAAATTAAGATAAATTATAGATAAATTATAGTTAATAAATTAGTTCAAGATAAAAATTTGTTTATATAGTCATAATTCATAAATAAGATGACAATGGCCAAGTGGTTGATCCAAGGTTAAAAGTTATAGCAAAAAAGTTGAAATATATATCTAAAGTATAAAGATATTGTAGCTCTTAGTCTTAGACCTAGTTTTTGGACATTCAGGTATATTTACCTAGGATATCTTAACAAATATCAACTATATAATAAAGATAAATATGATCATAACCATGGACCATGGTAAAATATAAGAAGTTAATTTAAGAGAATTAATAAAATAAGGATAATTATGAGTAGGAGATTTGAGTTGGAAAGAAGGATCAAGTCACATGCTCCAAATTTACAAAGCAAAGAAATGCCATCATCTCCCCCAACTCCTCCCTTTGATTCTCTTTATCTTTTCTTTTTTATCTTCATTTATTTATATTTTTATAATAAACATAATTTAGTTATTTATCTGAAAAGGAACATTCCTGATACATCATTACTCATTTTATTCGGATATTATTTTGGTCTCATGCCTTCATTCTCAAGTTTGGCATACATCCATAAACTCTAAAATGCTGCCAAGAAAATAAACACAAAGTGTGTAATACGAATGTAGATGTTGGTGTGTGTTAAATTGTATACTCAATCTTTCAAATCGAATTAAGATAAAATATAACCTCAGTCAACAAAAAATATTTAATTAAAATGTATGTATGTGTGTGTTTATTAAGTTGGCTAACCTCAGTCAATAAGGTGATTATAGGCCGAAATGGCGAATATGAGTCCACTGGACGTAATTTTGATATTAAGAATTTCAATTTACTAGGTGTTTGGGCCTCTATCTGTTAATGAGTCGCATATGGGCCTGCCTAAATTATGTAACAATAAAGTTGGATCCGAACTCCAAAACAATTATGATGTCATATTTGTGTAGATTGACTCAACATGGTTTAAGTATACCAAGCCTTATAGCTGAGGATGACATTAATGCCTATATGGATATCAAACGACCAAAAAAACACTCTAAAATAAGATATGATTGATGGGCTTTGTCTCTTACAGAATTAATCCTAATTCCACTTCGTTCCAATGTTTACCCAAATACACAAATGGGCCTCAAATCAAACATTCTTTATACTTTATTATCTGCATATCCAAATCCGACAAGAGTAAAACACTATTTTATAATAATTTATGAAGCTATTTACACATAGATCATAACTCCAATTGGTAATATTGCATAATCGCATAATGCTTTTTTTTTTGTCATCTGTTGGTATATTTATATTGAAGATGTAACCATCGAATTACAAACTCAAAAGCTGCAACTTGACAACCCAGCGAACCAAAAAACTACACTAAGCACCTTTATAGAAACAGGCCTTTACAAAAATTCCTTCCAAAACTAGGAACCAGACTGCTGCACAAAAAGCCCAAAACAGAGGAACTAGACTCTCTCATCAAAAAACACAGAAGATAACCAAATCGGATGACTAACTGCAACATACGACTGTAACCGGCAATCTCTAGTGACACTTTTAGCAATGAGAGAGGCTCCTCTATTGGCTAAATTTTCTTCTAACACAAGTCTCCAATCTTGAATCACCCTAAGCAAAGAGAGTAGTTCAAGGGATTGATATCTGAAGGAAGGCCACGCAATTGGCCTAAGAACCGCTCCTATTAATTCCGCATTTTCCAGAGCAAGGATCACATGGTTAACTCTATGGCTTATCATACATTCCAAAGCCCAAACAACACTTAACCTTTTTGCTTCATCCCTATATTACTATATACCCATTTATCAGCATAATGAAATTTTACTTATACTTTTAAACATTTAAAACGCAAATTCTATGTTTTTGCATTTTGAGTGCGATTATGCGTATATTTTTATTTATAAATTTTTTGTGTAATCGCATTATAAACGCTATTCCGCTATTATGCGACTACCAATTAGAATCCATAATTATCACATTGCCTAAATGTATTTACTATTTAAAAAATATGAATTTGACAAATATATATATATTTAATCAATAGTACAATGTAAAGGAAAGGATAAGGAGAAGCAGTGGGCTTTGATTTTGTTTTTGTCTTCTTCTCATCTCTCACATGGCCTTCCCCAAATCTGTGTACCCTACAAATAACCAAAAATAATCTCTTCACAATTCTTTTTCTTCTTAAAAGCTTTTTGGTTTTTCTTAAATACATATTAAAGTGTATTTTTAGGATTCTCTCTAAAAAAAAAAAAATTGAGAAGATCTTTTAAACCTTCTCTTTCCTCTCTCTTCCTTCTTTCTCTTTCCTCTCTCTTCCTTCTTTCTCTTTCCCAATCTCTCTCAGGTTTCTCTCTCCTCTCTCTCCCTCCAGGAGGTCAAAAAATTCCTTAAAGAGCCGTTTAGACCAAACCCATGTAAGAGATTTATCTCTCATCAATCTATGTCTCTTTCTCTCTCTTTTATTTTTCGAAATTATAATTGGCTCCTTTTGTACTGTACTTGTCTTTCCATTTCTGCGTTGTTCTCATCGAAATATCTTATCATCAACCAACATCAAGATTATGATTCTGTGCGAAAAAATCGATGCTTTATGCTCTGTTTCTTTAGATCTGGTTCTGGGTTTGTCAGATCTACAGATCTGCTTATGGGTTTTCAGAAAAATTTGATTCTGATTATAAAAACCCTAATTTTCGTTTCTGGGTACCTTAAAGATCTGTTCTTTCATTAGACCCTGTTACTGAATCTAAGAAAATGGATAGATCTTATGTTATAATTTCATGTGAATTTCGATGAATTCGAGGCTTAAAATCAGATTCAACAACAAATTTAGAAACTTTTCGTTTGCTTAATTGTTATTGAGACTTGAGAGTCATATAATCTTGTTCTGTTATTGTGTGATTTAACTTTTAATGGCATTGTTTATAGTTTATAATCACAATGGATGATGATGGATTTCGCAATTGGGGATACTATGAACCAGCGGCTGCTTCATTTAAAGGTAATCTTGGTTTGCAGCTTATGTCTACTATTGATCGGAACACTAAACCGTTTTTACCCGGGCGTGAATCGAATCTGATGATCGGTTCAAACGGTTCGTATCACCCGCGAGAGCACGACATGAACTATAGCTGGATTAATCAACCCAAGGACAACAAGTTCTTCAACATGTTGCCTATAAGCACCCCGAATTACGGGAGTGTGATGTCCGAAACTTCTGGTTCGAATTCGATGCAGATGATACATCAACCGGTTGTGAATTCATCCCGGTTTGAGGAGATTCCGGTTCCTCCTCCTCGTGAAGATGAAATTGTTCAGCCTAGTAAGAAGAGAAAGATGAGAGGTAGCATCTCAACACCAACGATACCGAAAGCTAAGAAGATGCGTAAACCGAAAGAGGAGAGCGACGTTACTAATAGCAATGTTAAACAGCAGCGTGTGAAACCGGTTAAGAAGAGTGTTGATCTTGTGATTAATGGTGTGAGTATGGACATTTCTGGTTTACCTGTACCGGTTTGCACTTGTACTGGAACTCCTCAGCAATGTTACCGTTGGGGATGTGGCGGATGGCAATCTGCTTGTTGCACAACTAACATTTCGGTGTATCCTTTACCGATGAGTACTAAGAGACGCGGGGCAAGGATTTCAGGTAGGAAGATGAGTCAAGGCGCGTTTAAGAAGGTCCTAGAGAAATTAGCAACAGAAGGTTATAGCTTTGGGAATGCGATTGATTTGAAGAGTCATTGGGCTAGACATGGAACCAATAAGTTTGTCACGATCAGATAGTTTGAGTTTTTCTCATTGATCGTGTATATACAACAACTTGTGACCTTTGTTTTCCTTCTTCTTCTTCAAGGTAACTTCTTCGTTTTAGGGTTTGATCATATCTTAATTCATACATTCTTAATGTTCTGTTTTTGTTTGTTTGAAGATTTCTTTGAGAAAATCTGTAGGAAGCAAAAATGTTGTTTTTCTTTTCTTTCTTTTTCTTTTGCAACATTAGATGTTGACTTGTAACATTAGATGTTGTTTTGATAAAATGTTGTATGTTAAACAATTTTAATGAAGAAGAAAATATTTATATAATTTGTTTTCGCATTTTTCCCTTATACAAATCGTTAGATATATTAAGTTTAACTAATAATGCAATGTTAATCTTTTAGAGTGTACACATTAGCATAAGGCCATAAGCAGACATAGACTAGAAGTTGAGTAGTTAGTAATTACATGGTTAGAAGCTGATTAAATCTGATGGACTATTAGAACACTCCTCACTGGTCACCAAATCCACCTCCGCCATATCTGCCGCGGTTACTGGTATTACTTTTGCGGCCTTCCGATCTAACTCCGGGGCGATATGGAGAAGCTTGTCGAGCACTATCACTTGAGATTCCGTGATTCGTACGAAACTAGAGATTTCTTGAGCGTTGGTGACACCAAAATCTCTACAGAATTCGAAATACTTGAAGAGTTGTTCTCTCTGAGACAAAGATTTCGCCACGATCTTCATCGCTAATTCCGCCTCTGCCGACGATATCTCCAGCATATTCGACTGAACATTGGATAAAAAACTGGCGAATCCGCGGCAGATATGACCGTTAATCACAACAACCTCGCTGATTACATATTCCATAGCTTCGATTACAAGAGGCGTTTTACCTATCGGTTTGATTCTCATCAATGAATCAACGATTCGTTGCATTTTAACGATGATCTCAAGTCGAATCATGTTCTTATTATAAAAAAGAATCGATCTTTCGTCAAGAAACGAGAAATAAGCGCGAACGAAAATGTTAAACCGACCGGTTCTACTAAACCGAGATTTCCTTTTCCCGAAATCGGAAAGATCGAACGGTAACCGTCCGATAGAATCAACTGCCATGGTTCCGGAGAAGAACAAGCCGTGTAATAACATCAAACATTTCAAAGCCACCGTCCAATTACGCGTGCGTTCCACGCGTAACGAGACGGCACGTATTATTGGTTTGAAACTTGAAGGGTTGCTCTGTATGTATCTATAGATGAATTGAACGTTTTCGATGTTCATTGAGAGATCGTTGTGACGCGTCGCTTTGATAATCGCCGCCGTGAATTTTTCATCAGTCGCCGTGATTAGACTGAGTTTGTCCTTTATAGCTCCGGCGGCGCGTCTCCACAACTTCATTTTTCGCCGGAAAAATATTATCGTCTCATGACAATTTTTTTAATTTTTGATGTTTTCTATTATTCAACGAAGAGGTTATGGTTTGAATTTAGACTTTGAGTTGTTTTTTGTTTTGTTTCTGTAACTCTGTTCTGGATTTTGGTTATGGTTTGAATTGTGTAACGAAATTAGTTTCTTTTCTTTGAAACATTTTTCGTCAAACGTAAATTGAGATTTTTAGCATCTTTGAGATAATTCATATAACAAACAAAAAATGAAAATTTGGCGGGTAGTTGGAAGTGTCATATCTCCAATAGTTGACACGTGTCACCGT
This sequence comes from Arabidopsis suecica, assembly GCA_019202805.1. Lineage (NCBI taxonomy): Eukaryota > Viridiplantae > Streptophyta > Magnoliopsida > Brassicales > Brassicaceae > Arabidopsis > Arabidopsis suecica. The sequence goes on along the minus strand of CM032909.1, from coordinate 407,108 downwards.
CGGTGATCGTTAGATTAATAATCTCTGGTTCTTATCCTTGTGAGGTTGTTCAATGGCGCAGCTACTTTGTTTGCTTTGTTTATACTGAAAACGTGAATACATGGCGATTTCAAAGCCACCACCACATTTCACTTTCTTTCGCAATCAAGATTCTCCAATTGATACATCTGATTCTAACTTAACATTTTCCATTGATATATCTAGAAGAAGAAGAAGAAGACGAAGAGACGTTTTGCTCTCAATTTCGGGAACACTAATCCCTCAAGTGTTCTTCTTTGATCGTAAATGGTCGTCTTCTGCGAATGCCGCTGATTTTTTCAACTTCGGCGCTCCTCCACCTGAGCCTGAACGCACCGTCGAACTTGCTCAGGTCTAAACTACTAATGTCTTTAGTTCAATTACATTTTTTTGAAGAGTTTTGGAGGTCCATACATTTCCTCATCGCAATAGTATGTTCCCAAATGAAAATCAAACTAGAGATCCTCGAGAATGTAACTTTTGCATGATTTTAGGGAACGCCACTAGATCAAGACTCACTTTAGTTATACTTTGATCCATTTGTTTCATATTACAACAATTAAGATGTTGTCTCGACTTAAAAATTGTTAAACATTTGAGTGACGATGTTATTTACAAAAATAAAATTTGTTTACTCATATGGATTGATACAAATTGCAATGCTCTTTAGAATCAATCACAAGATTTATTTACAAACTTTTTTTGTTTTTAAAGTATTCTAGCTTTGATCAAGTGATTTATCCGAAGTAGGTTTACAAATTTTTTTGTTTAGAGAATATTGAATGAATGCTAAGGCTCATAAATAGATTTGCAAGTTATCAATCATTTTGGATTATTTGTGGTTTTAATCCTATAAGTTATCAATAATATGTTTGTGGAAGACTCTTTGTAGCAATTAGAGTTACAATGGTTATGGATAGAGCTGTCAAACTGTCCGTCCACACGCCCAATCGGACTTGTCCACATAGACAGTATTTTTAATTGCATCATTTACTATTTTTAGTGGTATTATTTACTACGTAGTACTATTAAAAACCAGCGATTATACTAAATATGAAGTTTTCGTGTATTTTTGATATGGTTCATAGGAAGGATTAAGAAAAAATGCAGAAAATATAAAAAGAATTAAAGAGATGATTATAGACAAGAAATTGTGGAAAGAAGGAGGGAAAGAGATAAGGAGAAGTGCATCAAACATGAAGCAAGACTTTTACTTAATCATCCAAGCAAAGCCTCCTAAGGATAGACCTCTTTTTAGGTCTCTTTATTCCACTCTCTTTAATTCAATCACCAAGGTACATTTCTTCATTTTGCTCTTACTACTATATACTGATCATTACTATTAATTTATTAACTAAACTTTGAAAATTCTAGATGGATTATGCAGCAAGAGATGAAGATGAAACTAAGGTATTGGAGTACTATAAGAATATTGTTGCAATCCTCGATGATATCTTCCCTCGAATTTAGTTTTGAACAATAATATTAATTTAGGCAATCAATTCGCATTTGTTGTCATGTTCTTTCTTGTCTATCCAAAAGAAAATAGTAGTGAAAATACAAGTGACAAGAGAAAAAGTTGGCAAATGTCTTTTGTACGATTTATCATCTTAAGAAACTTACCTACCTACATAAGAAATCATAGCTTATGTGAGCAAACAACCGTTCAAAAAAGAGCAAAACTTGAAAACATTGCTTATTAAATAAGTTTTCCTACTTAACTCAAACCCCGAGATTACTCTTTTCAAATCACTACGAGTCTACGAGATTCATTCGAAAGCTAATCTCTAGCTCTAACATAACTCTTACGTTTAAGAGTCTCTTCGCCGTTTGTGATAGGATATTAACTGTATCATTTTCAGAAAATTACTCAAATATATGTTGTATCTTTGTTTGTTTTCAATCATAATTACTTGGCTAATTATATCATACCGCTAATATTTTACCGTATACAATTATGGTCTTTTATATACACTATATATGTGTTTTTGTAGTAAGCTTGCTTTTTCCATTCGCATACAAAAACGGCTTCTTGAAGTAAAGCAAAGTGGTGTACCTCATGCTTTCCCCTTAACGGCCGGCTTTAGTGGTTTTGTTTTCTTTTTTTGCAATTTTTATTTATTTGTAATTTTAACGGAATACGAGCAAATCAATAGCTTTTCTCTACATCACCAATCTTCTTCAAAGCCCTAAAAGGGAAAGAAGAAAGAAAAAAAAAGTAAGACATGAAACAAAGCGAAAGATTGTTCGGATTTTCAAAGAAAGATAGCATCTCCTTTTGTTAAAAGCAAGAAAGTGTATATAATATATGGTAGTTGTTCTTATCATCTTTTTAGACCCTGAACCAAAATAGTGGTACAATTCCACATATATATACAGAAAAAAATTACATTAGTTTTGATATTGTGATTATATATTTGACTGTTTTACAAAGGAGACATATATAAATTGTTAGTTTTACTCTTTGCATGAATATTGTGATTGTCATTATATATATTTGAAAACTTGTTTTTAGGAGTTATAATTTTTATAAAACTTATTACCTTTTATTATACACTCCATTAACACATTGCATGTTTTAAAGTTTGGCACCGATTGCTAATATTATTAAAAAGGAAAAACAATCTACAAAAAGTTTTATCACCCATACGCCATTTGAATGATATGAAAATGGTCCTGAAAAAAGAAAGAAAAAATAGTGGGAGGTTAAGGAATCTTTTTCTGCCTCACATCTTTTTTCACTGTGGGGTTAAAAATCCCTCCTTTTCATGCCAAAACCAACTTTTATTTATTTATTTTTTACCTCTTCGCTTTCTCTTTCATTTTTACCCTTTTATACACACAAACTCTCTCACATTCACATTCCTTCTCTCTCTCTTCACATTTCATCTTCACCAATCTCATGGACTTCGATTCCTCAGTGAGTTTTTATTTTCTCTCCTAATCTAATCTTTCTTTACTTCTTAATTTTGAAACAAACCCTTTGATTTCATTCATTTTACGATATTGGACACGTTCTTCTTGAATTTTATATAAGAAAAAAAAACTTATTATCTTTTGTTTTCTTTGATTTCTTTAGGGCAAAAGAGAGAGTGTGGAGGAGACAGTGATGATGGAATACGATGAAGAAACCAATCAATTCGACGTGGAATTCTGTCCCGTTGAACATCCGGTTGAACCGGAAGAAGAAGATCGTCCGGTTAAATGTCCCGTACCAATCTCATCTTCTCTCATTCACGTAAGTTTTACTTTCTTGGAATTAATTACACCAAATTTCCTCATTTAACGACTAGATCATAACTAAACCAATTTTAACCGTGAAGAAATCAACGGAGAAATCTAAACCGGGTTGGGTAAAACACAGAGCTAGCTACGAAACCACCCCGGTTTATCCACCGCCACGTCATCATGTCCGTAACGTACGTAAGAGACACAACTCGTTCGACGTGGAAAGGAACAACAACTTCTTCACGAGATCTCATGATGACGAAACCACATCTCGAAGATCTAATGTCACCATCTACCGAGTTCTTCAACAAGTTCACGAGTTCGAGCCGTGAAACTGTCAAATCTCTTTGAGATGTTTTTTTTTAAGCCGGCGATTTGATTTGAAGTTTATGTTGGGTTAAGGTAGTAGTAGTTCGATGTAGTACCAAAGTTTCGGTATACTTGTTATATTGTTATTCGGTGATAACCGGTCCGGTCAGGTTCGGTTGACTGCTTAGAAAATGATGTTATAATTTCTAGTTTTCTTATGAGTGCATGGCCATTTTCAGTATAATCCTATTTTAGAATGGGCCGTATTTTATGAAAGTCAATATATGGGCTTAACTTGCTAAGTCCAATAATTTATTACCATCTTTCTTGTTTTCTCATCGATTTTATTATCTTGCAGACTTACACTATATATTACTCTCTACTTATCCTAATCCGAGCACATAAAGAAAAAAAATACACAATACAATGAATCGTTTACACCTGAATCTGTAAAGTACGAAAAAAACTTCATTTCCATAGTTGTTTGATGAACTTGGCTCTGTTTTTTCTTCCTTTCACAGCAATTCAAGATTTTAAAATGTGCATTTGTGACTCGTTTAACAACGGAACAGCAAACACACAATGAGTCTATCCATAAGTACACGCAAATGGTTCAATTTCAAAAGTAGTACTAATTCAAAGCACAAAAATATAGCAAATACGTATATTATACACAAATACGTACGCACAAGAATATGACCATTCACACACTTTCACACGAGCATTACACAAAACAATAGTATTTATCACTTCAAAATAGAAAACTTGTAACCTCTAAAGAATAACAAATTTCACATTTATTTTTTACTCTTATCTCACCATATCTCCTAAAAGTCAGTCACCTTCTGTATTCACAAGTCTGCTTTCACCTTCTTTTTACCATTAACATCATTAACATTACTCCACAGTACCTGCACCAAATACCCAACTTCTAACATCAGTCTCTATCTACACAAAGTTTAAAATCACCACTATAAGGGCATGTTAAGCTAATCAATTGATGCTTTAAAGTTTTGATCTTTAATCTTACCGGTGGAAAAGAGAGTCAAGTCAGCCTTGGAGAGGCGAGTCTGGCTCAGAGCTATAAATCGATGTGTAGGTAGTAGAAACAGTATCTTCCTTTTGCATAGCCACATAGTTCAAGGGAGTAGAAGTGAGTCTCCTAAATTCTTTGAAATACCCGTTTTGGCGATGATGACCTGAGTAAGATCTCGGGGTTAGAAGAAGGTCAGGAGTTGTTGTCCCTGCCGAGCTTCTACGAGGCGTGGGAGGCACTGAACCATTCCCATTGCTAATGTTGAAACCATTGGGCTTTCTGAAGCTGCTGCTTCTTCTTGGACTCGGTTTTGATCCGTAAATGGATTCCCTTTGAGTTAGTAGGAGATCCTGCCTCTTCTTTTGATCCTGCACAGGGATATAGAACTTGTTATAAGGGAAAGCGAAAATCTTGAGTGTTTTTAAGAGAGTGTTTTTGGACAAACCCTGTATCTTTTCTTTTCCTCTTCCTGTTGTTTCCTTGTCAGTTTATAGTCTTCTAGTATGTTAACCAATCGAACCTACAGAAAGTAGTCACAAGAATTAAAGAAAGGACTTTGGCTGTTAATGACTCTGCACTTACTGTAAATAGTTTTAGCTTACACCGTCGTATAGAAATGAATTCTGCATGTCATTTTCCCATACAAGTGTTTTCTTGATAAGGTTGTCAACCATTCCTGAAGTAAACAACACACAAAGGTATAAGCTACAATAATTCCTTTTATTTCATATTCAGAAACTAGAAAAAAGGTGAAAGGTGGAAAGTACCTGGGATCTTATTGATTGTAACCCGGGCTCGTTCTGCCCGCTTGAGGTTTACATGCCCACCTCTTCCAGCGCTATACCGGTTCTCATCCTGAAACCAGAGAAAGAATCTTTAGAATACATCCTTCAAAGAATCCATTTTTCTTCTGTGAGTTTCAAGCTTTAAGCTTCTCATACCAGATTATACTCTTCCAACCAATTTTCCTCTTCACATGCAGAGAGCCAACGGTCAATTCTGTCCATGATATCTTTTCGGCTCTGTGCTTCGTCTTTAATTTTGTTTATTTGCATTTCGATATTTCCAAGAAGCTCTGAAGGGTCCACTAATCCTGAAGAAACATGGGGAAGCTTGGCTTAAAACAAGTGGAATTGGCAAGTATATACCAACTATATAAAAACCAAATAAATCATATTTACCAGAATCTATTAAGGCAGTTGATTTCTCAGCAGATGTGCTTGTGTCAGGTTGAATGTGAGTTAGTCTGCAAAGATCCTCTAACTCGGATCTTCGTTTCATTACAAGCTCCTTCATTCTACTTGCTTTCAGTTTACTGAGACTTTCCACTTCTGCAGATACCTAAAGTAAAGGCAAAACAAAGACTCAGATCAAGAATGAGATTAAAGACATAAATGTGGAATAATAGAATTGCTTCTACCGAACCTGTTCAATTGTCTCGGTCGAAAGGATGCCCGGCTCAGTGATATTAGCTTCAGATGATCTTACAACATAAGTAACTTTTCCAAATTTAGTTCTCTCTTCATGTGGTGTGTCCATTAGATTCCATAGCTCGAACAGTGAAGCCACTACATCCTTCAGCTGCACATTTGGAAGTATTATTGGAAACACAAAAAAGACAAGTCACTATATGAATATGAAATAGAGGGATAGTATTGTGGAAACATGTTTATAAGTAGACTAGAAGCTACCTTTTGAAATCGGGCTTTTCTCTCAGTTTTTAGCTTTTGAATCATGTGCTCAAGGCCCTCTAATGTGCTATCACTAATGTTTGTAGATTGCTCTTGGTCTGTCCTATGCAAGCTAGGATGAACCTCACAAACTGTTTGACTAAAGTCAACTCCAAGAACACCACATAGGGCGTGTACTTCGTTGACATAACCCAAGACTTTGTTGAGACGATCAGACTGCATGAAAGGAACATAAACATGTTTATAAAAAAAAAGAAATGATGGATATTTGTTGTTCATTGCTCTTTATAGATGTGTGACAAAATCTTTACCTTTTCCTTTTGAAGCGTGCGGAGATGTGTTTGATACTCGTTAAGTTTCCTCAAAGTCAAGTCTTGTTCTTCAAGAGTCAAGGAAATGTTCATGGCCTTGTTGAGATGGTCACTGTATCCTGAGATTTCCCCACTAATCTTCTCAATTTGCGCCTTTATATCGGAAAACTGCTTCATTCTCTCCTCTTTTTGAATTCTCAATTCCTCAACTAGAGGAGTCACTGCTGCAAGCTTTTCTTTCAATGACTTTGAACCTTTATCCAGTTTAATCTGATGCAAGAAAACACACAAAATTTTAGCAATAGTTGTAAAACTCTAAACACACAATCTAAATCATCTATCATGAAGATAGCTATGTGTACCGGTGAGTTGATGTTTAACACACCAAGGGCAGCCATTAAAGAAGCAACCTCAGCTTCTATTGCTGCAACAGACTGATGAAGCTTTGCCTTAGAATTTGCAGCTTCGTCAACTTTTCTTTGATAGATTTGAAGACATTCTCTCTCCAATTCCATCAACATCCTATCTTTCTCAGTCTCACTCTCACCAATTTCAACCCATATTTTCTGTTTCATACAACCCAAAAAGCCATTAAACTCATGAAATCAACCTCCATACAACACAAAAAACAGAGATTTTCTAGTACAAGAGCTTGTGCATGAAATTGAAACCAAAAGAAAAACATCAACAGTTACATGAAGACCAAGAAAAGTAAAGAAATTGACATGTTTTAGTCAAAATTCACAGGAACCCTTTGACCTAAGAGAGGAAAAGATAAGACTAAATTCAGTTAAATTGTCTCTACCAAACTCATTATGAGTCCAAAAGAATCATCCTTTAACCCTTGAGAGTTAAAAAAAAAACAAAGACTTTTTTTTTTTTTTCATCAACCGTCATCATCAAGAAACCACAAAGAAACCAAGAGAGTAAAAGAGAGGAAGAAAAACAAACCTGAAGCTCACGGAGAAGATTATTACAAGTAGTGTTCGTACGGAAAAACAGAGCATTGGGACTTCCAATTTCCAGCATTTTCAGCTAAATTTTTCCTCACTCGAATCTTGAAAACCTTTTTTGGTTCTTGTTCACAAAAATGGTGATTAATCTAAAAAGAAGAGACAATACCTACTAGCAGAAACAAAGCATCAGATCTGAAGCTTGAAGATGAGACAAACATTATAATTAAGCTCTCATTACTTTTACTTTGGAGAGGAAAGAAAAAACAAAGAAACAGAGAGCAAAGTAGAGAGAAACAAATTTGCTGAATTAAGCTAAAGAAAAGGGAATGAACAGAGAGAAAGAACAGGTAGCAACAGAGAAGAGAGTTACAAAAAAATAAATCAATAATGAGTTTCTTTTAAACAGGATTTAATAATTTATTATACACTTTTATTAAATTATTATTATTCTGTTTCACGGAAAAATACGATAAATTGGCGAAAAGACCGACGACGGGTACGGTGCGGGTGAGTGTGCCAGACGATAAGCGCGTTGCCGGTAATAGCGCGTGGTGGGTACGATCCAATTAGAGTTGAAGAAGGAAAGTCACGCGAGTTATGAGAGAGTGTGTATGGTAGTTTTGTGTCGTGTAGTGGTGATAGAAGAAGAGTCACTGACATAAGTAGCTGTGTTTTGACGGTGAAGTGTAAACTTTACGATAAATATTTTCTTCCTTTTCAAATATACTCGTATTTTTACTTAATACAGTATATTTTTCTATATATATGAATTATTAGTTTTTTTTTTTTTTACATTGAAAGTGTGTGTATACAAGTTATTAACTCTTAGAAAAACGTAATTTTACTTCCCTTTTTTTTTATCATTCACAACATTTTATAAATTTTCATGTTTTAAAATTATAACTAAAAAAAGTCAGTAATTTTTTTTTAATACTAAAATTTTAACGTTTGTAATTATTCAGTAATTGTTTTTGAACATTCATCTGACAAGTTAGAGATCATCTATACTTTTCATTTTTGGTCAAAAAATATATATATTTAAAATCCTATATCAATTAGGTAAGATAACATATAATCTCAACAGAAGTTAGAAACATATATAAAACTATAATCATATATTATCTTTCATATTCCAAATGTAACATGATATTCGAAATCAAATTTTGATTATGTTCTACTAGTAATTGTTACTATCTACAATATTTGCGTAATACTTATATCAACCAAACATTAATCATGAGAAGAAAATTTACCACAAATGGGGAAGACAGAGTCATCTATTGTTAGCGTGGACTCTGATTAATTAAAGATGATAATGATACTATGTACCCCCTTTACTAACAAGAAATATGCCAATTTGGTCTAATCAAAAGTATGGTCACTCATTACCGCTCCTCTCCACCAGTTTCATCAAGAAAAGTAGACGTCTATTTTTAAAATTAATTTTAATTAACAACTTTTGTTAGTATCCCATTCCCATCCAAACATAATTATTGCCCTCCATACCAACTAATCAAGCTGCAAATCATTATATATATAAATATATATATTAAAATTATTTTACCAAAATAATTTTATATAATTGAGTAACCATACATATTCGACATTAATTTTTTTATGGTTAGGATTAAGTCTGTTCACAAGAAACACGGCACTAAAATAAAGATTGAAATGAAATGACAGACAATACATAATCGAAGTATTAAACATAGTTAAACAATAAAAACTACTAATTCAAAATTTTTAACATATATTTTAGAGTTATAAGTGTCTAAATAATTTTTTTGTTTAATATAATAATATCTATATCTTTATATATTATCTACTTTTATAATTTTTGTGCTCAATATTTTTTCTTGTTTGGAATTAAAAAACAAAAACAAAAGATGACACATAAACTCCTAACATAAAAAACAAGAAAAAAATAAAACATTTAAGGTGGTTGGGGAGAAAAAGACAAGTAGAATCGATTTCAACTTTGGGTGGGGTAATAAGATTTTAATACGGTCCATGCAAATTATACAAAGTCAATAACCTTAAGAATTCTTCGTAGCAATTTAAATTCCATGATTTTATCATTTACGTAAATGATATAATAATAATGGGAGTAGTTATATATAAGTCTCACAATAATAAATTTGGGTAAATTAATAAAACAGAATTAGACACATAAACTAACAATCTTTACGAAAACATTTGTTTTTTGGATTTGCTTCTGTATCGCCCAATTTAATATCGCATGTGTGGGAGACTGAATATTAAAAGTCAACGTCGTGCTGGATACAGTCGTGATACGATTATGAAGAAACATAATCACTTTTAATCACATTATTCGTTTTATATAACAAATATATCATAATGTATGAAGTAGAAGCAAAAAGAATGATTTATCAAAACAAAACTAAATGAGATTTAAATAGTGAAAAGAGGTATAAAATCACTTTAATAATGTGCTAAACCCCCCTAGGATGCTACTTTGATTAAGTGTCTAATCATTCCATCTAATCATATACTTATCTAGTGGTTGGATTTTATCATCGACGTGGCACACCCAATTCACAACTCAACAATCCTGAATTATTGGTTATTTGAAAATAAAATAAAACATTAAATTCAAAAACTATCCAATTCGGAAGGGTCAAATAGTTATTTTATTGAAAATTTTTGCTAGAGCACAGCTCACTTTTGTTTTGTGTAATAGTAAATATTACTGTGAAGTTAGGATTCCACTAGAGAAAGCTTACAAACAAAAATCTATAAATGCCAAGCAAACTTAGTTATTTTCTCTCTTTATTTTCACATTTTTTTGTCTTTTCTTTTGTCAACTTTAGTTATTTGTCTTTATGTTGGGTGAGATTTTACGGTTAAATAGTGAAACTAATTATTTGGAGAAGACAAAGCCCTAATGTGGTACAGTAAGGACAAATATTCAGAGTTAAAGTACCAATATCATTTAGGAGATGTATAATAAATTCGCACATTTATGTAGGTGAAAATAAAATTATTTTAGATGGTTCGAAGTGGATCTAGTAAATCACATGCCTGGTATGTCGCATCGCAACCGTCATTGCCTTGTGAAGCATACATATATCACTAGATCCCCATGTATAAATAATTAGTAGATCTTCATCATACACATTATATACGAATTAAAATTTCATAAAACATTACAAAATACACGTGTCCCAACTCTCAAAGCTTTAGAAGTGGAATGACTATTTTTGCAGTATTTTACCAATGATGTAATTGTGCAGAATTGCCATTTATATCATTGTATGTTCCATACTATACAGTTACCATTCTACTACAGTTTTTTCAATTGAATTGATATTTCTCTATTAATTCTATCACTAACTGTGCAAAATTTAACTTTTATTAAAGGTCAAAATTATGGACCAAAAACGTGAGTGGAATTTATATATAACGATCTATATATATAAATTTTAAAAGTAGGAAAATGCGTATTTGATGTGTATATAATATGCATGTGTGAGTGTATATAGACCCTACATGTCCATATATATCTTCAAATATATATATATATACACTTTATTTTTAAGTTTCATTTGTGTTTTATAAAAAGAAGTAGATAGGAAGGGATTAAAGATGCGTGTACCTGTAGGGTTTAAGGAGAGTTCGAGTAAAGGACATGAGAAAGTATGTATCCAACAAGCTCCACCACTTCCTTTTCTTCCTTATTTGTCACCATTTTAACTGCCAAAATACAAAATTCATAATCTTCATATTATAAAAGAGACAATTTCAGATGGGACTGTTACTAAAAACTCAAAAGGACTCCTTGCAAACTACTCCTAACTCAACAAACATCTTTGGTGTACATTTTTGGTTATATTTTATGTATGAACCTCCTAAACAAACAAACAAAGAATCGAGCTTTAAGTGAAAGCAAGATAACATAAAATATAAAATGAAAGGATACACTATTTTAGAGGGGTGTTGTTCTGGAATTAGAAACTTATGGAAATTGGTGATTTTTGTCACTATCTTATAAATTCAATGGAATTGCAAAATTTCAAAGATACTTAAATTTGAAGTTGTTGTTATTTCACAAGACCATATGCATTTTAAAAAACTTAACTGAAAATGAAAATGGTAGGTCGAAGTAGGGCCACATAATACTGATGGATAATAAAACTATATATCCCCTACTCATAAAAATTAGGATCATCATTGCCTGCAAGTTTTAAATTTTGTTGTTTTCTATTCTCTAGTCATCAATAGATAATAACAGAGTCATGTAACACAGAAGCAGGAATAAAACTATGTCTAGTGCCTACCCTCTCCTAACCTTAGAAACCTCACTCTACTTCTTTCTAGTTTCGACAATGGTCCCTAAAAATAAGATAGGCCTAACATTTTTTTAACTTTATTGTAAAGACTCATACCATGTGGATCAACATGTACATGTGTATATAAAAAGAGTAGGTGAAAGATTTTGACAGAAATCATCTCTTCTAGAATTTGGTATTGTTTGAAAGAGATCCTATTTGTTACCATGAAATGTGAAAAACTGAAAAAGGGTATATAGAGAACAAATCTCAGAACAATTTAGTGTAGACTCCATAAATGAAGAAGAATAAATTTTGGAGAGGGACCCTTTGAAATAAATAGAAATAGACTTTTCTTCTTTCTATCTTTTGTGTGTGAGTGAGTGTATTACAGCTATAACTCCATGAAAATGAGGTTTGGTTTTTCAATAAGAAAAAGGAAATGCTGACGTTTGACTAGTGACTTCTACTATTACTGTCTCCTATTCCTATATCTTATACGGACCGGTACAATATTTGAGTGGCCCGGACCGGAGATATGTTAGGTTTAGCAAAATGTTATGGACCACAAAAGATCTGATTGATCCGTAAACCGTATACGTATATGGCCGGTGGTCAGAACTGATAAGTCAACCTTGATGGCTCATTATCATAATTCATAATAATAAGTATTAGGTGAGGAACATACAATGTCCAGGTCTAAGGGGCAATATGAAGAAGACCTTGAAGTGTGAACAAGAAACTCTTTTATATGATGTTGAAATGCATAGTCAAAAAGGTGAACATTGGGCCTTATGGATCCTATATGCTATAACCTGTTTCTAACTTATTCATTATCCTATGACTTGATTAATATAAATCTATCATTGGTAATTATAAAATGGTTTTGATGGAAAGAGCAGAAATATGAATGCTTACCCCAGGGGAGAATTGGGAATTCATACTGCTGTTTAGGCACTGTTATTATGTAAGAAGAGACCTGTTGTCAAGAGGAGAACACAATTTTAAACTTCATTTTTCATGTCTATTCAAACAGATGTTAATTGAGAGCAAATAAGTTTACCAAAATGGAAGCAGCCAGAGATTTTGAATATTGGTAAAGAAGGGATGTCTCCTCTTTTTCGTAAAGAAGGTCCATCATGTCCATACATGCTTCAAAGTTCAAATATTCCCCAACCTTTGCAACTTCTCTAATAGAAGAAAACATGGTTTAGGAGTTAGATAATAACAACAAGGACTAGCACAATATCATTCAGGAGCTTTAAGGGTTTAGATACTTTACAAGGATGAAGCAACTTACTTGAACTGAATAAAAAGATTTTCAAGCAGTGTATAAGCTATATTTAGAGTGCCTATCTCAAACTTCAAAACCTGCTTCTCATGTACAATGAGGAAGACAGACCAATAAGTTTGAAAAACCTTCTATAGCGTAGAGAGCGTCCCCAAGTGTGGAATAGTTACCTTCAGAAAAATTAGTTCCTGCACAAAAAAAAAACCTCCCAACTCATTGAAAATATCAAAACATCTAAAAATTTTCAGTCACAACTTTGAGATTTTCAAGAGTAACTTACTGCATCCAAGAAATCTCGAACCATGAAGAGTTGCTCAGTGATTACTTTATCCCCAAAGGATTTCAAACTATGAACCGATAAACCTCGGGTACAATGCATCTGCAGAAGCAAACAATTCAGTTCTAGGTACTCATATAAGAGAACAAACACACAAAAAACAATAGCACAAGTAAGGAAGTAAACCCACTTTACATGAGATCCAAATGGAGATTAACACAAATAACTGCAGATTGCTCTCAGTCAAAGGTTGCAGTAGCCAATGTTCTGCTTTCCTTTTCTCTAAAAACCTATAAACCCAAAGCATCCAAACATGATATAATGCCTAAATAATCCATCAAACATGATTTGATCCAAATCTCGCAACTACAATAAATTGATCCGTCGATGAGTATCAGTACTAACACATCTGTGAATATATCCGAAAACAAGCACTGATCCAAATATACAGTATCATCTGTTACACTAAATCACTAATCTATACTTGCCGATAACGATTACTGATTTGTTCAATTAAACCCTAAAAACAATCGAATTCACTACAAAATTCTCAAATCAGGAATCATCGGAGGAGTAAAATCGTATACCTGACTACATTTGGACGAAATCGATCAAAGAAGAGCGATAGAGCTGAGTATTTAACGATCGGAGGAAGTTCGAGTTGCTTTCATCGGCAAAATCAGATCCAAAACAAAAAAAATTCAAAATCAGGAGAGAATACATCAACAGATACTGATTGAGAAGAAGAAGAAGAAGAAGAAGAAGATCAAACTTACAGTAGTAGACTGAATCAGAAACTCGACCAATCTCCGACGAAGATGACCGATCTCCGTAGACATCTCTCTCTGATTTTGGAGCTCTCCGTGAAGATTTTGAAACGTTTCAATGGCGCTGAAACTCAAAAGGCCAATTCATTTTTTTATCATTTACCTCGATAAGATTCTGCTATGGGCCTGGGCTCGTTATCTTAAATAGGCCCAATATACAATTTGATATTCATAATCCCAAGTTTTTCTTTTTCCTTTTGGCAAATTGCAAGTGTAACAACATTGGATTCATTTGGTCTTTAAAAACTTTCACAAAGATCAATTTATTTATTGGTAATGAGATATTTTTGTTCCCCAATTTTTGACAACGAGTCATTTGTTTATTTGTGATGGGCTGATTAGATAATTTGTATTTCTATTTTTCCCATTTATATATTTGTGTTTGAAGAAATTGATATTATTCTATTTCTCCCATTATCTTAGATAGGCCCAATCAAAAAATTGTTTTCATAAGCGAATTTTTGTTGCCATATCGCAAGTACAAATTTATGGATTCATTGATCTTATAAAACATTTCATGTAACGGTCCAATTTTGTATTGGTAAAGATATTATCCTGCATTTTATTTTTCTTACAGCGATTTTGTTTATTAGTAATGAGATATTTTGCATTTGTATGTTTCCCATTTATAATAAAAGAAAAGTTCATTCGATATTCATATTTGATATTATCCTATTTCCAACAACTATAATTTTGGTAGACAAATTGACAACAACTCATATGCATTTACTAAAACCACTTGCCATTATAATTAACAAAACCATATCTATTTGTTTTGCGAAAACAAGATAAAATAAAATATGATTATTAGTCTCATTATATTATAGAAAATGCCCAATTGTTCATGCTCCTAGCCTCCTGTCCACACATAATGCCAATTGCCAAATTAACCAACCATATGGCTTGTCAACAACAGCCTTAGTTTGTTTTGTTGTTATAAGTGTTAGGATCTTGTATGTTATTGCATGGAAAGTCACCCTCCATTTATGTTTTTAATCTAAAAAAGAGAGTTATTTTTATAATTTCGAACAAAATGGATGGTCCAGTGATATTGTGGTGGTTAGTGTTGGAGATCAAAGATCGGGGATTACTATATGTGAATCTTCATTCGTACTTTTTTTTTTTGGGAATAGTATTATAATCTTTCGTTTTCGGTTTGTTTAATTTTAAAACAAATACTATATGTTATTACATGTCAGCGAGTAAGCTTTATTTACAAAATCATCATCAAATTTATTTCTTTTAATATATCTTTTCATTAATCGCATAATTGTTTTTCAGAAGTTTTGTAGACTGATTTTGTAATCTCGGTTTAATATCAATGAAATTATTTATCCCAAAAAAAAAGGAAAAATATAACTGTGGACCATATAGTTGTTGAACTGCATTAATGTATTGCATATATGCATTGTAAGAACTTGATAAACTTTTGTAAGTCTTGAATAATTTATTTTACCATACAACTGTCACTTGTCGCCAAGATTGCATATTTAATCAATATATCACAAATCATCTTCTATAGATTCTCTTATTGCACAAACAACATGCTAAGAACTAAAAATGTATAGAACAAAGACTCTATATGTATAAGCTTTTTTACATGAAAAAAACTATAACTAGAATTGGGTGAATTATATATCAACAACTGACAAGATTTCAGTACCCCGATTATGTAGATATCCACGAGTAGTCTTTGGAATCTATTTCACTATACCCGTCAATTCTGTCTTCAAATCTGTCCGAGAAAAAGAAATTACGAATCTTTTTACCACGCCGTATAACAGTAATTTCTGTGGTGAAAATTGCTTTGACAGGTCTATGATCAGATATCTTCGTTTCTCCTCTTGTATATTCATGTTGCTTCAGTCCATTTCCGTACCATATTATTCGATCACACCTATTTAAATATATGCATGCATGAGATTAACTAAGAAAAAAACAAATTATTTCAATATTCTATGTAAATTATACTTACCATGCAGGAGCTCGTTTCTTCTCGTCTTTTTTGTATGTAATGCATCCGTAATATAAATCCGAATTTGGAACATATTTATAAGTTGGAGCAAATTTGACTATTCCTTCTTGCCAACCTCTGAAAATCTGACCGTTCAAGATCTCCATCCTTAACTTAATTTTATATAAATAAAACATATATATAAGAAAATGGCAAGTTTACAACTTTCAACACGTGAAAAAAAAACATACATATAGAAATAATTACCTGATCATTCTCTAGTAAGATGTTCCATTCTTTGCTTTCCACCAATAATCTTGTCTTCTCTTCGGGTAATGAAATTCTATAATTCAAGTCTCCCAGAAAAATCACTCGACTGTAGAATTTGATCCAACAAAGAGAAAACATGAAAAATTTGACTAATTAATTTAAATCATATAAACAAGAAATATCAGAAGTGGGTAATTTCTTAACTAGTACTTTCCAAACTAGCCTTTTTTCTTCACAATATCACCTGTTATAATTTAATCGGGTCAACTTGCTTAAATTACTTTTGGGCTGACCTTTAAGTCCAAAAAATCAACATATAATATAGTTAATTACTAACAAGTTGGAAATTTGCAATTTACACAAAATATATGAACCAAATGTGTTTTAGGTTATATATGAACCAATAGTTATTGAATTCATTTTAAGATATTGAAATTAGATTAAAATAGAATTAGCTTACTCGTGATCAAGAATCTTTTTGGGTAAGTCTAGCGATGAGCCTCGAGGAAAGCTCGATCTCGCTAAGATCTCGTTGACGTCGGAGTTTCTCTGCCTTTCATCTCGGTCGCGGCCACCAGAAGCTAGATGGCTGCAAACGAAACAGAAGGTCGTTTCGTGCAATTGAAATCTAACCGATACCGATCCCTAATGATCAAGAAAATGTATGAAGTCAGATTAAATTAAACATCTGACTGTTCCAAATACATGGTGCAAACAGAACATTAATTATACTCTCTTTTTTATAATCAAAATGTAAATATTGTTTATGTTGGCTTTATATAAAATTAAACTTTAGCTAATTTCCAAGTTTAATAAACTTAGGTCATGAATGAAGCTAGTAGTCTTGTACAAACTATTGTTCGATATTTTTCTATGAAAAATATATTATGATATATAAATCTCAGTCAAACATGAAATATGCATATAACTGTGAGTTCATTTTCAACCACAAATTAAAATAATCAGATATGAATACGCCCGTAATCATTTTCTATAAACAGTCAATACCTAAATCAGTCCACATCTATAACAGTGAGATTTTATTTAATTAAAAAGATATCAAATCCTAATTAAATATTTGTTACCTTGTTTCCTAAGCAACCCATGATGCCGCAACCAACGCATGAAACGTTAGGATGACGGATGTACGGCCAGAGATCACCTCGGACCCAAACGGTGATCAAGATTCCGACCATCTGTTTGCTTATGATACATCTGAAATCTTGTGAAATACCATTAATGCCCTTTGATTCCGACAATTCTTTGTCTCGATGAGGTTTTGCTCTCTTGTTCAAAGCCTCTCTTATCAAAGAGTTCCACTTTGTAGAGACCTTGTTGTTATCTGATCCCAAAACATTCGAAGCTCGAAGAGGCACTACCTCTTGAAACCTAGATTTTCATTTAAACTAAATTTTAGACATCTAAATAAACAAAATCCATAGGTTATAGCTATATAAATTAAATTGTGTTGTAGTGTTTAGTAATCACCCAAGCACGTATATGTCGCACGGTGTTTGACGTGTTTCCAACAGATCCTCCATGTCAATCCCATCTTCTGGTACAATACCACCGACGTTCCATGTGCTTACAAAAACCCTAAAAACATATAATTAAAATTACATGTTAATTTTTAAGTTTTCAAACGTTCGATCATATATATATAGTTATCAACGTTTTGGTTAGCTTTACTGGTTTACTGTATACTAGGTTTGATTGTAGTGCAATGCAAGAAAAGTGACTAGCTAGTTATGTCAACTAAACAGTATTGTGATCCGCTCTCTTCTCTGTCCAAGTATATGCAATATTTAACAAGTAAAGATAACTAATTTTTATTAAGGTAAATGAACAAAGGATATATAAAGTTATTGATGTATAATGTATTACTTGTAGTTGAGATGAGTGGTTTTGTGTTGCTCGAAGAGAATTGATTTAGAAGTGAAAGAAGCTCGTTCATCAACTAATCCGGAAGCTACTAGAAGCTTTTGATCGGTATCAGGTGGGAAATCGGCAACGAAGTTGTTGCTCCCGACACTTTTCCTTAGGATCTTGTTGGCCACAAGTCTTGGCCACATAACCTTATATATCAATACCATAGAGTAATTTGCATATATTAATGATCAAGAGAGAATAACAAGAAGTTATACGTATATTTAGTCCGGTTATATAATCCGACACATATATATGGATTGAAATTACTAATACTCACTTCTCTAAAGCTTCCAAGCATTGCTAGAGAAAAAGAGAGAGACAAATTGAAGAACAAGAGATAGAAAGAGGAGAGAGAGATTATCAAGAAGAAATGGAATTGTAGAAAGAAAGAAAGAGCCATGCAAAGCCGGAGAGAAAGAGGTGAAACTCTGACGTGGACGATGATTATTATACTATATAGTTTTTATTATCATTTTAATTATTAGTCCGACGATATTATTGAGTTTTTTAAAAAATCCAAAGAAATGAAGGTTGATGATTGGCCAGTTATTATTACTGGTTGTTAGACTAGCTAGTTAGACATCAAACCACCTTGATCACATTGTATTCGTCTTTAAATCCCACACGAATTAATTTTAAACCTTTCAGTTTTTGTCCTTAATAGTATTACTTTATTAAAATTAAACACTGGAAACGATTACTTTTCTACTTATTTTTTAATAACGAGGAGG
Organism: Arabidopsis suecica; assembly: GCA_019202805.1. Taxonomy (NCBI): domain Eukaryota; kingdom Viridiplantae; phylum Streptophyta; class Magnoliopsida; order Brassicales; family Brassicaceae; genus Arabidopsis; species Arabidopsis suecica. The sequence continues at coordinate 387,991 of CM032909.1, read as the reverse complement.
GTCCAACTTGTTACTATTTTTTAGCATCGCATATAAACATTTAAACGAAGATATGTAAACAATTTATTTTAATGATAAATGACAAAATTGGTTGGCAACGAATAGTTTGAAAAAAAGAAAATAGTATTTTCCTCTAATTATAGAATTCTACTATGTTGGTCTTTGAATCTTATCATTATGTCATAAACTTTCTTATTGCAAGTGAAATTAAATATTGTTACTTTTTGGTCGGTCTAATCACTGTGGCCCGCTACATATTTTTATTCAAAGGCTTACCATCTTTTGTTTAACGATAGTATTAATTTCGATATTAGTTTGAATGTATTTATTTAATCGCTTATAATTATGAGCAACTAATTACTCCACCAATAATTGCTAGTGGTGACACTGTATGGGAAATATTCTTCGTATTAATTTGGTGCTCTGTTGTAACTTGTGAGTCATACTACGAACTTTATATTGCTTTTATTTTGCTGGTCTTTTAATAGGTCGGTCAAACTCAAATTATACATTATGCACAAAAATCATACTATATACTTATAGTAGCAAAACAACATTATGCACAAAAAATCATACTACTATATAGAAGCACATGACACTGCAATAGTATCCAACCTAACTAAGAAAGAGCAACAACAACAATAAGTTATGCAACCCGTATATGTACTAATTAACTAGCTCGTGGGATTAGTAGCGGTACAGGGTTACTGTTCAAATTCGTTATTTTGTTATGTGGACGTCTACATGAACATATAACTATTTAATTTATTACATGACACTTTAATTTATTGCATAACGCCCTAACAAAATTTTGTTTAATATTCGTTCCTACATACCATATATGTGAGTATAATTTTCATGTTTTTAATAATTGTCTTCTTATATTTAGGATTTCATGCATTTTACGATAATCTAATAAACAAATACTCCATTCGTTTTACAAATAGTGTCATTCTGACATATTTCACATAAATTAAAAAAAAAAATTTATACATGTATATCCCTATTTAATAAGTGTTTAATGAATTAAATTCAATGAAAAGTAGTTTTGAGTTAAGGATAAATTAAAAAATTTAGTGTAAAATCATATTGAAAATGTGGAATGACATCTTTATAAAATCACATTTGATTTGGTATGATTGATTTACATTTTCTAGAGATAAAAAATTAAATTGCAAAAAATGGCGATTTCAAGAGTTTTTTTTTCTTCAAAAATCTCTTATGATTTATCTTAGTTTTCGGGAATTTTGAAACAGGATTTCAGTTCTAGCTAAATTAATTACCATTGGCTACGGCAAAATTTGGTTAACGGCTGTGAATTTAAAAATATTATAAATTTGACCAAGAAGTTATATAGTGTTACTCGATTAGAAAAATACACGTATCACTGTAGCTTATTATGGAGCAAGTTGCATGAAAAAACAAAGTTTTGGGTATGGAACTATTACTTTGTAGTGCAGCCAACAAGAAACCATTTATGTCCAGTTGGATCCAACCATTCTCAATGGTGACTCCACGAAAGCTATATACTTAAAGAAAGGATTAAAAACGAGAGAAAAGTGTTTTAGGGTAAAGAGTTTATTTAATTAGTTGTATGAAAGTAGAGGTGTGAGCAAATTTTTGGTCGAATTGTATTCGTTACAATCTTTGTAGACAAGTAAAAATGAACCAAAATGCAACACGTGGCAGATACAATATTGTACGCCAAAAAAAAGATGACTATAGCTAAGACATGAGACATTTTTTGTTTGGTATGAGTTAGTCTTAAGACATAAGACATGCACCTTACTAAACAACAAGTTGGCAAATTTTTCTTTAGAAAACACTTGCTTTTTACTTCGGCTAAAGGTGCAATTAATGTTTAATACCTCTTCAACCAAATATTGCCGTGTAGGTTTTACTAAATTAACTACTCGCCATTGTGAAAAAACTATAGACATGTCAGAATGGTTTAAAGAAAAAAGCACTACACCGGTTGTCTATAATATTTGTTGATTGTTATCTGTCTTTATGTTTGTAATATTTGATAACAATCAAATATTGTTGATTGTTATCTGTCTTATGTTTGTTCATCTGCTCTCAAAATATCGGATCATCATAACGGGAATAAGGACGTTTTTTTACCCCAACGATATTTTCTTATTATTGAAATTCAAAAATCTTATCATAAGAGGAATGTCATAATTTCGATATGTTCGTGTAGAGTACTAATGTCGCGGTGAATGCGTGTAGTAAGTCTTGAGACTCGGAGATTTGAAGTATGTTTTTGTCACACAAGATGTATAGTACAAAAGTTTGGAACATGAGATTGTAGATAAACTTACTTGATTTCTATAGTAATTAGAGAGAGAGAGAGAGGGGATTTGTATACAGAAACTAATCAACTAGTTTTACATTTGATATTAAGCAAATTAAATTAAATACCTTTAAAGAAAAAATTTGTATGTTTCTTGTCGTATAAGAGCATTGTTATTATTTTATTATTGTCGTGGATGCACGTGTCGTCCTTTTATTTGGTTTTCTATGAAATAAATCAAAATAATATATAATTATACTATTATGTACCTTTTTTGGGGGGCCAAATTATTTTATTACGTATAGTTCATTTTTTAATATTTTGGTTACAACCGGAACAAATTGTCGATTATTTCGTGCATTGGGTTCGATATATAGCATTTTAACCAGTATGTTTATAGTGGTAAGATTATAAACCTGTAATAACCATTTTTTTTTACCTGTAATAACTTTGATTTTTTTCTGTTATCGATCGAAGCTTCTATCTTAAGTAACTATTGATTTAAAAAAAAAAAAAAAAAAAAAAAAAAAAACTATTGAAATCGACAAAAAGACAAAAAGATCAGGGTATCTTGAAATCGGGATTCCAAGAAAGTTGGATTTCAATTAAAATCGTAAGGGAGGGTTTGATAAATTTTCTTTTTGCAGCATGTCTATTAAAATTATTAATAACCAATGATTAATAATTAATTATAAGATAATCTTAAGAATTGTTGGGCTTCTAAGGTCCAAGATTCCTATTTTTGTTATATATACACATACACATTCCTATTATATATGAATGATAAAATTATTAGCTAAAATATAAACAATACTAGAAAACTATACGAACCGTTGAAAGAAAAATAAATTCACTGCAAATAATTTTATTCTGCAAGTTTACAGTTTTAATTGTTATAAGTTTTCTATCAGTTTCACAATTTATGTCAACTAATCTATTGTTTAATTAATAAAATATCTAAAAATGTAATTTGTAAAGTTCTAGCTAACTGTTTGTTTTTGTTCTTTAATGATTTATCACTTTGTTTGATAAAATGATAAGTATATTTTTTACTTATCTGATTTGTCAATTCAAATTATTACCTATGGGAACGATAAATACAATATTTTTAAAATATTGTCATATTTAAGGAGACAATAGCTAAACGATATATAGTTATTTTAGTAAAATTTCATCAATTTAAAAAAGAATATATATAGAGGGAGAGAACTGAATCTCATTGGCTGGTCGGTGAGAGTGCATTGCGATTATAAATTTACAATCATATGTGACACCGAGCAATATTTTTTTACAATTTTGAATTCCTTCCTACCAGCCCAGAGGATATTTAGATTAAAAGTGCAAATAAATTAGAAATAATTATTCCAAATATCTTCTTCATCTTTTGTCCAATTAAAAATATCTAAAATACCGATATGTACCATATTTTATTTGTCTTTGTTAGATTTTCACTAGATTTTGTTCCCGTGCGTTATGCAGAATCACTTCTTTTTTTTTTTTTTTTTTTTTTGGACAAAGCAGAATCACTTCTATTAATATAAATTTCTAAGCATAAAATATAATCATTAAAATTTAAAAGATAAATATTTCAGTATAAATATAATAACTCAAATTTTAAAAGATAAATCTATATAAACACTAAACTTATTTTACGAAACGATATACAACATATATATTGTCGACGATCACGTAGTAACAAATACCACTCAAAAAAATTGCGTGAAGAATAAACGGTATCGACAACCATCTCATGATCTTTTATCGATCTCTAAAAGAGTTTTTTTCTTATTAATATTCTATAAAGACATTTCTATAAAAGTTTTAACGTTAATTATCGATTTTTTAACCTAATTGTAAATATAATTTATAATTAAATGTTGATACGAACATAAAATCATTCTATATAAAATGCAAATCTACCTACTGTAGTTTCATGAATATTATTTGGTGTAAAGATACATCTACAATACCATGTTGCTAGAACACTTTTAGCAAGCTTGTTTTACCCAAGTGCATCGTACCATAAATTTTTTTTTGTTACGGGAGAGAATTTCCTAAGTGTGTGTATATATATATATATATATATATATATATATTATTACAAAAAAAAACAGTACTAAAGTCGACAAACTTGCATAAATGATATTAGTGGTTAAACTAACAATGCTATATTAAATTTATTAATATTTAGGGACCCTAGACTCTTTTTAGGTAGGATTATTTTTTTCTAAATTAAGCTAGATGACTATTCTTTGTATAAGCACTAGCTTCTTTTACTATATATGTATGTTTTTGGGAGACATAGTCTCCCATTTTTCCACCAAAAAAAAAAATATATATATATATATATATGTATGTTTTAATTTGGATTGCAAAAGTTGGGATAGATAACGGAAGGCAACCCAATAAGATGTTCCATTCTTTGCTCTCTGCCAATACTCTTGTCTTCTTCTCCTTCGGTAATAAAATTACTTTGAATTTGGTTGTGATTTAGTTTTTAATTTCAGTTTGATTCAGGTGGGTATGAGCAAAATCGAGTGGAAATTAATTTTAGTTCAAGTCAATGAAAGTTAGTTACAAGAAGAGTTGGTGATATGGTCTTTGGCTCTTTGCATACAAAATCTGTTCAACAAGCATCTAGACAATTGGGCTGCTATTGGGCTTCATCTTTTTCAAATGGTTCTAATTTGAATTAACTACAAATGGTTTTGAGCGCTCATTTGAAAAAGTGAGTCTTACAACATCTGTGCAATTTTAAATGCATTTCAATTTATAGCAATGATTAAAAAAGGTTATCTTTACTATAATCGAGAACGAGGGGCACAATTTTGGCAGAGCCACTTAAACCATTTTTTCAACGTCAATTCAAACTTTATATTAATATGCATCAAAATACATTGTTCCATGAAATGACATGATTTTGTTTATTCATTCTTACACTTTTAGCTATATTATCGCTAGAAGATTAGCTCTAGAAGTTTTGATAAAGTTGCAAGTTGCATTTCTTTTAGCTATGTGCAAAATGTATTAGTCATTTAAAGTAATTAGATATCATTTAAAGCAAAATGTATTAATCAATTCATCAGCGAAATAAATTGATTATTAAGTAAACGCATTATAATTTTATTATTATCTAAAATCTGAGATTTGTATGTGTAACGAAACATGTAAGATCGATGAAGTCTTAGAGTTATCCTTATCAACTGAATTCGAACGTTATATGGTGATCAAACACTATCTTCGGTTATATCTGACTGAAGCTAACAACAAAAAGAAAACAGATGATGCAAAGCAGCAACATGTTACTATATATTACTGATGAAGAAGTTGATGAGAGGTAGATCCAAGATGCCGCATACAGAACCGATGGCTTCTCTAGCCGTGACATAGCCAAGCTCGTGGCATGTTATGCTTTCGCAAACAGACCACGCCATTCTTGTAAAAATTTCCTCTTGTTACAAAGATATTCTGTTTACAAAGATTGATGGTGTAGAAGCTATTGACTTGGATTTATGGCATATAAGATTGATGGTGTAGAAAATATTAACTATGGATTTGTGTATAGTTTTTTTTTTTATTTTTTTTGAAAGTATATAGTCAACAGTTAAATCTACCAAACTATTAATCAAAATTTTAATTTCGATTAATATATATATTAGCGATAAATAAATATAATAATCTAAGCATATATCATGAAAAATATAGATTATATAGTTCAAACGAACAAAACTATACTTATGATTCATAGTTTAATAGTTTTATAATTAATTTATTTTATAAAATTTATTGGTTTTACTGTAATTCTTGTCATTTTTATTATTTCTCATAAGTGAAAAAGGAAAAAAATATAGAAAGTAAAATACATGGAAATTCAGAAAATCAATAAATATGTGTAAAAGACGGGAAAAAAAAACAATAAGTATGTGTAAAAATGTGAGTGTAGAAAGAAGAAGTAAAATCGCAGTATCCCACAACGACTCTAGCATTGGAAGGAGCCTAAAATTTGCATATAGTAATGTTTAAGGCTGGTGTTATAAAAATAAGATAAAAAATATAATGATTAAAAATAATAACTATGATATAATTGGATATCAATTTCTTTTATTTATTTTAACGCTGGACATAATAAAAATAAAAAATTCAACTAATTTTTTTTTTCAATAGCATTCTTTGTAATATTTCATATTTTTATATTTATTCTTTTAAAAAACCTTCTCAAATAATAGTATAGAGATTACAATAATTTATTTTACATCGACAGTTTAAGAAACTAAAATTTTTTTATGTTACTAATGGTAATATATTAAAAAAAATAACATATGATAAACTGTAACTGATTTCTACAAATAAAAATTTGCATATCCATTATTGTTATTAACTAAAATAAAATTAGATACTAGTTCATTTTTGAAATGATATTTTAAATTAGCTAAAATACATGATTGTAAATATAAAGTATATATTAACTTAAAGATTGTACATAAGAAATACCTTGATGAACATCTACTATACATTTTTGCAACAGTTTTTGGGGTCCCTAATCGGGTCGGATTTTATTCAATTTTGACCCGGAAATTAAATGATTTCGACCCGGAAATATGCCAACCGGATCTTTCCATTTTTGATCTTTTGACCCGAATTTATTTGAATCGGATGATTCCTTAATCGATTCTCTACATTAAATCCCCGAAAATCTCTATTTAGTTTGGATCCAAAAATTCAATTTAACAATATTTGATTTCCTAATATTCCCTAATAAAGATAATCAATCAACAAAATCTTTCACACCATATAATGTGATTTTAAACAACTAACCATATGTAAAATCGTTTAAATGTCAATCATTAAGTTCAGATTCCGAATCTTAAAGATTATTACCTAAATTGCAATCACCATTTAATAATTATCCAATTATACAATAATTTATTCTTACCAATTTCCATCTTTATAAAATGTAACGATAATCGCATATATTTGTTGATTCTTTTTACGCTAATACTTTTAACAATTATTATACATGCAATCGAGAAAATATAGCAAATTAAAACTGATTACTAAACTCACGCTCCTTATTAATGACATATTCCTTATCTAAATACTAAATTCTCTACATCATTCCGTAATTCGGTAATAGTGATATTTTTTAAAGTTTGTAAATTTGCTCAACAAGATTTTCGACAATCACTCACGCATATCCCTCACATCTTATTAGACCACTATATATACGTTTCATTTTCAGCAGCTATGAACATCGACTCCCAAAAGCGACTCTATTATACCATCACCTCTATTATATCACCGTCCTTACAAAGGTACATTGATTTTCGATTTGTTAATTGCTCTTACTTACCTTTTTCTGGGTCTTCTCTGTGTATATACGGAGGTAGCAATCGCGAGTTAATACAGATTTTGCAAGATCCATTTGCAGAACAATGGTTTGATGAAAGTCTGGAGATTGCACGAAGATCTAGCGCCGGCTGTGCATGGTGGCAGAGCAAACAGAAGAGCTTTAGGTTTTCCGATCAATTTTGGTCGGTGATTAGAGTTTTTGGATCGAGAATGGGGCAGTTATGGAAAAAGGAAAGTTTATTAAAATTTGTGTATATGAAATAACTGGACCGACTTATCAATTAAGTGGGTCACTTCCAATTATTAGCTTTGAGCCCAATACTTTCTCTATATGTGTATGTGTATCTTATTTAATCTCTTTTGAAGTGGACGAATTAAGATGTGGTATTTGTTTTTGTTTCTTTTAAATTTGCATATATTTGTTTCCAAAATATGATAAGATGCAAAACTGAGAAAATCTCACCATTCGAAAGGGTAAAGTGTTTCTAAGATATGAAAAATTAAAAGATTTATACCAATTGAAAAAAAATGTAAACTGGGTTGTATACTAACTATGATTTAATTTTCGTTTTACTATGGGATTATTTTTTTGGTTTTATACAATTTATAATTAAAAATTTGTTTGCTTAATAATCTATATATTAATATAACAAACAAAGATACTTGCCATAAATTAATGATAGTCCAAAAATAGCCCAAAGTGTAATTATTTTATTTTTCTTTCACTAAGTTTTAGTTACTTAGACTGAAACTTTTAAATTGACTTGAATTATATATATTTTAAATAAAAATACTATTAATAAGAAAAATAAAAAAAATGATGTTTAATTCTCACGAGACGGGATTATATGGCGGGACGGGTTTGGATCGATACAAATATATATAGGATTGTATACCACGGGTGAAATAGTAGAATTAACAATAAAATGTGATATTTATTGTTTGGTAATGTACAATCAAACATAATAAATGTGATGTAACTAAAAAAAAAAAATTGTTACTATAAAATCCAAATAATTCTTATGTGAACTATGTAAAAGACAAAATAATATTAGATTACATAATATCGTAAACTTACGACTAACTAAAAACCGCACACAATCAATCGAGATTTATTTATCAACACACACAACAACAATATTATACACAACAAATTCTACATTTTATAAAAAATCAAAAATAAATAAAAATAATTAACCCGCGGTGTACCGCGGGTCATATCCTAGTATCAAAATATGACTACAACACTTAAGAAATCTAACTACAAAAAATGTGTGTCGTCTGCTCTTTTGGCCTCCGTTTATTTCATCCAATCTCATAAAAGTACTCAAGTTCAAACTAAGCTTTTGAAATGGTGATTACCAAAATTAAAAATGAAAATAAGAAAGATGAGAAAATTATTAAAGTCTCCAAATAATAATTAACCAAAAATAAAATGGCAAGAATAGCCAATAATGTGAGAAGCTAATAAGAGAGATTACAGTGAATCTGACAGTGTCATTTGCAATGGCAAAATATATGATCGAGTATTTGCAGCGGATGATTTATTGTGCGTCTCACAAAGTGGACACCGATTTCAATTAGAAAATCATATATACGATTACAATTCATGAACTAATTTTTTATATCAAAAATCAGAAAACTTTAATATAAAAAATGCTCATATTAACATGAACATGATTCTTGTTTCTGTGAAAGCAAAACGAATCAAATATTAAACGAGTTTAGAAAATAATAACATAGATTCATATAAAACATTAATGATCAGTTAACGTATACAGATTTAAGTACTGCTAAGGATCTATAAAATGATAAATATGTTTAAATGACATAGCAATTATCACAATAGAGTGGCATGGGTGTTGTTGGTGGAACTCCAAGGTCTTCGAGCAAATTTTTTGATCCACTTAAGTTCTTTTTACCTATAATTTTCTTTATATATCTTATATAGATTAGGAGGCTGAATTAATCTTATTAGATGAGTGATGTACACTATATATAGGGATTACAAGAGTGATTAGGTAACTATAAATTACAATTATGTCCTTGTTCTATAACTCTCTTACACGCCCCCTCAAGATGGAGGGGCTTGAGCGACTCCAATCTTGGACATGAGTTCTGTAAACCGTGAACGAGGCAGAGGCTTCGTCAAGGCGTCCGCAAGCTGATCGTGAGTCGACACATGAGTAACACGAAGTGCACCAGCTTGTACATGGTCGCGAACAAAGTGGAAATCAAGTGCAATGTGTTTCATGCGCGAATGGAAGACCGGGTTGGCGGAGAGATATGTGGCACCAACATTATCACAATAGATCACCGGAGGTGCTGGCAACGGGATGCCGAGCTCCGTAAACAGTGAGCACACCCAACGAAGCTCAGAAGCAGTGTTAGCCACAGCCCGGTATTCAGCTTCCGTAGACGACCGAGCAACGCCACGTTGCTTCTTGGAGGACCAGGAGATTGGATTCCCACCAAGATATAGTATATAGGCATTAGTCGAAACACAATCTTCCATGTCGCCAGCCCAATCAGCATCGGAATAGGCATGGAGGACTAGAGGTGTATCAGACCGGAGGAAAATACCATGGGATGCGGTGCCAGCCAGGTAGCGGAGGATACGTTTGGCTGCTTGCCAGTGGAGGTCCGTTGGGCGGTGCATGAATTGAGCCAATCTATTCACCGCGTACGCGATATCAGGTCGTGTGAACGAGAGGTATTGTAAACTGCCAAGTACTGCCCGATATTCACTTGGTGTTTCTAGCGGCGTCCCGGATGTTAGAGAAAGCTTCGGAGCTGCTGCCATTGGCGTAGAAACAGGGCGTGTCTCGAGCATGTTGGTCTTCGCTAGCAGGTCAATAATGTAGCGTTTTTGCATCAAATGGAGCCCTTGTGAATTTCTAGTCGCCTCAATACCAAGAAAATAACTCATCTCCCCAAGGTCTTTCAACGAAAACCGAGCATCAAGAGTGGCAATGAAGTTGGCGATGAAGGTTTTGTTATTTCCAGTGATTAGCATATCATCCACATATACTAGCACATATGCAATATGAGGTCCAGTATGGTGAGTAAACAAGGAAGTATCGGCGGTAGAGTTTACAAACCCGAGATGAAGGAGATAGTTGCGGAGTTCTTGGTACCACGCGCGCGGCGCTTGCTTGAGTCCATAGAGGGCCTTGCGAAGGCGACACACATAATTAGGATGATCCCGATCAACAAAGCCCGGTGGTTGTTTGACATAGACCTCCTCCGTTAGCGTGCCTTGTAAGAAAGCATTATTGACATCAATTTGGCGAATGCTCCACCCTTTGCTCACTGCAACATGTAAGACGGAGCGGACCGTGGTAGATTTTATAACAGGACTGAACGTCTCTGTAAAATCATGGCCATATCGTTGATTAAAGCCCTTCGCCACCAGCCGTGCTTTGTACCTGTCAAGCACACCATTAGGAAGATACTTTAGAGTAAATACCCACTTACAACCAATAATATTTTGGGTAGCTTCCGGAGGAACCAGTTCATAGGTTCCATTTCGTGTTTGAGCATTTATCTCATCACACATAGCCTGTCGCCAATTAGGATCCTGCAACGCTTCCGCAACGGTTTTGGGAATTTTTGGTTTCAATTTTGTGGTGGTTGCAACGAGGGAGATTTTTGTTTTTGGTTTGATGATATTGTTTTTGGATCGTGTTTTCATAGGATGGTGATTTGGTGGAAGTGGTGGAGGAATGGGTATCGGTGATGGCGATGGTGAAGGTTGTGGGGTTGGTGATTTTTCTGGGTTTGGTGAAGTAGACGATGAATGTGAGGGAGACGAGGATGGGCTTGGGCCGGTGGAATTTGTTTCTGGGCTTGGTAGTGGAAGTGGGCCTGTTATTGTATTGTGGCCCAAGTGATTGGAAGTGTTGCGTGGAGTTGTTGCAGGACTCAATTGTTGCGAAGAAGGTTGGTTTGACGTGGCTGGTGAATGTGACACGGCCGATGGTGACGTCGAGCGGTGAGGATCTGAGCACAAGGGAGACTGTGACGGTGGCTGTATGAGTGGTCGTGGCAAGATCGGGACTGTCGTGGCAGGAACAAAAGATGGTGTCTCGGGCGTTGACTGTTGTAGAGGTGGTGAGGTGACTGTTGTAAAGAAAATTTAGAAACAAGTGTTTGTAAAATAGGGAAAGAGGGATGGCCAAGTCTCAAATGCCACGAGGTAAGGTCTGTTTTGGAAGTTGGTGACGCAAACAAAGTGGTAGCAAAAGGAGAGTTGACCGGCCACTCATACAGCTCGTTCTTAGTCTTGCCTTGGAGCAATCGGGCCCCCGTGCTGAGATCCTTCACCTGAAAATGAGCAGGAAAGAATTCCACCGAAACTCCATTAGTGTTACACATTCGATAAACAGAAATTAAATTTTTCTGTACATCGGGAACATATAAGACATCATTCAAAGCAAGAGAACGAGTTGGAGTGGGTAATAAAGCAGAACCAGTGTGTGAGATCGACATTCCAGACCCATCAGCAATCGTCACTTCTTCACCGCCGTTGTAAGGCTGATGTAACGAAAGATTATTTAAATCCGACGTTAGGTGATGCGTTGCACCACTATCAAGGAGCCAGTTTCCTGAATTGTACACCGGAGCAGTGGCCATGTGTGCTCGTGGCTGCCAAGGTGCGTAAGAGGAAACAGAGGACTGGTTGGAGTGATTCGAATTGACCTGAAGTTGAAGCTGAGAGCATCGACGGGCGCTATGACCGTGTACGCCACAGATTTGACATTTCCCTTGATATGGTCGTGGAGTATACTGTTGGCGCTGCGTATTGGATTGGTTCTGCTGCCAATTACCATTGCTGCCACGATTGTTTTGTCGTCCATGATTGCGAGCATTGTTGTTGTTATTGTTGCCGCGGTAGTTAGCAACATTGGCAGTGACAGGGAGAGACGGAGAGGACTCTGTTTGGGCAGCAAGCTTGTTCTCCTGATGAAGCAGCTTCTCGTAAACCTCCGTAAGCGATGGTGACTTGTCACGTCCCTCTATCTGATCAACCACTTTCTTGTAGTCATCGGTAAGGCCCTCAAGGATAAACTCAATTTGTTCATCATGCTCTAAAGGTTTACCGAGCAGAGCAAGTTGATCAAACTTCGTCGTGAGTCCTTGAAAGTAGACATCGATAGCCTTGGTCCCCTTTTTCCAGAGTTTGAGTTGTTGACGCAGTTGTTGAACATGGCTGCGACTCGGATTGGCATAAGTGGAGGTGAGTGTTTCCCAGATCTCTGCAGTCGTGTTGGCCTTGGAGAGTAACGACTGGACAGAGACAGAAATGGCACCAAGAAGAGCGCTGAATATCAGCTGATCTTGTCGCTTCCAGAGCACGTAAGCATCATTGGTAGTGACAACTCCCTCGGTGGTGATGGTGGGTGGTGGTGCGGTAACAGATCCATCGAGATACCCGACAAGATCATAACCATCAAGAAGCGCACGCACTTGGCGACCCCACATGAGAAAATTGGAAGCAGTGAGCTTCGTAACATTGGACATGTTGAGATTCAGCAGTGTGGTAGATCCGGACACAGCAATCATCTCAGAGGCAGAAGCTGGGGAACCGGTGGTAGACATGGTGAAGAAGAAGAGACTGCGGACTGAAGGAAGAAGAAGATTGAAGAGAGAGAAGAAGCAAGGAGAGAAAGAGAGAAAGAGGAAGAGCGGCGGAAAAAAAAATTAGGTATCGTGGTGCTCTGATACCATATAGATTTGGAGGCTGAATTAATCTTATTAGATGAGTGATGTACACTATATATAGGGATTACAAGAGTGATTAGGTAACTATAAATTACAATTATGTCCTTGTTCTATAACTCTCTTACATCTTACACATTCTATTGTTCAACATATTTTATATATTCATACTGAGCTCGTGATCATCATTCCGAAGCTTAGAATCTCATTTGAGATTTCGGATAGATCGGACATCATAAATACGTGGATGCTATTTATTTTAGCATATGTACATATATGAATGATTGTCATGTATGCGATCTAAAAATAATTGACAACATTTTGGAAGTTTTCGTCGACTCTCACATGCCTTATGGATATTTTGTTGTCGATACCTCTTGGATTTTATTAAGATAAGAAAACCACATGAACACAGAGATCAATAATTGAATATCTTAAAGAAAAAAATGGTATGGGTTCCCGTTTGGCTTGTATGACACTTCATAGTTCATATGGTGGAGAAAATATACAATATTTATAAATTCATCTTTATCTTATAATATTATTAAAATCCATGCAAATTTCCAAATATTTAGGAGCCCTATATCATTACAAAATTTCCGGAATTAAACTGACAAACTCCCAAAATGGACAAATATCCATCGAAAGTGTATGGACTTTTATCAAGGAGTAATTGACAATAGATAATTCGATGTTGAATTTATGCGGTAGTGAACATTTGGAAAACATTACTTGGAAAATAATAGTCCCATAGGCCTATTTTCAATTTCTGTGTATAAGTTATATGTATATGAATATATGATAACAGTTTAAAAACTATGAACTATACTTTTTATTCAAGCTGTAATCATACTCCTTCATGGTTGTCATCTTGTCTGTATAATGACTCTGTAACTCTTCAAATGACATAATCAAATCATCTTTGTCGGAAAAAAAGACAAACAAACTATTTTCTATTTTAGGGATTTTAAACTTTTGTGTATAAACATTCAACTTTAGATTAACAACTCTAACAATGGGGCCCCTTTTCAAAATTTAACTACTTGGATATGAACGGTTCTTTCGCAACAAAGGTTTATGACAAAAAAAGAATATGATTGAAATTTTTGTGAATAAATATTTAACTATTAATTAACAACTCTTACAATGGGAATTAGCAAAGAAAAAAAAAACACCTTCGAATAATCCAGTCAACTTTTTTTTTCCTTGTTAATATATATATGGTAATAAAAATGTTATTTTTATGCAATGTCAAATACATATGTGGAACAATATATACCACGTCACCTAAATATGGAACATTCAGCCTAATTCCATCCCCGCCCCTTTTCATTGACGTGCAAATAATTTTCACGTAATTGTCTAAAGTCCATTTTAGTCTTATATAGTCTCGGGTTGAAACAAGAAAAACAAAATTTTCCGACTTTTAAATTTATTGATTAGTTTGAAACTTTGAATTAAGAGTTAATGTTTTAGTGAAAAAGTTCATTACATTATTTTTCTCTTGCCTTTATTTTTTTTTTTTAATTCTTGTCCACATAAGGACTAGCTATAAATAAACAAAGCCACACGAAAACCCACCATCAGGTTCAGGTCCATCACCTCTTACATTTTTTTCTTTCTTCAAAGTCTCTCAATGGATAGCTTGAGAGATGTTAAGCCTATCAAATTCATATTTTCTATTTTCTTTCTAATTATTATATTATCCGCCTGTAATTCAACGGCGGAGCTACCACGGTTTGTCCAACCACTAAAACCCGATGGTACACTCAGTTTTCTCGTCGTCGGCGACTGGGGAAGAAGAGGTTCTTATAACCAGTCCCAAGTAGCTCTTCAGGTACATATATATGTGTGTTTATGTAGATATGACCTTTTTTTCTTTTTATCAGATATCAAAATTTAGTCCTTGTCTGTAATTAAGCTAATTTCAAGTTCTTTTTGATGGTGTGGTTAGAAATTATGTGAGAGGGCTCAAGCGAGAAGACGAAAATGATAAGAAAAATCATATATTAGTTTTATGTAGTAGAAAAAAACCGAGAAGCGTTATCTTGACTGCGAATACATCGTTTGAGTAAATTACTAATTAGCTATTAATGTAGTAGTAAATTACTAAGTATTGCCTGATAAAAAGTTGTTTCAAGTTGTATTAACTTGTATAATATCTGAATATACTTATAATAATGAGTGAGTGGATGATAATATCTGAGGCATATTTCATTGTTATTAATTAAGGAGCCGTGAAGGTGAAGTTGCATACATAATCTTTAGTTCGTTACGTAACTTACGTGGAACTAATAATCTTAAGGCTGTCCATTAGTGTTGCAATTCTACGTCATCATTTTAATTTTGGTTGCTTCTATAATACTACAAGCAAATGCTTCTGGTTGGAGAATTTATTATCATTAGTATTAAATTTAGTTTGTAGTGAAATGGATAAGTTTGTCGCAGCTAGAGATTTCTAAAAACGACCAAACAATTGCAATTTTATTTTGTTGTATCTTTACCATTTGTTTTCTAATGCTCTCTTTTATTCATACATAATTTTCTTAAATTTTTCTACTAATTATCGACTATAATTTTTTTTGCATTCAGATGGGAAAAATAGGGAAGGATTTGAATATTGATTTCCTCATTTCGACTGGAGATAACTTTTATGATGACGGAATAATCAGTCCATATGATTCTCAATTTCAAGATTCGTTTACCAATATTTACACAGCATCTAGCTTACAAAAACCATGGTATAATGGTAAGTAAACTATTAATTATATTTATACTCTAATCATAAATCTATTCCTCTTTTCAACTACAAAGAAATAGTTATTTAAATTTGTATATTTATATTTACTCTTTCATATTAACATTTTATATCTACTAATTGGTAGATTTTCATTTAATTTCCCTCGCAGTATTAGGAAATCATGATTATAGAGGTAACGTCTATGCGCAACTCAGCCCCATTCTCAGGGATTTGGACTGCCGATGGATTTGTTTAAGATCTTATGTTGTTAACGCCGGTACGTAAGTAAAAATTACCAAGAACACATGTTCCTATAATAATGTAGAAAACTTCTCTTTAATCAACCTTTCTTTTTTGTAGAGATTGTCGATATTTTCTTCGTGGACACAACACCGTTCGTAGATAAATATTTTGATGAACCAAAAGACCATGTATATGATTGGAGAGGCGTATTACCAAGAAATAAATATCTTAACAATCTCTTAACGGTAACCTTTATTTCTTACTCTACCATGAGCTAGTTATATTATCAAATTCATTGAAAATTTATATGAGTATAAAATAGTTAAACATTTGGCTTCATATATAGATGTGATTATCATTTACCTAATTTGTTGATATATAATAATATATAGGATGTCGATGTGGCATTGCAAGAATCAATGGCTAAATGGAAAATAGTGGTAGGCCATCACACGATCAAAAGTGTAGGTCACCACGGCGTAACCATAGAGCTTGAGAAACAACTTTTACCTATCCTCGAGGTTTTTTGATTATTATATAAACTACTAAATTATGCAATACTAATAATGAGAAAAAAATAATTCAATTGGTTTTCTTGATATGTAGGCTAATGAAGTGGATCTCTATATAAACGGGCATGATCATTGCTTGGAGCACATAAGCAGCATCAACAGGTGATTACAATAAGTTCGTATGATTTATTAATCGATTAATTATGGATTTGTAACGTAAGGGAAATGCGGTTTTTGTTGTTTATAGTGGAATACAATTTATGACAAGTGGCGGTGGGTCTAAGGCGTGGAAAGGAGATGTCAATGATTATAATCCACAAGAGATGAGGTTTTACTATGATGGACAAGGATTCATGTCGGTTTACACATCCGAAGCCGAACTACGCGTCGTTTTTTATGATGGTTTTGGTCGTATTTTACATCGATGGAGCACTTGTAAGAAGGCGGTTTATTCCGATATCTGATCGATGGTCAGACAAAAAAAAAGTTAAGCGTTAGTTGATGTTTCATGTGACTTAACATTTTTTAATGTTGTGTGATTATTTTCGAATTCTTAAAGCTTGAGAATTGGTATTTTAATAGATGGAGACATATATAAGTCCCATGATTTGGTTTTGATTCGTTTACCTTTAATTAAAAATATCCTAAATAGAAGCTCAAAGATAAAGAAAGATGATACTACGCATGGTATCGTGTTCACATTTCTTTGTATAATTCATTACCATCATATTCCACCATATACATAGATATCCAAAATAATTATTTTTGCTTATTTCACATAAAGAAAGAAATCCTTAATAGTTCTCTTTATGATTTTATACAAATAATTTGATTTTTTACTAATTTAATACAAAACTTATACAGATAGATTTATGAATCAAATATCCCATAAATATTAATATTAGAAATTTATGGGGAAATATATGCATTTTAATTAGGAAGTTAAGTAGGAAACAAATAGAAAAAGAAAAAAAAAAACCCAGGAAGAAAAAATCCTTGACCTAAACGTGTAAGTAGCACGCAACATTGCCCCATACATTGGACAAAAGATATACTAGTATTTGATTACAAAACAAAAAGCTGTAAAGTCTTCTTAATTAATTTAGTAAAATGATTATATT
The DNA here is from genome assembly GCA_019202805.1 of Arabidopsis suecica. Classification (NCBI taxonomy): domain Eukaryota; kingdom Viridiplantae; phylum Streptophyta; class Magnoliopsida; order Brassicales; family Brassicaceae; genus Arabidopsis; species Arabidopsis suecica. The sequence continues at coordinate 370,009 of CM032909.1, read as the reverse complement.
TCCTTTAACTGTTGACCAAAAAAAGCATCCTTGAATATTTTATCGACCATGTTATTCTTACGGATCCATCTATATTAATTGCTACCAAGGCATCTCTATCTAGCTCTCTCTTTATAGGCATCGTTTTTTTTTTTTTTTTGTCTCATCATACCAGATCAAATAAGTAAGATGAAAATGAAGATTTACGTATGTTTTAGTGTGATTTTGATGTTTCTATGCATCTTCTTCATCAGTGGTGCTTTGTCGGAGCTTGAAAGGTTGGAACATCCGGTGACGAAATCTGATGGCTCTCTGAGTTTTCTGGTCGTTGGAGATTGGGGACGCGAAGGAGAGTTTAATCAATCTCTCGTTGCACATCAGGTGACTAATATTAATTTTTTTTTTTCAATATAACGTATGCATTTGATTGAATATCATTCAAATTAAATATATATAACGTATGCAAGATTTAACTAAAATGTGTAGATTAGTGGGTTACATCTGTAAATATGTATGATGCATAAAACTGATTTATACTTTCGTTATAATTCGTTCGAATAACCAAAAAAATTCGACTTAATGACAAATGGACACTAATTTTACCGCTAAAGCTAGCGTCGGATATCTAAGAAAATGTAATTATTAGATTAAAAGAAATTTCAAATATAAATTATAATTGATGATTAATGTTCATCGGTGTTTAGTTCGTAGGATAAAATTATGATTACTTATTAGATATGTTTGTCCCAAAAAAAACATATTAGATATGTATTTATATATTATACAACTCAAATGATTAGGTTTGATTTTTTGGTGGAAAAATGTACGTAATATAATCTGGTTATTTGTTTTCTTTTCTATATTAATTTTTTGAAAGTTGAAACACGTAATTATGTATATATGAAAATATAAACATCAATCTATTATAATATATGAGAAAATAAATAGTCGTATGTTGCTTCCATTATCTTTCTTGTAGGAAGTCACTCATTCTACGCAATATGTAGACATTCATTGAAAAAGCATATTCGTGAAAATATTCTTGTAATTGACAAATTGATACGCTTATTAGAAAGCATATTCCTAATAATAAAATTCTGTTTTCATAATTTTGTTCTTTTGTTTTAATCATGAAAACACTATTTTTATATTAAAATAAAGAAAATTGACTAACATATATTTTTGTTTGGCAACAGAGTATGTAGAGTTTTCAAATGTTATTTTGCCAATATACTATCGACTTAAAAAATCTCAACATGATACAAATCTGTTCTAATAGAAAAAATTGTTTATGCAATATTTAAAATTGAAAATTTGGAAAACTGACAGATGGGAATAGTGGGAGAGCAATTAGACATAGATTTTGTGATATCAGTAGGAGATAATTTCTACGAAGACGGATTAAAAGGAGACAATGATACATCCTTTGAAGCCTCTTTCTCTCATATCTACACTCATCCTAGTCTCCAAACACAGTGGTATTCAGGTAATTTACTTCCTTCTAATCAAATTCTATACCTAACTAACGTGTGAGATTAAACACTCAAATGTTATTGCAGTTTTGGGTAACCATGATTACAGAGGAAATGTTGAAGCCCAACTAAGTCAAGTTCTCACCCAAAAAGATTGGAGATGGTTTTGTCGCAGATCTTTTGTCTTATCCTCAGGTAGATTTATATATATATTTTTTAAAAGTAAAAGTATCATATAACTAAATTAAAGTTTGAATTAGTGATTTTTATTTTTTTGTGTGGTTATAGGAATGGTGGAGTTTTTCTTCGTGGACACAAATCCATTTGTAGAAAAATACTTCACTGATCCAGAAGATCACACTTATGATTGGAGCAATGTCTTACCTAGAAATAAATACATCTCAAACCTCTTACATGTAATACATTTTCTTTCATAATCAGAAATCTCTGTCTTCTTTTGATATTTTCTACTAATTTTAACTTGTGTTATTGAAATATTAGGATTTAGATTTAGAGATTAAAAAGTCGCGTGCTACATGGAAATTTGTCGTGGGACATCACGGGATTAAAACCGCAGGGCATCACGGTGTGACCCAAGAGCTCGTAGATCAACTTCTTCCAATTCTAGAGGTAAAATAACCATTCATATATAATATCATTTTTATGCTAACATGTTAATTTATCTATGATGTTTTCCATGATTTCTTTAATTTATTATTGAAGGAGAATAAAGTGGACTTGTACATAAATGGACATGATCACTGCTTGCAACACATTGGTTCTGACGGGTAAAACGATATTTATAAACAAATTTCAGTTTTATTTTAGATTTTGTTGAGTTGAAATGTTTCATTTTAAAAGTAATTATCATTTTTGTTAAGAGAAAGAAAATTAAAGATGTATTTTTGGAAATGGTGAAGTGAAACCCAATTTCTGACAAGTGGAGGAGGATCAAAGGCATGGAGAGGAGATATGCAGCCATGGGATCCAAAAGAACTCAAACTGTATTACGATGGACAAGGTTTCATGTCTCTTCACATCACTCACTCCCAAGTAAACCTCATCTACTATGATGTTTTTGGCAATGTTCTTCACCAATCCTCATTGTCCAAAAGATCTCTTAACATATAATATCATTCCATTTTTTGAACCAAATGGGCCTTTGCCTTATACTTGGAATTATCACATTACTACAACTTTACAAAAGGGCCCAAAATTGAATGTCAGGTGATAAGAAATTTGTGTAAACAATAAAACACCCCTAAGAAATCAAGTTATCTACATCTTTGCCATCAACAATGTCCACACACAAAAAATTATCATCTTCGAGAGTTGTGTAGCAGAAGAAACAGAGGAAACTGAAAATGGTGGTGTTAGTCTTACAGTCTCTTAATTGGTACGTACATGGAGGAATCATGAAGACAAAGAAGAAGAGACATTTGATGCGTATTGTCCAAGCCATTGAAAGAGACGACTCTCCTTCTTCAGAGAGATTCAAAATCGATAGAGATAAAGCAAGAGAAGCTCTGAAACAGCTTGATCAACAAATCGAATCTCAAGCTGATGAAAAACCAAGAATTATCATCAAGACATCATCATCAGATGTGGTCAGAACCAATAATGATCCAATCATGTTTGAAGAACCACCTGAGATCTCCGGATCGTTCCTCACAAGTTCAGCTTTTGTTCTCTTAGCTCTTACCTTGTTCTACAACATTTTGTTCATTACAGTGATAAAACCATCAATGGATGGACCAGAATCAGTTCCAGAAGAAAACAGTGTTGCTATGTCTGATTCTGACATTGTCAAGTTTCCACTTTCATCTTTGCCTGAAAACACTTTCAAACAGTAGAAATCTTTACGTCATTATTAGTGTATCTTCTTGTATATTACATCTTCACTGTTTTCAATGCTAAAATGTTCAAAGAAAACACAATGAAACTGATCGTATAAACAAAATTGGAGCTTTGTCTTCAGTGCAAAAGAGACATTGTTTGCTTTTCGAGCTGCAACAACATAAATGAAGTATCTTTATCTAATCTCAACCCAGCATCTTCAACCTCCTTACATATCTCTTTACACTTTGTCAATCGCCCAGAAGCGGTATAAACGTTAATCATATCGCGATAAATATCATAAGTTGGCGAGAATCCAGCTTCCTTGAGTTTAGAGTAATACCTCATTGCTCTTCCCAAATCATCCAATGCTACAAATAGTTTAATGACTACTCTATAAGCTGGAAGATCAAGGAGACAGTTTGATTCCTCCATCTCCCAAACCACATTCATCGCCTCCCGGTATTTCTGTTCCGAATACCTGCTATGTATCATCGTAGTGTACATTACAACGCTTGGTTCTCTGTTTGATTCTTTAAACCAGTCAAAGAGAGATTCAACGAGCTCAAATTCTCCTAGTTTCACACAGATCTTCATAATACCTGTGCAATCCTGTTGGCTCAATTTCAAATCTTCTCTTTCTTTCAGTTCCTCGAGAAGAGTAACAACAAGATGGTACTTGTCTGGGTTTTTAGCTATCTCCAGAATCATCTTTACGTAAATACTCGAGTCAAGTATTCGATTGTTACTCTTCGAGATCAGTATAAGCTTCCGGGCTAGATTCAACCATCCGCCTTCAATGCATCCCTTGATCATTGCTTCGATTACATTCTTGCTAGCCAAACTATTGTCGAACTTAAGCAATTTCAGCTCGTGGTGCTTGGCCAAAACCTGAATAGTGGATGCGAGAATCCGATTATCTGGTACTAAATGAGAATGCTTCTCAGCCCAATGATATGTCTGTAAAGCTCTCTCAGGCAAACCCATATGACCCAATTCTCGAATCGTCATAGAGAGTGACCCTTTACGCAAGAAGCTAACCCATTTATTGAGAACAAGAGAGACATCAGCATCAGAAGAAGGCAAGCTTTTAATCTCTCTAGCTAAACCGATGAGAAAACTCGGATCTTTATACACTTGCTTCGATACAGAAGACAATGCAGCTGATCTAATGTTCTTCTTTGGAGTTGGAAGACCTAAAGGTCGTAACTTGTGAGGTTGAGGAAGTGGTAAAGGCCTAACTCGAATCGGTTTACCGGGTTTTTGAGGAATCCTTTTCTGAAAAAGCGACGAAATCGCCTCGATTTCTTCTGGTTCCCACACAACAACATCATCATCCACTGATTCTTGATCTTGCACATCATTATCATCATCATAATCATCCACAACTGGTTCAATTTTGGGTTTCCTCAGAAACAAATTAACACCAAAATCAGGAGGAAGCTTGGTACGGCGTGGATTACGCAGATTCTTAGTGAGTTTCTTAGAATGATTCCTTTGACTCGCGTTGACTCTTGTTACTCCTATGTTACCGAGACTCCTGGTTTGAGGATTCAAGTGGAAGCTAAGTGACGAAGAGACAGCACAATACACTATCATTCCTAAATTACCACGAAATCTAGACAAATCTAGCGCGAAACGGGAACAGCTAGGGTTTTGAAATCGAACACAAAGCTAAGAAAAGGAATAAACTTTAGGTCTAGAAACGAAACCCCATGAAGAATAGAGCTATATTATTCTAAAGCTCACCTTCTTGTGATGAATCAATCGATAGTGTAAGAGCGAGCTTGAGATAGAGCACACGAGGAGGACGACGAAGAAGAAGAAAGAAATGAATTTTTTTCTTCTTTTGATTCAATTACCCGATTCAGTCAACCCGACCCGAAATGACCCAACCCGATTCGATTTTTTTTTACGGTTAATTATTTTAAAATAGTTTTGTGGATAAACCTTTGGAAGCAAGTAGAGTGTTATACAGTTGGCAAATAGCTGGCAAAAAGGAAATAAATATCAACCTCAAAACAACTAAACACCACCAATGATAATGAGCTAAGCCAATTTTGTCTAGTTTTTCACAAGTCTATCTCTTAGATGGTCCCTAAAATTTTGCCAAATCCTACCTATATATGTATATAAAAATAAATTGTTTGTTTCATAATTTTTTTTTTAATTTTCCTATTTGTTTTCAAAAGTTTTGTAGATTTAATACTTTGCGGCTAAACTCAAACCAACCATTCGAAACTCAAAATGCGAAATCCGGCTTGTGTAAACATAAATTGTTTGTTCATAAAGTTTGTTAATAATGATTTAAACCTAAATTGTTTTTTATTTTTATTTTTTGGAGGCTAAAATGAATTGTTTACTCAGCTCAAAATTGGTTCGAATGCGAAAGGTACCATGTGTGATCACATAAAATTTTCTTTCTATGGTAGCATATGTGCATGAACATGACCACACAAAATTAAACCAATATTCGTTGGACCCATTGAATAAAACAAGTACAAGAGAGACAAAACTTTCGTCACATAAAGTACTCAAATTGAATACAAATATAAATTCGATCAATAGGCCAAAAAAATTATGATTAAATATATCCAAGACAGCTGAAATTACAACGCAAATATTCGTAAACGACAGTATTCACAAAAAAGAAAAAAAAACAATTAATCATATAAGTATTCAAACTCGAAAATCTCTCAAATAAAAAAATTAATTATTTTCTTTTTTTATATTCATATACAAGCAACAAATGACAAAAATGCCCCCCTCTAACTGTGAAAATGCATTGAATCATAAATAACCAATATATGGACTTATTATAGAACCCCTCCAAATCTCACCCAAACACCACCATAGACTATATGTTATCATATCGACTCTGTTCCATCAACCCGGCTTCTCTTGCTCCGGTGCTTTCCATTGCGGTGGCGCCTAGGAATTCCGCCAAATGTGACTGGATCATATACTCTAAGCCTTTGAGCCTCTGCGGGATTCACCACACACTCCGATAAAGCAACCTTGTACCTTGTCCGATCATAGCAATAGGAATAAGTCATGTGTTTCCGCCTGAAAACATCCATTTTACTCCTCTGCGATGGGGTAATCTCCTGCGCCGCACGGATATCCTCAGCCGCTCCTTCATCGCACCTCGGAAACTGCTCGATTGGGTCCACGGGGCAGCCGTGAAGGACTAGATCAGAAAACCGCGCAATGTAAGGCGCATATTTGTAGTTTACACCGTACTTTCCACCGTTAGTCGCCCATTTAGAACCGTCCCATATTGTTGTGTAGAGAGACATCGGCTTTGACGGAAAGTCACCACCCATTGACGCAGTACGTTTGACCTCTCTGATCGGAACATTGTCTACAAAGAATCTGCATAACCAAAAAGAACAACAATTTCACAACTTTGATCAATACCCACTACATAAATAACCAGGAAAAAAAGATTAGTTAGCTAAAATAGAAACATTTTTCTGGATTTAAGTAAGTTAGATTCTATAAACTAAGAAAGATAACATTTTTGGCATAAAATTTTTGCAGCTTTTGATGAACTAAGTAAAAGATTCTCAACTTGTGAATTGGACCCCCAAAGGAAAAACATACTCTCTATGGGGTCATTGTTGATGCCAAAAATCGAAAGCTGTAAACCATTTTAGGGGCTCACACACACTTGAAATTGACAGGAACAATACAACCAAAAGCAAATGATGTCCCAAGCATCACAAAACTTTCCACAAGAAGGAAAAAAAATTAATATCCACCAAGAAATTTGAATCATATATTTTCAACAAAAAGATCCTCCCATCATTAAAACCCCACTTGGGTTTCCTTAAATAGAAGATCATATTATTGAATCCATAAAGCTTTAAATCAAATGGGGTCAATAGCCTAACCTCCTTTAAAAATTTGAATCAAACAAAACAGAGATTAAGAATTTTTACTTACATGATGTGAGAATCAGACCAGAGGATACTGTATTGATGAAAATCTTCAGTTGGATCAAACCAAAGATTATATCTTTCTTCTCTTCCTAAATGAGTACTTCCATTACCATAAATGTTTGTCTGAATCCTCCATTCTTTTCCTCTAATGTTACCAAGAAACTCAAAATCTATCTCATCATGATTCTTCTCATACATATCTCCATTTGACATCTGAATTCATAACAACAACCCACAAAAAATAAATCATTATTACTTATACTAAACCCAAATCAATAGAGAGACTAATCATATTTATGAGAAAAGATCCTTAATTAGGGATTTTACTTACATAAAAGGCAACAACAACACCAGCTGAATAATCAGAAGGTAATTTGATAGAAGCACTGAAGAATCCATGCAAGTAAAGATCATTTGAGACAAAACCAGAACCTGCAAGAATCAAATCATCACTAAACCGAGAAAACATTTAAAGATCAAGAAACGAGAGGAAGATTAAAGAACCGTACCGGTTCTTTCATCGAGTGTTAACCGGACAGATTTGCCATCTTTATGAACAAACAAGTTCTTGTCACCAAAAAGTTGAGTGTAACCTTCTTCAAAAGATGTGATTGGAAGGTCTAGCAGAGCAAATCCAGAAACTAAACCGGAAAACAGAGACATGAAAACCAATAAACGACTCAAAATTTCCATTGAAGAGCTTTAAGAGAAAGAGAGAGAGAGCGTTAAGAGCTTGCGTATAGAAGCTATGAAGGTTTTGAGAGAGAGAGAGATGGAGAAGGAGACGAAAGGCTAATGAAGAAGAGAGAGTGAATATGGTTTACATCTGTCTTTTGGGTGGTTTATATTTTCGATTTTTAATTATTTTTTTGTTTCGCTTATTTCTTAATTATTTATTTTAATACGCGGAATTGGTGACATAGATCTTTTAACGAATTCTCAAATATCTTAAATTGATTTTGATTTTTATATTTGATGGATATAATTGGGTATTAGTTTCCAAAATTTTGTTAATTTTATATTGTCCAGCAGTATAGATATTTAAAGCAAACCATATTTTAGATGGCAAAATTATAATAAATCATGTTACCTAATATTATTCCTTTTTAGTGTATTTGTGTTGTTTTCTGTCACATTTAGGGTATTTGTATTTAATGGTTTTCATTCGGCGATAAATAATTTTAATCAATAAAAGTTTACATTTTATTTTTGCAATAACAATAATGACCCTAAATACGTGTCAAAATTTACCTCTCTATGTGTAGAGTGTAGATGCGGTTTCTTTAATATTTCAGACGAAAACATTTATATTTGGTACTGCTACTCTAGTAATGATCCTAAATCATTACCATAATTCTATTTTGATGTAAGAAAAAGATACAGATTTTTTTAGTTTCCAGACGAAAATATACTAATATATGACCACTTAGATATTTAAATTTCTAACAATAAACACATAGAAAGTAGCCCTAGAAAGTATTATACATTACAAATTATGATGGATATATAAAAGACGACGAGAGAAAAACAAAGAGAAACAAGAAAGCATGAGAGGCTTTGCTTCTTACACATGTGTCCCGACAAATAGTCACAGGTGCTGTGTCAGCTCTACTCAACCAACACTTCAATTTCTCTTTTTTCTTAAACATAAATCACAACTTACAAATAATGTAAGCAAAAACGTTAAATAAATAATATTTTCACAATCTTGAAAATGGTACAATCCGTAATTGGTAAAAAAAAAAATCGCCTCATGGTATAATCATTTATGGTAAATATGAAGTTTGTGTTTGCTTTGTAGAGCTTTCTTTGAGAAGGGATAAAGTGCAAAATACCAAATAAAAACTCATAATACAAAACCGAAAAGAAAAGAATATAATTTTTTTTGAGTTGTCTAATAAAAAAGCTGTGGACCAGAGATCTCTCCTCGAAGACAAACGGGGTACATTTTAAGAAAAGGTGAATCATTTGGGTTTTTTTTAAAAAACAATTTATTTTGAGACTTTCGGAGTCAAAAATAAAAGACGTATCATTGCATTTTCAATTTTTAATTCATATTTTCAGTTATATATTTCTAATTAATTGATATTTCCCATAAAGTGCATATAAAAGTCGGATTTGGTTAGCCGCCCCAATACGCCGTCTCTGATAATACATTCCCCAAAATACCCTTTTACGGTAAACAAATTCACGGACACCGTCCAATGGTTTTTCCGTAAATAAGGCTGACATTAAGAGGACAATGAGACATTTGTCCAACGGTAAACAATTTTTGAAAAAAATCGCGGCTCCGTTAAATGAGAATCGCGTGAAGGAAACGCGGTTTTAAATAAAGACACGTGGCGAGTATTGTGTAGAGCGGGTGGGTTTAAAACGCACGGCTTTGTGCCAATGAATGCATCCTTAAAACGGTGTCGTACAGGTTACTGTTTCTTGTGCTGGCGTTAATTAGCAGCGTTAAGAAAGATGGGTCCTATATTTACCTAATATCCGTGTTTGTATGTAATTTAAATCATATGCAATTATGAATCAACTTGTTTTTTTAGTGTCAAAAAATGAATTTTTTTTTTTTGATTTTGGTTATGAAGAGTTTTGAAAATTCTGTATATTATCCACAGGAAAAAATAAAATTCATGTGTAATAAATTTAGAATGCTTTTATAGTCTCATCACAATTCAAAGATCTTGTAGACTAATGTTAGTTGAGTTTGTTTTCAGTAACCAATTATCCATTGGCTCCAGTACATTTGTTTCAAAATATAACACTTGAGAAAAAAAATTACACAAATAATATAATTTTAAAAACTCATATTATATACTTACATTCATCGACGAAATACAAATTCACTTGACTACAATATCACGAAAATTTGTTCAGACACAATTTGAAAATTACCGATCAACAGATCCTAGAACTTTGATGCTAACACCGTCTCTGTAGTCAAGATTATGAATTTGAGCTTCAATATGTGGTAGAACATGTTTGTAGGAACCCTTTGGTTCTCGGTGTCCCACCACACTTTGGTGAGAGCTTTCATGGTCATGAACTTTTGTTTTGTAAACTTGATAGCTAACTGATGCCTCATCATCGTAGTGCAAGCGAAATTCACATTAAACTTTTTTTAAAACAAATAAAAATGTATTGTAGGCAAAAAAAAAAAAAAAAAAAAACTAGTACCAAATCATTAGTATTTCACATCAAAGAAACTAAAGGAGTAGTACCAAATTCAAATGAAACAAATGGGATTGAAACAAATGGGATTAAGTGTTTGTAGTGGACTTTCAATTTGTGCAAGAAAACATAAAGATCAGACCCAAAGAATCAGATTTTTAGATGTTGTGTTCACTCACTCATGCTATCATCAAACACTTCTGAATCATTATCTCTAACACATAATTTTTAAAAAGATTAAAAAGTTCCATTTTTTAAACACAAAATCCATTTTTTATCTCATTTTTTTGATGATAAACACGTAATAAAAAAACATTTAATGTAAAATAAAATTCTTTATCATTTATGAATAAAATTGTAAGAAAGATTTTCAAAAAAAAAAAAAAACCTTTTATCAAAAATAAAAATGTGCTTTGAGCGCAGTTAATTAAGAACATATTAACCTTTCCATTTTTTTCTTAAATGTAGTTGTATTATGAGCCACAAAAAAAAAAAACATTTTACGAATAGCCTGGTGTAGTTGTTGTGGTTATTTCACCTACCATTCAAACTCATAAGACTACTTACAATGGTAAATTTTACAATTGTTGAAAAATTATTTCAACTGTTGTATACCTTGCAATGGTTTGTTGAAAATAAGAAAAAGATGATGTGACGAAATTAGTGTTGAAAGTTTTCAACACCCTTAAAAATTTGTGGGTGGGCTCTTATTAGAGTAAAAAGTCTAAAAACTATCATCCTAAACTAAAATACAGAAAATCTCAGGTCTCGTGGAATCAATGCTGAAGCCAAATGCCCACACTGTGATCATGAGGAAACAGTAGTGCACCTCTTCTTCCACTGTCCCGTAGCCTTACAAATCTGGGAAAAGTCTCCTTTTAAGAACCCTTTCATCCCATCCCAGATTTCATCACTCCGATCAGGAATTGAAGTCGCTATCCGGTGCACAAATCTTCCCCCAATCGGACTTGGAGAAACTCCACTCTTCCCGTGGATCCTGTGGACAATTTGGACTGTGAGAAATAAGAAGCTATTTGAAAATCGCCAGATCTCAATCCAGGAAGCGCTTACTCAATCAATCTCTCTAGCTAGAGAATGGATGATTGCCCAGCCCCAGCCCGAGCAACTCCACCAAAAGAATAAATCGAAGCCGGAGACTATGGATTTAGACACCATTGTTTGCCATTCGGATGCAGCGTGGCGAGAAAACTCGAAGGAGGCTGGATTTGGCTGGATCTTCTCGGACAGAGCTCGGAAAAAGGAAATTAGGGACCGATTCACCGCCTCCAATGTTGGCTCCCCTTTAATGGCAGAAGCAATGGCGCTGCATCTCGCTATCACCCACGCCCGTGAGCTTGGTCTCACAAAACTCTCTTTTGCTTCAGATTCACAACAGTTGATCAAAGCACTTCACTCAGAGATTCAATCAAAGGAACTCTATGGAATCCTTCATGATATTCTCTTTCTCTCTTTAGATTTCGAGGAAATCAGTTTTAGATTTGTGTCAAGAGACAAAAATGTAAGAGCTGACTCTCTCGCTAAAGAAGCTCTATCCTCTATGTGTAATATTTAAGTTCGTTTAATGAAATCTTTTGCTCAAAAAAAAAAAAAAAAAAAACTAAAATACAAAATTATGTACACGTACTTACACAGACGGCGACAAATTGTTTAGGTAAATGCGGATTTACATAAAATAAAATAAAAAAAAAACAAATAGTTTGATCACCGAAATTTATTTCACTTGTGATATATCTTCTTCAATATTACTAGAGGAAATGAATAAACGAATATTAGTGCCACTTGTAATTTGTCCATAAAATAGAATATGACTGAAATGCCCCTGTCAGTGAAGTCATATTACCTGTCTCCGTTGGATTCACCTACTACTTTACAACCAATTTCTTTTGTCTTATTGCTTACCAAACCAAATCGTATTTTATGTAAATACAAATATTATCATATTCCTTTTTCTATTCCTAAATCTATATCAATTGCCGTAAAAAATCTATACTAAATATGATCCAAATGATCAAAATAAGAATGAAATTGTGTGAAAAAATCATTACCTTCTATGAAATAGTATAAAACATTCATTTACGAGGTATAGTTTTATCAAAAAGACATTTGTTGATGATTTATCTATACTATTAATTGGGAAGCACTCAAACATAAATAACCTTATAAAGTGTAAAGTATTACAAAAATGCCATTGGTTTTAGTTAAAGGATACAATAGTAATCACAAAATAATATATTTAAATAAACAATAATAAAATTCTTTAAAATAATTATTAGTTTCCAAAAAATTAAACTCACTTTCTCTCTCTTATTAATTATGGACGAAAATTAAATATATTTTTTTAAAAGTTGTTAACCAATGAGAATTGAAAAACTAAGATTTGATATCCAACTAAAATTTTATTTAAACCAATCCTAATAAACTATTCTATATCAAAAATAAAAAGAAAAATAATACCATTTTAATTCAAAATTAAAAACACTATAGTTTAAAAAGAATTTATGACAGATATGGGACCGTAATATTTTTATTTTACGTGTACGTGACAGGTTATAGGACAAAAAATTTATGACAGATACCGGACATGATATGTTTCCTGTTCCAAAATAGTTACGCCTTGCTATTATACATGAAATAACCCAAACTAAAACCGAATTCATATCCTATTTAACATATGTAATCAAACTGTTAGAACTGTTTTGATTAGTTAAGAAAATAAAAATGTAACACCATTTAATTTTTGCAACTAAATTAGTCTGGATCTTAAAATATAATTATGCATTAACGCAACTGAATTTTTTGTTCATTACTCTAACTTTATAATATTTATATTATTACGAAGTTCACTAATACAACAAAATATTTTATATTTTTAAAATCTATATAACAATTTCTATAAAAATATTTCTACACGTACGTGAATCCAGATCTAATACACTAAAACATATATCATAAAACAACAAAATAATCTATATTGAATTAAATTTTATTAAATTAGTTTTAAAATATGAAATCCCGCACGTACGTGCGGGTCATGATCTAGTATCTTTGTTAATCTTAGATATTGTTATCATGGACATGGACATGCAGTCAATATTTCTTGTCATCTTGAGAAACTTTATAGTTCCAACATAGTCGGTTCACTATTTCTAATGTGGTGTGTAATTAAATAATAAAATACGTGACACAAACGACAAATGATAAAGCTAATAACCATGTGATTATATAACGTAAATAAGATCAATTTTATATAGTGCATCATGTGAATAATTATTGCTTTGTATTTAGCTAACATGTTCCTGATCATATATACCACTTCTATCTTTAAATAGTAGCTAATGTAGGAAAATGATGATTGTTGTTCTCAAACAGTTTTATCATTAACTATAATTTAGGGTAAGACGACAACGTATATGCCCAAAATGATACAACTCAAAATTGTATATTTTCATTTACCAATTGTATACATTATGGTTTATATAAATTAAACATGCTCTTATATCGTTATTTTACTATGAACATGGATAACTTAGCATTCAAAAAAAAAACCTTAGCATTCAAACTCAGTATTTTCTCATGTAACTCGAGCTTCAAGTTTTGAATTAACAAATCGGCCCTATACAATAATTTATTTTCTCCGGTTGTTATATATAACGTTCTAGTCCACATATTTTGTGTAGTATGCAAGTGGATGGATTTTAAATCATTAGATTCCGCCGAACCAATGGCAATTAGGCCAAACGTTATGTAGTGTGGTAGGGTGCAATTTCATCAATAACAAATAGAGCACATATGTACACAAGATTCATTAATTATTATTACTATTTTATTTTTGTTCTGAAGAATTTTGGTTCTTTCTTTGTAGGTCCGTTTCTCATCATACATTCCCGACATCACAAACATACAATGCAATCTTCGTCACAACTACTTCATCTATATATAATATGTATAAAAATCAGAGTGGTTTTTTTGTTCTTATGGTTTCTAGTTATTTTGCTCATTGGAGATAAGAAGTTGTTTTGCACAAAAAAAAAAAAGGAGATAAGAAGTTGTTAGTTATAAATTTCAATTTTTTCTAGCACGTACATTTTTTATGTAATAGACGATAAAAAGCTTTAATATAATTATAAGATTACTTGTAGGTAGATTCTAATCTTTGTTTTTGGTTCCATGGCGGATTTTTTTTTTTAGCTTCTTAATTATAAATGAAAATAATTATTTGATTAAACTTCTTTTTTTTTAATATTTGATAAAATTTATTAATATAGTAGTGGCTTTTTTGTAGTTCCTTTTTTGTTTCTTTATAACATGAGTGGGCTGAGTGCTAGTGGATGAATAGTTATATGATTAAACAGTAGGGTTCATCACATTGGATGATTCATGATCCCATAACAAATCATTACCTTTTTTATCTCTAAAAATATAATTTGAACGTTCACAAAACTTTATTATATGTGCTATCATCAATATGATCCTACGGATCTTATTTATTTAGATTCTAAATGGGTGTAACTAAGGGGGTGTTATTCACTCATGGAATTAAAGTCAATTCTTAAAGGTTTAGATTTGATTTCTGATATTGTTTTTAACAATCTGTTTGTGTGGAGTTCAAAATCTCTGCAGTATATCTTGGATTATGATTCTAATAATTTACTCATGAAACTTTAAAGATGTTTCATTTCAAATGATTTAATATACAAAGATTTTACAAGTCTTTTAGTTTTGAATAACACTGGATTTTAATGAAGCATTTTAAATCTTAGTTGAATAACACCAAACTTTAAAATCTATTAGAGTTAGATTTAGAATCATTAGGTTAATAACACTGGATTAGTGTTGGATTTTAATAGAATTAAAATCCATCATTGAATAACACCACCTAAATTAGTTGTATTCGACTATTCATGAATGCTTTTTTAAATGGTTTGTATAAGTTAAACGCTGTTTATCAAGGTTTTTTTGTTTGTAAATTACTGTTATAGAGAAGTTGACATCCTATACTATTATTTGGGGAGTACACTTTATAAGAAACCCTTAACTAACCTTCTCTTTTGTAAAAAATTACATGAGAATGCCATTACAAATTTCTTCTTTTAGAACAAATTTATTCAATTTCTTAAGGATAAACAAGTAAAATACTAATTTATATCATTTAATTAATTTAATTAAATTATAAAACGAAAATCTGTTATTAATTTTTTTTAAATGACCAATCAAAATGAATATATAAGATTTGATATCTAACTTACCATATTAATTTGTTATTAATCATTGAACTTCACCTCTCATCTTTATATGATTATATTTATATGAAACAAAAAAATCATCATATCACCTATATAATAAAAAAAAGTAATTTTTTTCTGCATATGCCAAGATTTGAATTTTTAAAAACGCATATAAATTGTTCCATCTATAAAGAAAACAATTAAACGGGTCAAAAATTCAGACTTGAGTAATATATTTCTTTTACACAAAAATAAATTGAACAAAAATTTCGACTGAGCAACGGGTCAGAATTTGAATATTTATATTCGATTTCATACATTTATTTTTTGAAATGTATAATTTTATATACTTCAATAAAAAATTAAATATTTTAATTTGCAACATTTAAAATAAGTTTTACTTGATATTTTTAGAGAATATCATCAATACTTAATAGTTCAAAAAGTTAAAAATTATAAATACTCTAATTTGATTATTTTTTAAAATATTTATAGTAGGTAGCGGGTTAAATATAATATATTATATGATGAAATGAGTTTTGATCCTTATAACTATTTGAATAGTTATATTTAATTTCATATAATTTGTTTTTTGAAATTCAAAATTTATAAACTACAAAAAAAAAAGATTTTAATTTGGAATATTTAAAAATAGTGTAGAACATTTAAATATGGTTTGACACTTCTAAATATTTGAAAATTTGATTCCTCGAGCAATTTTAGAATTAACGAATAATTGATTGTGCACGCAATATTTTAAAATGAAATATTGAGATTCTAAAATAAAATATAGACTCAATATATGTTTATAACATATTCGATTATGCAAATAATTGGTAAATTCCGTAATTATAAATCTCAAACAAATTCTGTAATTAGATTAGCTCAAACAAATCTCTATTTCAACAACCAAAGAATTATAAATTAAAAAATAATTTTCTAAATTAGTTCAAAATAATAGCTAATTTCTTAATTAATTCAAAATAATCTATGTTTTATATGCGATTCATTTATGATATTTTAATTCTAACTAAAATATATGCAAACCTATTTTGTGGTTGTTAACATAAATTAACTCATTGTTCAAAAAATATTACTTTTTAAAAAATAAAATTATTTTCCATTTTCATATCTTAAAAAAGAAATTATCCATAATTGAGTATTATAGAAAAAAAATCTATATTTATTCTAATATTGTATAGAGGGACTGACAAAAAAATTAATATTTTTTTACTTTGTATTATAATATATTAAAACTTAGTTCTAATATATATATTATATAAATTTTGTAATAAATAAAATTTAACCCGTACTTTAGTACGGGTGATGATCTAGTATACTTATAAAAGCGTAGTGATTTATTGCATCTTATGTCAACATAAATAAAGGATCATTTATAAACATGATAATGTCGTTGTTGGTATAGTTAGAGTTACGTGCAAGTAACTTAAACGAAATAAAATCTTTGGTAGAGAGATAAAGACAGCTAAGATAAGTATGAAGTCGTGTTATGGATAGACCGTTTGTATTGTTTTGTGGATGTGAATTTGTCTCAATCTCAAATTGCCACGTCACCACTTTTCGAACCATTGTATGGCAATATCCATAGTTCGCAACCCTCGTGACGATTTTGATTTTGAACAAAAAAAATGTTTTCGAGGAAAGCAAAGCTATAAATTGATTTCAGAATATAATCAATGAAGCTTCTTTATTAAATCAAATATTTATAAATGAAAATTTGTTTATCTTATCCATATAGCTTGAAATGTACTAGCTCGTGTGGACCAAAGGCACCAATGGGTCCATTTTATGTACCTAAGAGTCAAAACATCAATCCTCAAAGGTTCGAATATGCATTGTTTTTGTGTACGAATTGAAATATATACTCCGTTATATTAATGTTGATTTTATGTCATTGTGATTAATCGAAGTACCTTCTTAAATAGGGCAACACCTGTGGTGATGGGTCCATGTAACCTAACAACGGAAAAAAAAGGTTTGAAACTATGATTACAAATTATATAAAGTATGTAATGTAACTTGAATGCTTTTTTCTCCAAAATTGATAGAATTTCATTGGCTGGAGGGGTATTTTAAAAAATCACTTGTATCAAAGAGTATTTTTTTTTTCTAGAAAACGAAGATTTTATTTTTATTATGTGATAAATATTTACATTCATAAATTAGAGAAAATTCTTTATATATAAATAAATAAAAATAGAGAAAGCAGTTGACAAAAAAAAAGGTCAGATTTACCAATGAAAAAATGCTGAGGAAAGTGTATGCAGCCTCATGACAGCTGTGGACCAAAGTATTAGGCAGACTATTTAATTTTATTTATCATTTTCTTAACGACATTTTAAAGATGATAAGTTTAGTGTGACTGTCGCATTTAGTTGATGATTTCGTAGATAAATATCATGTGTAAACGTTGACGAAAAAAAAAAAAAAACATGTGTAAACGTATAAATGTTAAAAATGGAAAAGTAATGACCATCCAATTAATCAACTTATGGTGGTCATGAAAAATCACTGTACAAAATATAGTTCTATTCTATACATATAAGAGATGTAGTTTGATTTTACTTCTAATTAAGGTCCGATGAAAAATGACCATAAAAAAGTTACGTAAAAGGTTAAAAAGGAAATAAATCTCAAATTATGTATATTTTGTCTTGGGAAAATTTTGAAGAAACAAAATGATTAACAAAGGCACTAAAAAGATTGAGAAGAGTGCTTTGAGAATTGTGGCAAAAACAGTGACAACCACTGTAAGCCACCATAAAGTATAAACCACTTTAAAAATTATTAGTATCTTTTAATTAACATTATATATTGGTATTAGTGGTAAGTTATAAACTTATAATTATACTATAATTAAACAACAAAATGTCAAAATCTATTTTAATTTTTCTCTATTTCACAATGAGGTTTTCTATTATGGGAATGTTCTCATTTAGATTAAAACTGACAGGGCACGAATATGGGCCTTAATTTATAAAGCCCAGTAGAGCACATTCTTCTACTATGTCAATATCTGATGATACATTTCAGAGGGATCTATAGATGGGAAGTCACCTCTTTATCTCTTAAGAATTATAATACTCTTTAGAAAACAAATTTTCAAGAAAACAGAGAAATAACCCAAATTAAATATAACTTATTAGTAAAGATATACCATGGAAATAATAGTAAATTACACAATATTCATCTATCATCTATCAGTTTCTCCAACACTTAACAACAAACGTAACAAAGACTTGTAACCATTAAACAAACATGTTTTTGTTTTTGCATATTTCTTCAGACATATTATTGTCTTGTAACTTCCATTCTCTTCAACAATCCAGCAATCTCAGCTTCCATTCTCACCTTCATGTTCTTATAATCACAATGTGAGTTCTCAAGTCCCTTAAGCTCCTCAATTTTCTTCCTTCGTCGCTCTTCTGTTTCTTGCAAATACAACAGCGAAAGCTTCACCGTATACTCTTCCTCCTTCTTCTCTGTCTTCATCTGTATTACTCTCTCAAAACTTTCTGCTTCTCTCCTCGCCTTGTTGCTTTCTTCTGAAACATTATTGATTCTGCTTCCTTGATTCTCACCATTTCTTCTTTAATCGAATCAATTATCAAACATGCGTATTTCATTAAACTAAAAACTAACCATTTCTTGTTAAAAATAAACCATCGTAATAGTATGAATTATTATCGATAGTAGTAGGGCTGGGCAAAATATTCGTTAGATTCGCTTCGATCCGTTATTCGGTTCTATTCGATTCGAAAAATCCGAATATCCGGAGTTTTACGAGGTAAATCAAATACTAAAAATTGATATTCGTTAAAAACGAAGCAAATAACAAATACTAAAATTTAAATAGGCGGATATCCGCTCCGATCCGGTATACATGAACATATGTATATGTATATAGATAATTATAGATATATATTAATAATTTTACTATTTTTATATGTAAGTTTTATAAATTTATGTTGATCAAATTAATTACGTTACTATTAGTTTTAACAATTAAAGAAGAAATATTTTTTTCAATGAAATATTACTTATTTTGTTATAAATTTCTCATTTTTATGTTTTTTTAAAAAAATTTGTAATTGTTTTTTGATATATACTGAGCAAATCGAATATCCGGCAAATAGTTCAGATTTTAACGGATATTCGGACAGCCGAATATTCGGTTATTTACGAAGCAAATACGAATCCAAAAACCAATTATTCGGACGAAGCAAATCGAATAACAAATACTACCAAAATCCCGGATATCCGCTTCGTGCCCACCCCTAGATAGTAGTTAATAAACTAAAGTCAATATTTAAATCTGCTTATAGCCGTTGACTTTATTTTCTGTCATATGCATGTACTTATGTGGTCGTCTTATATATTCACGTCCAAGTCCAATAAGAGATGGATAAGTTTTCAAACCGGCCCATCTCAATAAGGTCTTTAATATATCGCAATCTAGCCCAAATTTGAAACCTCAAGTAAAAAACCCACTTACTTATTTAAGTCGGTAGAGATAAAATAAATTGTATATAGTATATCTTAAAGGTAGCAAAAATTGATAAATATTAGAACAATGATTTTTTTTGTTAAAGATATACAATATTTAGCGGCCCAAAACAATATAAAAACGTAAGAAATTCTGTTATGTAAGATATAAGACGCCAAAACATAATTGATATGGAAATATTATAAAATTCAATTTTTGGGTCCTGCATCAAGTTAATAAAATGGAAAAATAAAGCATAAAAAGAAAATAATTTGACAATGGAAAATGAAACCTCCAAAGCCGATTAAAATTCAGGCAGGTCATGAGATGCGATCTCTGGAAAGCCGAGTAGATAGTTACCATTTAAGGTGTCATCCTTGATTAAAAGTTTTAAACTAGCTATAGTGTTCGAAAAATAATTTAGACGGCCGTCTAGGTCCGATTAGGTTCTAGAAGTTCATACGACGTGTAGATGACCGTCTCGACTACTTAAATTACATATGTTTTGTTTTAGTATATTTTTCAATTTCTAACAAAATTTTATATCCATAAACATAGTTATAAACATTTTTATATTATTTGATATAAATTTAAGAAATGTTTTGTCTAAATTTTGTTTACGATTTAATATATTATGTTTTTGATAAATATTTTTATTTAATTTTTATATATAGTATCATATTTATAATATTTATGTTATAAACGTTTAAACCCCCTAAAATCGTATAAATTTCGATTAGGCGTTTTAGGCGCTAGACACTAGGTCACCGCCTGCTTAACGCCTAACGTTTTCTTGTACATTGGCTATAATATAAGAACTCAAACACTTGTCTCTTAACTTCATAGTGAATCTTTCAACCACTAGATCACCATGAGTTTTATACATTTAAATACATCAAACTAGTAAATTTTATCTAATGTATTAATGATTGTGACCATATTTTTGGTATAAATTTATGAATCTTCAAGCATTCGTTTGTCTTGTTCATGTACATGGACAATCTTGATTCTTGAAAACAGATACCATGTAATATACTATATATATATATATTGTGTGTCATTTGAGTGTGATATCTTTGGATTTTTTCACCTAATTACAATAACTTTTTCTTGGTCAAAGAATCATTGATCGATGTTGATTTATGAGTGATAATTATAGTTTAACATAGGATATCATATTTAATGAATGTAGTTGATATTATCTCTATAGAATATTCTATTGGACTTTTGAATTACGATTGATTGAGATAGTAATTATTAAATCGTGATTGTTTATATAACCTTTGGGAAAAAGAACGATTACACTAGTCTGCTTTTTTGACTCAAAATAGTGAATACTTTGTGTGAATTGTTAAAAGTTATAAACATATACTAAAAGATTATAACTAACTAAATAAATTTATGAAATAGAGTGGATTGGTTTTGGTTTTATGTAAATAAAGGAATTGGTTTAATGGAGTGATTGTCGAGCTCGAGCATGTGACCAAAACATAATTAGAGATCTTTAACAAAAAGAAAAACATAATTAGAGAGTAAATACAAACACCGAAAAATAGAATATGTTACAAAATCTTATAAAATCTAAATAAAAGAGGATAATTTGAAGGAAAACCACTAAATGATTTAATGATATAAAGTCAACATAAATTTCACATGGCCGACACACACACATTTTATTAGCACCACTTCCTTTATGTACCACCTTTTTTTCCTCTCTTTGTGTACTACTAAATCCACATATTCTACTTTTCATATCTTTGCAAACTAGTCGAAAAAATCGTGTGTCCTACATGAACATGAACATAGATGCTTTATATAAACGTCGGAAAAACTCCGCATTATCTTCGAATTTCAATGTTTTGGTCAAACATATTACACTTTAGCTCGAAAGAAATTATTGCTTGTTAGGGGTTCGTATTGGATCAATAAAAACTGTTTTGCAGTTAGTTTCAAGCCCGAGTTCGAGACATTTTATAAGTATAGTTTGCTCAAAAAGAAAAGATAGTAGAAATATATAAAAGAGCATGAGTGTAAGAAAAAGAGGAAACAATGGTCAATGCCAAACCCATCACTTTTTATTATAAGACATTTCCCTGAATAAACCATACATAACAAAAAAAGAAAGAATATTTCCATCGATCCATTTGGCCAATTCTCAATCTTCAGAAAAAGTTTTCAATGCATTGACTAATGAATAATGATATATTCACACATTGTCTATTTTTTTAGAGTTGTTTTTGTTAGGTTTAACAAGATGTTTGTCCATGAAAAAGCCCCAAAAATGTTGCGTACAAACATAATTATAAAATTTCTTTTAATTATCATTAGTCAACAGTTGAATTCATGTACCAAAATCTAAACCTACTTACTTTAATGAAAATTGCAGAATAGAAAATAATCAAAATATCATACAATCTGATTTGAATTTCATAATCTAACTTAGAAAAATATATTCAACCAAAATATTTTATAAATGTGATTTAATGATAATTTTTTGTTTTGACTGTCAGAAATTCATTCACATTTTCTGAATTCTACAATCCCCTACACCAACTCATGCAATTGTCTAAAGATTTTACACGTGGATATATCATGGGCTTATGAATCAGGCCCATATTATCAGGGCAGTTTCGTAATTACGTGGCTAGAATGGTGGGTATTTCAGGTAAAATGCTCATGGGGCCAGATCTGCGCTTTGTCGCGATGTCATTATCACCAAGATATGCGATAGCGACTTTCGTAGTACAAAGTCTCTCACTCACCTATATTTTTTGTTTCTATTATTTTCAACAAAACGTTTTGTTTTTCTTTGGTGTAAGAAAAACAAACAAAACAAAACGTTTTATTTCTAAAGTTTAGATAACTGGTTTAGTTCAAGGAAAAATAGATAATAAATTTGTGAAGGTGGTGAGTGACTGGGTGGTGTCTATTACTTTACTTATTTATAAAAATATAAACATGTTAAATGTTACCCTAAATGTTAACTAACAATTTAAAAAGAATTTGAATAGATGTTGCGGACAGAGCGAATTAAATTGTTATATTTTTAGGACACATAACAGTCCGCCATGAACCAAGTTTATTTCTGTGTAAAAACGGTTTGTAGTTGATTCACATAAAATTTCTTCTATTTATTACAACCTATTGTGTAAAGTGTAATTTATGAATAGTAAGTAAAAACGGTCTAATGCACAAACGGATTTGTTCGTCCTGATTGTCGCAACCATTCTAATTCGAAGTATCTAGTATTTAGTTGATTAATTATGGGTTAATAAAATTTAATAGAGATAATGAAATTGGATAATCTTGAATCATCATTTCAACTAAAAATCTTGTTTTTGAGACAAACCTAGCTAGTGTCACAATAACTATATCTATTTTGGATAATGATGTTAAATTTGAGAAGATTTTGCTAAAATAATAACTTTTGTTGGATGGATCATATCATGAGCCATTAAGAAAAAGTCCAAAACTTTTCTTCTTCAAAGTTGGACTCAAGTTAGAAAAAGAAAAAAAAGAGCTACAGAGATATAAAAAGAAAATAAAAAGAGTAAAAAAATGAAAAGAAAGTTCAGAGCAAAAAACTGATATAGACAGAGACACACAGAGAGAGAGAAACGTATCTGAAGAAAATCTAAAAAATTCGATTCAATTTTCTTTACTTTTGAAAGCAATAAATCTCATTACAATTTTACTAAAACAAAAGAAGAGAAAAATGGAATACATTTGAATCTGTTTGTTTAAGTGATGAGAAGAAGAGATTTTGAGTTTAATAATGCAATGTTCAATCCTTTCACAACTCATTACAGGTAATGCAAAAAATAATTTCTCCATGTGCTCCGATTCTCCATAGTTTTTATTTTTATTTTTATTTTTGTGTGTGCTTAGTTGTTGTTCTTCTGGTGTTATGTTTCTCTGTGTTCTTTCTTTCTTTGGTCAAAGCTTTAATTTTTTAAAAATGACATTTTTATTGTTGGATTTGAGACAGTGAACAAAGCTGTGTTCTTGTTCCGAGAAGAAACAACAATAATAGTAACTAACATTCACGCCTGTAAAGAGCTTATGATTGATTAGTGTGTGTTTTTAGTATTAATTAATTTCTCTGACAATAATTAGTGAAAAACATTTCTTTAATTCTTCTCTGTAACAAAACCTTTGGAAACTGAGCAAAGTTGCTTCTTTTGAGAACCATGCGTTGAGAAAAAATTTCTTCTTTCTCTCTTTGGTTCTTGAATTTGCAAAAACATGTCCTTTTTCGTGTACAGGTTTCTAGGGTTTGTTTTAGTATAAACAATGTTTATGGTAAAATTCTTAATCATATAACAAGACTACGCATGCTTTATGTTATATGAATGCAAAAAAAGGCTCTAACTTTTGATTTCACCATTGTTTCTTCTTTGTTTTTCTCCATTGTTTTAGCTCAGATATGAACTGGGCACTCAACAATCATCAAGAATTAGAAAACCCAGAAGAAGAAGAGCCACGAAGAATTGAATTTTCTGATTCTGAATCACAAGAAAATTTGAAAAGCAGCGATTTTTATCAACTGGGTGGTGCTCTGAATTCGACAGAAAAACCGAGAAAAATCGATTTTTGGCGGTCGGGGTTGATGGGTTTTGCGAAGATGCAGCAGCAGCAGCAACAGCTTCAGCATTCAGTGGCGGTGAAGATGAATAGTATTAACGATCAAATGGGTAATAAAAAGGGGTCAACTTTCATACAAGACCATCGAGCGTTGTTACCAAAAGCTTTGATTCTGTGGATCATCATTGTTGGGTTTATAAGCAGTGGGATTTATCAGTGGATGGATGATACTAACAAGGTTAGAAGAGAAGAGGTTTTGGTGAGCATGTGTGATCAAAGAGCTAGAATGTTGCAGGATCAATTTAGTGTTAGTGTTAATCATGTTCATGCTTTGGCTATTCTCGTCTCCACTTTTCATTACCACAAGAACCCATCTGCAATTGATCAGGTCAGTGTTTGGTTTATTAAAGCTCAAACCTTTAAGGAAATTTTTTCGGATTCATAAATGCAAAGTTGACTTTTTTTGGAACCAGAAGTTTTTGAAAACTTGAGTAAATGAAGGAAATTTTGGCTCTTTGCTTTGATTGGGGTTTAAATCTTATAATCTTTACTCTGTGGTTTGTGGCGAAATTTTGCAGGAGACATTTGCGGAATACACGGCAAGAACAGCATTTGAGAGACCGTTGCTAAGTGGAGTGGCTTATGCTGAAAAAGTTGTGAATTTTGAGAGGGAGATGTTTGAGCGGCAGCACAATTGGGTTATAAAGACAATGGACAGAGGAGAGCCTTCACCGGTTAGGGACGAGTATGCTCCTGTTATATTTTCTCAAGATAGTGTCTCTTACCTTGAGTCACTCGATATGATGTCAGGCGAGGTAATATAAACATTATCCAACACTTCTGGTTTTGATTTTTCGGGTTATGTATCCCACATGCACATCTTCTGAATTTTGGCTTTCTTTTCTGCAGGAGGATCGCGAGAATATTTTGCGAGCTAGAGAAACCGGAAAAGCTGTCTTGACAAGTCCTTTTAGGTTGTTGGAAACTCACCATCTCGGAGTTGTGTTGACATTCCCTGTCTACAAGTCTTCTCTTCCTGAAAACCCGACTGTCCAAGAGCGTATTGCAGCCACTGCAGGGTAAAGATTTTCGACATTTCAAGATTGGTTTATGACTTTATGTGTGTGATCATCATGTAAAGGAAAGAGCTTTCTGATATTTCAAGATTGGTTTATGTGTGTGATCATGTGAAGATTGATGCCTGAATTTGAAATGCAGGTACCTTGGTGGTGCGTTTGATGTGGAGTCTCTAGTGGAGAATTTACTCGGTCAGCTTGCTGGTAACCAAGCAATAGTTGTGCACGTCTATGATATCACCAATGCATCAGATCCACTTGTCATGTATGGCAATCAAGACGAAGAAGGCGACACATCTCTCTCACATGAGAGCAAGCTCGATTTTGGAGACCCTTTCAGGAAACATAAGATGATATGCAGGTACCACACAGAAGATCTTTAAGCTAAAATACTTTCTGATATCTAAAAACTGATTTCTGGTTTAAACAATTTTGAGTGCAGGTACCACCAAAAGGCACCAATACCGTTGAATGTGCTCACAACTGTGCCATTGTTCTTTGCGATTGGTTTCTTGGTGGGTTATATACTGTATGGTGCAGCTATGCACATAGTAAAAGTCGAAGATGATTTCCATGAAATGCAAGAGCTTAAAGTTCGAGCAGAAGCTGCTGATGTCGCTAAATCGCAGTTTCTTGCTACCGTGTCTCACGAGATCAGGACACCAATGAATGGCATTCTCGGTACGATATCTTCAAACAAGTTACAGTAATTTCCCCTTCATGTTGGTTTCTCAATCTGCCTCACAGATTTGGGTTTTTATATTCTCTGCAGGAATGCTTGCTATGCTCCTAGATACAGAACTTAGCTCGACGCAGAGAGATTATGCTCAAACCGCACAAGTATGTGGTAAAGCATTGATTGCATTGATAAATGAGGTTCTCGATCGTGCCAAGATCGAAGCTGGCAAGCTGGAATTGGAATCAGTACCATTTGATATCCGTTCGATATTAGATGATGTCCTTTCTCTATTCTCTGAGGAGTCGAGGAACAAAGGCATTGAGGTAAGTTTTCGATCCAAGGAATAAAGATAAGTGTTTTTGGAGTTGTTGCTACTGATTTCTTGACTTCGAATTTGGCAGCTCGCGGTTTTCGTTTCAGACAAAGTACCAGAGATAGTCAAAGGAGATTCAGGGAGATTTAGACAGATAATCATAAACCTTGTTGGAAATTCAGTTAAAGTTAGTTCCTTTTTCTAGTGTTTTTGTTTCTCCGTGGAACTTGGATTTTTGTTTGATAAGATGTTGTCTTTTTGACAGTTCACAGAGAAAGGACATATCTTTGTCAAAGTCCATCTCGTGGAACAATCAAAAGATGAAGCTGAACCGAAAACCGCATTGAATGGAGGAGTGTCTGAAGAAATGATTGTTGTTTCCAAACCGTCGAGTTACAACACGTTGAGTGGTTACGAAGCTGCTGATGGTCGGAATAGCTGGGATTCATTCAAGCATTTGGTCTCCGAGGAGCAGTCATTATCGGAGTTTGATATTTCTAGCAATGTTAGGCTTATGGTTTCAATCGAAGACACGGGTATTGGAATCCCTTTAGTTGCGCAAGGCCGTGTTTTTATGCCGTTTATGCAAGCAGATAGCTCAACTTCAAGAAACTATGGAGGTACCGGGATTGGTTTGAGTATAAGCAAGTGTCTTGTCGAACTTATGCGTGGTCAGATAAATTTCATAAGCCGGCCTCACATCGGAAGCACGTTCTGGTTCACGGCTGTTTTAGAGAGATGCGATAAATGCAGTGCGATTAACCATTTGAAGAAACCGAATGTGGAGCACTTGCCTTCTACTTTTAAAGGAATGAGAGCCATAGTTGTTGATGCTAAGCCCGTTAGAGCTGCTGTGACTAGATACCATATGAAAAGACTCGGAATCAATGTTGATGTCGTGACAAGTCTCAAAACCGCCGTTGCTGCGGCTGCTGCGTTTGGAAGAAACGGTTCTCCTCTCCCATCTGGGTAAAACGTCGAAAGCTTAAATATATTCTTTCATTTGTTCTAGTTCCATTGGACCTAAGTCATGGAAATAACAAAAGGATTGGCCACTTGAAATTTCGGTTGGATTGGCTCTCTGGTTAATTCGATTTAGAGGGTTCAATACCGAATTATAAACTGAGCTTTTGTTTCGGTTTGGTATGGTAGCTTAAAGTATACTTTCTGTTTGCGTTGTTTGGTATAAGAAAATTGGTAACTGATCAGTTTTAGCCACATTTCGATTCGATTTATATGCCTCAAAAATAACTCGTTTTTTCCGCCTTTTGCAGAACAACAAAACCGCAACTGGATATGATCTTAGTAGAGAAAGATTCATGGATTTCAACTGAAGATACCGACTCAGAGATACGTGTATTGAATTCAAGAACCAATGGAAACGTTCATCACAAGTTTCCAAAACTCGCTCTATTCGCAACAAACATCACAAATTCGGAGTTTGACAGAGCTAAATCCGCAGGATTTGCAGATACGGTTATAATGAAACCGTTAAGAGCAAGCATGATCGGGGCGTGTCTGCAACAAGTTCTCGAGCTGAGAAAAACAAGACAACAACATCCCGAAGGATCATCACCCGCAACTCTCAAGAGCTTACTTACCGGGAAGAAGATTCTTGTGGTGGATGATAATATAGTTAACCGGAGAGTAGCTGCAGGAGCTCTCAAGAAATTTGGAGCAGAAGTGGTTTGTGCAGAGAGTGGTCAAGTTGCTTTGGGTTTGCTTGAGATTCCTCACAATTTTGATGCTTGCTTCATGGATATTCAAATGCCACAGATGGACGGGTAAGTTAAATGACTAAATCACAACTAATACTGTTTTTGGATTATTCTGTTCGTGTTCGGTTTTGTTTAGTTTGGTATGAAAATTTTCCCGCCGAAATATAACCGAACTTGGTTTGGTTCGGATTCGGTAAAAATCTTTATAAACTTCATTGATTGTTTTTTCCCTTTTACTTTTCAGATTTGAAGCGACTCGTCAGATAAGAATGATGGAGATTGAAGCTAAAGAGAAGACGAATCTCGAATGGCATTTACCGATTCTAGCAATGACCGCGGATGTGATACACGCGACCTACGAGGAATGTCTGAAAAGTGGAATGGATGGATACGTCTCCAAACCTTTTGAAGAAGAGAATCTCTATAAATCCGTTGCCAAATCATTCAAACCTAATCCAACAATCTCAGCTTCGTCGTAATCCAATCTTCCGGCGAGTTTTTTTTTCTCTCAGC
The DNA here is from genome assembly GCA_019202805.1 of Arabidopsis suecica. Taxonomy (NCBI): domain Eukaryota; kingdom Viridiplantae; phylum Streptophyta; class Magnoliopsida; order Brassicales; family Brassicaceae; genus Arabidopsis; species Arabidopsis suecica. The sequence goes on along the minus strand of CM032909.1, from coordinate 340,971 downwards.
AGCCGGAAGAATGGACCGATTCTGCTGATTGGTTGGGATAAATATGCATTTTGGTTTCTGTACATATAGGTTCACAATCCAGAGATTTTGAAGGTTTTTTTCTTGTCACCTAAGTAATGTAGCTTGCTATGACCAGTATGTTGTTAAACGACAACGTCTCGACTGTTCAGTGTTAATCTTAGCGTAAGTATTAATCCCACGGGAATCGCTTGTACTGTATCAGATTTGGTTAGTCGTTTAAACATTGTAAGTTTCTAATAATCACTTTTTCATATATAAAATCTTGTTATAACCTAAGACGAGACGATTTCGATTCATCTTTGAGCTCGTTTAACAACCAAATATGTTACACTGAAGTGAATGAAGAACAGAGAAAGAGATCGAACAACTGCCCCTTCATTAGCTATAGCTCAGTTGACGACTTGAGCTTCCAAATCGCAGAAACAGAGCAAAAGCTTAAAACGACTGCGTTTTAGTCTGCTCTGGGTTATTCAATCTCACTCCCTAAACCGATGGAGATAACCAAAGCCAAACAACAACCCTTTAACCGGAACTGTCGATGTAATCTATAAAGGATGAGAAGAATTAGGACTTGTCCAAGAAGAGTGAGTAAAAATAAAATATCTGATTTTTATATTTATTGAGAATTTAAGTGATTGAAATAAGAAGTAAGTGAAATAAATGTGGTTGATGTGTGACCGTAGCGAACAACATTGTGGACTAGTTGTTGTTGTCACGTAATCTTTCTACGTACAAGTGTTCGATCTACATTTCGTGTAAGTTTATAGTATGGTTGGTGCGTATAATACACCAATCTTTAGCTACTTTTCTAAAGATTAAGATTAACAAGAAGTTACAAATGTCGTACTATATTTTATTTTTAAAATGATATAGTAGTAATTATTAATTTAAAAATATTAGTGAATAAAAACAGACATTCAATACCATAAGAAAAGAATAGTTCTAGGTTAGAGTGAAACTGGTAAGTAATAATAACTCCCAACCTAACGAACATTAAAAATAGTAAACGGCGTAAAAAGACAAAAAGAAAAGAAAAGTAAACGGCGTAAGATAACGACCGTTATAAAATCAGCCGAATCAAGATTAATGCGTGGCTAATATGCTCCGGATTTCACGGCGTCTGTCTTTTTAACAGTTAAAACTTTTTTGTCGGGACTGCACAATCACATTTATCTTGTTGGTCAAATTAGTCATGAGAAAGATTAAGACCATGCAAAGTACTCATTTAATTAATCTTTTAATTTTTTATTCAAAAAATTCCCAATTTTTTCCTTATTAAAAAGATTAAAACGAAAATACTCACGAAGTCGTGACTCATTGAGTCAAAAAAATCAATTAAATAAAAAGCTGTATCTTAAACTGTCTTTAGCACGTTACGATGAATTTTTCAATTATCCACTAATTTGACCCTAAATAATAGATAACCACCGTCACCGTATTAAATGCTTTTCTATTTTAATGTATACAGATAAGTTTCACGTATCGGAGAGTATTTGTCACACAATGTTTATAAGAAGGAATAATATTCTTTTTATAGAAGCAAATGGAAATAATGTGAAGAAAAATCCAAGATCTATTACAAAAAAATATTTAAAAATTAGGAAAGACAATCGATATTATTAGCAGTTAGTCGAAAAATGCCGAAATATACTCAATCATAGAGATACACATACATATGTAAGATAAAGAACAAATCAACACCATATCATTTTCTTATCTTCAGTAGATATTATTTTCTTCTTATTACCAATTTTGACATAATTAATTGTTAAATCTTCTTAAAATGGTAAAATTCTTCTATTGGATATTCTAAGAAAAGAAACTTCACATTGTCATTTTGTTCTTGATAAAATCAAATGTTAATATATTTACCAAAATTGAAAAAAATATATAAATGTCATAGAATTTGTATCTTATTCATAATTTTGGATTTTTTTTTGATATTTTCAGATCTATGTACTTATATAATCTCATTTGCTTAATTATGGATTTTTTCGGTGATTTTATTACTGTTTTTACCACTTAATTATGCCGCCTTTGCCAGCTGTACTCATAACGTTTGATTTTTTTTTGAATAAATAAAAAAAAACTATTAAGAAAATATACACTTTCTCACACACACTCTTCACAAGCAAAACTTAAATTCTACTTTTTTAAAAATTAATTATGGTTCATCCATTTTTCTCCAGAAGAATAAATATTTTGTTTGAATGAAAAATAAATAAAAAAGGTAATGCTTTTATGATCTTTGCCTTAACTTTAATCTTGTTATCTGTATTGCTCTCTTCTTCTATCTTCCTCGATCTCCGCCGATTCCTTCGTCTTAATTTGTCTTTCCCTTTCCTCTGTAATAATAAAAAAGCAAACCTTTTCTTCTTCTTCATCTTCTTCTTCAATGCCTCCCTAAAACCCTAGAATCAAAATTCTCAAAGGCGACTACTTTAAGCTAAACTCTGTTTTTTCTTCTCGCCGACAAAAATGTTAAAATCCCATTTGGGTACTCTCTGTTTCTTCATCTCATTACTGGGTTTCATCAACTTCTCAGTTTCGCAAAACGGTGTCGATGATTTGACTATGGAAGCTCTCAAATCAAGTCTGAATCTTACATCAGACGTCGATTGGTCTAACCCTAACCCTTGTAAATGGGAATCTGTTGAATGCGATGGAAGTAATCGTGTTACTAAGATTCAGCTTAAGCAAAAAGGGATTCGTGGAACTCTTCCTACTGATCTTCAGAAACTCTCTGAATTGGTTGTTCTTGAGCTTTTTCTTAATCGAATCTCTGGTCCGATTCCTGATCTCTCTGGTCTTAGTCGTTTACAGACTCTCAATCTACACGACAATCTCTTTGATTCTGTACCTAAGAATCTCTTCTCTGGTATGAGTTCTCTTCAAGAAGTGTATCTCGAGAACAATCCGTTTAATCCTTGGCAAATTCCAGACTCCATTAAAGAAGCTACGTCTCTTCAGAATCTAACTCTCTCCAATTGCAGCATTTTTGGAAAGATCCCAGATTTCTTCGGTTCTCAGTCACTTCCGAGTCTGACGAATCTGAAACTGTCTCAGAATCGTTTACAGGGAGAGTTACCGGTGAGTTTTGCTGGGACTTCGATTCAGTCTCTGTTCTTGAATGGTCAAGTGGGAGAGCAGCTTAATGGATCGATCTCGATATTGACGAATATGACTTCACTCGTTGAGGTTTCTCTTCAAGGAAATAAGTTCTCAGGTCCAATTCCTGATCTCTCTGGTTTGTTATCTCTCCGTGTGTTTAATGTTAGAGAGAATCAGCTTACTGGTGTTGTTCCACAGTCTTTGATTCGTTTGAATTCGCTTACTACTGTGAATTTAACCAACAATTTGCTTCAAGGACCGACTCCGTTGTTTGGCAAATCCGTTGGTGTTGATATATTCAACAACACGAATAGTTTTTGTACTAGTATAGCTGGTGAGGCTTGTGATCCTCGTGTGGATACTTTGGTGTCTGTAGCTGAATCATTTGGATATCCAGTGAAGCTTGCGAGTAGTTGGAAAGGAAACAATCCGTGTGTTAACTGGGTTGGGATTACTTGTTCTGGAGGTAACATTACGGTGGTTAATCTGAGGAAACAGGATCTTTCGGGTACGATATCCGCGAGTTTAGCTAACCTTACTTCATTGGAGACTATCAATCTTTCTGATAATGAACTCTCTGGGCCTATACCGACTGAGCTTACCACATTGCCTAAGCTTCGGACACTTGATGTGTCTAACAACGATCTATATGGAGTCATGCCAAAGTTTCCGGACACTGTACATTTGGTGACTGAAGGGAACGTTAATATCGGAAAGAACGGACCTATCTCACCGAGTGGTTCTCCTGGAGCTTCACCAGGAAGTAAACCTTCAGGAGGAAGTGGTGGCAGTGAAACTTCTAAGAAGTCAAGCAATGTCAAGATTATTGTTCCTGTGGTTGGTGGAGTTGTTGGTGCATTGTGTCTGGTTGGGCTTGGCGTGTGTCTCTACGCGAAGAAAAGGAAGCGACCTGCTAGAGTTCAGAGTCCATCCAGCAACATGGTTATTCATCCACATCATTCGGGTGACAACGATGACATTAAACTCACTGTTGCAGCTTCTAGTCTTAACAGTGGGGGAGGAAGTGATAGCTACAGTCACAGCGGAAGTGCGGCAAGCGATATTCACGTTGTGGAAGCTGGGAACTTGGTTATATCGATACAGGTCTTGAGGAATGTGACGAATAACTTCAGCGAAGAGAATATTCTCGGGAGAGGTGGTTTCGGGACAGTTTACAAAGGCGAACTCCACGATGGAACGAAAATAGCTGTGAAGAGAATGGAGTCCTCGGTTGTGAGTGATAAGGGACTTACTGAGTTTAAATCTGAGATCACTGTTCTGACTAAAATGCGCCATCGTCATCTCGTTGCACTTCTTGGGTACTGCCTTGACGGGAACGAGAGGCTCCTTGTCTATGAGTACATGCCTCAGGGGACACTGAGTCAGCATCTGTTTCATTGGAAAGAGGAAGGGAGAAAACCACTAGACTGGACTAGACGGCTGGCGATTGCATTGGATGTAGCTCGAGGTGTCGAGTATCTGCACACACTTGCGCATCAGAGCTTCATCCATAGGGATCTAAAGCCATCAAACATCCTTCTTGGTGATGATATGCGCGCTAAAGTCTCTGACTTTGGGTTAGTCCGTTTAGCCCCTGATGGCAAATACTCCATCGAGACTCGAGTCGCTGGGACTTTCGGATACCTTGCCCCAGAATACGCAGGTTTGTAATCTCTTTGTACTTACCCAAATATTAAAGTTGCAGCCTTTCAATTGATATGCACTTGCCCAAATGTCAAAGTTTCATACTTTGGCAGTTTTGCACTTAATAACCCAAATGTTAAATTTTCATGCTTTGATCGTATTGCATTTACCCAAATGTTAAAGTTTCATCCTTTGATCGTTTTGCAATTGCTCTACACTCTGATTTTGGCAGTGACGGGAAGAGTGACGACGAAAGTTGACATTTTCAGCCTTGGGGTCATACTAATGGAGCTAATCACTGGTCGTAAAGCCCTAGACGAGACGCAACCCGAAGACAGCGTTCATCTAGTCACATGGTTCCGACGGATAGCAGCCAGCAAAGACGAAAATGCCTTCAAAAACGCAATCGACCCAAACATCAGCCTCGACGACGATACCTTAGCCAGTATTGAAAAAGTCTGGGAGCTTGCTGGTCATTGCTGTGCCCGTGAGCCTTACCAAAGACCTGACATGGCTCACATCGTTAACGTCCTTTCTTCACTCACCGTCCAATGGAAACCAACTGAGACCGACCCAGATGACGTCTACGGGATAGACTACGATATGCCGCTTCCGCAAGTGCTTAAGAAATGGCAAGCTTTCGAGGGACTTAGCCAGACCGCAGATGACTCGGGATCTTCTTCTTCGGCTTATGGAAGCAAAGACAATACACAGACAAGTATCCCAACTCGTCCATCTGGATTTGCTGACTCGTTCACTTCTGTGGATGGACGTTGAAGAAATCAAGATTGCGTAAAACGTTTTAGTAGAAGAAGAAGATGAAGCATTGTGTGATAAATCCTCTCTCTCTCTCTCTTTTTCTTTTTTCTGAAGCATTTACTTATGACTTCGTTTTTATCTACTGCAAGCTTTTGGTTAGTGTATTTATCTATCTACTTTGTAGTTTTTATGCAAAGAAAACGATCTTTGAGGTCTTAAAATTATTTTTCCGTCAGAAAATACGATTTTGTAACAAAAATTGAAAATCCATCTCCTAAAGACATGTGTATAAAAAGCCCACAAGCCTAATAAAAGCCATGTGTTTAGGGGTTTGGACTTTGGACCATACACACACCCACTGGAATATCAAAGCAGCCTTCGAAACACATTCTCCGTATTCATTCAATTTGCTTTGAGCCAGTTGGTCTTACCCCTTCTCAATGAGCTCTTTAGCCAAAGAGCATTCAAAGAGACAATGCTTGATTACAAGCCGAAGATCCAATACATCTGCAGTTTCAAAAGTATAAGAATAACACCGATCAATATCGAAATATATGAAGCATCTACTATTAAGCATCTACTGTTTAGGTTCACTGATCATATGATATAAAAATCGAAACATCAAAGGTTATACACAATTCTACATAATATAGTGAATGTTGACATTTAGTCAGTTTTTGCTAAGCCTACATTGAAACTGATCCTAGAATCAAAAAAGGAGGAACATGAGAAACTAACGAATAATGCGGATTTGTCGGCTCAACGTTGCTGGTCTATGCTGATAGTAACACTAGATAAAAGATTAGAAGAAATACAACACTAGATAGTAACACTAGTACCACTTGGCATGGTGACTCAATGATGTCTTAACCCAAACTAATTTTTCCGGTCTCGAATTAATCCAGCGTAATAATTAATACAAATCGATAGGATAATAAGATAATAATTATTATTTAAAAAATTAGAAATTAAGATAATTATGATCGCATCAATATCATAAATTAATAATTATATAAACTTATCAATATATATCTAAAACAATTTAGTGAAATATGGATTTTTTTTGTAGTTGAATTTGCATTATTTTTGGAGCTCATATCTAATCTTTTTTACTAAATCAAAGAAACATCTAGTGTTATCTTCTCTAATTACATCAAAAAATTGTGAAGGGTTTTATAATTGATGATTGGTTCTTTACGTGTAAATGGTTAAGTTTTTCTAACTTAGTTATAATTTTAAAACGTGCGAAATAAATTGAACAAACACTTGTAACAAGTTTTTGTAAATGGTATGTATTGAACGAAATCATATTTCCAAAACGTAAAAATGTGAAAACGGTATATCACATTTTTAGTAATTCATGTGTGGGCTATACGTATTATCTCGAATAGGGAAAATTTTCCGTCATATGTTGTATCGCGGTGGAATGCCATAGAACTTGTGCCTAAAATTAGAATTTTAATTTATTTCTTTATTTTTTGTAATATATAAATGCTACTATAGTCCTTATCAAAATATTTTATTATTATTTTCTGGTTTTAAAATTCATCTTTACGATTTTTAAGTGATAAATATTTTTAATTTACAAATTATGAACAAACGATAAAATATTTCTTAGGATATTTTTTAACAAAATCTGTAACAAATTTCACCAATATATTTAAATTTCAATTGTCTATGTATGCGAACCTCAAGCAATAATCTAGTCCCCCCTTAAGTATAGTATGTATGTGCTGGATTTGAATTTGGCTAAGATATTATTATGTGTACTTGGAACGGTTTTATTTTCGACATCTAATATTCCTATCTATGTATATATAATTATGAACTGTATATGTGAAAATGATATAATTCTAAATTTGAGAAGTTGTTTCCTTGGAAATTTCGGAGTAAATATAGGAAGCTTTGCTTACCTTTATCGCACCATCTAAATTATAAAGACTACCTTTATGCCCCTCAAAGTCAAATTATGTCCACTCATTTAAATTATTATAATTTGCATATTAATCACCTCATTAGTATTAGTTACATATTTATCTAGAAAAAAACAATAATTTTTGTGAAGGTTAAAAACTTAAAAGTTACATATGTTTCATATTCCCGCCTGCTATCCATTTTAGGTATAAAAGAGCCACAGTTATTGTTGACTCTGTGGACTTTTGATTTTTCCCTTATTTTTTATATTAATTGTCATTTAGTTTCCTTTTTTTAATTTATTATTCTTCGCAAAACACAATATATAATTAATTGAAACATTCCTAATATCATTTCTTTAATATTTCGTTTGCCTTCTTCTACTATTTATTTCACACTACAAATCACATCTCTCTTCTTCTTTTTGCTTTTGGCCTTCTTCTTCTTCTTCCTCAAGAACCCTAAATATATTTTTTGGATGATTTTGATCGGAGAAATATAAAATCTGCTCATCTGATCTATCAAAGGAACTCAGTTTCTCATACCAAAATGAATCTGGTACCAAACCTTTTTTATATTTTCTTATTAATTTCATGTGTAATCCATCCCCTGTTTCTAATTTGTTCATCATAAATCCTAATAAGTTTCAAAATTTCTGCAGTGTTTTTTTTCAAACAAATCTCTTAAATACAAAAAATATATATATTAGAAACAATAAAATTTCTGCAGAATTTATCCTTTAAATTCAAAGTTATGATTATTTCATATAATCCATTTATAAGTGTCAAATTTCTGCAGATTCGATATCCTTCAAAAAAGTAATTATAATTTTTTTTTTTTGTTGCAAACTGATTTCTTCATATATAAAATCTTCATATCTAGTCAATAAAGTTTCAAATTTCTACAGATTTTATTTTTTTTCCGGATTATATCCCTTTAATTTTTTTTTTCATATAACCCATGTATGAATTCATTAGAAATCTTAATCAAGTTTATGGAAATCTAAATTATAATGATAATTTGTTGCAGAGTGAGAAGAGAAGAAGTGAAGAAGATTGGATTGATACACTACTGAACTCAGAGTTCTTTGGGATATGTATGAATCATAAGTATCTTCGAAAGAACGAGAAAAATGTGTTTTGCATTGATTGTAATGTCGAAATCTGCAGACATTGTTGTAACACTGTTACAGATTCTCATTACCTTCATCGTCGTCTTCAGATCTGCAAATACGTTTATCAAGATGTTCTTCGTCTCTTCGATATCCAACATTACTTCGACTGTTCCGAGATTCAGGTTTTTTTTTTTTTAATCATTTAATAATGAATTAGTAAAATCATTTGATTACCAGCTTGAGTCTTTAATTCTTGTTTAGAGTCTATAAATTCCAAATTAATGTTATTGGTTGGCAATAATTTATGTATGGGGAAAAAGACATATAAAATAAATGGAGAGAAGGCAATACATTTGAATTCAAGGCCACAAGCAAAAGATGCAAGACCTTCAACAAAATCCAAGAATGGTGCTTCATGTGTCACTTGTAAAAGATATATTCAAGATCGTCCTAATCGATTTTGCTCTATCTCCTGCAAGGTAATATATGGTATCTCAATTTCTATTTTGTTAAAAATTTATATTTCCATATGAAGTTTGTTTTGATTAGTCTATTGGTAGTTATCAAGGATTAAAAAAAAGATCTTTTACAGTATAATCTTTAAATGCTAAAAATGTTAGTCTTGAGGCATATCTTTTGACATACCATATAGGAAAATTATGAGTGATTTGAATTGTACATATTTTAATATTTTTATTAAAAATAAATATTTTGTTTTGAAATTATATTAATATAGAAAAATAATCTTATATCAATTAAAATATATAATATATATCTATATATAATTTTCGACACGTAACCTACATTAACGAGCATCATTTAATAAAAATTGGAAATTACTTAATCTGTGAGTTGTATACACGTTAAACACGCTTTAAAACGTTAAATTTGCAGTATATCGTTTAAAGTCAAATATAAGAATTTATATCTGAGTTTAGAGCATGCTCAAATAGTTGAAAGATATTTTTTTTATATTTTACCTTTTTTAATATATATATATATATTTTTGTTTTTTTTGTAGTTATCAACTCCTTCAAGAAAGCAGAAATTTTGTTTTTCTCCAAAATTGGAACAGAGTGTTTTGGAGAAAGAACACTCTAATCAAGAAGAAAGCTTAGAAGAAAAAAAATCGTGCACATCGTCCCTCACTGATGTTTCAGAAGATTCTGAAGTTTTATTGAGTAATTTTTCATTGAGACCACTCACGAGAATACTCAAGAGAAAAGGAATTTCTCGAAGATCTCCTCTTTATTGAATTTTCATTTTTATTTTGGATTTTGTCATCAAAGCCATACATTATGTGTATTTTATTTTTAAAAAAGATATTATATCGGGTATCAATATTATGTTTAAAAGTTAATAAGTTTTAAAGAGAAACTAGATAAAAACCCGCACTATGTGCGGGATGAAACGATTCAAGTAAAATTATAATAGGTAAAATTATTAATGAGATCCAAGATACGTTTGTATAAAACGAAACATATAGTAAAGTTTTTTGTTCTATTCAAATTTGCAAATATTTTGTATAAGAATTTGTTTTTACCCGTAAAATATTTGAACGTGGTAAAAAACTTCTATGTGGAGAAAGTATTGATGAAATATTATCATTCATGGCACATATATCTTTTTGTGTTTTTAATAATTAAATATATTTTATGTTTTGACTACATTCACAAAACATCAAAACTAAAATGCCTCATTATATGATTACATGTAGAATCTTGAAAAAAAAGCCTTAATATTGATCAACTAAATAAAACTAAAAGATCGAGCGAGTAACATGGGTTCCATTAATTTCACAATATCATTCTTACATTTTCTACATCCTTAAAGTTTTAAAATCAATATTTCATTTAAAGTATCTCCAAAATTTATTCTTTTATATTTATATTTTCTAAATCATAATTTTTTAATATTTATATATCTTTTGTCAGGATTTTTTTTTTTGAATAAGTCAACTAATATATCTCAATATTCTTTTGTTAGGTGCATGGTAAAATTATATAAGTCCATATATGAAAGTTTTGAGGTAATTATAAATTCGGTTATTAACTTATAGTTAGCAAGTACCATAATCGGTGGAAGAATTTGAATTACCAATCAATTATCAAATATTGTTAGATTCCATATTTTAGATATTTTGTGGATTTTAATCTTTTTAAATTGATTCATCCTTTTAAATGCAACGTGTATATATGATATAAACATGTATAGTTGTAAAGTTAATCAATACAGAAAATGTTAGGTGCTTCATCTTCTAAAGATTAGTAACTCTTAATTGCAAATATTAAATATAATTTCGTTTTAATTAATTGGTTGAAATAAGAACATGTTAAGTGCCCACGTTAAGTGCATTTCATAATTTTAATTTTTGATTAATGAATGAGTAAAATAAGTGTTATTAATACCAATGGCAAATTGATGTAAATATTCTAGTATAGGATGGAAAATTAATTAAATGACTTGAGGAGCTCTGTAACCGCGACACGTCAGCATGGCATTTTCGTTAATCACACGTAAAAGTAAGGTTATTTTTTAATAATGCTTCTCAATTAATATATAAGGGATAGTGATGTTTTTTTTTTTGCTAATCGGCTAAGAAATAGTGATGTTGTGTGACAAAAAAATAATAATACTAGTGATGTGTAATGGCGTATGTATGAGTGATTTATTTATTATTCATCATGGAGAAAAGAGAGATATGGGCCCAAAAAGTTTTCAAAGTTTTGGTGTTCATGAGATTGTGTTGATTCACTGGAACCCACACATTTTACGAAATAAAATAAGAAAAATGAATATTATACAATATTCTTAACGCTTTTTAGGATTAATTGATAGATACTGCAGGTTTTGATGACAAATAATGGTATACATTCGTCGTAGAGAATTGTCATTTATACAAATTATATGGTTTGGTAAACTCTCCATAACTCAATTCCGATTCTGACATTTTTGCAACATAAATGAAAAAGTGTATATATTTTGTTTGGTCCAAAATAAAAATGGAAACTTATACGATTTAACAGTCCAATTATGTATACCGTTTTATGTAACAATTCTTTTTTCTTTAAATTAAAGACTTTTCAATTTGTCAATATGCATTGTTACAAATTAGAGCAATGGCCCGTAGTTGTTATCGTGACTTTTTGGGTGTTTAGCAAATGTGTCATTTTCAGTAAAAAAAAAGAGAAAGTACTATCAAATAATTTTTTTTTTTTTTTTTTTTTTTTTTTGAGCAAAATACTATCAAATATATGAGAAATTTTCCATGATCATTGGTGTATATCAGAAAGACTAATATAAATCAATCTTTAGCAGAAATATACGAAGATATATGCGTACATTATATAACAAATGATCGTGATAATGGGTCTACGGCAACTTGTTTTAAATATTTATTATATCAGACAACTTTATTTTTCAATTAAAATATATAGTATTACCCATCATTATCATTTCTTCTCTTTATTATGATAATATATTTGAATATACTAATGTTAATCATTCATAACTAAAGAGATAGAACCGATTGACAAAAAAAATAAAAGCACGGAAGCAACACGATTATGATATTATATAGATTTAATTTTAATTTTTTCGTGAAAGAATAATATAGATTTAACTAAATATTTTGGCATGCTATATAATTTGTGAAATATCTGAAATTGAGGACAACATAGAAATTATTTATGTTACTTGTAAATTTCACCATAAAAAAAATATCAGATCCAAAAAGTATTTATACTTAGGTCAAAATATTCATGTCTATACAATTTTATTTATTTAATTACAAAACTGAAAATCTAATAAAAAGATGAACATATAATTGTTTTTAATATGATTCAATTTGTATTAATTTTATTTAAAGATTTTTTGATTAGAAAATTTCTTAATTGTGTTAGTTAGAAATAATAAAACAATTAAAGAAAACAAAAAAAATAAATATTGACCACCTGGGGCTCACTAGTCAACATGGAGCATTTTATTGGGCCAGAGACCTTTGTCGCGATCTTTGTCTCGAACAAGAATGAAATTAAACAAAAACAATACTATGATAATCTTTAAAACCAACTCAACAAAATAAAAATCTTTAATCATATAGCATCCTCGTCTTATGGCTGGATCACTGTTATTGATAATTATTGACTCGCATTATCAAAAAAAAAAAAAAAAAATCAATGATAGAAAAAGAAGAATGATGGTCATAATGTTTTGGCAGCAAAATCCACTTTAGAAAATTAGAATATCAAATAGAAGTAAAAGTAATGCAAAAAAAACTATTAATTGGGTATGATTATGGCAGACAAAAAGTAAAGAATAAAAGAGGAATGTTGTGAGCCAATTGGAGGATATGACAGATTTAACTCAAGGAGACTAATGAATAATAATGCATGTGCTTTTTAATCTCAATGTTATGCATGTTCCACATGCCATGTATAACAACATCTCTCTTTATAAAAAATAAAACTCTTCACTCTTCCAATATTTCTTCTAAACATATATTGATGCAGATAATTTTTTATGCCAAAAAGTCTTCATCATAAAATTTATTAGTCTATGGCTATGGTTGGTAAGTTTTGAGTTTTTGACCACAGTAATGGATGATATATAATCTCCTGCAACACAAGCTAGGGCTAGCGAATGCTGAAATTGCGTTTCTTGGATCTCAAGCTATCTTCATAACACCTGTTACAGAGAAACACAGAGGGCACAGCTTCATCGTCTTCGATAGAATTGCAGAGTGTGTGGTGCCAAACCTTGCAAGCATCACAAGCCACCATTCTCTCACCATCATCATCTCTAGCTCCACATTTGCAGTCAACAGTCCAGTCATCAAAACCACCTTCGTACCTTAACTCTGTGCCTATGTCCAGACCAAACCCTTTCACCAGAAACTCTGTATTCCTTTGTGATTTTAGAGCCAAGTTGTCGTCTAGATTCTCTAGATACCTGTTTCTTATCTCCAACACTTCAAATGTCTCCGTTATGAAGTAAGTGTCCCTCAGAGCTTTCTCTGCTGCAGATTTCAGTTCTCTGATGGTTGCGTTTTCAGGAACAACCACTAGTTCACCCGGCGGTAATAACCGTGTGAAGTCTCTAAGTAGTTCTTCATGATTGGGCAGAACTTGGCAGCTAACTGTTAAAGGATTTTGTTCCTGGTAAGACCATTCTTTTATAAAGCTCTTGCAGTTCAAGATAATCTGAGACGCTTCACGGTATGTGTCTGAATCAAGATGAGTTAACAAGAGATTCTGATACAGATAGAGAATGTCATCGTACGGACTCAGTCCGGGAGTGGTGGATGTCCATTCATTGATTTCCTGCGGTTTCATTTTCCTTTTCTTTTTCCCTTCTTGCTCTTGAACACGGGAATTGATTGTCCGGAGGGAGAACTGTAACATCCGGCTTTTCGAGTTTGTGAACCTCTGCACTATCTGGTCACCTATTAGAACTTTGTCAATGTGTTTGAGCAAGAAATCAATCAATCCTGTATCACCAATGCTAGTTCTAACAGCCTGTCGAAGCTCTTGACGAGTAATGGTACTTTTTCGCTCTTTAAACACTTTGAGAACTGCTTGGGCTGCCTCATTCAACCTCCTTCCAGGCCATCTAGAATTTTCTCTCCTGCCCAAATCATCAAATGAGTAATACTCAGGGGTTTTTATGCCCGCCATTCTAAATTCATGATCATCAAGGACAGTTTCTCTGCCAGATTCATATCCGTTATCATCTGATTCCTGATTAGGGGATGTGCAGACCTCAGTGTTCTCATCAGCTCTAAGGATAGGATATGAAACAGGATCTAAAGACATTGCTACTAGTGTCATTGCAGTCTTCCTCTGAATGGGAGCTTTTGATCTGAAAGCAAGCATGAACCGAAGCAGATCAGAGAGAGTGGTCAATGGGGTTTCACTGGATCCTCTGTAGAAATCGATGATCGTCTTCATCACTCTCCCTTTACTTGTTCCAGAAAAATCTTCAATAACCTTGTCAACTTCTATAGAGCTAAGAGTGAGAATAGCTCGCCAATACTGATCTTTTCTGACCCCAAAGCTTCCATGAGAAAACATATAATCCCATTTCCCAAACCATGGTCGACCATATGCAACACCATGGAGCAGCCTCAGATCCATCGCTCCCTTCTTAGATGTATCATCCAAAGAAATCTTCCTGCAGCCAAAGACATAATCATTGATTTACAACTTCATAAACACTACTCAGTACTCCTCACTTTACATTATTCACTCTGGTTTATAATTGGTTTGTGTTTGCTTGATTTTAATATATATTTCCATATGGATTTTTGTATAAGTAACTAGATTTTGTTGCAATCCATAGTTTGTGTAAAAACACGAAATTCGGCTTCAATAAAAATACTCAAGTTCAATCTTAGTTTACCCAAGAAACCAAAAAAAAAATCAAAGGGTTATGTGATTCCATCTCAAAATCAATATATTAGACTAAGTCTCAATTTATTGTCGATGTAGGACATCAATGTCATAGTCACTCCTATAATTAGCAAAAATCTATTCATGCGTCCCCACTCATTGTCAGCTTCAATTCTAAACATCAATGCCACAATTTCTCTTATAACTAGCATACAAATATTTATACAAGTAGAATTTTTAACATCAATGCCACAATCTCTCGTATGATTAGCACAAATCTATCCGTTCCACGCGGAATTCCTAGCATCAATGCTACCATCATCCGTATGATTAGCAAAAATTTATCCGTCCGACGTCGAAATTCCTAACATGAATACAACAAATCATTCCTAAGAATAGCAAAAAAGTATTATATGATCAGTGTGGAAATATCTAACATGAATGTCACAATCTCTGGCCTATAATTAGTAAAAAGAAACAGCTTTTAAGTGTGATTGATGTAGAGATAAATATGGTTAGTACCTAGTGTGAAGAATAGTGCAAAGACGATCCCAAAAGTCCATAATTTGGTGACCAGAGAGGTAAGCAGGATCATCAATATCAGTGTTGATACAAAGCAAATGACCAAAACCATTGCAATGAATCAAACCATGCATCAAATGTGAAGAAAGCTTCAAGCTTTTGCTCGTCAATGGTTCATTCCATTCATCAATCTTTGGTATTATCATATGATACTTCCTCTTCGATACATAGTGATGACCCCAACCTGTAATACGTAAACGATCCAAAATCAAAAATCGAAAATTTAACAAAAACAATAGAAAAAAAAAACCTACCAACGCATCGACAGAAATCGCAGAGAGGGTTTGGAGAAGAAACAGAGATTTGTTCTTCGATGATGTAAAGAGGGAAAACGACGCCGTTTGCTTGGTTTCCAAGGAAAAGGGTAGAGACGGTGGCTCCGTCGATGGTGTAATCTTCAATCTCGGCGTATTCATGGAGGAACGATCTGATGTTGTCACGGAAAGTTGCGGAGAGGTTGATGAAAGGTGATGATGATGAAGAAGAAGAGTGGATGGCAAAATCGTTAATAAGGATGATTTTGGGGGTTTTTTGTCTCTCCGTGAGAGCGTCGTCGTTTACGGTTATCGCCATGACTGGAAAAAGGACTACGAGAAAAGAGAGAGAGAGAGGATTGGTTTTATCATTGGGATCACGTGACATTGGACTGATTTGTTTTTGATAGTGAATTGGCGGTTTTGCCCTTGTGGCGGCGATCGTTTTTTTTGGTTTGTTGTTGTTAAAAGTAAGAGTGGAATTTCCGGTTTACTTGGTTTTGGTTTGGGATCACGTGAGATTGGCCTGATTTGTTGTGACGGGACTCTCTTCTTTTTTTTTTTACGATCAAACTTCATATAAGTAGTGGATTCGAACTGATCACCTGCACATGCTATGACACACTTCAAACCACTAGACTACTTAAACATTATTGTTAAAAATGTGGACTCGAAGTCATCTCAATAAGATCCGTGCAATCCGTCAGAATGAGGATGCTATTTATCTGAACCGCAAGTAAGCACTTCATCGCCCATAATATAATAGTGTCTCCAATTCAGCAAGCAAAGGGGAAAGGCTTCTGCGTGATCCGTTGAGTCCTAAATGCACCAAACCTTTTGGATTTTGTTTTTTTTATTGAAACAAAATCTGAAAGGTTTGGTGTTAATCCGGTTTTATTCAATTTGGATTTTTTAATTTATGTAAGTACATTACTAAAATATTGGTTAAAATTGACAAAAATGACTTTCTTTTTTTATTTTATTTGGAAAAAAAATTATTCTTTACAGACTGTTTTAATTTGGTGAAGATGATGTGTTTCCCAATCGAATGGCTAGCGTTTTCAGTGTATCTAAAGAAGATCCAAATCGACAAGGAAGAATTTTCTAATTTCTCTTTATTATTGGTTTTCATAATGCAAATGTTAAAGTGGATAATTTGGCACGAAAAATTCGTATCAAACCGCATCACATTACTTATGTAAACAATATTGCATATAAATGACTCTTTTGACCATCTACTTAACATTTTTGAAGTACAATTTTGCTCCTCTAATCGGGTTGTTTTTTTTTATTTTGACCAATAAATCTTCAATCGGATCTTTCCTTAAATTTTAACAAAATTCAAAAACAAAACCAATTAATAAAATCTAAAATATATATATTTTCTCAACTAATTACTATATCTAAACTCTTTATTTATAGTATATTCTTTACGATTTTTATAGATAAGAAAATCAAATATGATGACCTAATGCTAATATAACAAATTTGAGCTAATTTCCTAAAACCTCTCTACCTAATTTAAACATAAGTATATGATTCTCATTTCACTTTTATTTGAACTTATATTTATATTATTTTGAATTAGTATAAAATATTTATAGTTAATAAATTTTAGTTTTTTTTTTTTTTCTGCATATGTTATGATTCAAATTTTTTAAAACGGACATATAATTCTCAATCGATGAAGAAAAAAAAATATGTGTGTAATCTATATTAACATTTTGAAGAAAAAACTGCGCATTTAATCAGGTCATCTTTTTTATTCTGACCCAAAATTGAGTCATTCGGATCTTTCCTTAATTTCTACAATTATCTAAAACGGGACAGTATACCAAGGGTGAAATTCTAAAATTAACAAATCAAAATACAATTATTTAATAATTTAAGATATACTTATAAATTATTTTTACGGGTTGGTCTAAAAACACACACTAATTTAAAAATTTATATATAGTGGAAACCATTTGAAAGCAAACTTTTAAATTGACTCGAACTATATGTCTTTTAAATAAAAGTGTTATTAAAAAAATGATGTTTAATTTCATAGGACGGAATTATATGGTGGGACGGGTTTGGGTCGGATGTTGATACGAACAATATACCACAAGTGAAATTCTAAAATTAACAAATCAAAATACAATTACACAATCGTAAACACTAAACAAAACAAATACAACTTAAAATTTTTATTTTTAGATACAACGCATGTGACCCGCGGTGTGCAACAAAACATATTATACACAACAAATTCATCAGTTTATAAAAAGATTAAAAAATTTAATAATTAACCCGCGGTGTACCGCGGGTCATATCCTAGTTATTGATTCAAGCTGGTGACAAAAAAAAATTATTTGGAAAAGGCTATAAGTGGTTGAAAATATGCACATTATCTTAAAACCATGTAAACTAAACATGTAATATTACATGTTGTAGTTTCGGGGCTGGAGAGATTACGAGCTTTGGTCCAGAACCTCCTAGTATTAAAAAAAAAAAACATGTAAACATGTAACTAATTTTCAAAATATTAATTATTTATTTTTAAGAATCCCCTATGAGGTGCTACTATTGGATGAAGAAAAACTTCAGAACTCCTAATGAAGTTCTTAACTTTTAACTATCCAAAATCTATATATACATTTTGAAGGGGTTTTTGCTTTTAATTCATTTGGGTCGGGTTTTGACCCGGTTTAAGACTATTCGGATCTAGAATAAGAGATTTTAGGCTGATTGGTTGAAATTAACGGGGTGAATAAAAAAAATAATTTAATTATTTCCTAAAATTTCAGCCAATCAGAAGTCCAATTTATTTATTTCTAAACGTTGACATGATTTTTTTCCCAATTTTGTTTTTTGGTAGGTGCGAAGAATAATGAATTTTGTTATTTTAAAAAATCTTATAAACAATTTTAATAATTACGATTTTTATAAGGTCGAAGTTTTGTTATTATTTGCATCATATATGTTTTTTTATTATTTTCATGTTTAATGTTTTCTATGTATGTTTTTTTCTGATTTTGATTTTAACAAATATAATATCTAAGATCTCTAATAAAGTTTTTAAAACATTAGAGTAACTGAAGTAAAAAATGGATAGAAAAAAAGACAGATAATAAATAAAAGAACATTGTATGTTTTTATTATACTATATGTATTTTTACTTCTAAGAATTTAACCTCAACATATGATACTGTTAGGTTGACTAAAAATGATGTGTCATGTTAAATTAAATATATAGATTTATGAAGTTACATACAAGTTATTCGAATATTGACTAAATTAAATTTAATCCTATGATTAATATTTATCAACGATGTTACCAACTTTGCGATAATAAAACTAAATTTTTGTAAATATCGATTTAGTATTTTGATATATGCACGATATTAAATTAAATATAACAATACTATATGTAAAAAAAGTATTAATCTACGGGTCTAAACCTTGACTGAAATTGATCACATCAAATAAAATTATAAATATCTTTATATTATTCTATAAAACTAAAAAAATCTAAATTTTTATATTTTATCCAATATAATATTTTTTAGTAAATTATATAAAACATGAAAAAACATAAATCCGCAGTATACCGCAGGTCAAATTAAATCACATTTTGTTTTTGTTACATAACAACATTTCATATAAAATATCGATTTTATTTGTAATGGATACACAATTACACACATTCAACATTTAAATTTTATTTGCACAAAAGACATATATTGATACTATAATTTTTAATATTTGCTGAATAAAAATTTACAAACAAAATCTAAACTCATATATTATGTTAACAAGATATTAAATTTTTATTTTAATAAAATTATCCATCAGTCCGTAATGAACTATTTAATTTGCTCTATCTCTATATTTTCAAAAATAAACTTAAAAATTGACTAATCCTACAATATATAGATATATACATATCTCTATATGTATATATATATATACATTTAAATAAAAAAAACAAAATCATATATGTAAAAGAAAAGCTTTAAATAAAAAATACAAAAATTTATTTAATAAAAATATAGGCCCGCGGTGTACCGCGGGTTAATATCTAGTTTATATTAAAAATATAGGTAAGAACCCATGAGGGGTTCTTCCCATTAGAGATGGTCTGAAAGCCATTAGCAAACTTTAAGGCACTCTCTTATTGTACATTTTCTCAAAATTACGAAAGTAATTTATCCCGCCACAACACTAGATATCTCTGATTCTTAGATAAAAAGTGTTATTTGTGGATGAAAAAATGGCCAATAAACATATGATTCCAGTAATATTTTAAACGATTTTAGCATTGAAATGTCCACTAACTTGACATAAGACTATAGAAACATGCGTATGAATCAACCACCCAGCAAAACATTTTCGATTTCACGAAACAAGGAAAAAATATTAATATAATTTACTTATTAATAAAAAGGTTCATTTTAGTTTTATACGTTTGTTAACGATTTAAGACCCGTTGTATTCTTCATTTAAAATAGTTTCATTAAAAATAGTTTCACTAAAAATAGTTTCATTTAAGACCTGTTTTATTTTTCATTTAAAATAGTTTTATACTTTTGTTAACAATTTAACGATTTAAGACATGCAAACTAAAGTATGCATCCTTCAGGTCCTCCAAAGAAGATAGCTCTAGACCATTCACCAACACCACCTATTATATTCGAAATGTTATAACAATTTGGACTTTGTACGTGTATCTTTAAATCTGAAACTGTTGGAATCAAAACTTTTCTTGATTTTTTATCGATCACTACTTGAATCCCATTCACATAAGCCGCTTTCTTGAAACCCTCTTTTGGGAAATGTCCACTTCCCATGGTTGGGCTCTTCTCTTTTAAACTAGCAACTTCTCCTCCCCAAGACACTACATGTGCTCCATCAGCTAAACCTTCAATGTTGAACAATGATCTTGGCCAGTATCCAATTGGCTCGTCGTGTAGCACAAACCACCAATCTCCTGTAATCTGATCCTGCTCAAATCAAAAGTAGGAGTTGTTAACATATATAACTTGAACCTTTTGATTTAAACTCCAGCAAAGCCGTTGTTGTATATATGTATATACCTGATATAAGCTGACTTCTAGATGATATTGTTGACCACCATAAGTGGAAATTGGTTGGGCAAGAACTCCAACTGCGTACTTGGTGCTCACATGTACAAACCCAGGACATAGTGTATTGAAACAGCCTGTATGATTATTTCCATCTGCCTATTTGAATAAAATATTTAATTGGTAAACCTTGACGATAATTGATTTCAAACGCAATTCTTTTCATTTGCGTTCTTTTTAAGTGAGATTATTATTTTTATATAATTACATTACTGAAATATAATATTTTCTAATTCAAATGTAAATAACACAAAATGACTGTTTTCTTTTGTTTGGTCAATAAAGTGTGGGTTTGTGTAGTAAACGTGAAAAGCAAATGTAGATTTAAACAAATAATGAAATCCATAATATGGATACAAGAAAAGTCATATTGAAAAACTTACAGTCCAATATGTGAATACAATACTGTGATTCGTATTCAACTTTGGGTAAGCCTGAGGGATGTTTTAAAACGTTAATGTCTAAAAATGTTATTAAAAAAGGAGAATAAATAAATATTGGATCTCGACTTACTATCCATCCAGCCGAGATGCTCTGTAACCGTGATGATTTGCCTACGATAGTAATACTCGCAGCACTAAATTGATTAGGTGAGACTTTTGGATTCCATACGTTAATGTTTCCTTTTGCTCCATAATTATAATCTTCGTAATCAACTGAAGCAAACTAAATTCCAAAGAGAAGAAAGAAGAAGAAAAAAAAGAAGAAGATTATGTGCATAGGGTTAACAGGGGATCTAGATTCAGTTATGTGTGACAGGAAGTGATTCTTACATGATGACCAATTAAATATGTGTTCTTGTCATTTGAAGACACTTGTCTTAGGGATTTAAAATGTTGAGCTTGTATAAGATCTTCCATTGTAACCCTTTTGACAATGACTGTCCCAATTGGACAATTTATGCCATCATGTTGAATTGGCAGAGAATCAAAGTTTTTGTTATTTACGGTCCATTTAGGTATAGATGTAGGTTTCAACTGCACATGATATTTCAATCCATTAAAAAATAAGAATGTTTGATATTTACTTGTGTTTTGTAGAATAAAACCTTAATAGAATGGTTCTTTAGCAACGGATGATCAAAGGCTAATTGCTTTTGAATATCGATGCAGTCCAATATATAACCATGTTCAGTCTGTCGAAATGCAAAGCAAAAAAAAATTGATGTGGTCAGGAAAGAAATGTAACTTTGATAGTTCCACTCCTAAAGATACATAAATTATAAAGAAAGTTATCATAAAGATAAGAAAAGAAAGACTAAGTTTACCTTGAAACTTTTGATTGCTGGTTTATTAATATGATTGAGTAGCTTCTCCAACTCTCTTTGATCCTCTTTTGATGATATTGTTCTACGACTCTCTGCAACTAAAATGAGAGCTATTGTTGATAAAGTTAGGCACAAGATAAACTTGATGGACGACCTCATGGCAAATTCAGGATCTTGAACTATATATTTTCCAAAGAACAATGAAGCACAACAGCAATATATATGTGTCACATAAATCTGAAACCAAAACCAACAAAGAACCTAAAAATGACAACATTTGAGATTTTTTTTTAATATTGAGATTTTTTTTCAATAAAGTTTAGACACTTTTTGTTGTATCCTTGCTCTAATTAAAGTATCAAATTAATGACTGGATGAAACAAGAATCAAGAAAGTTAGTCAGACAAACTTTCAAAGATCAAGATTTTAAATTTGGGTTTGCTTTATTAATATACATGATAAATTGTTACAGAAATAAGAAGATAGCAAAAACTAGTAAATCTAGGGTGTAAATGGTAATCGTGGAATCTGGCTGCATTTAACTGAATTGCTGAATCTGGCTGAATTTATTGATGATTATGTGCGGAATCTGACTGAATATCTTAGAGTTTAAATGGTAACAGCTGAATCTGGCTGAATTTTTCAAAATTAATTAATTAATTAAAGAAAACATATGAAAATATAGATTCCAAATTTTTATTTTGTCAACAAGAACAAATAAAAAACAAATGAAAATATTAATCTTGAAATTTTAAATAATTTAATAATTTGTTATTGGTTTACTGATTTGTAAATCCATATAGGATTTGAAAATCTTTATTAATTATGAAATCAAGACGTATGGATTTTGAAATAACGTGTGTTTACCCATGGATTTGAATCCTTCTATTTTTCTCTTTCAAATCCATACAAATTCATTTAAATTAAAACATAATTTGGATTCTCAAATAAAAAAAACAAATGACTAAACGAATAACATAGGATTTTAACTAGTATTTTTAAATCATAGAACCAATAACACATGATTTTAATTAGGATTTTAAAATCAATGATTGAATAACAAATGATTTTTATTTGGATTTTCAATTCCTTATAATTCCATGAACCAATAAAAATTCCTTATCATATAAACGCATAAGCTAATAAAATAAACTACTAATTGTTACTTTTTCATTAAAAATTAAACTATTTTATTTGTCTAGTTTATAATTTTTCTTACTAATAACTTTTAGTAGAAGTCTTCTACTATTAAATTAGATATTATAGTTTTAATAATAATTAAATTGATTAATTTATTAAATGACTTAAAAACAAATATAAAATTTTGAAACATCAACAATTCCTTACAAATTCCTCAACATTCAAATGATGTAACCAATTTTAATTCCTCAAGAATTTCTCAAGAATTCCTCAACACCACCCATGTTACCATTTACAGCCCTAGTATGTAGATTGACGACAGTCTTTGCTTGACGATAGTTTTTGAAGTAGTTATTTAGTTTAAAATCAAGAAAGGGGGAGATTTTTGAGAAGAAATCTTAAAAAAAATCATAAGATAAACCATCATACTTGTATTTCTAAGAACATTGGAGTCTACTCTATACGTTACGAAATTACCTAAACAAATGTAAGGGTGTCAGCATGAAAACATCGATGAAGTGAGAACACAGAAATTGGAAGTTAGAAGCAAATATATAGTGTGATGTGGATGAATTCCATTATATTTGTGTAACAATTATGATAATTAGAATACTTTAGAAGAATTGGAGAAGAGTAGACACACACATGCGTCAAAGGTGTTAGACATAGATATCTTAGTCATGCTTGTGCTAAGACTTGTAAATACTGAACCCAACTCATTTCTGAAGAGGTTTAAATTATGTGTTAGGAAAAATATAACAAAATAAGAAACTCATGAACCTCGAATATTTCCATCTGTGTAATATATGGTCATCTAAAATATCAAACCCACATGTTAATTAATACACAAATACTTACAGAAATAATTAAATAACTTAGAAATACTTATAGAATTCCCACATTCGAGAAAGGTTCTTCAATCAATTTCAATTCATTGTCAGTGAAAGAATCAAAGACCAAAGCTTCATACAACAACTAAATGAAGTCAAATGGCAAAACAGATCACTCACAGTAAAATATGTGTTCTTGTCCGTCTTAAGGAGACTTTCCCTTGAGATAATATAATCTTTAAAATGTATTAAATTTCCATTCAACAGATTCTTATAACTACTGAAGTGTTAAGATTCAAAAAATTTGACTGAAAACAAAAATTTGAGGAATATGAACAGATTATTAAAACGAAGAAGGGAGACAGTAACTTGTATGGTTTCTCAGCCTCTTCCCAAATATTTACCTCAAACAATATAGTATGATTTATTTTACTGAAAAGCGCCGGCCAATCGCTCATTGAACCTGTAACCTAGAGCGAAAACATAGAACCTATACTCTCCACCAAATATCAGATAAGTGGCTTCAACTTAGCTATAACAATAGAGCAGACATGTCGAAAATATATAAAAACATTGTATGAAAACGTTGAAAGATGTGTCGTGAGGAGGGATACTTACATCATACATTGATACATAAAACAAACATACATACATCTGATTTTAAAAAGGACAAAACAAAAATCTGACTTGAAAAGAGACATACCCGAAGTTTATGAGGGTAATATGTCCCAGATCCCTCTAGCTTCAGCCTTCCTCTTTTCTGCACATTAACCATAACAATTTCGAAGTATCAAATATAAATACATATTTATGGATGTCGATGCACATGAGATTATACTGATCCAAGCCGAAGATGAAAGCCATATCGATGAAAAGAATTTAAAAAGAGATTCATAGCCCCAAAAGTGGTTTAGATTGTCAAGTTGGATTCGGGTTATGAGAATTGAGGAAGTCATGGAAAGGGAAACGATTCGGGTTGGAGAGAAAGAGTTGGAAATAGAGATTTAAGGGAATAAATGATATGATTAAGCAGTAAACCATACTAACGTTTATGAGAATTGAGGAAGTCATGGAAAGGGAAACGATTCAAGTTTTTTTTTTTTTTGACAATCAGACTCCATATATTAATTCACGGATAAAAACTCTCTACTAGAGAGAGCCAATCAGGTACCGTCGAACTTACATGGGAAAAACAAAACCCGCGAACTCTTGCACATTTCGCAAGATGATCGGCGGAGATATTACCACTACGAGGGATATACTTAATACTAAAAGTAGAAAATAAGTCTCTGTAATACATAAAATCCCTCATCTCTGTAGAAAAAGTAGGCCACTCTTCGGGGCTAGAAGTCATCTCAATAAGATCCGAACAATCCGTCAAAATGAGGATACTAGTCATCGGAATCGCTAATAAGCACTTCATTATCCACAAGAGAGTCTCCAATTAGGCATGCAAGGGAGAAAGACTTCTGCGTGAGCCCTTTAGTCCTACGTGTAATAATCTTCCTCCACATGAAACAATCCAGCCATGACCACTCCTAGACTCCTCCCCATGCCAAGATCCGTCAATAAAGCATACCGGTCTGTCCGCTGGAATTGGCGACACTTGTACTATGGGGTTCCTCACATGTTGGGGCTCTTCTCGCTGGTTTGCTCGCCTCCAAGCCTCTTCCTCTTGGATTGCAATATTCAAAGTTTCCTGAGGCGGTTCGCTCAAATTATCGAAAATCTTTCGATTTCTCGCATTCCAAATGTACCACATGATCCAAAGAAATACTCTTAGACTCTCCTCATCCGCACCCGCCTCTTTACCCCGCCAATACAAATAATCTAAATTATTGTACAGCGAAGGTGAGGGGAACAAGGCTGGGGATGATGGGATATTGGAAAGGGCCCAAACTTGTCTAGCTGGAGGACATTCAAAGATCAAGTGATTAATCGTCTCTTCTTCTGCTCCACATCGAGGGCATCCTTTATCTCTACCAATATGGCGATAAAATAGTCGTTGGCACGAGGCCAAACAACCTGACACACATTGCCACACGAAATGTTTTAATTTTCGTGTAGTTTTTAATTTCCAAGCTTGCGCCTTAAGTGCCGTGACACTAGGTCCCTGAGAAGGGTGGTCGCAAACAGGACGAGAAATGGTTCTCGCGGCCTCATATCCAGATTTGACGGAGTAATTGCCCGACTTTGTCATGGTCCAACTATATCCATCACTCGAGGCGTTAACGCTCGGTTTTATCCCTAGAATAAGGGTAATCTCCTCCGGTGGGAACAATTCCCGAAGACGTTCTATTTTCCACTGCTTCGTTCCAAAATCGATCAAGGTATTGACGTATACCAATGGGTCTCTCTCCATAGAAAGTCCCTTTGGGGGGCGAGCCGGTGAATCAGGGTTCCAAGGATCGGTCCAAATGCACGTCTCAAACCCAGAACCAACAGTCTTGCGGATTCCATATTTGAGGATGTCTTTGGCGGCTAACATACTTCTCCAACTGTAAGATGGCCGGTTAGAGACTGTGATCTCTAATGGGCTACTATACCGGAAGTAACGTCCTTTAAGGACCCGACTAAGGAGAGATTCCGGAAATCTTAGTAATCTCCATAATTGCTTCGCTAATAATGCGAGATTAAAATCTTCCAGGTTCTTAAAGCCAAGGCCACCTTCTGAGTTTTGAGTACAAATTTGATCCCAGGCTATCCAGTGTATGCCCTTACTATCAACTTTATTACTCCACCAGAAGTTGGCAATCGCACTACTAAGTTTGGAGCATACTGCTTTTGGCAATAGAAAACACGACATTACATATGTCGGAAGAGCTTGTGCCTGAGACTTAATTAGGACTTCTTTACCGCCTTTTGAGAGAAATTTTGAGGACCATGAGTTCACTCTCGTTTGTCATCTATCCCTTACGAACGCAAAGACTTGGGCCTTTGAACCATGTATTTTTTCTGGAAATCCTAAATATGTCCCCATTCCTCCTTCCCTTGAAATCCCAAGAATTGTTTTGATTTCTTGTCTTAGAGGTGATGGGACCTCATTACCAAACATAATGGAAGATTTGGAGAGATTAATCTCTTGTCCTGATGCCCCGCCATAAGAGCGAATAATATCGATAACTTCTTTACTCTGTTGGGCATTTGCTTGACAGAAAAATAAGCTATCGTCGGCGAATAACAGGTGAGAGACTCGAGGGCTCGCATTTGAAATCCGTAGACCTTGAACTTTGCCTTCTCTCTCGGCCTTTTTAATCAGAGCTATAAGTGCTTCCGTACATAGAATAAACAAGTATAGTTGTGTTGTGAGAGGAACATTCCGTCTTTATTCATGGTAAATTGGTAATTGCAATTCCAAGAAAATAGTGAAGTATGCCTAAATCAGTCATAGAAAATTCAGAGCTTAAAGATGATATGATCGACCTGAGAAGTATGTCGTTGGAGGCAGTAAGACCGATGTCATCGACATAGAGGAGGAGGTAGGCGATCTCGTTGCCTTTGTGATAGACAAACAGAGATACATCAGACTTACTCTGTTTGAATCCGATTCGTGTGGCATAGATAGCGAAACATTGATACCATGCTTTCGGAGATTGTTTGAGTCCGTAGAGCGATTTGTGAAGGAGACAGACATCGCATGGTCGTGTGGGATCAACGAATCCTGGTGGTTGAAACATGTAGACGGTCTCTTCTAAATCACCGTGGAGGAAGGCATTTTTGACGTCGAGTTGTCGAATAGGCCAATCATGAGATAGAGCGACGTGTAGGACAGTGCGTATTGTCGTTGGCTTGACAACGGGACAAAACGTCTCATCGCAATCGATTCCAATTTGCTGTGATTTTCCGTTTGCGACAAGTCTTACCTTGTATCTTGATAGTCGTCCTCCTGCATCAAATTTATGTCTAAAAAGCCACATGGAACGAACAATGTTAGCATTAGGTGGGCGCGGGACAATTGTCCACGTGCCACTAGCAATTTGAGCATCATACTCATCTTTCATGGCATTGTTCCAGTTTGGATCATTGGTGGCTTGGATATGAGAGGACGGAAGAGGAGATATGACGTCAGTATGAAGAGAGACAATTTGTTTCTTTTTGGTGATGCCGCTTTTACTTCGTGTTTGATAAGGAGCTGGTGGTGGTTTAGCGGCGTTCGACACAACGGTGGTAGAAGTTATGGCAGATGGAGCAAGAGATGTCGAAGAAGAAGGTTGAGATGAAGTAGTTGAGGGTGATGGAATGAGAGGCGGAACTGAGCTTTGAGATGGAGAAATTGGAAGATGTGGTGAGGAGGTGGTGGCTGCTCCGGACAAGGAAGGAGATTGTGTAGGAGTTTGTGTGTTTTGTTGGACATATGGAATTAGAGGATGCATAGTGGTAGGAGGAAAAGATTGTCTTGGTGATTCACTTATGACCGTATATTTGAAAGGGAATGAGGTTTCATCGAAGATAACGTGACGAGAAAGGATGATTCTTTTTGATTCGAGGTCAAGACATCGATACCCGCGGTGACTAGATGGATATCCTAAGAAAACACATTTGGTGGATCTAGGAACTAGCTTATGATAAGTAGTGACTAGATGGATATCCTAAGAAAACACATTTGGTGGATCTAGGAACTAGCTTATGAGTGGAGGTAGGGAGCAGATTGGGATAACAAAGACATCCAAGAATTCGGAGATGGTCATAGGAAACAGGTTTGTTAAAAAGACGAGAGAATGAAATTTCATTGTTGATAGAAGTAGATGGAAGAATGTTGAAAAGATGAGCTGCCATGTGGAGAGCTTCAACCCAATAGGTTGTAGGCATATTGGCTTGGAAGAGAAGGACACGAATGAGATTGTTGCGTGTACGAAGAGTGCGTTCGGCACGGCCGTTTTGTTGAGAAGTGTGGGGACAAGAAAACCAAGATTGAATACCATGAGAAGAAATAAAATTTTGAAATTCTCGACTTGTGTATTCACCACCATTGTCACAGTGAAAAGTTTTGATGTTTGTTTTAAATTGAGTTTGAACAAATCGATAAAAATGTAAGAATTTTGTGAAAACTTCACTCTTTTGGCGTAAAGGATAAACCCAAAGAAAATGACTAAATTGATCCAGAAAAATTACATAGTATCGAATTCCACTAACACTTGTAACCGGAGAGGTCCAAATGACGGAATGAACAATCTCAAATGGCGAAAAAACTTGGGAAGTAGAAGAAAAAAATTGTTGCCGAGTATGCTTTCCGATTTGACAATCGTGGGACAAAGGAAACTTATTTGGTTTTGAAGACTTTAGAAAACCTGAAGAAATTAAAAAACGAAGCTTTGCTATCCCGGGATGACCAAGACGGCGATGCCAAAGAGAAGCTGGAGAAGTGGTGGAGATGAGAGCTTGTTTGGATGATGATGGAGTATTAGAGTGAAGGAGTAAAGAGGACCAGAGCTATCACATTGGATTATTGGTGTCCGAGTTTTGAAATTCTTGATAAGAAAACCGAAAGGATCAAATTCAACAGTGCAAGAGTTATCACGAGTAAACTGGCGAACAGAAACAAGATTTTTTAAAATGCCATGGCATAAAAACACATTTTGAAGATGGAGAGGACGAGTAGAGGTAGGAAAATATGTGTCACCCTTGGCCGTGACAGGAAGAGTTTTGCCGTTACCGACAGTTACCAAGGGAAAACTAGTTGAAGAAGATGTTGGAGACAGAGAGATTGTACCTTGTTGCGAGGTGAGGTGAGCGGTAGCTCCAGAGTCCATGTACCAGCCGTTATCCATTGGATCTTGCAGCGTCATTGTGTTTAAAGCACTAGCAAGGACTGTGGGAATAAAACCAGACTGTGGTGGAGGAGACATAGACGTTTGAGTGAGATATGCTGCACCATTGTTGTTTTGTGGCAGTGGTCCTAGTATTCCTGATTGAGAAGGCATGAGCTGACGTTGAATTTGCTGTGGTTGGAGCCAATTCTGTTGAGGCCAGATCGGTTGTTGCTGTTGAGGCCAATTCCACGATGGAAATGAAGGCTGTCGTGGATTCCAGTTTTGATTGAAATTGTTGTTGCGTCGTCCACAACCACGATTTCCTCTATTACAAGCATGGATCGGGCGTCACTAAATGAGCATGGTGGTGTGCGATGTTTGATGACGTTGATGATGCTGTCGAATTTGGAATTGAGTCCATTAAGAAGATGCATGACCAGAGCACGATCGGAGACAGGTGAATTAACATTTGTGAGCATATCCGATATAGATTTCATCTTCTGGCTGTACTCGTAAACAGAGAGATCTCCGATTTGCAGAGTGCGGAGTTCATTTTCCAATTGAATTGCTCGTGCCTCTTTGTTGTCGCGGAACAGGTTTTCGAGTGTAAGCCAGAGTTCTCGAGCACTACATTCGGATTTCAACACCGAGGAGAGGAGAGATTCGGTGATCGTTCCATAGATCCACATCTTGATGGTGTTATCTAGTTGCTTCCAGTTTGTATCCGTCGGTCCGGTGGGTAAGGAGGTTCCATCGAGATGGGCAGATGGCCAATGAGAGAGAAACTGAAACAGTGAGTCTCAAAGAGGATGCGCCACTGATCGTAGTTCATCTTGTTCATGTCAAGAGTGATTGGGATGTGAGCCCGGATTTGAGTGAGAGAGGCAGCAGAAGGAGTAGGAGTTGGTGTTGTGGTTGCCATTGGAACCGAGAAATAAGCAGAGAAAGAACAGAGAAAAAGAAAGAAATAAGAGAGAAGATCAATTGAGAGAAAGGAAACAGAGAGAATTGAAGAAACAGAGATGACTAGAGAGAAGGAGGCGACTGAGATTTAGAGAATTTCTAGGTTTAGAGACTTTAGCTCTGATACCATGTTAATTAATGAGAAGCACAATGCGTGCCCTTCTGTGTATTCCACATAGAGTATATAAAGGATTATTACAACGGTCATATAATAAGTATCGAATATACACATTCCTAATCTATTGACTTTCTATATAGTTCAGTAACCGTTCCTTCTCTCAGTAGATTCTCGTGTCTTGAATTTTGCTTCTCAGATTATCGTTTTTGTGTCACATAAATGGGATTGGCCTCACCACACCAAGTAGCTTAACTTACGAAAGGACATAAATGATGATACATGGTTTTCAATGAATTCTACTGGACAGAGTTTAGTAAATGATAGACAATGAACCAAATGTTAATCAAAACTCTGTTATAACGTTTGGTGTTGTAAGATTCATCGGATTCAAGAGCCAAAATCAACATGTGAGTTTTGTACATCTAGACAAATCATATTATTGAAAAGCTTCTTTTGAGTTGAAACATGTCGCTATTTTTTACATTGATGATGGGTTTTCATTTTGATACACTTGTTAGGCCATTGCTCGGACAACTTCGTAAAACAGAATTTCTGGCCGAACCTTTCGTTCTCCACGGAATCTAACCACACTCTTCCAGTTACCAACATCCTATGGCATCATCAAACATATATCAATCATACCAGTCATACACTAAGTATTTACTGGATACCATCAAAAACAAGTTCATGAGAGGATGTTAAAACCTTCGGGAGCTCCTACTTTCTTCTTGAACATAACATTTTCCTTAGCCTTCTTGAAGTCCTCAAAGCCTCCAACTTTAATAGACCCATCCTTACTTAAGACATGTCTTCTCAGTTTGTCACAAGCACAATACTCCACGTCGTACACATCTACGTCTTTAAACGTTGTAATTGTAGTCCTCACTCCTCCTGCATTATCCCAACAAATAGACTTTACAAGTCAAGAATCACAATTCAAATAACATTTAAAACCCCATGAAAGTTCTTATCAGTTAGAAAAGGCAACATCATTTGCAGCAGACAAATTCATTAACCATGTCAGATATGCATTTTAAATTAAGAGATATGATTTTCTAAGGTCCCTCTCTCGCTCTGTATATAATAACTTGATAAGAATCCAGCATCCGGCATGGCTTCTAGATTTCTGTCATCTGCTGCAAATGCTGCATCCGAGTCTCTCATAGTTGATGCAAAAGCGCAACCAAACACATCAAAACCAAAACAAACCACAAGAAGGAAAGTAACGTCAATAGCAAGGCAAACCCAGATTTTGAAGTAGAGATGCTATTCTTAGCTGCCCAACATGCTACAGCCATCAATTATGATCAAAAGACTTGAAAACACTAATCACCACTATTTTACGGAAAAAAAAAAAAGGACTTATCACCAGATCCAGATTCCAACACTCCCCATAACAAATTAAGAATCACTCTTTGAAATTGGATTTCGTCAGATTTTTTAAACAAATTCGTAGCACAGATGAAAACCTAGACTCAGATTTCTTCTGGTTCTCTCAAGTAGACGACGAACCAGATGAAACCCTAGAGTCACAAGTAGCCATAAAAGGTACCATATAGAGAGATTCTGAGTAGCAAGCTGTCGAGTTCGAAGATGGCGAGGAATCTCCGAGCTGCCGCCACCGCTAATTTCATTTAAGCCCCAAATTTTGTTGCGGAACAATGGTAAAGTAAATGAAGTTTAGTAAAGTAAATGAAGTTTAGTAAAGTAAAATTGATGACGTCATCAGATTTTTCAAAAGATTCAAACCGTTAGATTTATGCACATCTCGGGCTTAAAGGCTAGATATAGAAATTACAAATTATCTCGGAGACTAAACACATTTTTTTCTCGGAGAAGAAACAAAAAAAATAAAGACGACGATCGGAGACTAAACACATTTTATATCGGAGAAGAAGCAACAATAAATAAAAGACGACGGTCGGAGACTAAAGACGACGATCGGCGACTAAACACATTTTATATCGGAGAAGAAGCAAAAGACGACGATCGGAGACTAAAGACGACGATCGGGGACTAAAGACGACGAGCGGTGACTAAACACGAATCATCAATTCCTTTGACCATTCTTTTCGAAATGTTTCATTTCAATATGAATTTGGTTATTCACCATGCTTACTCGTTGCTGTTCTTCTTCTTCATTTTTCTCCCTGCGTTCTCCATGTCTACCAGTAAGCTTCTGTCAACAGAAACTCTGACTAGCAACCGCACCATTGTGTCCCAGAGATCACTCTTTGAGTTGGGCTTCTTCCAACTCGCTTCCGATCGCTGGTACGTAGGCATTTGGTACAAAAACCTGCCAGAGAGAACAGTTGTATGGGTTGCAAACAGGGAAGTACCTCTTTCTAATACTTTCGGAAAGCTCAAGTTTTCCGACAACAACCTCGTCCTCGTCGATCAAGCTGGTACCCGTGTTTGGGGGACAAATTTTATGGGAGCTGTTGGCTCAGAGTTGGTTTCAGAGCTTCTTGATGATGGAAACTTCGTTATCAAGAACAGAGGGGACAACGACACAGCTGGTTTCCTATGGCAAAGCTTTGATTTCCCGACTGATACTCTACTTCCAGGTATGGCATTGGGTTGGAATTATCAAAGGGGGATCAATCGATACTTGGTGGCGTGGGTTACCCCTGATAATCCGTCCAAAGCGGGTTACACGCTAAACCTCAAACCTAGAAGATGGGGAGAGGAATATGTTTCCTCAAGCTTCCCTGAGCTTTTCGTTACAAACGCGAGGAACCTACTGTACAGGACTGGTACTTCCATTGACCTCTTTCTGTATACCACCGAAATGTATGAAGATCTTCTACTAGAAAAGGGCCCATTGGATGACCGACAAGAACAAAGTCCAATGGATGAAGCTTTTCTAAAAGATGAAATTTACATACCTGCCGTACAAGAGGTCAGTTTCACAGCCTACAACGACAGCATCTTCACAAGACTGACCCTAAGCCCTGACGGAATTTTACAGCACTTGACATGGAATCAGACAGTAGAGAAATGGATTGAGTCTTGGCACGCACCTGCAGACAAGTGTGATAAGTTCAATCTGTGTGGGTCTTTCAGCTACTGTGATACTAAGAAATCTCCGGTGTGTAGGTGTCTCAGAGGATACACGCCTCGCACGGAAACAGAGAGTATCGGATGTCAACTTAAGAAGAAAAGATCATGTCATATAAAAGAATTTTTCAGGCAGAGGAACATGAGGTTGCCAGATACTACAGCATCAGATATGTACCTATTAGGTCTCGAGGAATGCAAGGGAAATTGCGTGTCCGACTGTTCGTGCATCGCCTTTGCGGTTTGGGTAAGCGCGAATGGTTCGACGGTGTGTATCATCTGGTACGAGGCCCATGGTCTTGTCGATTTACGCTACTCAGACTATGGCCAAGATCTCTATTTGAAGATGGATCCTTCAGAACCAGGTTAGTTACTTCCTCATTGTGTTTTATGGAACATTGGGAAATTATCTAAATATCTGAGTGTATGTATGGATGTGAAAATTTGCAGATGAGAAGAGAACCTGGGTTTATATAGTCATAGGAGTGAGTGTTGGAATCGGCCTTTTGATTATTATGATCATCATCGCTTTCATCATTTTCCGCTTTTCCAAGAAGAAGCAGCAACGAGCAAAAGCAATGGCTGAACGTATTGGTACAACCATACTCTCAATTCTTTTCTTTTTCATATATGTTGGAACATATTTATAGATGTTGAGGGTTTTATGTTTTCATTTCTTTATAATCCAGAGGGAAGCCCCGAAACAGAGGATCTCGAAATCCCCTTGACGAATTTCGAAACTGTGTCAGTAGCCACTGACAACTTTTCCCTCACGAATAAACTAGGAACAGGCGGTTTTGGAACTGTATTCAAGGTACTAAATATGTTTCTGAAAAACTTTGACATCAGCTTTCAATGTCAATATACAAACAAAGTGTGTTGTGGTGGCAGGGAAAGTTGCCTGATGGGAATAATATCGCGGTGAAGCGACTTTCCAAGGCGTCAAGTCAAGGTACTGAAGAGTTCATGAATGAGGCGAAACTGATCGCAAGGCTTCGACACAGAAACCTTGTCCGGCTTCTCAGCTGTTGCGTTGATTCGGGTGAAAAGATTCTCATCTACGAGTATTTAGAGAATCTGAGCCTCGATTGTCATCTTTTCGGTTAGTACCTCACCTTTACAGTGCTCTGTTGTATTGCTCTGTTTTACTTTCTATGGAATGTCTTTGGAATCAGGTTAATCTGTTACATTATTTGTGGCTGTCTGGCAGATGAAACCCGAAGATCCAAGCTAAACTGGCAGAGAAGATTTGATATCGCCATTGGTATCGCTAGAGGGCTACTCTACCTACATCAGGATTCCCAATACAGAATCATTCACCGGGATTTGAAAGCAAGTAATGTCTTGCTTGATAAAGACATGACCCCGAAGATATCGGATTTCGGCATGGCTAGGCTCGTTCGAGAGGATGAGATAGAAGCCAACACAATGAGGAGGGCTGGAACTTAGTAAGTAAATACCATCACTTCTGAAACAACAACAATAGTTTTGTTTTAAAACTAGTCTCTTGATTTTTATTGTCCCTATGCAGCGGTTACATGGCTCCAGAGTACGCAATGGGAGGGACTTTCTCCACCAAGTCTGATGTCTACAGCTTCGGAGTCCTTCTCCTTGAAATTGTAAGCGGGAAGAAGGGCATAGGATCATATGACTCGACCGAAGACCGTACTCTCCCTGGCTGGGTAAGCTACAGTTTCTAATTTCCCCCTTGAAACTGATGAGAAAACTAAAGACTTCGGCCTTGTAATACATGAACAGGTGTGGAGGAAGTGGAGTGAAGGAAATGCTTTAGAGGTGATAGATCCTGTCATCAGGGATTCACCATCATCATCATTGGCACCAGCATCAGTGTTCCGGGAAAAAGAAGTTTTGAGAAGCATACATGTTGGTCTCCTATGCGTTCAGGAACTCTCAGAGGATAGACCATCGATGTCTTCGGTTCTGTGGTTGCTCGGAAACGAGAATGCAGAGATTCCCCAGCCAAAGGCTTCCCGATATTATGCCCGGATATGAAATAGATTTCACATTATACATATCCTTGTTTATCTTTATGTGAGTAGACAGAACATAAGATAGGGATTTGATTTTCTCCACTATCCAACATTAGTTTCTCTATGGTTTCCCTTGATTTGTTACTCCCCTATACGAAAACGATTATTATTAAAGTCTTTAGTGCTTACACAAGTTTCCAGGACAAAAGAACAAGAACATGCTACATATACATGATCCGTATTTATGTTTTCCAAATTCCACAGAGTCTGTATTGATATCCTCTGTAAAACTGACTTGCTATAAACAGAAACAACTTGAATGCTTTCATATGAGTGCTTGGGTTGACAGGGTCATCTGTTTCCAGAGACAAAATTCTACATCTTGCACAAGAAGAAGGAACCTCAATAACAAGGCAAACCCATATGAGTGCTTGGCTTGACAGGGTCATCTGACTCTAACTTCTCCATCAATTATGATCAAAAGACTATGAAAACACTAACCACCATGATCAAAACAGAATCCAATGAATCTAACACTCCCATCACGATAATACTCTCAATGCTATCTTTGACAAAGATTTTCTCCCCTGTTTAATCGACACACAAAACAAACCTCCTTGAAACCAGTTAACGCCTCTTTCTGGACGAGTTCATCTATCTATTGCTTAATGAACATCCCACTTCGGGCAAGAAGGTCCAAGAAGAGAGAGATCCAATGTTTTGTTGACATTGAGTACGAGGTTGTTAGCTTTAGAGAGTGTGTATGTCTCTACTTGGACTGCGTATTCCATGTACTTCACTGGAGGGAAGTTAGACCGTGCAAATTTGTGAAGCAGCTCCACTGTTTTGTCTCTGTTGTCTCTGCTCTTTATCCTACAAAATGCCATTAGATGTAAGAAAAATATTCCACAAGAGAATGTGTTCTGTTTCTGCCGCTGCTTTAAAAAAACAGTCAACTGTTTCAGATACCAATTTCTACGTTTATATGTGAAAACAAACAATCGAGGCCTGGAGATGACATTTGAACCATAGGAGAGAAATGACATCTCCCACGCCATAACCTTGTTCCATGATGGAAGACATAGGTACACCACCATAGCATGGCTCTACTCATTGTTGCTGATAAAAACAGACCAATTCTTCACCTTTCTTTGCTTTTATGAGCTTTGAATCTTGAAGCGGTGCGTTGAGGAACAAAACGGCATAAGAGAAACAAAGGTCAACTTTTGTTGTGTTTAGTTGTCCTTGAGGAGAGGGTTGTCAAGTAACCCAGCACGAGTTGTTTGGAACGGTATTGTATACTTTCTTTGTAGGTTCTCTTAGTTTCCCCATCAGTTATTGCCTTCTTGGAATGTGGGTCGCAGCTTTTGTATCTCTGCAGTGTGGGAAAAAAAAATAGAAGCACAAATTAATATTAGCATTAGCTGTGAAATATGTAGAACATCTTAATCAAGGAGAAGCATAATAATTGAAGCTTCTATTCTTTTGGCAAGGATAATGAAATCTTCAATATGTTACTTTACTTGTGCCAACAGCTCTCCATTAATGAGATCCAATCAGGATCAATGTCCTTTGGAATTTCCAGGCTTCCAGCCTCTGGTTCATGAACCGAACAACTCCTATCACGGCTGCGGGTACATTTGTATCTTGACACTAATCTTTTGGCTACCGTCCTAATGACTACAATTTATTTAGAGTTGACGGAAATTAGATGGATTTTTAACAGAGGTTTACCCTGACACTAACCTTTTAGCTTAAAGATTCCTGTTATTTTTCAGGCTCATTGATAGAGCAAAACATGTCGTTTGAAAATAAGTTTTGCCAAATATGAGATTTATAGGAACAATTGTCAGTTGAAGACACTTCTTTTCATCGTTCTAACGCTCAAAAACAATACCTGCATCGAGTTGAGACTTTCGCCATGGGATCTTCTCGGTGGCAAGCTCCCATAGTACTACTCCAAAGTTGTAAATGTCAGACCTGTCCCAATCAAATTACAAGAGCTAGTTAGCGAATGAGGCTAGCAAAACAAGTAATCAAAAAGGGAACTTAACCAATACAGAGCTTACAACAAATGTAAGAAAATCACTGAGAAATAGCCAAGATTTGCAGATTCAAGATTGTATGTAGTTGCAGTTGACCAATTAAGACGTTTCTAGTGGAGTTTCCAGAGATAGAATTCTAAGGAAAGTAACCTCAATAACAAGGCAAACCAGATTTTGAAGTAAAGATACCATTCTTAGCTCTCCAACATGCTAGATCCATCAATTATGATCAAAAGTCTTGAAAACACTAATCACCAGAATCTAAACACTCCCCATCACATAAACATGCCCTGAATTAAGAATCACTCTTTGAAATTGAATTTCGTCAGATTTTTTAAAGAAATTTGTTGCACAGATTAAACCCTAGACTCAGATTTCTTCTGGTTCTCTCAAGTAGACGACGAACCAGATGTAACCCTAGACTCATAAGTAGCCATAGAAGGCACCATATAGAGAGATTCTGAGAAGCAAGCTGTCGAGTTCGAAGATGGCGAGGAATCTCCGAGCTGCCACCGCGAGCTCCGGCTTGATTTTGAGACCAAACCCCTATTAAATTCCTTCTAATCGAACCGGTTAATTCTTGGTTCAAATTGAATGAACCAGCCTCAAAATAAAAATTCATAAATCCATTATGCTTAAACCGGTTTGGAGAATCAAGCATAATAACCGACAAAAATTAAACCACAACTCTAATTTCAGCAACAAATTTGAGAGCTAAAAATTCCCAAATTCACAAGTTGTTTATAATGTCATATAGCTAAAAAATTTCCAATTTTAATTCTTTTACATTATTTAAGTCTTTTTGTTTACTTTTCTTAACCCATAAATGAAAACATGAACAACTAAATTATTGATTTGATCAAAAAAAAAATCTAAATTATTGATAAATTTGGGACTAGATAAAAAAAATCAATCAATTTATAAAAAAATTAGACTAGTTTCGTATTTTATTTTTGGTATTCTAATGAGCTAAACTTAAGTTTTAATTAATATGGATTAATCAAATACTTATATAGAAAATGAAGATGATATTTACAAAACTTTTAACTATTTTGTAACCGTGTGAACATTGGGAATTTTCTGATATAACACATTCTAGTTATGTAAATTAGGTTTTTTCTCATGCGTTATTCTTTTGCAGGCTCATATAAGAGCCATGAATGTTTACTAGTTTTTAAGTGGTTTTTGGTTTTTAGATTTTGGTTTTTGGATTAGGGGATTAGCAAAAATACCCCTTTTCTCATGCCCCTTTTCAAAAATGCCCTTTTTAGATGTCCATTTTCAAAAATACCCCTTTTTAAATCTAAAATTTTATAAAGTTTTATTAGGTTTATAAGGTACTTATGGATTGTAACTACTACTTGAAGACTCGATCCAAGTATTTATAAGGTTTTATAAGGTGTTTTTAAAGGTTTTACAAGTTATTTTAAAGGATTTTTAAGGTTTTTCAAAGGTTTTACAAGATATTTTAAAGGTATTTAAAATGCATTTATAAGGTATTTATAAAGTATTTATAAGATTTTAGATACATATAAATGTAGTTTGTGTATGTTTTAATAATATTACATATATATTTGGGTAAGTCTTATATTTTTAAGAGCATTTTTTATAAGGTTTTAAAAAAGGGGTATTTTTGAAAAGTGGCATTGAAAAAGTGGCATTTTTGCAAAAGTACCCCTTTTTAATACCACATTAATAATGCCACTTTTTCAATGCCACTTTTCAAAAATACCCCTTTTTAAAAACCTTATAAAAAATGCTCTTAAAAATATAAGATTTACCCAAATATGTATGTAATATTATTAAAACATACACAAACTACATTTCTATGTATCTAAAATCTTATAAATACTTTATAAATACCTTATAAATGCATTTTAAATACCTTTAAAAACCTTTAAAATATCTTGTAAAACCTTTAAAAAACCTTGAAAATCCTTTAAAATAACTTGTAAAACCTTTAAAAACACCTTATAAAACCTTATAAATACTTGGATCGAGTCTTCAAGTAGTAGTTACAATCCATAAGTACCTTATAAACCTAATAAAACTTAAAAAAAATTTCAGATTTAAAAAGGGGCATTTTTGAAAATGAACATCTAAAAAGGGCATTTTTGAAAAGGGGCACACCAAAAGGGGTATTTTTAACACTATCTAACAGTTGTTTTTATCATTGGGATCACGTGACATTGGACTGATTTGTTTTTGATAGTGAATTGACGGTTTTGCTCTTGTTGCGGCGATCGTTTTTTTTGGTTTGTTGTTAAAAGTAAGAGTGGAATTTCCGGTTTACGTGGTTTTGGTTTGGGATCACGTGACATTGGCCTGATTTGTTGTGAGGGGACTCTCTTCTTTCGTGTGGTTTGTGAATTGACGTTTTTGCCCTTTTGGCCGCGATTTTGGTTCATTGGTTTGTTGTTGTTGCAAGTCAGAGTGAGATTTCCGGTTTAAGTGGTTTTGGTTCGGTTTAATTTGGTTTGGGACCGTGACATTGGCTGATTTGTTGCGAACAGGTCTTTCGTGTGGGGTTGTGTGACGATTTTGCTCATTTGGCGGCGATCCCGTACTGTTTTTCTTTTCTTTTTTTAAATGGAAAAGTGGGAATATCTGGTTTATGTGTAGAAGTAGTGACTCCCGCAGTAAAACTGACTCAACATCCACAATTTGTACTTTTATTACACGTGTTCATTATCATTTGCTTATATTTTGATTATGTTTTGCTTACATTTTTCTTTCATTTTTTTTTTCCAATTTTTGCCATTTCCTAACTAATAGAAACCCAATAATGTATCCAAAAATGTGTTCAAGGCATTTAATTTAATTACATATCAAAAGTATAATAATATTTTGGTCGTGAACAAGCCTCAAATTTTCCAATTATAATTCTTTTTTTACTTTAATCTTATTCCAGAAATGAAAACATCAACAACCGAATTAGTTGATAAATTTTGGAAGTAATTAAAAACTTAATCAAATTATAAAAAATCAGATTAGTTTTTTTTTGTTTGTATTCTAATTAGCTAAACTAAAGTTTTAAATGGATAAGTCGAATACTTAAATAGAAAATGAAGATGACATTTACCGA
Organism: Arabidopsis suecica; assembly: GCA_019202805.1. NCBI lineage: Eukaryota > Viridiplantae > Streptophyta > Magnoliopsida > Brassicales > Brassicaceae > Arabidopsis > Arabidopsis suecica. The sequence goes on along the minus strand of CM032909.1, from coordinate 299,808 downwards.
ACTGTAACTATTTTGTAACCGTGTGAACATTGGGAATTTGCTGATGAGATAAGGGGATCATTGGGAACAAGGGGATTGGATCAATCGATACTTGGTGGCATAGAGGTCAGTTTCTTGTGTGTTCAAGAACTTTTTGTAGATAGACCATATATTAGGATATATTCCATACCTCAAATTTGGCATACGAAGTAGTGACTCCCGCGGTAAAACTGACTCAACATCCACAATTTGTACTTTTACACGTTTTCATTATCATTTGCTTATATTTTGATTATGTTTTTCTTAGATTTTTCTTGTTTTTTTTTTTTTTTCAATTTTTGTCATATCCTAACTAGTAGAAACCCAATAATGTATCCAAAAAGGTGTTCAAGGCATTTAATTTAATTACATATCAAAAGTAATAATATTTTGGTCGTGAACAAGCCTCAAATTTTCCAATTATAATTTTTTTTTACTTTAATCTTAAATTTTTTTACTTATCTTATTCCAGAAATGAAAACATCAACAACCAAATTAGTTGATAAAATTTGGAAGTAAATAAATTTCTTAATTTTTTTTATAAAACATCAGATTAGTTTCTTATATTTTTTTATTATTATTCTAATTAGCTAAACTAAAGTTTTTAAATGGATCAATCGAATACTTATATAGAAAATGGAGATGACATTTACCGAACTGTAACTATTTTGTAACCGTGTGAACATTGGGAATTTGCTGATGATATAACATTCTCGTTATATGTTGTGTCAAATGAGACTTTGAATGTTTCTAATAATCTGATAAATGGTGACAGAAAGTTAAAGATGAAATACATGAAAGGGTGTGAATTGGAGCTTTGCATATGGCTTCATGTAAATAAGCTTTTTTCTCATGCGTTATTCTTTTGCAGACTCATATAAGATTTAATTTGTTGCTTTCTCATATAACTTTCTTTTATATTTTCATAAAAGTTTCTTGTGTCCACGTAGAAAATGCATAAGTGGCTTCATGTTGTGGACAAGCATGTGGCAAACACGCTCAATTTTATCTGAACTTCTGATCAAAAAGTTCAAAACTTAAAACTATTTCTTCTTGTCTTATAGAACTTGTGTGGAAACTGGAAAGCATAGGATCTTAATCGGTGAATAAAGTTTTACAGATGAGGTCACAAGACTTTTAGCGGTTAGAATTAACTCATATGAGATGGTTCAATGTTGGAAAAAAAAGAAAGAAAAAGAAGATTAGAGGATTATTGGAAAAACTTTATATATCATCCCTAGCGACTTATTAAGAGTAATAAGAAACACTCAACATCACTTCAAGCAACTTCCAAAAGACATTAGAGTTTGCCCTCTTGAACTAATCATTTGTTTTGATTTCTCAAGAAGTTTTTTAAATACTTACATTAAATTAGTTATGAATTTTTCATGAATTTCTCATGAATTTTTTTTCCATATGAGATATACATATAAGGTATGCCGATGCTCTTAGATTTAGCGTAGTTAAAAATTGATCTATAACAATGTATTTTTCTCTTCATTATATTAGAAAATGGCTTTCAAATAATCTCTCTTTTTGATGAGGCTTGGAATAATACTTATGAAATATATACTTTTACTTACAAAAGAATTAAAAGGTTTTGTTTACCAAAAAAAAAAAGAATTAAAGGTTTTCTTTTGAAATTGTGTTTATATTTATATGTAAGAGATTTGACACATTTTTATTGCAAACTCATGGAAACTTGTGGCCTATTTACTTAGTTTTATCTTTTGTAGCTTTCTTATAAATGGTAACAAATCAATAATTAAATAATATGAAATATATTATACTAAAATGAAACTCATTGAAAAAATTTAAGTAAATTTAAAACCAAATTACAAAATAACTCATTTGATGTAATGATTTTTCCCCTCGTTCTTTGAGTATATATATACACATATAACATGTTCCCACACTTCACAACTTTGAGAGAGAGAGAGAAAGAGAAAGAGAATCGATCATCAATGTCGTCGGACGAAGACAAGATTACAAGAATCTCTATTGAACCGGAGAAGCAATCACTTCTCGATCATCACACCGAGAAACACTTCACCGCCGGAGAAATCGTCCGTGACATCATCATCGGTGTCTCCGATGGTTTAACTGTTCCTTTTGCCCTCGCCGCCGGTCTCTCCGGTGCCAATGCTTCTTCTTCTATCGTCCTTACCGCCGGAATCGCGGAAGTCGCTGCTGGTGCTATCTCCATGGGACTCGGCGGGTACTTTTTTTTTTTTTAATATTAATTTCGTTTTAATTGACACGTAAACTCTCCATAAAATTTTGAAATTATGGCTAAAAAAATTAAATTTATTAACCAGCGTTTATCAAATTGGAATGATCCTATACTATTATTTGGGGAGTACACTTTATAGGATACCCTTAACTAACCTTTCTTTTTGTAAGAATTTACTTAAGAATGCCATTACAAAAATCTTTTTTTAGAACAAATTTCATTCAATTTATTAAGGATAAACAAGTAAAATACTAATTTATGTCATTTAATTAATTTAATTAAATTATAAAACGAAAATCTGTTAATTTTTTTTTAAATGACCAATTAAAATGAACATATAAGATTTGATATCTAACTTACCAAATTAATTTTATTAATCATTAAACTTCACCTCTCATCTTTATATGATTATATTAATATGAAACAAATAAATCATCATATCATTTACATAATAAAAAAAAGTAATTTTTTTCTGCATATGCCAAGATTTGAATTTTTAAAAACACATATAAATTGTTCAATCTATAAAGGAAAAAATTAAACGGGTCAAAAATTCAGACTTGAGTAATATATTCCTTTTAAACAAAAATAAAGTCAACAAAAATTCCGACTGAGCAACGGGTCAGAATTTGAATATTTATATTCGATTACATACATTTATTTTTTTGAAATGTATAATTTTATATATTACAATAAAAATTTAAATATTTTAATTTGCAACATTTAAAATAAGTTTTACTTGATATTTATAGAGAATATCATCAATACTTAATAGTTCAAAAAAGTTAAAAATTATAAATACTCTAATTTGATTATTTTAAAAATATTTATAATAGGTAGCGGGTTAAATATAATATATTATATGATGAAATGAGTTTTGATCATTGTAACTATTAGAATAGTTATATTTAATTTCATATAATTTGTTTTTTGAAATTCATAATTTTATAAACTACAAAAAAATTTAAAGATTTTAATTTGGAATATTTAAAAATAGTGTAGAACATTTAAATATGGTTTGACACCTTTAAATATTTAAAATTTTGATTACGCAAGCAATTTTAGAATTAACGAATAATAGATTGTGCACGCAATATTATAAAATGAAATATTGAGATTCTAAAATAAAAATATAGACTCCACGCACGGGTTGATTTTGGTATTATTATATACTAAATATATGTTTATAACATATTCGATTATGCGAATAATTGGTAAATTCCGTAATTATAAATCTCAAACAAATTCTGTAACAAATCTCTATTTCAACAACCAAAGAATTATAAATTGAAAAAGAATTTTCTAAATTAATTCAAAATAATAGCTAATTTTCTTAATTAATTCAAAATAATCTATGTTTTATATGCGATTCATTTATAATATTTTAATTTTTGATCTAACTGAAATATATGCAATCCTATTTTGTGGTTGTTAACATAAATTAATTCATTGTTCAAAAAATATTACTTTTTAACAAATAAAATTATTTTCCGTTTTCATATCTTAAAAAAAAAATTATCCATAATTGAGTATTATAGAAAAAATTCTATATTTATTGTAATATTGTATATAGGGACTGACAAAAAAATTTATATTTTTTCACTTACTATTATAATATATTAAAACTTAGTTCTAATATATATATTATATAAACTTTGTAAGAAATAAAATTCAACCCGTACTTAGTACGGGTGATGATCTAGTCATATACATGCATGTAAACACTTTACCAAAAAAAAAAAATAGTCCTAGATTATGCAATGATCATATACATGCAAGAAACCATATGTAATCAATTTTCATATAGTTAGTCTTAAGTAAATATATGGTAAGAAAAATAATGATTTAACTATGAGTTTATTGCAAGATTAAAAATTTGAAGACAACTAATTTAGGTATTTAGCGGCAAAGAGTGAAGAGGATCATTACGCGAGGGAGATGAAACGAGAACAAGAAGAGATCGTGGCCGTTCCTGAAACTGGTAAGACCAAAATTACACTCAATCTAAGCCATCCATAAGAAAATTAACACAGTTTTTTTACGATATGGATTTAAACAGAGGCAGCTGAAGTGGCAGAGATTCTGGCACAGTATGGGATAGAGCCACATGAATATTCACCTGTGGTTAATGCTCTTCGTAAGAATCCTCAAGCTTGGCTTGATTTCATGATGAGGTTAGTCTCACTAATTTCATTAGTATTATTTTATGTATATTATATAGTCTTAATTAAGGAGAAAATCGAGGGATACTTTTAGTTTTCTGCAAAAGCTGAGCTTTATACTTTCCAGGTGTGGACAAGATTCTTATATGGTCCGATTTCCAATTTTAATCTTTTTTCTAACAAAAAAATTACGTGAATATTAACAAACAGAAAACAACAAATTACGTGAATATAAAAATTATCGAATGAATTTGTTAAATTTAAATACTCTTTAGCTATCACATAATGTTCATTTTATTTCCTACTATAAGCATGTACATTGTTGTATATAGGTGAGACTTTAATTTTTCGTTAAATTGATTGTTTCATACAGGTTTGAGCTGGGGTTAGAGAAGCCTGATCCAAAAAGAGCGTTACAAAGCGCGTTCACGATTGCAATCGCTTATGTTCTTGGTGGTTTTATACCGTTACTTCCCTACATGCTCATACCGCATGCCATAGATGCGGTAGTAGCGTCTGTGGTTATAACTCTGTTCGCTCTCTTCATATTTGGCTATGCAAAAGGGCATTTCACCGGCAGCAAACCCCTTAGAAGTGCGTTTGAAACCGCCTTTATAGGAGCGATTGCCTCAGCGGCTGCTTTTTGTTTGGCTAAAGTTGTGCAACATTAGCAGTAACAAAACTTATGTTGCGTTTGATTTTTTTTTTTTTTAAATTTGAGACTCTGTTTGTTGCATGCCTTGTGGTTATTATCACGCTAAAACTTGAGGCAACCATAATAAAGTAAGAGATAACAATTCAAAATATTTAGGATTGGTAACATAATTACTTTCCTATTAATAGCAACTAGCAAATTACAAATACATGACTTGTCCTAAGCTAACATTGCAGACACACAAGTTTACTTTAGACTTTAATCCAAACAGTTTCAGAACCAATACGAGAGCTTCCTCTTCTTAAGCCAATTCATGATGTTCAATATCTTTGTCTTGAAGATCTTTCCAAGATCCAAGATTCTTCATTAACAATTGATCCATACCCTTGTTTGATTCTGTGGTCTGTATTGTTGTTAACATCACCTCTCTGTCTGAAATTTGCTGAGGAAGATAGACCATGAACCGCCACAGAAACAGGACGGTTAGAAGTGGATGATACATCAACCGAAAAGTGTTCATTTTGAGATCTACCAAGATGATCATCATTAGGAATCCAAACTCCAAAACTAGCAGAGAGATGATTGTCTATTGGTTGACCATACAATGCAGCTAATGTCTGTGGATGTAATTGTCCTGAGGAAACCAGAGCTTGAATGTTTTCATATCTTTTGATAGACTCCGTGTCATTATTCTGAGAAGCTTCACCGCTTAATCGCTTCAAATACATTCGGAATTTCTGCAATTATATTGATTCAGTCATAACCCTTATATAGAGCCTAGTAAGAAAGATTCCATCAATCAATCAAACGTACCTGCAAATGACTAGCAATGTTTTCTCTGCTTAAACCGGGAACTTTCATCAACTCGAGAATCCGCTTTGGTACAGCTTCTGAAACAACAAGAGAGATTCTTATAAGCACAAATTACTTTGAATTTCTTATAAGCAATAGATAGTGTTTAGGATCATACTCTCAATTCCAAGTTTGTTAACGGCATTAACGAATTGTTGATGCAATTCAATAGACCAAACAACGCGTGATTTCTTCGAGTTTCCAGGATCAAGAAGATCAAGATCATCCTCATTATCTTCTCTATCAACACTTCTCTTCTTCTTCTTCTTCCTACGTTTCATCAAACTTCCCTCTGAGCATTCACTAACCGAAAAAACCGTCTCGAGACTACCACTGTTCTTGTTATCCTCCAAAGCTTGAGAATTTCTAAGCTCTTTCTTCATTACACATTTCCTTCGAACAACATGTTGCCAAATGTTCTTAAGCTCTTCAGGACGAATAGGTTTAATAAGATAATCACAAGCTCCATGGTTGATTCCAGTCATGACTGTAGTTGTTCTTCCATCAACAGACATCACTAGAACAGAGCAAATGTAAGAAACATTGACACAAAGATTCAATCTTTAGAGACAAACAATAAAGAACAGAGTCTTACTAATGACAGGAAGATCCAATTCAAGAAGACCAACTTGTTGAAGAAGTTTGTAACCATTCATACCAGGCATATGAACATCACTAAGAACCAAATCAAAACAGTCTTTTCTTTCTCTTAGAATGGTTAAAGCAACATCAGCTTGTGAGCAAATTGTAACTACAAAAAGAAGAAAAATGTGAACTTTCTTGAGAAATTCTATGAAAAGGTGAAAACTTTGATAAAGAATTAGACCTTGGTACATGAGACGGAGAAGCATTTTCTCGAGAATGAATAAGCATGAAGTATCATCGTCTACAACAAGAATTCTTAACCCATTAGGAAACTGATCGTTGATCGCCATTAGCTTTCGTGTGAATATTGAAAACCCTAGAGAACTGAGAAAGAGATTTTGGGGAAGAAGAAGAAGAAGAAGAAATGATTGAAGACGTACAGTGTTGAGTAAGTAGCCACTGGTTTGAAGAGAGAGGCAACGAAAGCGATTGGTAATAGCTGTAGTGGCACTCTGATGTAATTAATCCAATTGATACTACCCTTACATGTAAAATATACACATGAGTACTTTAAAAAAATCTTATCTAGACAAAATCTTTGGTCTCTCTAACGGTCCTCATGCACTACTATATCACAATGCTTATCACGCCGGCGAATCCATGCGGTGGCATAGCCGGATTATTCGTTTTCCGACAGAAAGCTCAAATGACTAAAATACCCTCGCTCACAAACTCGAGTAACTACCGGAATAACCTTTTCACTGTCCCTCCGGTGGCGGAGAGAAGAGCTTTGAAGATGTTCCGGTGTTGTGCTCGGAGAAGGGTGAGAGACGAGGGAGGTGAAGATGAAGATGAATTGTATGGATACAACGAGGAGATGGCGATGTTGGAGATTTATAGCCAGTCGTGTAGAGAAGAAGCGCTTATAGTAACCGCCATTGTTGACGATGAAGAAGTGGAAGTTGTAATCTTTAAAGGAGTGTCGGCGTGCTTGAGTGGAGAAACGGCGGTGGATCCGGCGAGGAGTGTGTTGCCGGAGAGAGCAGTGATTACAAAGATTGATAGAGTAAAAGGTCCTTTTGATCCTTCACAGATTCATTACATTCAAAAGGATATCTCTTTTCAAGCTTTCAAGGACACCAGACTCAACTAATGTTAATGAATGTTGTGTTTGGATCAATGAAGAAGCTAATGAAAAATTCAATTTTTTCACTATTACAAACCACTAATAACTCTCACCTCTGTTTCTGAACTAATTTCAGGATTTGCAACAATCACACTAAAGTAAAAGCCAGTAGTGAGAAACTTAAGGTTTCAAGTTTCTTAAATCTATAAACTTCTTAAACATACCCCAAAATGAGAAAAAGCTTAAGTTTTTTGAATATCAGATTATTGTGTAAATGTTATAAGAAAACTGGACAAAGGTAAGATAGAGAGAGATCAAATAAATCACACACTAAGCTCAAATTGGTAGTTAAAACACAACTAACTCTTTTTTCTATATATAAGGAAAACATAAACATATCAGCCAAGAAATTAAAAATCAGTTTCTCTCTCTCTTTTTTACCTTGAAATCTTACTATGTTAGAGAAGAAGCACACAAACCTCCCATATTGGATTTCTACATTTGTATGCTTTTTGTCATTCCTTCAATCTATTAGCCACTGAATTGAGATTCATATTTTGCTTGTGGAATCGACTTCTTTGTTCATTGCGTGCTCCTTGTCATCCCCATTCGTCCTGAACCTCTGCTAAAACACCAATTATGCAAACAAAACATTCAAGTATTATAGTTAAAGAACTTACCTAACCAACTTAAAATTATAATAATTGGATCATTATAATAAAGTACCTTCCAGAAAGCAACTGTGCAGTTGTTGAAGCTCCTTTTGAGTTAGTAGAGGGACGTCTCGTTCTACTATCTGATCCTTTATTATCCACACGCATAGCTGAAACCTCTTTCTCCATTGCTGCTACTTCTCTTCGCATCTTCTTTGCTTCCACTTCCATCGCCTTTGTTAGTGTTTCAACCTTCTTCGCCAACATCTAAAAGCAAACACAAAACCGATTTATTTCGATCAGAGATATATAAATAGATAGAAGCAAACGTTTCCAGGAAAGGTGTAAAACTAATGACTGACCTCAATAGCTTCGTCTTTATCTCTAAGGCTTTGATCTTTATCATGAGAAGCTTTCCTTAAAGTTATCACCTCCTTTTGAAGCAAATCATGTAATACTCCTGGGACACTATCATTATTTGTCGCTGCTGCTTTCTCTGAATCTCCTTGTTTTGTTGAATTAGGTGACTCGCTTCCGCTTGTTCCTTCAGAAGATTGGTTCAATGGAAACTTCGATCTGGGTTCGTTTGTTAGTAGTTTACTCCTATCTAAATATCTACTCCCTCCGTCAAATGATCTGGATGTTCCTTTAGCATGCTTCAATATTGTACTTGTACTAGCACTCAAAGATCTAAACTGAGAACTTGGTGTCCTCTTGGAGAAAAATCCATTTGATGTCAGTTTCGGAATAATATCAGCTCCGCCAAGGGATTGTCTTCGAGAAGGCCCGTTGCTAATACTTCTTCCCTCAGGCGTCGATCGGTTTCCACTGCTTGAAGGCCCTCTTAAACTCTCTTCTAAGACTCTAAGCCGCAGTTGAAATTTCTCCTGCAAAAGACAAAAGCAGCAATTCTAATTAAAGCCTTGATACATAGGGACATAAAGAAGAGTAAAGCTATGTGGATCCTAACTCCGATTCTTACCTTCAGCTGAGCTTCAGATTTTGCAGCTCGATCAGCTATGGCAAGTTTGTCACGTAGTTGTTGCATTTCTCCCTGTCCAAAGAGAAACAGGACAAATGGTCAAAGAATACACTTGGTTTCGGTGGATATGAATCACAACTCGAAGCAGTAACAGAAGCCCAAAAAGAAAATATCAAAAGTAACCTGCAGAAATCTTCGTTCTTCGAGCCATTGTTTTACAGGCATCACTTTGTCGCTACCATCTTTCCACTCATTTGCCACTACAGTTGCAACCCTGCTTGCACTTACTTTCGCACGAGCCAGTTCCCGGTCAAGGACTCGCCTCTCTTCCTAAGGAAAGGGTTAATGGTCATAGCTATGATTAGACAGGAATTGAATTTTAAGTACAAGGGTAGCAATAGGCTACTGAGTACGTGTAAGTTAATTATTACATTCATTTCTTGGAATTTCCTCTGGTAATCCCTCACTGCATTTGCAGCTGTACCACCAGCAAGAACAGCTTCTTCAAGCTCTCGTACAGTCTGGGTAAACTTTTCAACTTCTGCAACCTTTTGTCTGTGCAACTTGTCCAAAATTCTGTTCTCTTCCTAATTTAAACAATTGATAAACAAGGCATGCTTACTATAACGAAGGAGAGAGATCCAGGAATTTAAAGTACTGCTGCGTAAAGGAGGTGAAAGTAGTACCTGACAAATTTCTATCTGTTTCATTAACTCTTGGTTTTTATTCTGGAGGTCATCAACCATTGAAGCCTTCGCAAGAGCAGACTGAACAGTTCTTTCAGCATCAAGCAAAGCTGCTTCCTTCGATTTAGTTAGGCGGTCCAATGCTCTGTTGTCTTCTTGAAGTTTAACGATCTACAAATGAAAAAAACAATGCCCAGTTTTATAAAAAGATTCTAAGACGCAATAAGCCAAGATATAAGAGATACAGTTGATTGAAAGGAAGTACAATACTTCATGTCTCGCCAACTTTAGTTCAGCCTCTAAAGGGGCGAGAATAGCTTCAATAGGAGGCATATCATCATCCTTCTGGGCAGCGTGAACCCTTCGCAAAGTGGCTTCTGCAGCAAATTGAGCTGCCATGGACGCCCTTTTCTCTTCGTTAATTTTCTTGATTTCAAGGTTCTGTAACAACATGTGATATCATCAAATATAGAATCCATAAAGAAAAGAAATTGAAAAATAAAAGGTAACTGAGGGAAACATTGCAAGCATACTTTACTGTCAAGAAGGTTTTCACTCAGTTTGAGCTTCTCCGAAATCTTTCCCAACTCTTCGGTAAGCTTAAGCAATCAAATCAAAGAGTAGAGCGTCAGCATATACAAAGATGGAAAAAAAAGGATGATCTAGAAATCTTTTAAGAAAAAATAACGGGAGCCCAATCATAACAAATCTTTTAAGAAACAGGGATTCAAGAATATGTATATGCTTCGTAGAGCGACTGATCATAGGCCAAACAAGAGTGGAGCCAGGTTTACAAAGGAACGGTAACAGAAAAGTACTACAGCCACATATCGGAAAACTAATCAAGATCCAGTAAACCACATATACTACATAGTAAAGAACTCAAATGCAAATTGAACAAAAACTTATAGCTGAAGGATAACAGTTTTTCAGAATCTACAAATAATTGTGCTTCACAAGTTTAACTTCTTCCTAACCATTGATACGACCCAAACAAATTTCCCAATGTTCTGTTCATGTGAAATATTCACTTGCATCAAGTCCAATCCAAACAACCTTACAGGACATTGTGAAATGTATAGGGAAAAGACAGATTAACTGCAGATATTACACAATCCAAACTAATTAATGTGACACTACGTGGTCTTGAATAGTTCCATCTTCCCAATCCATATATAATCAACACAAACATCAATGATTAACAAGACTAGTTCATCGAATTACCTCTCAAGTTTAAAAGAAGAAGAAGTAGATACACCGCAATTCAGACAATCTTAAGAAGGACTAACTAACCTCTTCGACAGCCTTCTCTCGTTGTCGTTCAGACAACCTCAATGCCTTAATCTCAGCTTGAGCTTCAGATAATTCCCGATCTTTATCTGAGCACCAAAAAGTCAATGTTTAAAACCAAGAAATGACACTCATGCACGTAAGGACAAGTTCAAACATATATCCTAAACCCAATTATACCAAATTACAAAATCAAAAATGTCAACGGAAGCTTGAAATTGACCAATAGAAACAAACAGATCGAGTATCAAATAGTACCTCTGACATCGTTCTCAAGCCTATTAAGCTCAATTTTAACCGGATCTGAGCCATGAAGTAAAGTAATGAACTCATTATCTGCGTCAAAACTCGGCTTCATTGACCTCCGTCGTGTTAAACCCTTACTTCCTCCTTCACGGAAAGACGATGACATAGTCAATGACGGCGAAGAAGTCCTCGCCGTCGTACCAAACTCACTCGCTGTTGGTTTTCCATTATTAACCTCAAACGCATATCCTCCTTCCTCCATTTTTCACCGATCTATAAAGCTTACTTCTCTAATCTACACATCAAAATCCTAAACTATTGAATCCCAAATCCACCAAGGAAAAAGAAAACAACACAAACGAGAAGGCACATACCTAAAATCAGCACATTCTCAAATCGAAAAAGCAAAATGTAGAAATAAGAGGCGCAACAACACTGAATCGTCAAGAAGAATCGAGGAATCAAAAGTGTTAGGGTTTGAATTCGGCTTCACCGGAGCTAAATAGCAAGTTTTTTTTTCAAGACGAGGATTTAAAAGAGGTTTATGGCTATAGTGATTTTGTGTGTAAATAACGAAGTCACAGCGAATAGAGAGAGAGATAATTTGCGTCACACAGTTTTTGATTTTAGGGATGCTTAAATTAGTTAATTTGCTAATTACCATTTTCTTGACATTTTATGTTTATTTAATAATATGCTTTCTATTATACGTGGAAAAAAATCCTCGATATAATCAAAAAATATTAGTCTTGGTTAGTGAAAGAAAAAGTAATGCCATTATTAATAGAGAAATTAATTCACAATCTAAGAAATAAGATTTCTAACTAAAGATAAATGGATCCTAACTCCGATTCCTACCTTCAGCTGAGCTTCAGATTTTGCAGCTCGATCAGCTATGGCAAGCTATATTTCTTTTCTCTAGTAAACCAAACCTAACTTATGTTTTATTGAACTGCAATTACTGTTTTTGATATAAACTTGACCCGATTTGACCAAAACCATCTTTTGACCCGACCCAACATAATAAACAAATACAAAGAGAAAAACGAAAAACTAATGGGCTTTGACTGTTTACACAAGTTCGATTATATGCTTTCTTCTATTGGGCTGAGACTTGCTTTGTAGAGAAGTCTCTTGCCGAAAAAGAGTTTAGCTTTGAGCCTTTGACCATGGTCCCTTCTTACTTCTTTTAGGGTTTAAGCTTTCGAATCGTTAGATGTTTAAACACTTTGAAAAAGTTGTTTCCTTCGAATCGTCTGAAGAATCCCATGTCCATGAATGGTCAAAGAAGCTCTTCAATTTCTTTCTCGGCTGAGAAAATCCTCGAATCTCCCAGACCCAGTCACCTGCAACAAGCATATTCATCAGCTAATCAATTCCAATTGCGGCGTTCTCTCTCTCAAATTCTTAGCTTACTTAGTCTCCAGAGGTTACACTCCTCATCGTTCTTCATTCAATTCGGTCGTATCTTTTGTTTGTAAATTAGGGCAAGTTAAATTCGCTGAAGATATCGTTCACTCGATGCCTAGATTCGGGTGTGAACCAGATGTTATATCTTATAACTCTCTCATTGATGGGCATTGTAGAAATGGCGATATTAGAAGTGCTAGTTTGGTTTTAGAGAGTTTAAGAGCTTCTCATGGGTTTACCTGCAAGCCTGACATAGTTAGTTTTAATACTTTGTTTAATGGGTTTAGCAAGATGAAGATGTTAGATGAGGTTTTTGTGTATATGGGTGTTATGTTGAAGTGTTGTTCGCCGAATGTTGTTACTTATAGTACTTGGATCGACATGTTCTGCAAATCCGGGGAGTTGAAGTTGGCGTTGAAGAGTTTTAACTGTATGAAGAGAGATGCTTTATTTCCAAATGTGGTTACTTTCACTTGTTTGATTGATGGGTACTGTAAAGCCGGGGACTTGGAGGTTGTGGTTTCGTTATACGAGGAAATGAGGCGCGTTCGGATGTCTTTGAATGTTGTCACTTATACTGCTTTGATAGATGGTTTCTGCAAGAAAGGGGAAATGCAGAGAGCTGAGGGAATGTATTTGCGGATGCTCGAGGATAGAGTTGAGCCAAATTCTCTTGTATACACAACAATTATCGATGGGTTTTTTCAGAGAGGAGATTCTGATAATGCCATGAAGTTTCTGGCCAAAATGCTCAATCAAGGGATGAGACTTGATATAACAGCTTACGGCGTAATCATATCAGGCCTTTGCGGTATTGGTAAACTAAAGGAGGCAACAGAGATTGTAGAAGATATGGAGAAAGGTGATTTAGTTCCTGACATGATGATTTTTACTACAATGATGAATGCATATTTTAAATCCGGGCGCATGAAGGCTGCAGTTAACATGTACCACAAATTAATTGAGAGAGGCTTTGAGCCAGATGTTGTAGCTCTTTCGACTATGATCGATGGGATTGCGAAGAATGGACAACTACATGAAGCTATATCTTATTTCTGTACAGAGAAAGCTAATGATGTTATGTACACTGTGCTTATTGATGCTTTGTGCAAAGAAGAAGACTTTATAGAAGTTGAGAGATTGTTTAGCAAAATTTCAGAGGCTGGACTTGTTCCAGATAAGTTCATGTACACTTCTTGGATAGCTGGTTTGTGTAAGCAAGGGAATTTGGTGGATGCGTTTAAGTTAAAAACCAAAATGGTTCAAGAGGGTCTTGAGCTGGATTTGTTTGCGTACACAACATTGATTTATGGGTTAACTACTAAGGGTTTGATGGTTGAGGCTAGACAAGTTTTCGATGAAATGTTGAGAAGCGGAGTATGTCCTGATTCGGCTGTTTTTGATCTATTGATTAGAGCATATGAAAAGGAGGGAAACATGACCGCTGCTTCGGATTTGCTTCTCGATATGCAAACAAGAGGGCTTGCAAGAGCAGTAAGTGATGCGGATTGCAGCAAACAATGTGACAATGAAGTGAGCTGTTCTTGAACTTACTCATGATTTGAGCTATGAGCATCAGGAGCTGTTGTATTCTCAAATATTGGCAAATATAGCGAAGGGCATTTGTAAAGTGTGATCTTTTACATTTAAAAATGGATGCTTTTAACAAAAGATACATGATTTTGATATAAATATATACAGAAGCTTTTTAATTGAGGAAATGGAATCTGTTTCCATATGTGCAGAATCTTACTCCCTCTGCTTGGTTGGGTTTAGTCTTCAAGATTGATCAGTGGTTCCTTTAAGGATGTTGTATTTGCAGAGAGGACATGTTGCTCTCATCTTAAGCCATTTAACGATACAGGTCGAATGAAAATGGTGGTTACAAGGAAGAGCATGAAGCTCTGCACCATCCTCGTATGAGCTCAGACATATGCAACAGTCCTGTTAAGAAAAATCAAGCAGAAGAAATCTTTGAAACTTTATAAAAGTAGAGTTTGTAAGTAACAAATTCCTGTCATGATAGATTGGCTTATACCGCATCCTCAGCAAGCAGAGTTCTTTCAGTTGCTAAGCATAAGCCATCTGTCGGTATAGGAACCATTTTACCAGGACCGGTAATGTTCTTCTCGTTGCTATGGAAAGCCTTAAATTTGTACAGTGGAAGAACACCGAGCTCTGCCTCTGATACTCCTTCCTGTATAACCCGCAAGAAAAAGGCGTTTATAAGTCTTTAAAGTAGTAATCTTTTGAGACAACAAAGATCGATGAGAGGCTTAATACCGTTCCTGCAACAGCATAAAGAAGGGCGATTATGCAAGGAAGACAGCAGCAGAGAGCTATTCCAACAAGGCAAGCCAAAACAACACAGAAAATAGCAAAGAAGACATCAATCGCCAGAAAAATCACCGACAACCTGCAAAAAAACCCGTAAGATTTGAGAAACACACAAAGCAATTCTTGTTTTTGAATGAGCAGTATGATAAATCTGTTACCAATAAAGATTAGGAGCTTCTCCTAAAAGCTTATCACCACCTTCAACAACCCAGTAGAATCCAATTATCCACCATATAAATGATATCACTGTGTTTATCGACTCACATCTTTTCGCAAAACTGATTACAAAATCCATCAAATCATAATCATAATCATAAAACCATGAAAAATTTGAGATTTAATCATCAAACCTGTAAGTTGTTGAATTGTCACTGTCTTCTTCATAATCATACACTGTGTAATCTTCATGATCACCAGACTCCAAATCCCTAGCTCTACGAGTTGTGTTTCTTCTCCAATACTCAGACCAAACCAAAACCACATGGATCAAACACTGTAACCCATACCCACAGATCCAAACCCTAATTGGCTCATTAGGTCTTTCTTCAACGGTACCGACAAGCATAACCGCCGACGCAAGCACTAAAGCAGCGTTCCATAGTATATCAGCAGCAACTACAGGCTTCGAGTAACCCCAATCGATTCGTCTCTCCTCGAGAGCACGCGCCGCCGTTTCTCTAACCAGCATCGACGGTGCACGGTGACCGGTGATCCTTCCTAATAGAACGGCGAGAGCTGTAGGTCTGGCTGATGAAGAAGAAGAAGAGCCGTCGTGACGTGGAAGGAGAAGCGGCGCATGTTGATCACGCGCCGCCGTGGAATCTGAAGAAGACATCAGTTTCTTCTTCTTCTATGGAACTAACGAAGAGAACAATTGAGATTCTTCGTTCTCTCTCTCTCCTCTAGAAAACGCTAAGCCATGGCGGACAGTTTTTAAAAATAGTTTTAATTAAATTTTAGGATTTAAGTATTTAACTAAACGAGATTAATTATTAATTAACATTGATAATTTAGACAGAGTCAGTATTACTACTATAATCACCTTTGACCTTCGGATTATTAGCTACAAATCGGCGCTAAAATATGGTCAGTTTAGTTACTAGTGGGTTAATTTTATTACTAGGATAAAAAAAATGTTTACATAAATATTAGAACATCGACAAGAAAACGACAAAACATCTGAGATCCAAAGAGTTGCCACAAATTCGATTTCACATGTTTTGTTTCATTACACTGATGATTTCCCAACCAAGTTCTAAATCAGCAGCAGACCAGTTGCAGCACAAGAACACGACAGCTTCACTACTACTACTTATATCTCTTCTATGCACACACTTGTCTTTCAGACACAAAGTTCCATTGAAAGATCCAATCTGCAAACAGTTTTCAGATTCATGGATCTCAGCACCAGACACTGTCTTCAAGATCTTTGCAGACAACTGTTTGATCAGATCAACATCATCGGATTCTCCCTTGACTTTCACTGGACAACAATAAGCCAAAGAGACCACATGGTTTTTCTCATGTAATACATCAGAGACATCATCTTGGTGAACTATCTTTGCCTTTTTGCTCTTTTCTATTACCAAAACCCCGTCTGCGGTTCTCTGATCTGTAACACGGAGCTGAGTAGAGTTTGAGAATTTGAAATTCGGGCTGGAGCAGCTTTTAAGGAACATATCAGAAGCGTTTGCTTTTATATAAGTGGTCGAAGCTACTGAAACTGTTTCGCCATTGGCAGGGACGAAACAGGGGATGTCAAGCTCTGAGGTTATCTTATCCTTAAGAATCAGCATGCTGGGTTTTTCGCCGTGCACGAGTACAACGTTCTTTGGGGAAAGGAACTTCGTGAGATCCATTATTCCTTTTGCATCTGTGTGAGGACTGAAAGCCACTTGATGTATCTAATAACAACAGAACGGGACTTTCGAGTTTAGGTTCAACGTCTGAATCAAAAGGTGATGCATTGCTATTTTCTTGTAAAGTTTTATATATCTTTGTGAGAACCAGAAGAAAGAGTTTACAAACCTTGCAACGGACATCGACCTTGGTGCCATTGTAGAGATCAACAGTTGTGGGTTTACCAGACATCAATTTGTGCCCAACTGTCCCAGCCACAGAGTATCTGTTAAAAACGGATCCATAAAGGGGATGAAAAGAGATACAATTTTGTGTTAGATGCTATGCTAGGAAAAAAATGAATTGCTAATAAAGGGGGAACAAAATAGGTATAGTACCCGGGCAAGGCAACGAGATTCAGGGGAGATGGAGCCCAATGCTTGAACACTTCAAGTGAGAAGCCAGCACAAAGCATACCGGGTGTGGCAAAGAGAACACATGGCCCAGGAGCATGTATAAGAGACCGATCGAAATCTTTAACTGCAGAATGTGAAGGTAGTAATTAGAAAGCAAGCAGAGTTGTACAACTAAGGTAGTTGATAAAGAACAAAAAATGGACACAAAGGATGTATTCATCAAGTATAGAACCACTAGTTTACATAAGAGTATTGATCTTATTTCTATGCATGGCAAAGTTTCGGTTCCATTTGAATAAATTTCATCTTCAACGTTCTAAAGTTATGTGCAAATGTTAGTCAGCATACCATTCTTAAAATCAAATGGGTTATGTGTATTGTGCTTTTCTTTAACATTCTGGCTTGTCCAGCTGATCAGCATTTTGTAATACATATTTGCTTGGATGGTCAAACCTGGAAAAAAAACAAGTTGATCTTTAGAAACAGCAAGATAAAGATCTGCAGAATTCTCTTCAAATGAGGATTGGTGGTGATTTGCCAGACCTGATGAGAAGTATATCGGAACCTTTATATTCATGCGCTCCCAGTAATCATCAAGCAGCATGCAGAGTTCCTGAACAAGGAAACGCAATTGTCAATGAGACATGAGAGAAGCACAGACAAGTTTAAGTAACTGACTTGTTTCAAAGCTATCACATGGAGCATATTCTGTAAAAAGACAGACCTGAGCCCTTCCAAGAGCAAATGAAGGAATCAGCGCTTTCCCTCCGCCAGCAACACATTTATGAACCTGGAAGAGTTTTCTGAGATATCAGACAATTACCAAATGAAAGCTTCAGCTTTTCCTAAAGGGGTAGTTTAGTATATTGATCAGGAACAAGCCAAAAGTGATGCCGGAATTATAATCAAAAACCATTTAAGAACAAATTAAGAAACCATGTATCAATAGCTACAAGTAGACATACAGCTTGAAGAAACTCTCTCTCCCGGGGATATTTTGAGCCACGAATGGTAGTTGCATATGTGGACCTAAAACGCATAGTCAAACATACATCAGGTATACTTGTTAGTTGTTATTTCTAAGTTTTTTGAAAAATACCAGCGAACAAGTTTGTATTTGCTTTCCATACTCTGATATGAGAAGATCCAACTGGAGTCTGTCAATTTTAGCTGCTCCTAGATGTCTATCTGTCGTCATATTGTAATCTCCAGTGTACACAATCGCTGCATCTCCAACCTTCGCATAAACCATCACAGCTCCAAGGACCTTATGATCATTACAAAAGAAGCTTTAAGAAATAAAGAAACTCTGAACATAACAAACTTAGAAGGAAGTTCTCTAAAATCAGAATGAATGTCTTACATGCCCTGCGTAATATGCACGGATTTGAAGATCTTCGTCAACCTGAATTGTTTGCTTCAAATCTATTGCGATTACTACATAAAAATCAAAAGGAAGTCAAGTTATAGACAATGCATCTGAATTTATGAAGCAAGTCACACATTCATCAACCAGATGAAACAAGACCGTGCACAAAGACCTCAAATGAACTAAATCCAATATTCAAGTACCTTTCTTCATGCAGTTTGCGATATGGGTAGTGGTGAATAGCTCCTCCTCGCCTCTTCTATCCACCATCACTCTTCGGTAGTCCTCAAGCATTAATGGAGACAAAGCCTTTGTGGGATACTACAAAAGAGACAAATCAAAGTAAACAACCTTTACCTTAAATAAAAAAGTCACTCAAACATTTCATCGAACACCTTGAGGACGATATAACTCACCGACATATAAATCGGACCGTTGTACCCACAAACCTCCGTGAAGTAAGGAAGCGCTCCAACATGATCCATATGGCTATTGACACTCGAAAACACACACAATTAGAACCCATACGATCACACAAAAACTTAAAAAAATGGCTTGAGCGGACAGATTGTGGGATTGAAGAATCAATACAAGTGAGTGATGATGATACAAGATATTGCGCTATCAAAATCACCGGATTTAGATACGAGAGAAAAATCTGGGTATCGATTGTGATCATCGCAGCCCATATGCATCCCACAATCGAACATTATCCTTTTACCATTAATCGTCACTACCACACAGCTCTTCCCTATCTCTTGTCCAGCACCTGGAAACAACACAAAATATAGAATACTCTTATACAAAAATTATGAAACTTTGAAGAAGCAAAGAAAGAAGAAGAAGTAAGAACTGTTACCCAGTACGAGACAATCGATTGCCATGGAAGATGTTACTGAAGAAAAGAAAAACAAAAATTAAGAAACTTTTTGAGATCTAAAACCCTCCCATGAATAAATTTCTCGTATTTGTTTCGAATCAGAACACGAATTAAAGTGACCGGAGAAAATTTTGAAGGGGGCGACAGAAGAAAGAGAGTTAGGTCGACAAACGAATTTGAATGGCGGCAAAGTGTTCAGTGACATCGGAACCATTCGAAGTCATACACATGTCTGAAATCCAACTGTTGATGTTTTGTGGTACGAAGCCCAATAACAGTTATACGGAGTAATGATTATTCTCACGGCCCATTAGTTTTAAAAGTTTGAAAACGACAACGTCTCATGTCGTTTTGGTTCTGAGGAAGAAAAAAGCTTGTAAAGACTAATCCCTAAATCACGAGAGAAGTGAGAGAGACTGAGACTTTGTAGTTGACCGGATCATTCTCACTTCGCCGGCCGACGTTCTTCCTTCCGCCGTCGGTATCTGTTTTTACGATCCACGATCTCTCTCGCTCTATCTTTCCTCATCGGTCAGTAACTTTTTCTGATCTTCCAAATCCTATCAATTCGCCATCTCTGAGCTCTTTCGTTGATGAGTTTTGTTCTTATTGCAGTGACGAAAATGGCTGCTCGTATCGGGATCTTCTTCGTCTTCGTAGCTGTATTATTATCTATTTCTGCATTTTCCTCAGCTCAGGATCTCCAGATCGTAAATGCCGAGCGAAGGGTAAGATTCTCCGATCTATCTTCTGTAACAAATTCATAAATTTCTGCTCTTTTTAATGGATCCGTAATTCAAGTTAATGAAGTTTTCGTTGGGATTTGCCGTTTCTCCGATCTATGCTTGGTTTGTAGAATTACTGTGTGATTGCCTGATTAGTCACTTCACTGTTGATCATCGATAGGCTTCATATGTAATGTACATTGATAGATGATGTGACTCTTTGGGTGTGAATTTTCACCAGTTATACGTTTAAGTTTAGTAATCTGAAAGTTTAATGATAGAAAAGCTGTTTGCAAAATCTTCTTGCCTGAAACTGAAATGCTCCTCCTTTGTGTGTGTTTTTGTCTACAGATCGATTTAAGCTCACATATCGTGAAGGCCTTCTTGACTCTCAAGGTATCTCTAATCAGATTGTTGTAGTAGTTATTCCTATTGAATATACACTGGAAGGTTGGAACCTAGAACTGGAAAATTAAAGCTTTTAGTGTGGTTTAATGTCATATGAAACTACAGCTTCTTTTCTTTCAGTCAAATTTAGTTATTGTAGTGATACTTGTTGAAAAGGTTGGAACTTAGTGGCTTTGATTCGTTGTGACAGTTCACTTGATATTTTCCCTTTTCGCCTTCATCATCCTTAAGTTTTTCTATTAGGAGGTGACATTTTCTTGTCTGGATTTCTTTCTTCAGGTTGAAAATATTGGGAAAGATCCTGCTGCAGAAATGCTTCTTGCTTTCCCACCTACCCAGATCAAGAATTTGGCTATGGTACAAGCCCTGGCAATTACTGGCAAGAAGAAAAAGAAAATCTATTTGCCATTAGATGTAAAACCAACTGAACAACCTGATGCACCAAATGACACTGGATACTACCGTGTTAAGTTTATTAGCCCCTTAGGTCCGGGTGAAACTGTTTCACTTGAGGTGCTTTACATATTGACTCATTCGTTGGAACCTTTCCCAGTGGAGATAACCCAGTCAGAATCTCAGTTGGTTTACTACCATGATAGTGCAGTGATATTGTCACCATATCATATTAAGCAACAGACAACTTTTGTTAAGACTCCTACTACTAGAGTGGAGTCGTTCACTAGCATTGAACCTGCTAACCGGGCTGGCAAAGAGATAAAATATGGACCATATGAAAATCGTGCTTCATACTCTTACACACCTGTCATCATTCACTTCGAGAATAACAGTCCGTTTGCCGTTGTTGAGGAGCTTGTGCGTGAAATTGAGATTTCACACTGGGGTAGCCTTCAGATTACAGAAAATTATAGGTTGACTCATGGGGGAGCGCGTCATAAGGGTGTTTTCTCGAGGTATGTAATGGGCCTAATGACTTTTATTAAGTATGAGGTGACATCTGGAAATTTATCTCTAGGAATTAGATGTTGCAGAATTTCTGTTTATGTGTTTTGAGTTAATGGTTAAGGTGACATTTTTCATTACTGAAGACAACTTTTCTATGTTATTGAAGTAAAAATGTCTTTTTAATTAGCTATTTGCGTTACTGGTGAAAGAGCTCAATGGATGTAGTTAATATATGTATGCTGTTCTGCTGAAATGTTTATCTGAAATCTCAATTTTGGCAGGGTTGATTATCAATCTAAACGGTCCGTCAGTGGTGCATCCTCTTTCAATGCGCTACTTGCAGTACTGCCTCCCAGAGTGAACTCTGTCTACTACAGGGATAACATAGGAAACATCTCAACTTCACATTTGCGTACAGGCTTTAGAAAGGTATGGTTGGTTCTCTTCTCTTGATCTGTGGCCATTTAGGCAGTGATATTTGTTCCCTGAGAAACTCTGCCAATTCTCTAATTGTACAACAATCTGTTGCTTAGGAGGGTATACCTCAAAAAAGTGATCTGATTTGTTATTCTCTCTAAGTCTCTGGATTCTTATAAAAAATAGTTGGTCTTTGCAGTCAGAACTTGAATTTGAACCGCGGTACCCATTATTTGGAGGGTGGAGTGCAACTTTTGTCATCGGCTACAGAGTTCCATTGGAAGACTATCTCTTTGAAGCATCTGATGGCCGACGTTACTTGAACTTTACCTTTGGATGCCCGCTTGTCGAAACTATAGTGAACAAGTTGACTCTCAAAGTGGGTTTAGCATTTTCTACGAGTAGTTATTTCTCTCAATTGTTAGTAGAGTGCAACTTAACATAGGAAGATATCATTTCAGGTTGTGCTTCCTGAAGGATCAAAGGACCCTTCTGCTGTTTTGCCCTTTACAGTAAATCAAGAGTTAGAGGTACTTCATCAGCCACACATATACATGAATTGCATTTTCAAACTATAGTTATTACACATGTATCTATAATGGTCTTGTCTCAGGTCAAATACTCATACCTTGACATTGTGGGAAGAACCGTGGTTGTGTTGCAAAAAGATAATGTAGTTCCCACTCACAACGTACCCTTCCAGGTAAATAAAAATTTGCCTTAAGACTTACATCTAGCTATGTGTTATGAGTAGTAGTATTAGAAGAACCCTAAAAATCTCGGTGTATTAGCCATAGGCTCATTTTGTTCCATAAGTTACAAACGGTTTCTGGCAAAAACGCTATAAAAGTGCTTAACATGTGTGACGTTTTTGCAGGTGTACTATACATTCAAACCAATATACATGCTTGCGGAACCATTCATGCTTGTAATGGCTTTCTTCTTAGTATTTGTGGCTTCGCTTGCGTATGTACACATTGATCTTAATATCGTCAAGAAGTAGAAGTCTTATGAAAAGTCCTTTGCTTTCACTTATAGACTCGTAAAAGAAGATACTTTTGATCATTACTTTTTATAAGAACTAAACTTTGTAGTTGTTGCCTTTAGTAGTTGTATCTTTGACGCTCTTTACTTGTAATGAAGTGTTGGAGTGGAGGTAGTATTTTCCTCTCCAATCTTGATTTCTTCAATTTTGTTTACAGAGATAAGTGTTAATCCATCCAACAAGTGAAGTGGAAAAGAGCGAGATTGCCAAATTATAATGAGGAAAAAATAGATTGTTTTTACTCTCCTAGTCAATGTAAATGTTTCAAAGCAAATTATGATACAAAGATTTCGAATAAGAGAGGCAAATCAAGATAAAACAACCGGTAATAACAACAAAATACAGAGAAAAATGGCAAAAATGAAAACAAATGCATAAAAAGTTATAACAAGTTAAATTAACAAACTACATAAAAAAAAAAAAGAAGAAGATTACACTACAACAAACACTGATCCTAATCTTCCTTGCCTTAGAAAAAAAAAAATTGCCTTTTAAAATTTTTTCTCCACATTTCACCATCACCGGAGATCACTAAAGCGGATTCTTCTTCGGCCTTCCTCTTCCTCTCTTCTTCGGCGTTCCATCTAAATTAACTCCAACGTTGTCTCTCTTCGCCGCACCACCTGACCATCCATCAAAGCTAACCTGAACACCATGCGAAGAAGACGGATGACCAACCCCGTATCCGCCACCATTAACACTTGGAGGAGCTACCGGAGCTGCAACGCCGCCAGATGAGAAAACAGGAGGCATCCAATTAGGGAATTTAGCAGCATCAACTCCGTTAGCAATGGCAGCTTCTCCTCCTTTACCACCAACAAATCCCATCGGAAAAAAACCCCAACAACAATAATACTCATCTTTTCCAGGTACCAACGGAGGCAATTGAGGAATACTCGCCGCATGAAACGCTCTTTGACAGTTTTGACATCTGATACAATACTCTTGATAAACCCTAGGATACTCATGAAGACTGTAACAATACGGACACGCCGTCCAAAACGTAGCCATCTTCTCATTGGTTGTTGTTTTCTTCTTCGATTTTTGAGTATTGAGATCTACTTTTGTGAAGATGAGATTCAAATCTCGATCGAATTGAGATTTCTTTGAAGGTGTTGATAGAACTTCCCATGCATCAAGCACGAATCTGAAAGCTTGATCAGCGAAAGGGAAACGGTTTTTGTCTGGGTGAAGAAGAAGAGCTAGACGACGGTATTGTTTCTTGATTAGGTCATTGTCTGTTGATGATTCATTTGGATCTTCGATCTGAAGGATTTTGTACCAGTTTGGTTTGTTTTTGATACGATTCTCTGAGGAAGATGAGAGGAGGACATCGACGACGGCGAGGATTTGATCGGTGCCTTCGAGGAGTGGCTCTGTTTCTTGAGCTAAGATTGCAAACTCTTTTGAACCGTTGAGATCTCGTGACTCGAGAAGCTTCTCTGCGATTCCGAGAAGACGTTCGGCTTCTGGTCGGTTAGGGTTGTTGTCTCCCATCTTTGGCTATGGCGGAGAAATGGTGAGCAGATCTAATATTATCGCCTTCTTCGACAAGACGATGAAACAAGGCTCTGATTGGCTGTGTGTAAAAATATATGGTCGGGAAACAAAAAAAGTAACATTGGAGTAAACGGAAAAAAATCTTTATGCGTTACCAAAACTATTTATTAATAATGTTTTCATTTTTATATTATTATTTATTTATTTTCATTTTTAATATATTTTTTAAAAAAGTTTTATTATAACTAATTATTGGAAAAAATCAATTACTAATAAATAAGGGATTTATTTGAGGGGTGTTTATAAGTTTTGCCATTTGGCCAAAAATACTTTCAAAAATGCCATTTTCTTATATACAAAAACATAAATTTATACATGATGTTTGGGTTTATTAGATTTCAATTTTTTTTAGGGTATAGTTTTTGTTCTAAAATATGTGTGTTTATGAACAAAAATTCCAAATTTTTTAGTTTTTACAAGTGATAAAAATAGCAAATTTGAAAATTATTGGGAAAATGATATTTTTGAAAAATGGTTATGCAAAAATGGCATTTTGGACAATAATCCCTTATTTCCAATAAAGCTATATTATCCACAACACATACAAACATTAAAGGAAAAATATATGGTCAAAGATAATATCAAATGTTTTAAGAATGAAAACTTTCTAGACCTAACAATATTGGAAATAAAGTTCATCGTTGACTCACTCACAAGAATTACAAATAAAACATGATTATATACACCATATTTACAGTAAAACCTCTATAAATTAATACTCGCTAAATTAACCACCTATATAAATCAATAAAAATTTTCGGTTCCAAGTTCAGACTATTGTAAAAAATGAAACAAATTAATAAATTAATATGATGGCCAAAGAAGAAAACATGGTAAGAGATAAGAAAATTTTGACTCAAGAGAGTTACAAAGATAACATGGCCATAAATAAAAAAATTTTGACTTAATGACGAGAGTTACAAAAATAACATGATTATACTTTATTCATTTTATCCACACCACATAAAAAAATAAGTATGGTTTTTTTTTTTGGTAAGTAAAAAAATAGTAAGGTTGGAGATAATATAAAATATTTTAAAAAAGAAAATTTACAATTGTTTTGTAAATAAATACCATATTTGACTCATCGAAGAACGTTACAAATAAAACATAATCATCGTTTATTCATCTTATCCACACCACATATAAAAACAAAGAAAGCATGGTGAAAAATATATTAAATGTGAAACATTAAATTTAATTAATGTACCTAATGATATTAGAAATAAAGTCCGTATTTAATTCATCGACGTACGTTACAAATAAAACATGATTAGTGTTTATTTGTCTTATCAACAGCACATACAAAAGTAAAGAAAGCATGGTTGGGATTATGTTAAAAGTTTTTTTTTAATTTTTTTACTATAGGTAGTTGTATTGGAAAAATATTCATATTTGTCTTGCGGGATTGTGTTACAACTAAAATATGATTATCGTTATTCATCTTATCTATAACTTCATATACAAAAACATGATGAGAAATAACATTATTTTTTTAAAACACACAAATTGTAAAATCTAATGGTATTGGAAATAATGTCCGTATTTGATTCACCGGCTAACGCTACAACTAAAATAATTATTGTTTATTCATTTTATTAACACCATATATACAAAAGCAAAAAAAAAATATAGTCAAAGATAATTTTTTTTAAAAAAATTAATAAAATTAATAAAATTAACAATATGAAAATAGTACACATATTTTATTTACTTGCAAACTTTACAACTAAAACATGATTATTTTTTATTTATATTATTCACATCACATACAAAATAAATAAGTAAACGTTCTAGTTCTAAAAGTATTTTTATTTTTTTAAAAATTGTAGTTGGAAATAATCGAATGTTTTAAATAGAAATTTTAATATAACCAAAGAACCTAAAATTATGAAAAGTTCAACTCTTAGAATATACCGATATTACCCCGGTTGTCTAGCACTGTACTAAGGGTGAATTTGTCATTTACTACAGTGATCACGCACTTTTCACTTGTCTTCTTTATTAGTTTTTTTTTTTAAAAGACATCAGTTGTGTGTTCATTTTTTACCAAAAAAAAAATCCACAAAGGAAAAAAAAAAAAGCAAAGAAAAAAAAAATCAGAAATATGATTATGCAGAAATCGAATTGGAGAAACCGAGTAACTGGTAGCCACAGATGAGTTCGTCGTTTTTGACCAGATCTGATTGTTTTCGTCTTTGACGTTGAATAATCCTCCGCTTCTCCTTCTTCTCTCATCCGATCGCGATTTTGGTTCCGAGAGAAGTTTTGCTTTTTGGTGGATTTCATCTGACAGACATGTCAGACGCTCTTTCTGCGATTCCGGCCGCCGTTCATCGCAATCTCTCCGATAAACTCTATGAGAAGCGCAAAAATGCTGCGCTTGAGGTTTCAATTTTCTTCTCTCTTTCTTTTGTTGCGTCTTAGGGTTTTTCTAGTTTCTGAGATTATAGTTTTTTTTTTTTTTTTAATTTTTGTTGTAGCTTGAGAATATTGTGAAGAATCTAACTTCTTCGGGTGATCATGACAAGATCTCGAAAGTCATTGAGATGTTGATTAAGGAATTTGCCAAATCCCCTCAAGCTAATCATCGAAAGGTCTCCAATTTTGAGATTATTTCTTAGCATTTGCGTTTACTTAGATCCCAGAATTTTGAGAATAGGGCTTTGATCATTGAACCTTTCTCCGGCTGCTTTTTGTTTATAGGGTGGTCTAATTGGCTTAGCTGCTGTAACAGTTGGTTTGTCTACAGAAGCTGCTCAATATCTTGAGGTATAACTGTGAATTTATTCAAACATTTGCACTATAACACATAGTTCATCTGCTCATAGTAAAATTTGAAAAGTTATGTTTAGTGTAATCTTATCAATGTATAAATCCATCTATAGTATTAGTGTAGTTTCTTTCTTGGCTTATAGGATGTTTTCTAATTGTTCTTTTTGATTCATAACATGTGAAGCAAATAGTGCCACCTGTGATTAATTCCTTTTCTGATCAAGATAGCCGAGTTCGGTACTATGCATGTGAAGCTCTCTATAACATTGCAAAGGTAATGATTGTAGTTGTGTACATGTTTTTTCGGTTCAGTGTTCTATTTGATTTTGGTATTGATGCACCATCGCCTTTTTTTCTGGTTTGCTACAGGTTGTGCGAGGCGATTTCATTATTTTCTTCAATAAGATTTTTGATGCCTTATGCAAACTCTCAGCAGATTCTGATGCCAATGTCCAAAGTGCTGCTCATCTTTTAGATCGCCTTGTTAAGGTATGGACATTTTTTTTCCTTACACATGAGTGGTATTTTGATTTAAAACATATGTTAAATAGATTTAATACCTTGTAAAGCAGGATATTGTGACGGAAAGCGATCAGTTCAGGTGTGTTTAGTTAGCTTTTTTGTTTGTGTATCAAAAAAAATCCATCACTATTAACTTTACTTGACTCTCCATTTTTTGGAATTTGGATTTTTGCAGTATTGAGGAATTCATACCTCTTTTAAAAGAGCGCATGAACGTTCTAAACCCTTATGTTCGGCAATTTCTGGTTGGATGGATCACTGTTCTTGATAGTGTTCCAGACATTGATATGCTTGGGTTTTTGCCAGACTTTCTCGATGGTAACTGCGATTTGCTAACTTCAGCTAGATGTATATGTCCATATTCAAGTTTCGTTATTTGTATGCTCAGCTGACTCAATTTGTCAATCAAATTCCAGGGTTATTCAATATGTTGAGCGACTCTAGTCATGAAATTAGACAGCAGGCTGATTCAGCTCTTTCAGAGTTTCTTCAAGAGATAAAAAATTCACCAGTAAGACTTCTGTTGCAGCCTTATTTTTTGGACTAAGATAAAAATGCTGCTATAAAATCCCATTTTCTGTGGATCTATCTTATCTTGTTAGTTCGTGTTTGTTTTTAAAGACTGTTTGTATGTTTCATCGGTAAATTACTGACTGGATCAGTGCTACTGTTGAAGTCTGTAGATTATGGTCGCATGGCTGAAATATTGGTGCAGAGGGCTGCTTCTCCTGATGAATTCACTCGATTAACAGCCATTACGTGGGTAAGCAGGAAAAACCATACTTCTGCTTGGCCTCTTCCAGTTACATATATGGGTAATACTTTGACTGCTCAGAAGATTCATATGCTAAGAATATCTGCTTTCTATTAAATGTGTTTTTCTAGATAAACGAGTTTGTAAAACTTGGGGGAGACCAGCTTGTGCGTTATTATGCTGATATACTTGGGGCTATCTTACCTTGCATATCTGACAAAGAAGAGAAAATCAGGGTGGTAAGTTTGCTTCTCCTCCTCCTCAATGATGGAAACTGTAGGTTTTATAACTTATCACTTTCTTTGTTTTTTTTTTTGCTTTGTATAAGGTTGCTCGTGAAACCAATGAAGAACTTCGTTCAATCCATGTTGAACCCTCAGATGGTTTTGACGTTGGCGCAATTCTCTCTGTCGCAAGGAGGTTAGTTTTTCTCTATCTTTGTTTTTTTTTTCCTTTTGAATATTATCAAATCTCGCCTGTTTGTGATTTGTGAGTTTTTGCATTGAGCAGGCAGCTATCAAGTGATTTTGAGGCTACTCGGATTGAAGCATTGAATTGGATATCAACACTTTTAAACAAGCATCGTACTGAGGTGAAGAAACTGATTTATGTTTGGACATCATTCTTTTCTAGTTAGCCCTTTTGTTTATTGCTTTATAGTTTAATTGGTAATGTTGTAACAGGTCTTGTGTTTCCTGAATGACATATTTGACACCCTTCTAAAAGCACTATCTGATTCTTCTGATGACGTAAGTTTTATCTCCATTACTGTTTGTTTGATTGGTTGGTGAACTTTATCATATAAAGATTTGGTTTTGCCTAGTAATAAACTTATTTGATATGTGAACTATCTGGACTTGAAAATATACTTTAGGTGGTGCTCTTGGTTCTGGAGGTTCATGCTGGTGTAGCAAAAGATCCACAACACTTTCGCCAGCTCATCGTATTTCTAGTCCACAATTTCCGAGCTGATAATTCTCTTTTGGAAAGGTTAGTTGCATCTAATAATCCGCCTTTTAAGTTTCTGGAATAAAACATATTATTTAGTTGGTCAAAACATATCTCGTTATAGGCGTGGTGCCCTTATCGTCCGAAGAATGTGTGTACTTCTGGATGCCGAAAGAGTCTACAGAGAGCTCTCTACAATTCTGGAGGGAGAAGATAATCTTGACTTTGCTTCTACCATGGTTCAGGTATTATCTCCTTTCCTACATTTCTTCAATTAAAGAATGTTTTAAGGTCAATACAGTGAGTTGATTGGTTTTGTCTGCGTGTTTTATATGGCCCTTTGAGAGTTGGCTGGCTTTTTCGATTATATCTATTAATCACTAGAGTGTCTTTTTGTTTTATTTCAGGCATTGAATTTGATTTTGCTTACTTCCCCGGAGTTATCAAAACTAAGAGATCTATTAAAAGGTTCACTCGTCAATCGCGAAGGGAAAGAACTTTTCGTTGCCTTGTATACTTCATGGTGCCATTCACCCATGGCAATTATAAGCCTTTGCTTATTAGCTCAGGTAAATAACAAAAAGAAATGTAACTTTAATACAATGTGATTGTGTTGCCTATCTGTGTTGAATATCGAGGAATTGGAATTATTGACAGGCTTACCAGCATGCGAGTGTTGTGATTCAATCATTGGTAGAAGAAGACATTAACGTCAAATTCCTAGTACAGCTTGATAAATTGATCCGGCTTCTCGAAACTCCAATCTTTACTTACCTTAGATTGCAGGTTTGCTTGAATTATCTCAAACAATCTGTTTCCTTTTCCAGATTCTTTCGTTGCTACCAAAACTTTATTTTCTTCTGCAGCTTCTGGAACCAGGAAGGTACACATGGTTGCTGAAAACACTTTATGGTCTTCTAATGTTACTTCCTCAGGTAAAACGAAATGAAAGAAGAGACAGACTTATTTGGTTTATCGCAGAATTGCTGTTTTTAAATAAACAAAACTGATAGTTCCTGGCTTTTTAATGTATGCAGCAAAGTGCGGCGTTCAAGATACTTAGGACAAGACTCAAAACTGTGCCAACTTACTCATTCAGTACTGGAAACCAAATAGGCAGAGCAACTTCAGGAGTTCCTTTCTCTCAGTATAAGCATCAAAACGAGGACGGTGACTTAGAAGAGGATAATATCAACAGTTCTCACCAAGGAATCAATTTTGCTGCGCGGCTACAACAGTTTGAGAACGTACAAAATCTACATCGCGGCCAGGCAAGGACTAGAGTGAACTACTCATATCACACTTCCTCTTCTTCTACATCAAAGGTACACTCAACGCAACAAATTTTTATCTGTTAATCTGCGGTATAACGTAACAGAATGGTGGAACATAATTGTGAAGATTTACCAGTTTCTCCCACAGCAATTGGAGTAATAATAGATATGGATAGTCTCATTGTGCTGTAATTTGATGTATTAGGAGGTGAGGAGATCTGAAGAACAACAACAGCAGCAGCAACAACAACAACAGCAACAACAACGACCACCACCTTCTTCGACATCATCATCAGTTGCAGACAACAATCGACCTCCATCAAGATCTTCAAGAAAAGGCCCTGGTCAATTACAGCTTTAACCTACCTGGTAATCAATCATAAATAATAAATAATATCAATCCCCGACAATCATCATCATCTTCTTCTTCTTTGTGTGGACACCACCGATCCCTTTTGTCTCCTGTAAAATTGTATATCTCTCTTTTTTAGTAACTCTTCAAGTTTCGACGGAACTTGTGGAAAAGCTACGGTCGTGTCCATCCTCTCTCTCTCTTTGTCGGGTTTTTTTTTTTTTTTTACGAGAGATTCTTCTTCAGTCCCTCAGTCTACCTTATATTTTTTTGGGTTTCGTTTCTTGTTTCATTGTTTGGAGCTTTTATATTCTACCTTTTGTGGATGTAAGAAAGAGAAGTGATCATGTGGTTTTGTGTTGTTTTTTTATAACTGGAAAACCACATGAGTTTGTAGAGGTGACTTATTGGATATTTTTATGTTGAATGATGCTCCTTCTTTCATTTTCCTTATCTCACAGTGATATTATATCTTATACAATGTTTGCTAATAAGAAACATTACACTTCATTAGTACTCGAATGAAATGCATATACTACCCAGTAGTAGAACAAAAGAAACAATACAGATATGGTATACCAGTGGTGACTTTATTGCTATATATGATACAGATACTTTGTAGTATGTACCAACAAGATTTTTATTCTAAGAATACAACACAGACTTGCGTTGGAAAAAAAACGGCAAAGAGAAGAGACGATCTATACACAGATGCTTCAGCAACATAGTGTTGCGAGATTCAAAGAGCAATAATCTTCTCGAAATCTGATTCATCTTCAAAATCGGAAACATGATGAGAGTAAGACCACGAAAACGACTTACTACTCCCTCTCCTAATCCTTCTCTGCGAATCGTCACCGCTCCTAAACCGCTGCCGAAACACGAAATAACACATACTCGCCAATGTCCCTACCAAGATCGGTGCTCCAAGCAATGTCACGGTAATCGCCATCCATGAGTTTCCCTTTCCAACAACCGCAAACGCAATCGCCAAAAATGCTCCGAACGTGCAAGCACAAGCTGCCCACATTAGCTTATTTACCACAGACACAACTTTCTTCTGCGCCCGTGTGTCCCATGCAACCAAAGTTATCTGAACCACCACAACCGCTAGCGATATAAACAGCGATGTCGCGTTCAAAAGACAAAACACACGGAATCCAGTTCTCCCCGCGATCTCTGCTTGTCCCACATGCGACCCCTCCGTGAAATACTGACCCGGCAAGTTGAATATTGCCAAGAACGCTATCGATGCAAACAGAACCGCTACCACAGTTATCGAGTTAGTGGTGTTCTGAACTGCTTCTCTGTGGAGTTTCCTCAACTCTTTCGCGATCCCAGAGACACGGCGGTTGGTTTTCTCGTTCTGCAAAAGCTGCGATTGCACCTCGTGTTTGATATCGCTTACAGCTCGCTTCAGTGCTCTCGCCTCATCTTCCCGACCAATGTACCTCCCGTGCTTAGCCCCAGCTTCAACTAAAGCCTCATTTATCTCCAAAGCGGATTCGCTATACTGAAGCTTATCCGCCAAATCCATAGCGGTTTCTTTCTGGTTGTTAAGCGCATTGACTTCAATCGCCGTAAACGTCAGCAATAAGCTCGTAATCTAAGAAACAAAATCCAAAGGCATTTACGCAATTAAAGTATTATAGTGGATATTTGAAAGCTAAAGAACGATACAACAAGACGAAAGGAGCAGTATAATACCTGTGGCCGCGCCTTTCGAGTAGCGATATGCAAAGCAGTGTTCCCTTTTCGATCTCTCTCATTCAATATTGTGTAATCAGCCTGCAAAATCTCTTCAACTACTTCCAAACTTCTCCCTTTAACTGCCATGTGAAGAGCGGTCTGACCTTTCTTATCTTTAACACCAACAATCGCTACGTCTTTCTCTATGAGAGCTTTCACTATCCGAAGAAGCCCGTACCTTCCCGCTGTGTGCAGAGATGTTTTCCCATTCTTTCTCACGATCATTGCACAACTCGGATCAACATCAAGCATAGCATTTACTATTTCTAAGTGATCTTGAACCGCAGCTGCGTAAAGCGGACTCGTGTTGGAAGCATCGCAGATTCTGCAAAGCTCGGGCCATAGTCTCAGTAGCTCCTTCACAATCCCTGGAGATCATAAGCAGAGCCAAATCAGAATATCTTCCAAACTACGAAATTCATATCCATTTTCAGCAATTGCAGATTCAAAATCATAATCAGAGAGCCAAAGTTTGAAGATTTGAAGTCAGCAAAAAGAACCAAAACTCAGTGAAAATTGCAGAAATTTTGGATTATACAAAAACAACATTAGCTCGAGCTTCGAATTCAAGTCAGAGGATTAAAATTGAGTTTCATAATCCTATCAAAATTAGTGAAACATACCCAAGTGACCTCGCTTAGCAGCGACATGAAAAGCGTTCATGTCGGATTTGGATCTGATCTTAACTGTTTCCAAACTACAAAACCTAATCAAGTAACTGAAAATCTCTTCAAGATTCTCAGCAGCGGCGATATAGACGGCGGTCTCTCCGGCATCATTTTGCACAGACATAAGCTCAGCCACAGCAGAAGACGGCGATGACTCATCGATTAACTCATCTCCGGTTAAATTATCAACTAACTGTTGAAGTTGACTAAGATCTCCTGATCGAACAGAGGAGAAGAAAGCTTGGTGAGTAAGAAACTTCATCTGCTTCATCTCCATCTCTGTAAAGCTCTGTCCTTTCTCTCTCTAAACCCCAAAAAGTTCTCTACTTTACACAGACTTAGTACTCTCTATCTCTCTTTCTAGAAATCTCAGCCAAAACCCATCAACATGAACAGATTCGATCTCCAAAAAGTCTTCTGCTTTTTTTAGTTTTGCTTTGCAATGAAATTGGGATTCATGTGAAACCGTGTTTGGTTCTTTTGCTTTTTTATTATTTAAAAAAAAAAAAAAATCTTTAAGGTTTTTGCTTTTGTTGGAGAGTTGACACTAAAAACTAAAAAGATAAAATGGGAATCTTTCTTTCTTTTCTTCAATCAAAAACCTGAATGGTCTCTAAATTTCTACTTTCAATAATTCGTTTCTCTGTATTTTAAAATGTTTTTTTTTTCCAATTTTGACGAGACAGCAACATTTGTTTTTTTTTACGAATGATTTGTTTTGTTTTTAGTTTTGTACTATAGATAACGTATGTGGACCGTTGACAGTTGGAATTATTTTTTTAATTTTGGAAATATCTAAAATAACATGTTATTTTCAATCATGTAAATTCATTATTAATCAAAAAAAAAGAGAGTGAAACAGTCCAAGCCCAATTACAGCCCAATTATTTATATGTTAAGAAAGATTTATATATTACATGGCTTCTATTTTGTTGAACGCCATTTTTTATGGGCTTGAATGAAGCACATTAAGTAAATATTCAATATGGGATACTTCACATTGACGCCAACAACGCACCGTCAACGTCTCCGTAACGGAACCACCACCGACCCATATGACCTGCATCACCGTCAATTCATTCGTCACAAATGTCATCTAAGTTTAAATTCATTTTATTTTGATAAAATTAAATTATTTTATTGATAGTCTTTTTGTATATAACGTTTTATTGATATTTTCAGAAAATTAAGAATAGTATAACGAGTATGAACTATGATCCTTATGGTTTATTTTAGAAATATAGAAATAGCTAATTAATACTTTGACACTAATACAAAAATTCTTTAAATTTATATGGATTAAGAGACAGAAATATAAATTTTTTAAAAAAAAACTACATTGTAGAAAAGGATCAGGTTGCAAGTAAGACACGTCGAAAGATAGTGACTGTAATTTTTGGATTTTATCCACAAAACAACTAAAATAAAACAAAAGAAACAAAATTCAATTAATTTAAATTATCATATTGTGGAAAATTATGTGTTCTAGAAAAAACCATGTAAACAATGACTTTAATATACATTTAATATATAAGTAAACTTTGAAAAAGATGTGCCCTTCAAAGTCTTCGAATCCTACTTGGATCCAATACATAGAAACATTTTTTAAAGTACACAGTTTTGTATTTTTGCTACAAATCATTCGCAATTTTACATAAAAACAATATGGGTGAATAAAACTGTATTTGTAAAACTATTAGTTAATTGACATTTCCTCTGTGATGTTTAAAGTTTTGCACACTAATTAAGTAATCATTTCATTTTTTACTTAAAATTATGCAGGTGTTCAAAACTTCAAATTATATGATAAATTTACATGCACTGATGGTCCTTAATTATATACTTATATCTGACGTAAATTAATATATTAGTTGGGTCCATATTCGTATAAACTTGACTCTAACCATTGTTTATTTACTAATGTAATCTTCAATGCAAATATAAACAAATTTTGGGTTTGGTTGATCCAACAAAATTGCCCCCACATTTGTCTACGGAGAGCCCATCAGGTCACATGGTGGCACTAATTGAATCTCACTTTAATATATTTATATAAACAAAGGTATTTTTTCATTATGGTATAATCATTAGAGATGTTGGGGGATTATCATACATTTGAAATAATTAAGCATGTCCATAATTAGACAGAAAAAATAAAACCTTTGGTATAATTCATATTTTGAGACAAAACACTCTATTAAAATTAAAAATCCAACTACATATCTCAAGGCAACGATTGGTTGGAATTTGTTTATATATGTAACGACAACAAAACATAAACAAAAACAAAAAATCAAGAAACCTACGTCCACAAAACTATATCTTTGGTCTAAATTCTGAAAACTAGAATCAACTATACTGGTCTATTCGTCTATGATTCGTAGAGTTTTTCCAAACCTAATGATAGGACAAACGAATTATCGCTTGGGACCATGATGTACTCTGTTTTTTGGAATTTAACGTCACAAGATCATTATTAGCATAACATTTTTTGGATAAAACTAATATCTTCAACGTTTTCACGGTCATTACATAGGTTTTATAAGAACTAGTCAAGGCTTTAAGACATAATGATTGAGCTTAACATTAGCAAACGATCAAACAAAAACAACCACGATCTAAGCTCATGCACACGAGCAAACGAATCTGCTCTCAACTAGGAATGAAAACTATTCGTATATAACTAGAATCCATAACCACCAAGTGTCGTTAGCTCAACTGGTAAAGATTCTAGGCGAAGCTTAGAGGTCGCCAGTTCGAGTGAGGTTTGGAACGAAACTAATATTAGATGTTGTGGTTTCGGGCCTGCGCGGATTACGGGGTTTGACCCAGAACCTCCTAGTATTAGAAAAAAACAAAAAAAAATTAGAATCCATAACCATGATTTACCAAGTGTCAATAGTTAACTGACAATATCTAAGGTAAAACTTAGAAATCAATAATTCAAATGGTATTTGGAAAAAAGCTCTATTAAATGTTTTGGTTTATGGTCTGAAGAGAAATACGTATGAATCCAGGTTCAAAACCTTTTAGTTCTTCAAAATATATATTTTTAATTTCAAAAAATAAATCCTTAAATTTACACTAAAACGTAGACTTTTTAATAAAATATTAGAAGAAAATGAAATAATATTATTTTAACCCCTTTAAGACAAACCTACTTGTATTAAAAATACATAAAACTATATATATTGAGTTTTCATAACAATCATAATTTGTCAATTAGTCATAAATGAAAGCAAAAAAAAAAGACAAATTATAAAGAGAGAGTTGATAACAAATGTATTATTAGAGAGGGAAAGAGAGCATGTGGTGTCCGACCATTTCAACTCTCAAGACTTGCTCCGGTCTTCCTCTGATGCCGACATCTTCTTTCTTTTTCTTTTTCTTCTCATAAATTATTGACTGTGGGTTCTAGTACTATTAATTAATATATCTCACCAATATATTTTAGTTTAACATTTTTATAGCTAATAAAAAAAAAAAACCCAAATTCAAACTAAGGTCCCAAATCTACAACTGATCGATGCATAAACTTTGTAGTGGTTAAGAAAATAAATCCAGTAAAAGGTTAAAGGTCGATGCAAAAGTTTGACGACCAACCGAAAGAAATGGTTATTTTAAAATAAATTTTAAACTCATGTAACCAATTTTCTACGCTTTTTCATGTCATGCGTTTATTTAGCAGTTTAAGTATAGACATTACACTATTCAACGTCGTTTTCAGATTTTGTTTTATTCATAATAGTATTAGTACATAATATAAATATAGTATGTGAGAAGGAGAAGGGTTAGGTTTAGGTTTTGTGAGTAAAAATATTATATTTCTCATACATTTACGAAGATTTCCTTTCTTCTCTGAGTTTTCTACTCAACATTTAATTAAAATGGATTTTAGTGCATGAAACAACTAAAATTCAAATCAAATTCTAGAAAGTCGCTTTTCCTTCTTCTCGATACTATTATGGTTTTATAATTTTAGATGCATGGAATCGTAGAAAGTATTCCAAATTAATTTCAATGTGAAATCTAGAAGAAAACTTTAATGGGCAAATTAAAGTCTTTAATTGATCGTTAGTTTTCTAGAGACTGTAAATAATATTTCTAGAAGAAGAATAAAAGAAGTCATTAACAATTCAAGAAAATAACACATAATTTACAACCCGAATCCAAATATAATATGCATATGAATTATGCTTATTTCATTTACATCGATGTTCCAAGTTTTATTATTGCTTTATACGGTTAGATATTTTTATGAATTTCTATGTAAAGTTTTAAATGGATTTTTAAATATACTTCTCTAGCTATATTGTTGCATATAAACAAAATGATGTTTTTTTTAATTAAAGTGTGTCAAAAAACAGATGAGAAATAACTAATTTCTAGTTAATCTGTTCGTGCTATTGGTAAATTGTGCTGGTTTAGTTTATTACTCATTGCAAAACAAATTGAACATTGGATCTTTTAATTCGGTGCGAAAACATAGATTATTCAAATCTAAAATTTAAAAAAAAAAACTAAAATAAATAAAAATATATATAATGCCATTTATTGTC
Source organism: Arabidopsis suecica (assembly GCA_019202805.1). Taxonomy (NCBI): domain Eukaryota; kingdom Viridiplantae; phylum Streptophyta; class Magnoliopsida; order Brassicales; family Brassicaceae; genus Arabidopsis; species Arabidopsis suecica. Next base: position 261,410 of record CM032909.1, on the reverse strand, counting down.
GATCTATAATCCCATGCTGCCCTCGTGGTCGTGTCCATTTCCTAGTTTTTCGGAAATTATTCTCATATCGATAATTTCAGCCAAAAATAATAATTCAATTATATTTTGCTATATATTCCAACAAACAAATGTGTTTGTAATAAAGTCACATGGAATCCAAATATATTAGGGCAATCAAAAAATGAGAATCATTATTAATCTTAAAAAAAAAAATCAATTGATCATTGATTAATGATTATTAAGACTCTTTCCTGTCCATGTAATTTGTAAGGGAGTAGTGTCTTAATGTCTTTGTGGCTGAGAGAAACATATTGTGCGGCGGTATCTCTATTTCTGACCAATTATATTCCATTGCTTATTCCATTTATGGTGGTCACAGTTTATCCAGAAGTAGCTTCGAATTTGATTATGTTTTTCATACTTTGTAGATAACACAATTTAATCGGTAACAAAATATTTCGGCGTCTGTTTTGGATTGGCATATTAGAATTTTCTCGTAGCTTAAAAGTTTTGAATAGTATAACACTTTTAGTTATCCATCACCATGGGGCTCTTGATCTACTTGCCTTTTGTAGTAACATAATTTGATGATATGCATGTGAATCGTCTGTCCTATATTTAACCTGCCTGCGAAAAAAGAATAAATAAATTTATTGTTCAAACTTATCTAGATAGCAAAAATCAAAATAATATTAAATCGTTATAATTGTCATATAAATGATTAATAAGCTTAATAAATATGATTGAAGCTTTGTCAAAATGTTACAAATTTGGATATATTATCTTTTAATTATTATTAGAACACAAGAACCATGATGTATGTCAATATGCGTTAAGTTTCATGTGTGGTGATGAAAGAAAATCCTTTTTGGGTGACTAAAGAGGAAAGATTCTAAAACGGTGGCTAAAATTTAAATACTGATAGTTGAACCATTAAAACAATACATATCACACATTTGCAGGAAGGTTTCATATTCGATAAGTCTTAATTTATAATAATAGTTTTTGTCCAGCAAAATTCATTGAACCTTTATGGTGCATTTAGCTTATATGTCTATGTTACCATACCTACTCAATCCTCAAGATTGTTTCTTTTCGTATTTTTCTACAATCTGATTTGACACTTGGACTTACAAAATTAATTATCAATTGTTTATCAATTTCAACTACATTATTGAACTAATCAAATACTCTCTATTTTACAACAAATGTCGTTTCGACATTTTAATATCATAGTTTCGCAATGAGGTTAATTCATTTAGTTTTTTTGTTTAAGTGAGCTAAAGAAAGGCATCGGTAGGTCCTATATTTTGTGCCGTAGTGTATGTTCCATGCATGGGACTCTATATATCGTATATATAGTCAAACAAAAACTTAATATAATCATATTCGACCCATGAGGTTGGTATATAATAAGGAGCAAAATTATGAATCTTCTTGGATTAAAACTGGTCCAAACCACGCCTTATACATTAGCAGCATTATATTGAATAAAACGATCGGATTACTTGTAATATATGTAAACGACTGCATCACTCTCAGGTAAGGAAAAAAACGTAGATACATCGAACATACATCAAACGCAGACTAACCGCGATTCAAACACGCACTTGATCGATCTAGCACATAGGTTACGAGGCGTCGACGCACGTGACCATGTCTCTTCCAAAGTCAACATAAACGTGCCGCGTAAGGATAGAGACTACTTTTGTTGTTGTTTTACTACGTTTCTAATTTTATAAATTTTTTACGTGTTTAATTAGTAAAACCTAATGGCTAATGTCTCTCGTTATTAACCAATTAAACCCTACAAATCGAGACCACGAAGCGACAGAGAAACCCCTTAAACACTTTGACAGGGACAACGTCCAATTATTATTTACGTTGAATTATATATTGGCTTTTATGCCTTAAATTGATTCTCTTGCTTCTTAATTTTGTTGACCTATACAAATTTGTGTAACCGGGCGTTTATTGTTGAAATCCATGCTACTTTAATTAATCTACACTACCATGTAAATTTTACAGTAAGAGCTAATAAAACAAAAAAAAATGACTAATAAATGACCAGTACTTTGTTTTTTTTTTTTTTTTGAAGAAAGTGACCAGAGCTTGTTATTCAAAAAATATCTCAACTTGTAGCATTATTCTATAGAGTATCATATATTGTTAAAGTGTATTGATGCACGCTAATATGTCGTTAAGTTAAATGATACTACAGAAAATTGCCCCACACTTGCAATATATACAAAGTGTTTTTAATTATCAAAGTTTTGTTGGTTTGTCCAGATCCATATTATTTAATATCTAACACTTGTTGTTTGGGCCTACTTTTAACTACATTGTTCCGAAATTTACAAGTTTATCGAATTATTTCCCGTATAAAATGTAAAATACTATATACACGATGGAAATAAGCATCATCATATTTGGATTTATTGAGGAATAGATAAAAAAAACATTTAATAAAATTTCCGAATATACAAAACACTAAAGTGTGAGATCAGATCCGTGTGCTGAAATTATTGTTTGTCAAATAAAATGACATTTAAATGGATAATGATGTAATAAAGGTTTTGAGATGAGATCATTAATAAAGGTTTTGAGATGAGATCATTGATAATTTGATAAACATATGTCAACAATATTAACATAAATTAACTAAAAATGGATATGATAGAGAAGGGATAAGTTTATATTTTATATTTAAGAAATGAGATAAATTTAGACTTTTAGATATATGTAATGGTACTTAAAATTAACATTAGCTTAATTAGCTTCTCGACCAATGAAATTAACATTAAAAAAAAAAAAAAAAAAAAAAGCTTCTCGACCAATGAAGAAAATTCCAAGTTTTCATATTTGTTTTAAAAAAAAAAAAAAAAAAGAGCGGCCGTTTTTTTATATAAAGAAGATAAGCTATTGGAGGTTGAAACAACGCTTTTTGTCTCATCTCCTTCTTCTTCTCCTTCTCTCTCTCTCTCTCAAATCTTGTTTCAGGCGTAACGAATCGAATCATAAACACTTAAAGCAGAAACAAAAACTCAACTTTTCGATCTTTTAACCGACCAAAGATTCGTGGGTTCTTCTTCGTTTCGACAGATTCTGATCCGTTTTAGCTGTTACGCTCATCTTTGCTTTTATACATCAGACCCTTCTCTTCTCTTCCTTCTTTAGCTAAGAAAAATGGGTGTTGAGAAAATGGTGTGTTTGGCTTCTCGTACGGGTCGTCAGTTTCAGAGATACAACAAAGGTCGTCGTCAAGTCGTTGGGTATGTTCTTCTTCTTCATATACATATAGTCATATAGATCTGATCTCATAGATTTTACTCAAAAAAGGTTTAAACTTTCTTGAGTTTCTAAAATGGAATTTTTGTTTGGGGAAATTTGCAGATGTGTTCCTTACAGATTCAAGCTTTCTAATGATGGTAAAATCAGTGATGAAGTAGAAGTTCTTGTTATCTCTTCTCAAAAAGGTCACGCCTTGATGTTCCCCAAGGTACAATAAGAATCTTCTTATATAAAGTTTGGATTTTTATGTTAACCCAAGACTTTATTTGATGATTTTTGATCAAATTTCAGGGTGGTTGGGAGCTTGATGAATCTGTAGAAGAAGCAGCTTCAAGAGAATGTCTTGAAGAAGCTGGAGTTCTTGGCAACGTTGAGGTATTTTAAAGTTAAATCTTTTGATTTCTTGTTTTGTTTGATATTTGTTTTGTTTTGTTCTTAATTTTTTTGTTTTGAATTTGGCAGCACCAACTTGGAAAATGGGATTTTTTAAGCAAAAGCAGAGGAACATACTATGAGGGACTAATGTTCCCTATGCTTGTTACAGAACAACTTGAGCTTTGGCCTGAACAACATGTTAGGCAAAGAATTTGGGTCAGTAGCTAAAAAACTATTCTTTATTTGATATTTTGAAACATATCTAGGAGCTTTTATTTACTGATTGATATGTATTTATTGGGGATTGCAGATGAATGTAACCGAAGCAAGAGAAGCTTGTAGAGATTGGTGGATGAAAGAAGCATTAGATGTTTTGGTTGAGAGACTTTCATCACCAATGAATCAACCAAAGGAAGAGAAGACTATTTCAATATCTATTGAAACAATGTGTTGATGAAGTGATGATTGCTAAATTGCTGATTGTGAGTGGAGTTTATGAGCTAATGGATCTCTGTAGGTATAAAATAGATGGGTTTCAATTAGTTATTGAGACGGCGAAAAATCGATTTCGAAAAGCCGATGCAGAGCAGGACAAAAAAAAGATGGGTAGATTTTTAGGTTTTGGAGGAAGAAGATTAACATCATGTGATTTAAGAAGTCTTGTGTTTGTGTTTATAATGTTTCTGCAAGAACTTCTTAAGGTATGATTAAGAAGAGGGAAGAAGATAAACTTAGAGTGCAAGCAAAAACTGTATAATTGTGTTTCCCTCTGTTTATGTTTCCTCTCTCTTCTTTGAATTTGCAATGGAGACATTTGATTTCATCATGATGCTTTGTGATTCAGAGATACTAAATTATGCAAGTAGATGATACGTGGCGTGATGTGATTGATTAGAAGAAAAAAAAAGCAGGAATAAGTTACTCTAATCATATAACCCCTATGAAAAGAAAGCATGTCATTTTCAAACTTTATTATGAAAATATAAAAATAATGTTGATGAGTCATCATCAAAATTGGCTTTATCTTTTGGAAATCTTTGGTTCACATTTTGAGTAACTTGTTTTTTTCCCAGCTACTTATTCACTGTCACCAACCAACATCTTAGCCATGTAGATGGTACTCCCTCCGTATTTTAATAATTGTCGTTTTAGAATTTTTATTTTTTTGAATTAAATATCGTTTTCAAATTTCTATGCAAAATTTATTACTTTTTAATGTTTTAAGACATCATAAAACATTAAAAAGTAAGAAATTTTGCATTGAAATTTGAAAACGACATCCAATTCAAAAAAATAAAATTTCTAAAACGACAATTATTAAAATACGGAGGGAGTATTACATAATTATAACAATAATAAAGTTAGCTATTATTATCATAACAGTGTTGTTTGCCTTTTAAACAAAAAAAAAAAAAACTTGAGGTTGCAATACAAAAAAAAAATATATATATTGGTAGTCTGCTGTGTTGACTTTAGTACCATTAATTTTGGAAAAATGTGAAAGATCCATGTCTTAAACTTAATCTATATTTATGGGAATCTAATGGTTGCAAAGAGTTTTAATCAATTCTTACGTTTTATTTATTGTTCATTTGAAGAATTAATTTTAATTTATTTCAATAGCAGCTGATTTTTTTTTACTAATATAACATATGTAAAGAAATAATTTTCACATTTTTAATTCCCAGTTTCTTAAAATATGTTGATAAATTTGTATATTTATCTGTGTTTCTGTTCGTTAAAGATTTCTTTTGTTACTAATATGTTTTAATACTCGTTCACATATTTGCGTTGAATTTTATCAAATTAATATCGGATATATTACTATTTTATAACTTTTCTTTGTAATTAATTGATGAAAATATGAATTAAATTTTGAGCTGTGCCATGCCATGCATGATCAGCTTCATTTGGGTGAGGCCCGTTATTTAAATTTGGGCCTATATTGATTCACATGAAAATTAACAGCGAAAAGATTTTATATTACATAGATTAAACGATGTCGTTCGCTGATACATCTGCTGGTGGGCTATCGTGGCCTCTTCCTCTATGACTTGGCCCACTATCATTTATGGATTCTACTGTCCCCGCCATTCCTAAATATTCGGCTATCACAAAAAGCATTTGTACATAGTGAAAAAATATACAATTATACAATGTGATCTCAAATTCTCAATGGTTATTTTATAAAATCTATGTTAAATGTCTTCAAATCAAAGTTGATGAATATCATGTAAACAAGTAAACTGTATCTTGAATTTTTGAAAAACCAAACTAAATTGAATTTTGAATTTTAGATAATAACATAACTACATAAGCATTATGATTGTATTTTTTTTTTTTTGGTTTTTAGGAGCTAGGTGAGATCGTTTACCAGGTGCACTTGGCTTAGTGCGGCTAGGAACACTAAATAAAACGACGTCCTTCATTGCCATATTAAGGTTCTTGTTCATCATTTCCGCGGATTGCAACCTTATACCTTCAACAGAAGTTTCAAAATGGATCGAAAACACCAAAAATATGGTACAAATGGTGAAAACAGTTGAACAAGTCATAGTTAAAATTGAGGTCAAAGTTAAAATTGAGTTATATTGATGAAAAAATATTATAGATCAAATTGTGTAATAACTTATCACTTATATAATGGATTAAAGTACTTTCTTAAAATTGGAGTTTAATTTTGATTATCTTTTTTGGACAGTAATTTTAAGTAGTAAATTTTTAATTTACTTTTCTTTATTTGGCAAAGATTGTAATTTGTAAGGAGTAGATTTGATTAACCAATAAGTAAATACGAGAGTTAGACACACTCGTTACATGTTTCAACTCCCCCATTATTTAAATGAGTGTTACAATTATAATTTTTCAGTTTTTTTTTTGATAAACAAACTTAAAAATATTGAGTGTTACAACTATAATTTTTAAGTTCTTTAATTTATTGCAAAATATTGATATTAATCACTTGTAGAAAAAGAGAATTAAAGTAACCAGATAATATTAGAAAAATATAAATTAATCAAGAAAAATAGACAGGAAAACAAATTAAACTAGAGAAATTGTTAAAAATGCCCCTTTTTCAATACCCTTTTTCAAAAATGCCCTCTTTGAGAGTCCATTTTTAAGTTTGCCCTCTTTTAATTTTTAATGACCATTTTACCCTTATTTGAAACAAAATTAGGTCCACAAAATACAAAATATTTTTTGGCGGGAAAAGTGATCCCGCAATTTTCCCGCCAAAGCACTTGTAAAAACCTTTAAAATACCTTGTAAAATTTTCCCGTACAAATTTTTCCCGCCAAAAATTTTTTTTTGCGGGAAAAGTGATTCCGCAATTTTTTTTGGCAAAATTTTTTTGGCGGGAAAAATTTACAAGGTATTTTAAAGGTTTTACAGAGTATTTACAAGTGTTTTGTAAGGTTTTACAATGTATTTTAAAAGATTTTACAAGGTACTTATAAGGTATTTATAACTTGTAAAACCTTATAAAAAACTTGTAAAACCTTATAACTTGTAAAACCTTATAAAATAGCTTGTAAAATCTTATAATATCTTATAAATACCTTATAAATACGTTGTAAAACCTTTTAAAATACATTGTAAAACCTTATAAATACCCTGTCAAAAACCTTTAAATACCTTGTAAATTTTTCCCGCCAAAAATTTTCCCGCCAAAAATTTAACGCCAAAAAATTGCGGAATCACTTTTCCCGCAAAAAATTTTTTTTGCGGAAAAAGTTTTTGGCGGGAAAAAATTTTACGGAAAAATTTTACAAGGTATTTTAAAGGTTTTACAAGTGTTTTGGCGGGAAAAATTGCGGGATCACTTTTCCCGCCAAAAAATATTTTGTATTTTGTGGACCTAATTTTGTTATATTTCCTTATATATTTGTGATATCTTTTATTAAAAGAAGGGTAATTTAGTCATTTTGTACATAAAAGAGGTATTTTTAAAAATGGACAGCCAAAGGGGGCATTTTTGAAAAGGGGTATTGAAAAATGGGCATTTTTGTGAGTCTCCCATTAAACTACTCCAAAATCTTTTTATTTGGCCAGTATAACTATGCCATATATTAAAGAGATTAACTAAGTAAAGTTAATTAAGCTAATCTCTTACTAAAAAGAGTTTGCATATTATTTAATTTATAGCTTAGAAATTTGTAAACTATTAAATAACATGTTATTAATAATTAATTATATTGGTTTTACTAATTATTATAAGAGATACTCCCTTTTGTTTCATATTTTATGATGTTTTAGGCATTTTGTTTTGTTTCAGTGTTTCACAATATAAGATGATTTAGAAGAAAAAAAATAAAAGTTTATATGCTAAACATTAAATACATTCAATTTTGTGACTATTTATATTTTGCAGTAAATTTTATTATTGACCAGATTATTTGTAGTTAGATATTAAATTATGTTTTGTATAAAAAAAATACAAAACAAATAAATTAATTAATTAGCTTTTTAAACGGTGTGCTTTTATCTTAAACATCTTATATTTTAAAACACACCTAGTATTTGCTAAAAAATATGATGAATAATGTAAAGATGACCTCTAGTATATATATTTTTTTGGTAATAAAATACTCACATTTTTCAATCTGGCACAGTTTAAATAGTTTGAAATAATCCTAGTGATCAAAGATAATAGTTATAATCTCTGATAAATCTGTTCATGTAACAAAGATCACCTAAATCGGGAATGCATGTGTGTAAAATTAACTTAACAAAAATAATCAGCGCATGATTACCAAGTACTTTAATAGAAAAAAATTTACATTACCAAGTAAAATAATGTTGACAATACAGTATATAGCAATTAGCAATTACCAAACCATACTGATAAACAGATGATAATAAGATAAAATAATCAAAGTGTTTCATAATCATATAGTAACGCACCAAGCATAAAAAAAAAAGAAATAACAAAACAAGCATAAAAAAGTTGCGACGTTCTCATACTTTCTCGAATCACATACCACAGAGACAGAGAGAGAAAAAAAAAAGCAATCGTCGAAAGTCATGTTCGCTACAAAACTAGTTCTCTTTATCGCCGTCGTGTCACTTCTCGGAACATTTTCATCCGCCGCCGTTGATACTTTCATCTACGGTGGTTGCTCACAAGCAAAGTACTTTCCGGGATCGCCTTACGAGTCAAACGTAAACTCGCTACTAACCTCGTTCGTTAGCTCAGCTTCTCTCTACACATACAACAACTTCACCGTCAACGGAATCTCCAGTGACAGCTCCTCCGTCTACGGATTGTACCAGTGTCGCGGCGATCTCTCCTCCGGCTCGGGAGATTGCGCAAGATGCGTCGCGAGAGCCGTTAGCAGACTCGGGAGTCTCTGCGCCATGGCGTGCGGTGGCGCGTTGCAGCTCGAAGGCTGTTTCGTAAAATACGACAACACGACGTTCCTCGGCGTGGAGGATAAGACGGTGGTGGTTCGCCGTTGTGGACCACCGGTTGGTTATAACTCGGACGAGTTGACTCGTAGAGACTCGGTGGTTGGTTATTTAGCGGCGAGTAGCGGTGGTTCATACAGAGTAGGAGTGTCAGGAAATTTACAAGGTGTGGCGCAGTGCACCGGAGATCTCAGTGCGACCGAGTGTCAAGACTGTTTGATGGAAGCGATCGGACGGCTGAGATCGGATTGTGGAGGAGCCGCTTGGGGTGACGTGTACTTAGCCAAGTGCTACGCGCGTTACTCTGCGCGTGGAGGACACTCTAGAGCCAACGGCTACGGTAATGTCTTCCTTCTTTGCTCCGTTGCTTTTGTTTCTCTTAAGGTTTTTATTTGTTTTTAAAGTATTTAATTAATTATAAGTTTTTTTTTGTTTTTTTTTTCTCTTATTAGTAGAGGTTTCTATTTTCAAGATTGTTTTTTCTTTTATTTTCAACATCTTTTTTGCATAGAATTTATAATTTATGAATGTAATATTTTTGATAATTGTATTGTTAAAAATGTTTTATTTTTGGGATTTAATTAGGTGGGAGTCGTAACAATGATGACGATGAGATAGAGAAAACACTTGCAATCATAGTTGGCTTAATTGCTGGAGTTACGTTACTCGTCGTATTTCTCTCTTTTATGGCAAAATCGTGCGAGAGAGGTAAAGGTAAATGAAATGACCCATCCCTAACTAATCTAATAAACATTATCATCACAATCAAATATTTTTATGATTAACGGATCAATATGTAATGGAGCCCAAAGATAAGGCACTATGATCCGACTTTTTTTGTTGTTGTTTATATGATTATATCATCTATTAATGTTTTTTTTAATATATCAGGTGGGAAGTAAATAACGTTATGGGCTTTCGACTTTCGCATCTTGACTCTTTGTATCATCAATATATGTTTTTTAAAAGAATTAAATGCGTAAAGGAGAAAGAAAAGCGAAGAGATTCTTCATATTCTCCACTATAATCCTAAAGGATGTTTCTTTTTTGACCCACTTTAATTTAAGTTTTGCTATTTTTCAAATGTATATATAGAAAACTCACGCCGTTTAGATTTGTGATCGTATCTTTACGTAAGAACATTTAAAAGTGGCGCATATGCAATTTATTTATGATATATATATTATCATAATCACTTAACATTGTAGATTAAATGAATTATTCTTGATTTTGTGTTACTCTTCGTGACAAAACAATGTATGTTTCTGGTCTATGAATCCAAACCAAAACTAGCTATACATTTTCTTACTTCCAGTATATAAATAGTTTTTTGTTCTTTCAAAACTATTACTATCTTCAATTTCTCTCTTAGCTTTCTCATTTGCAAAACGCATCGGTGTATGATCATTTCTATTATATATTAATCAAACAAGTCTATTCATGTTCGTACAACTAAGTTCTGAAACCCCTTCTCTAAATGCTTATAATCTTAACTCATTACAACGTATTCTCGCATCCACGTTGATTAAAGTAAAATAATGTCAATGGTAGGTGTAGTTGATTGAATTAGATACTAATCATACTAAAATATATGAATATTTAATTAGTAAACAGAACTTTATAAAGTGTTCAAATTTATATCATTATGTTTCAAAAAAAAGTAGGAGAGAACTAAAAGCATAAATGGTGGAACAATCAGCTTACGTGACACAGTCTCTATCATCAATTATTCGACCTATGCTCTGAAGTAGATTAAAATTTGTTTGAAATGTTTTACTTCTTTTGTATTTCTTTTCATTTTATGCGTTCGATATTGTCCTAGGCCAAAAAAGATGCAGCTACACAAAAAACATTTTTGTGTGTGGATCATTACATCATTTGATTTTATGTTTCCTTTATATTTTACGTTCTTAAAAAACCCAAAAAAGGTTGCTAAAATTATGTGGCAAATATGACACTGCGTTTTCGATCCAATGTTAAAGTAGCCATGGCTTATTTAACTATATTGTAAAAATTGACATAAAAATTCGATTTTCACCATCGAATAAAAAAGATTACCAAGAAATGAAAGAATATAATTAGACTCAACATCGAGACAAAAAAAAAACATATTAAGGAAAAAAGTATTGTCTACTATAGAAATTACACATACGATTGTAGATGCTGTCAGACATGAAATAGGACATGCATATATTAAAGAACTTCCAAAGACATGGTCATCATTTATCCCAGTGTTAGAAAAACTGGTTTTACTACCTGAATCAAATAAAAGTGTACAACAACAGTTCGAGACAACTGGCAACCAATCGTTGTATGCCTATTTCATTGAGGCTACTTTTTTTCGACAGCGTCGATTGAAAATTGGGATGGTTCCTCGTACAAGGTGGATAAGCTAATAAATTTGGTGACTGCGACGAAGAGGTGTGAGTGTCGTGTGATGCGCTGAGCCATGTGGGAGGAGGCAATATTTTTATCAGCCCGGGAATATGATCACCACACAGCTTCTAGGGCTTTTTCAAGAACCGTCGGTCCCTTTGTCGTCTTTGTTGGTGCTTTTGGATTCAAGGCCTTTATGTTTTACTTGTGGAACTCATACAAAGAGGGTGTCACAGTACTTCACTGACTGACTTCAACAATGCAAAAACAATCTCACTAAGAGACTATGTTAAATCATATAATCGAGAACGAGACGTCTTTGTTTTTGAGCATATATCCATGTGCATATTTTTTAACACAAAGACTTTCCTAACGTAAATTTTTTATCAACTTCACTTGGGCCAATATGAGATGACCCAAAGAAACATACTTGTTGGTATTAATAATTCCAAGGCTTTAGTAAAGATGTATATCAAAGCGCATTGGATTAATAATCAATACAATGATTTGGCCCAAAAAAGCCCATTAATTAGAATTATGACCCAGCAAGGTCAAATTTTTTTTCGGCATAATTACGAAGAGAAGCAAAGCAAAACAGAACAAACACAAAGTCTTCCACGACCGAAGAACAAACAAGATCATCCTTTGATTTTTCAGACACAGATTTATAATTTTAAAAGTTTGTAGCTTTTTTTTAGTTTGAGATTACACGGAGAAGAAGAAGAAGATGGATGACGTTAAAGATAAGCTAAAGGGATTCATGAAGAAAGTCAATCTCTCTTCTTCTTCCGGCAAATTCAAAGGCCAAGGTAGGGTTCTCGGATCTTCTTCTTCCTCTGCACCTGGACCCGTTAACCCGATTCATAACCGGTTTAACTCTTCCCAAGCTACCAATCCGACTCCTAGACCCAAACCCAATCCGAATCCTACTTCGACGCCGTTGCCTGAGAAACCCATATCCTCCTCCGATCAGAAGATTAGTGGGTCAACGAGAAACCCGGATCCTGACCCGGTTCGTGCTCCACAAGATGGGTTTGACCCGTTCGGTGCTTTGATAACGTCTTCGAACAGATCTCAGAATGGTTATTCTCTGAATATGTTTGAATGTCCGATCTGTAAAAATCCATTCACGTCAGAGGAAGAAGTCTCTGTTCATGTCGAGAGCTGTCTTGGGAACACTAATGGAGACGAATCTTTATTTGAGAAGGATGATAATGATAATGATAAATCCGAAATCGAGAAACTTGTGGTTGTGTATCTCTCTGGGAAGCCAAGTGAGAGCTCCATTGATGTTTTGCTTAGGTTGTTTAAGAACATAGTGAAAGAACCTGAGAATGCTAAGTTTAGAAAGGTTAGAATGAGCAATGCTAAGATTAAAGAAGCCATTGGTGATGTTGCGGGAGGTGTTGAGCTTCTTGAGCTGGTTGGTTTTGAATTGAAAGAGGAAAATGATGAGATTTGGGCTGTTATGGATGTTCCTGGTGAAGAACAATCGAATTTGATCAGTAAAGTTGTCGGGTTTCTGGAAAGGAGAAAGACAGAGAATTCAGGATCTTCTGTTCAGGTTATGGAACCTGTGGCTCCAAAGAAGATAGATAGAGAGGTATAGTTCTTTGCTTGATCACATTTTTGGTGAGACTTGTTCTTAGAATGGTTTTATTTTGTTTCTTGGTTCAGATTCGCGTCTTTTTCTCGGTTTCTGAAAACGTAGCATCGAGAATAGAGGTACCTGATTCGTTCTATAGTCTCTCGGCGGATGAAATAAAGAGAGAAGCGGATTTACGGAGGAAAAAGATTGCGGAATCACAGCTTTTGATTCCTCGATCTTATAAGGAGAAACAAGCAAAAGCAGCTAGAAAGAGATACAAAAGAAGTATGATAAGAGTGCAGTTTCCAGACGGAGTTGTGCTTCAAGGTGTGTTTGCTCCATGGGAACCTACTATTGCTCTCTATGAGGTTAACATCTGAATTCTCTTTAAAAAGGCACACACCATTTTGGGTTTTACTCAATCAAGGCAAAAGTTTTTGATATTTCTGTGATTTTTTGTTGTCTTCTCAGTTTGTGAGCTCTGCTTTGAAAGAACCAAGTTTGCAGTTTGAGCTTCTTGATCCTGTACTGGTTAAACGGCGTGTGATTCCACATACTCCAGCCCCGGGACAGAAACCAATAACCTTAGAGGACGAAGAGCTTGTTCCTTCAGCGCTCATCAAGTTCAGACCGATAGAAACAGACTCTCTCGTCTTTACAGGACTCCGCAATGAACTCCTGGAGATCAGTGAACCACTCTCGTGATCATTTGTGTTCCACAGAAGATTTAGCTTGAAACCATAAAATAAGTTTACAAATTTAGGTTTCTCTCTTGTATGGTGTGATTAATGAGATGATTTGTGTTGGTGATTCGAGGACATTTTATAGGTTTATGAAAAATTTGTGTCATTTGCACAATAACAAGGATCAAATTTAAAGATTCTTCATTTCCAAGATCATGTTTTTTGTTACTACTATAACAAAACAACAAAACAAAACATAAGTAAATTTATCTCTATAGGACAAGATCAGAAATCCATGGATTCAGCCTTTCCTTTTTTCTTATTCCTTTTCTTGCTTCCATTTGTGTTAGTCTTCTTCTTCGGCTTCTCTTCCTCCGGTGGCTGTTGACTTTGCAAATGCTGAAATATCGAACCAATTGGATCAGCTTGAAAAGCTGGATGGTCTAGAACCTTGTTCAATCTTTCCCCTTCCGTCAATCTAAACAACACACAACACAGTCCTTTCAGACGAAAATTACAACAAAGAATGTTAAACAACAAAGGAAATGGAGACTTACACGAGCTTTTGTCTCCTTTTACAGTTCATCTTCAACTCGGGTGCAGGAAGAGCTGACTTCTGCAAAGCATTAAACTCAGGAAGAAACTCCGAGAGGTTGGTGAGATCATAGGCCTTTAACTTCTTCTGACGGCTGCGGATTTTCTTCTTCTGAACAAACCGTACTTAGAGTTACCCTCATTAGCAAATCATACATATATATAAAAAGTTCAAAGCTTTCACAATAGCAACCAACTCCATAATAGAAGTAAGCTCATTTAAAAACTCCTACAATGCCTGAACTAAACAATGGACTCAAATTGCAGTATTGCAACATTCTTAATAATTTCTAACAAAGATTGATACTTTCACTAATGGGAAACATAACCCTAGAGGAAGTGTCTACCTTGCCAATCTCCTTTTGGACAGACAAAGAAGTAACTGTATCTTTGACCTCTGCATTCACAAACAAAGTTTCAGACACATTGCAATTTCTTTGTTTAGGAGAAAAAACTTCGAATTCGACACAATCCGAGCTTACTAGTGTAAAATTGAAGCTTCTTATCGAATTTCTTATCAGATTTCGTCGTCACTTCCGATCTGAAAGTGAAAATTATGTCAGAAACTTGGCATCGGTAAAGCAAATCTCAAACACAAAACTATTCCAAAACAAACAAAAAAAATCTGAGCTTCAGATGAATAATTGTTCGAACAAGAGAAGAAAAGACAAACCCTTTGCTTGGTTTGCCCATTCTGGCAGATTTAAGTGTCTTCAAATCTTCAACGATTTCAAACTCAGGTTAATCGCGAAAGCTAATCGAAACAAGACTTAGGGTTTGAGATTGAACAAAGAGAGTGAAATTTGAATTCGGATCTTATGACCCGACCCGGAAAATGGAACTTGTTTATATCAGTAATGTTGGGCCTACCCAGACTTATATCTTTCAACCCATTAACAAGCCCAAAAAGATAAGCAACAAAAAGACTGACAAAAAAAGCAACCAAAAAAATTCCAGCCTGTAAATGATTAAAGAATCTCTCATATAAATTCTTTATAGGAAAAAAACATCAAATAGTTAACAAATGAAAATAGATGTTGCACAAAAAAAAAAAGTTGACAAAAAAGAAAACAGAAATAAATGATTACTCGTGTGGTATATAAATAGTTCAGACTCAAAAATTAAAAGAAACAAGGATATTTTTTAAAATGCATAGATGACCGTTGAACTGAATCAACTGTGATTCACTGCCACTGCAAAGGACAATTAAAACATTGGCTACAAAATACACCAAACAAAAAATCTATTTTACCATAAATTTGAAGAAACAAAAAAAGAATCCTAGAACATTTATTTAAAAGTGAGTAAGGTTAGTTTAAAACGAAAATAAAAGCAATTTTTTCCACCGAAAAATAAATTATTAATATTTAGTGGTACGATACATCTTTTTCAGCTAAAAAAAAAACTCAGAAACCCAACTTTAGCCTTTAGGCCACAAGTTATATATAAATCTTTTGAAGCGAACTGATTCTTAATTTCTCACTTTCTTTTTCTCTATACCTATTTCTTTATAAATATAATTTTTGTCTTGGTAGGATTTTGTTCTCGTGGGTTACTACAGAGAACCTCGAGACCTGTCTTGTCTTTATGCTTCAGAAGCAAATCAAAGCATCTTCCCAAGATTTGAAGCTCCATCAATGGCTGCCCTTCTTCTCCTTTTCCTTTTCCTCTTTGCAAGTTCTGCTCTCTCTCAAGGTAATAATTTCTGAAATTTCTTCTCTTGAATCTTTAAATCAACTTAAATAAACCATCTTCTTGATTAATAAATCTACTGATTTTTCTATGTTTCTTCTCTCACTCTCACTTGTGGAATCTTCTTCTACTTTAGTGGTTTAAGTTTGTTTGTTTCTTTGTGTGTTCTTTCTCTAGAGGATCTCTCTGTTTATACAATTAATGTCTGTTTATGCTCACTAATTAGAAAATGTGTTGTTTCTCTGCTTCCTTCATTTTCATGGAAATGTTTATTTTTCTTTTTAGATGATTCTGGTGTTCTTCATTCCATTAAGGGTTTCACTTTTCCCCATGAAAAGATGAAGACTTTAATTGAATAATCTTAGTTTTTTTTAAAATTAATATTCCAATGTTCCCATTCTTTTTAATGGGGAATGAGAATCTCAAGATATTGCATCCCAGCTCATATGCTTCCCAGTAGTAGTACTCTGCAATCTAACTGGACCAAACTGTCCTCAGAGCTGGTTGAATCCATACACTTCAGTCTAAGGGCATTTTAGACTTTTACGCACCAGCCAATGACGAAACTCTTTTTGACTCTTTTGCATTAGCAGTTTGGTTTTAATGCTTATTGTTGAGAATTGGACCGACCAGTTTACGGATTTTCATATGAATTGTTTTGTTATTTCAGATTCTTTAATCGGTGTGAATATTGGTACTGAAGTGACAAACATGCCAAGTCCAACACAAGTAGTAGCACTCCTCAAATCACAGAACATCAACCGCGTCCGCCTCTATGACGCAGACCGCTCAATGCTTCTTGCGTTTGCTCACACCGGCGTTCAAGTTATAATCTCAGTCCCTAACGACCAGCTTCTCGGTATCAGCCAATCAAACGCAACTGCAGCCAATTGGGTCACTAGAAACGTAGCTGCTTATTACCCTGCGACCAACATTACCACAATCGCGGTCGGATCAGAAGTCCTAACCAGCCTACCAAACGCAGCGTCTGTCCTTGTCTCAGCCCTCAAATACATCCAAGCTGCTCTCATCACGGCCAATCTCGACCGTCAGATCAAAGTATCGACCCCTCACTCTTCAACCATCATTCTTGATTCTTTCCCTCCTTCACAAGCTTTCTTCAACAAGACTTGGGATCCAGTTATTGTCCCTCTCCTCAAATTCCTACAGTCCACAGGATCGCCATTGCTGCTCAACGTTTACCCGTATTTCGACTATGTTCAGTCCAATGGAGTTATACCGCTTGACTATGCGCTTTTCCAGCCTCTCCAAGCCAACAAAGAAGCTGTAGACGCCAACACATTGTTACATTACACAAATGTTTTTGATGCAATTGTCGACGCTGCTTATTTTGCAATGTCTTATCTTAAC
The DNA here is from genome assembly GCA_019202805.1 of Arabidopsis suecica. Lineage (NCBI taxonomy): Eukaryota > Viridiplantae > Streptophyta > Magnoliopsida > Brassicales > Brassicaceae > Arabidopsis > Arabidopsis suecica. Next base: position 244,031 of record CM032909.1, on the reverse strand, counting down.
TTCACCAACATTCCAATCGTGGTCACAGAATCCGGATGGCCATCTAAAGGAGGCCCGTCTGAGCACGACGCAACTGTAGAGAACGCAAACACTTACAATAGCAATTTGATCCAGCACGTGATCAACAAGACTGGAACGCCAAAACACCCGGGAACTGCAGTTACTACATACATCTACGAGCTTTACAATGAGGATACGAGGCCAGGACCGATATCTGAGAAGAACTGGGGGCTGTTTTATACAAACGGGACTCCGGTTTACACATTGCGTTTGGCTGGTGCAGGGGCGATTCTGGCAAATGATACTACAAACCAGACATTTTGTATAGCGAAGGAAAAGGTTGATAAAAAGATGCTTCAGGCAGCTCTTGACTGGGCTTGCGGTCCAGGGAAAGTCGATTGCTCGGCACTGATGCAGGGAGAGTCATGTTATGAACCCGACGATGTGGTTGCACATTCTACTTATGCGTTTAATGCTTATTACCAAAAGATGGGAAAAGCTTCAGGAAGCTGTGATTTCAAAGGAGTTGCTACAGTCACCACCACTGATCCAAGTATGTGAATCTCTCTAACATTATCATTCACCTCTTAGCGAAGAGAATACCTATTGCGCTGTATCTGAAAATGGGGTTTGTGTTCTTCTGATTGTCTCTGCAGGTCGAGGAACATGCGTGTTCCCTGGAAGGTAACATTCTTATTCTTTTCCTCACAAAAGATTCAACTTTAAACATCCAAACGAATCAAGCTCACCACTTTTGTATCGACTTCTCTACGTTTTGCAGTGCAAAAAGCAATCAGACAATTGGAAACAACACCACGGCGTTAGCCCCCTCAGCGAACTCTTCAACATCTGGATGCATCCCAAAGTACTATCACCCTCACGCATCTTTTGGTGACTTAACATTATTCTCCCTTCTACTGATCGTTGCCTTAGTATTCTTGTAGAAACTCTGAAAAGAACAACAACTCTCAATTCTTGTTTCTCTAAATTTTAACTTCTTTCTTTGCAACACTTGAGACAAAAGAGCTCGGTGGGTTTGTTCTCTCTGTGTCTAGTTGTCTACCCAGTTTTGTTGATCATCTCCTTTTAACAAGGAGTTCATTGAGGGTAGCCTGTAGGTTCGGCTTCAAGATCATCGATGATTGTAACTAATTCCTGTGTTGAAAGCTTGATTCTTTCTTTCTTTTTTCTATCCATGAGTATGGCTGAATATTTCACAATCCAAGCTTTTCATATACAAAATAGAAAAAGTTGCAGACAACAAGTGTTTTTCTTTTAGATTTGATAGTCGACTTCATATGGGTTTGTACCTGCCCTATAGTAACAAGCTTCGCATTCAAACGAAGGCCGAGACGCAGCATCAGAGATTGCAATCTCATGTCGACGACTGCTGTGATTAGTGCAATAGGGTTTATTGCAGAACCTGCACTTGGGAAGCACAAGCCAACATTCAAGACACAGAACGTCGTCATTACCACAGGCTGCTTCTTGACTCTCAGTATCTGGAGCAACAAGGCACACTGAGCACTCTGCACATCTAGGGATACAAAGCCAGCATCCCCGGCACTTGCGCTCATTCGTTTGCTTCTGGTTCTTCATTCAACCAAGAAAGAAACATGATATTAGTAAGTATTAAGAGTCTCAAAACACTCTCAATGATCTTTATCTTTAGAGTTTTACTTACACATGATTCTCTTGAGCAAGGCGGAATCATCATTACTTGATCGCATTTGGGGCAGACCTCGACGTCGATTGTTCCCTCTGAAGAAAGGTAAGTAGAAAGTGTTGAGAGATGTTGTTTGGTAAAGCCATTGACGCCATTGATGTGAAGTGTCTCCAGTTTATGATTGTTCTTGGACAAGCTTTCAACACATTCCATGATTCCTTTAGGAGTCAATAAAGAGCATCCAGGCACAATTATCTGAGAGAAAACGTTTCAGATTCCCAATTCCAGATAGATCTAACCCTAGGGTTTCATCATCAATCAAATGAGAATTACCTTAGTGATGAGAGGATTAGCATCCACCACACGACGGAGTCCCTTGTCGGTGACCCTAAGACATTGCCGGAGAATCAAAGTTTTGAGCTTTCCGGCGGATTTTGAAGTGATCTCCGATAGAATATCATCGGTCAGACGAGAACTCAACGGTGGTTCAATAACGAAGTTTGTCCATAACGCGGTTTCGTCTCTGATCGCGTCTCTGAGCGATCGAGAAACGCGAGTCATAGACAGAAGCTCGAACAAGGAATGAAGATAAGGAAGAACAATTAATAAAACCTCGTGAACTGATCGCCATTCTTCTTCCTCCTCTCTCATCATAGTTCTTAGAATTTGCTCTGCTCTTGTTTTTTTCTTATCCTTAAAGCGAATGATGATCAGATGAATCAATGCCACTTGCCCACTTCTTACAGAGAAGCCAAATAATTTGACTCGCCGAGAGCTATTTGGGCTCAAATTCCCTTGTGGATTATAACATGTTGGGCCTAAAAGCCCATATATAAATTCTGTAAGCAAAGAATGACAATAACTTCAGGCGTTTTTCATTAGAAGCCCATAATTAGGCCCACGTAATCGAAGAACAATAGCAATGAGAGATTTGATTTATTGTTTCTGTTGCTGTCGCCAATATGTAAACCAATCATATTCGTTCGTTAGTGTTGATACAATGAGACATGTTGTGGCAATTTTTCGCAGCTTCACCTTTGGAGAGGTCACTAGGGACCATATATCATAGTCAAAATGAATTACATGATTACTCTTTTAACTAATTTTTATTTTTTATTATTCCTTCCAAATTTTCTATTATAAACATTGTGTTTGGTTCAAAGGTTGTACTAGTTATGAATTGACACATTTAGAAACTAATGATAGTGATAAACTATTAACTGTGCCAGCAGATTTCGACATCGTTGACGATGTTCTGGACTGTGGAGCTGTGTCAGCTTCAATACATTTTTGATGCGGTTTCATATTAGGATATAACTATCACTGGTTGCAAATATAACATCTGATTTGCACATTGGACTGCAAACAAAGTAACATTTGATCAAATATAATAATTTTTGTCTATCTAGATTCTTCAACTTTTTCTTAATACTATTTATTTTTCGGTTACTAGGATCATGTACATATGTCATTGATAAAAGACGATTTATGGTCAAAAACCAAGGCGGCCACGGTATGTCTATACATTATTAATTTACTATGTTCAATTAATCTTACATCTTATATTTAAATAAAATAATTGTATACATTAACATTTTTTCTTTTCTTTAAATTGTTGTAGGGCAATTGTATCTGCAGAGCTTGTTTCCACTGTGAGACACCTCTCGATGCACGACACAATTTACTTTGAGTATTCAGCTCGATACTTGGTATATTTTACTAGACCGGAATTACGTTGTTTATCTAGAAAATCAGCCCACTTTTGCTATCCTCTACATGTGAAGGATGCATTGGACTTCATCAGCAAGAATGGAATTGAAAGAGAAGATGCACGCCCTTTCCGCCAAACCTGTGAAGAAGATCTTCAACCTTACTAGGATACATCAGAGATGCGATCACACTGGATAAATTTGAAGAAGTTATTGAAGCATTACATCGACATCCCATTGTGTGCGATATTCCAATCAAACTGTATGGTAAAATAGGAGATTTAAGTTCTAAATATCTTAAAAATCAAACATGCAACTTCTAAATATCCTGAAAAATCTGATTTGTTTTACATATCAATTTCTTTTTCTTTATGGAGAAAATTTACTATGGACATACTTCTTGGATTTCCCGATATGTGTCACACCATTCTGGAAACAATGACTTTGGCTGCGATTTTAGGTCTGTTGTGCTGATAAAGCACATAAAAAAAACAAGGTGTAAGGACACTTCAACTATGATCATTAGGATACCAAGATAAATAATTAAGGATTTAACTAATCTTTTTCTATATATAATCAAAATGACATATTTTTATTGTTTTGCTAAACATATATTATGTACGTTGGAAAATGCCAAAAAATATTTTACCTTCTTTTTACTACTAAGTATATGTGTGTGGCTTATTGCTATTTTTGCATAAGTTTTTATATTAGTGTAAGAAATAAAATGGCACGACTAAATATAATTACAAATAACAATAAATTATATGTTTTCATATACAATAATATTGAATTAAAAAAACTGTTTGTTTGTTAGTGTAAAACATGTTTTATTTTCAATAATTAAAATCTAAATAATATTTAATTAAAAAACTATATATATATAAAAACTATTTGGAGAACAATTTTAAGCTATATTCTCTCTTTTTCATTATTCCACGCAATTCATGTTATATTGATAAACTTTATTTTAGCAATTTGATCTTGATAAAATTTTCACTACTGATTAGGATTATCGAACCGTTTTAAACAATTATAATCTATAAACAATATAAATATATACATGTTAGATCATTATGCATATGCATAAATCTAGATCGATGGATTGTGCATATAAGTTACGAAGACTCGAAGACTATTGACAACAAAACAAATAAAATGTATTATACATGTATACATTATAAAGAAAATTAACTTTCTCAAACAAAACATATTTGTTGATACCATATGAATAAATCTAGATGGATTGTGCATATAAGTTACGGTCAAATTTGTTTAACAACTATACTTTCAAGCATTCTATATTTTCTTCAGCAATATATATACGAGATTTTTTTATCGAAATAATATTTTTAGATTTCATCAAATGAGTTCTAAATTAATTTTCTTGTATTATCATATTGTAGACAGTAAAAACTATCCATAGAAAAAAAAAAAAAAAAAAACTGCCTCTGAAAAAGAGTCTGAAATCAAAAAGAAAATGTAATAATTGCATGAGAACTTTTGTTTCAAAACCTAACCACAGCTTTTAAACAACTCGTGCATGATTGTATCATCTATGTTGCCATAATTCACGGCGTTTGAACTTTGGAAATGGATATGAATGATAGCTGGTCAATAATGTTTTTTTTTCTTTTTACTTTTTTCACTCGACCTCACAAATTCAACTCTAAGTAAAATGAACATTAATAATCCAATATTCTTTTTCAAAATCTCGAACCAGTAAATTATTATTTTATTAATCAATAAAAACATCGTTTGTTTTTCTCAAAAAAAATAATTTTGGTCAAAGGTGTTAGTTAAAAAAAATAGGTAGGTGGTTAGTTAGAGAGAGCTTTAGGAGCAAAAGATATCATCATAGAATAAATGTTCCCATGTGGCCTCTATTTTTATGTCCTATCTATTTTTATTTTTTCTTGTAAATTTAACTAATCAAGTGTTGATTTTGAGCCAATCTCGCCATGAATTTCTACAAAGTTAAAGTCCGTAATCAACTAAAATCATGATTATGTATTTGATTTTATTTTGTTTCTTGAAAAGTTGACTAAACCAAACTAACTTTTTATTTTTAATCTTTATCAAAAATAAAAAGTTGACTAATCCAAAATGGACCCTCCTCATAGTCATAGAGAATGTTAATGGCCGTCTTTTAAAACAAGACAATAGAAGTCGTTAGTCGTTACCTCCATCTCCATCACATTCGTAGCCAACACTCAACCCCGACTCAAATATATTTAGGATTTTTAGGGTAAAAAAAAATTGGCTTATTATTATGAAATTAGTTATTTTAAAAAATTTGGGGCTTTTAAATTTTTATATATTTTTAAAAAAATACGCCTTATAAAATATAATTTTTATATTAATGATAATTTTTAAAAAAATGATTGAACATTTTTATATATAAATTGCTTTTTAAAAAAAAAACTTTAGGCCGTTGCACCTCTGTTCTACCTCTTGGACCGGGGCTGCCATCACTCTTCAAAAGACCAAACTAAAAATATTTATATACATCAACTATATTGAAAGGAAAATTAATTTATATATAACGAGTATGCGTGTACATTTACACTATGTCTTACGCAATAACAATGAGTCGGCTACCTCCCCACTATACATATAACTATATAAGTCATCATAACCCTAAGTATTTGCTTTCCAGAGAAGTACCATAATATGGAGTTTTCTACGTCTCCATAAAAAGCATGGTTGGTCTAATACCATAATAATCAAATTGATAATTTCCTAACAACATGGCCATAATGCGATTTCAAATCCTATAGTATAACAAAAGGTTTACAATTTGTAGATCATAAGTTTTCATATACGTTAGAAATGTTTTGCTTGTTATCAATATGTTATGCGATATAATCAAGTAAACATTCATTTGGTATTAGATTAGAGCCCAATAATTAATTCAAACAATTGGGGGGAAACGATTTTTTGAACGTCTATTGTAATGAATCTATATCTTAAAAAATGAAAATATAGATTTATCATCAATTAGTTTGGATATGTAACCTCTGAACCTTCACATCATATGTACGCACTAACCTCTGAAAATTATTGGAGATGAATGGTGCTTAAGTTTTGCGTGACCGAACATTACTCTAAGAGCATGGTTATAGGTGATACTCATATAGTATCATTAGGAATTTTTTAGTATTATTTATAATATTTGTTTATTGTTTGAGATTTGTTATGATACTCTTACTAAATATGTTTGCATTGGTGAAAGCAGTTTAAGTATCATAAAAAAAAAAAATTTTTTAACAATTTCAAATGCTTATAATCATATGGTTATAAATCTGTAGATCATATCTCAAAATAGAGAGACCTAAACTTTGTTGCAGACAAAGAAGAGTTAATGATAAGCAAAGCATAGAGAAGCGAGAATGGTTTTTGGTTTTAAGAAAGGAATGAGCTTCTCTGCATATATGAGTGTACGCAACGAAATTATTTAAGCAAAACTGTATTTCATAGAATAATAGTCAATGGTGTAACACACATTGTGAATTGAGATCTACACTGGTATCAACATGTAACTTGATCTACAATTCTAAACTAAGTAACAAAGATGAATTTTCAACACACTATTGAACAGAAACGAAACTAGAAGCTGGAGGCTTGAGAGGCATAGTCTTCACTTTCAAGGACTTGATCTCAACTTTCTTAAACTGTGGGGGTTTCAACTTTTAGTTTCAATGTTGTCCATGTTCCCGTCTCATAGAGTCATGATCAGTAGTTCCATGCTCATGTGTACTCAAAGAAACAATTCAGACAGGTATGAAAAGCAATGTAAAAATTCAGAATTTAAAAGTTCCAGTACTAGGAGTCTAGGACAGAGAGTATCTATAAACCTAATATAAGCCACTGTATATGGAACGAAGACTTACCATATGGATCATTGTCAATGTTATAGGCAGTGGAAAATTGAAGTATTTCGGAGATAGAACCCACTGCAAATGAAATCCAAAATCGATAGATACTAATTAATAAACTCAGCCTCTATAGTCAATTACAAAGACTATGAAAGAGTACTACTCTACAGCACAAAGATCTTCCGCTAAAGTTTCATTTCATAAACACAACATTCGATTCAAACCTCAAATTCTAGTGTATACAACCTACGACACGCAAAATCCAACAGCTATACAAACTATATGAAGAAGATCTACATAAACAAGTAAAGTAGAATCTGCAATCACCTTGTTATATAGTATAACTCCAAAAGAAAGAAGAATGTAGATCAGTAAGTAGATATAGGTAAGTACAAGCGTCTTGTTTATCATCTTCGCCATTTTTGCTCCTCTCCGCAATCACCGTAGATGCAGTTTTCTTCGATAGTCACAATATAGGGAAGTATAATCCCAGACGCAACATAAGATTCAGAGATTCCATAAGCGAAATCTGAAATCCAAAGAAAATCAATCGGAAACTTCAGATTTAAGTTTACACACACAAAACACCCCAAAAAAACCTAAAATCACTAAGGAGACATCGAGAGATCACAAAAATCAGATCCGGAGAAACAAATACCTCGAAATGAGAAGACGAAATGCGAATCTCGGCTTTGGGAACGAACTTGCGAATCTAGTTTAACATAGCGAAAGGGATCAGATACGAACACCGTAGATCTCAATTCTAGATCGACGGCGATCTACGGAGAATCGGCCGGAGCTGAGAAAAGATGAGAAGAAATCGGCAAATCGCCGTGAGAGAGGAGAGAAAAAATCGAGAGAAACAAACTGAATTTTTTTTTTTTCTGCTTTCGGCAAAACAATTTTTGGCGACCAATCACGCCCTGCCACGTCACATGATACTGGGTATCAAAAGTCTCAGTGGACTGATACGGATCAGGCCCATTTTATGTGTTTGGTCCATTAAAAAATATTATATGGGCTACTGATACTCTTAAAAGATTAGCAATGTACATGGTCTAACGTATTAATTACTTTGGTACGACAAATAAAAACACCATCCCACAATCGCAAAATAAAGAAGGTAGGCGAATCTCCATGGAATCTCCCAACGTTTGTGGCTCCCATTCGAATATTGAGGATTTTTGTCAACTAATTAAAAGTTTCTACCCACCATCTAGCTTAAACACCTTTTAAGACTTCGAACTTAATTAGAACATGTATAATTCGTCGCAAAAAGTATTTATCTTTTCCAACTATTCCCCAAAATAATTTTAATAAAAAGTTCACTGTTTTGTATAATATATACTATCGACCATATGTGTTGCAAACTTGCAATATCAATTTTGATTTTTAATTGGTTGTAATCAATTTGTACACAATATTGTTCGATACGAGTACTGAAAATTTAGCTAGTTTATTTGTTTTAGTGTTGCTTTTTCTCCATCTTTTAGATACATATAGAGGTAGATATACATTAATTGAACTAATGTATTTATTTGGAATTATCGAAAGGATAGGACCAAGTATGTACTTTCCTCCTATCAAAAAAGTATGTAGTTCCATAACGACATGGCTCAGGCTCATCCTAATGTGAAACTATAAAGGTCTTACCCTTTTAACCGAAAACATAATCCGTGATTTCACACATTTCAGACAAAATGATTAGTGGCAATCTAGTAAATCCACGTAATAATGATGGATAAAATTGTAACATGAAACCCATCACTAAGGCCTACATAAACCGCCAATCACTCCTCTAAAATCTTACAGGAGAAGAAGCAATTTCGGAAAATAGTGAAAATGGTAAGCCAAAGTCATCCGACGACGTTTCTATTCTTCACCACCTTTCTCTTCATATGCGGATCAATCTCAGCCGTCCGTTTGCCTCCACGACCAAACACTACAACAACCAACGATCTAGATTTCATCCGAACAAGCTGCAACGCGACTCTATATCCAGACGTCTGCTTCACGTCACTCGCCGGCTACGCCTCCGCCATTCAAGACAGTCCGGCGAGGCTAGCCAAGCTCGCAATCGGCGTTTCACTTTCGCAAGCCAAATCCACGGCGGCTTATCTCTCCAAACTCTCACGCTCCGCTGCTGTAACATCCGCCGCCAAATACTCCGGTGATGGCCACCAAACTGCTTCCGCCGTAATCCGCGACTGCGTTTCGAACGTTGAAGACGCAGTGGACGAGATGAGAGGATCTCTCCGACAACTACGCGACATGAACGGCAGAGGTGGAGTCCCGGCGGCTCGGCGGTCGGTGGAAACGTTTAGGTTTCAGATGAGTAACGTGCAGACGTGGATGAGTGCAGCATTGACGGATGAGGACACGTGTACGGATGGATTTGAAGATATGGACGAAGGAGGATTGATTAAGACGACCGTTTGTGATCGGCTCGAGGAAGTGAAAAGGTTAACGAGTAATGCTCTTGCCCTTGTTAACACTTATGCCAACAATGGAGCTCCATGACCATGACAGTATGACACCATGAGAAGTCTTAACTTTGATTTAAGTGTATCTTTTGATAATTTAATACATTATGGGGTTTTTAAGTTATAAGTAATAGTTTGTGTGGGAGGAAACTGAAAGTTAAGTGCAAGCTTCTAAAATGTACTAGGGGTTTATGCTTTGTCATCTCTGTTATGTGGATATGATTACGATTTCATCATGTTTTAAATTTGGTTCTTGTTTTTAATCCGATTTAACGGGTTCAGAGAGACGTTATATCGATCTTTAATATGATATTTACTAATTAAACTGCATGATGATATAAATATATAAAATTATTGTAAGAATATGTATGTATGAATATAGTAGATATAGATCACAAATTCACAATCACATGGAGTGGTTATAAGTTTTGTTGTGTTTTTTTCTTCTCTCTCGACCCGTGAAATGAGTAGGACATATCTAATATCCAATAGACCAAGATCGATGGGTTCATACTCATTTCTTTTTTTCTTTTTCTTTTTTTTGGTCACAAGGGTTCATACTCATTTCATACACACTTTTGTGTGTCTATAAATTTCTGTTAATTTGACGAAAAAAAAAAAAAAAAAAAAAAAAATTTCTGTTAATGGTCCCACTCAAGTCCTTCCAAACAACAACAAAATAAACGTCTGTCTTTTCCTCACGAGATTGCACTGTGTCCAACTCCAAACTGATTACACTGGTTTTGTTCACTACATGCCGGTTTTCGTGTACATACGAAAAGATGTTACTACTGGTTATCAAAAAAGATATTTAGATCGTTGGAACTTGGAAAGCTTTTTTATATATTCTTCTTTGGAATATTATCAAGATTTCAAGGTTTGTTAATTAATTGATGATTTTACATACTGTTGTAGATTTGACTATTATTAACTATTTATATAGATAGAAGAAGTGAGAATTTTGTATATTAAAGATTGTTTCTTCTATAATCGTATGTTCGTTTGTCTTTTAATTATTTCTAGACTAGTGTTGAAAATTTCACAATAAAAATACTCTGATCAATTGAAGAGAGTATGGTTTTTAACATGAAATGATAAAAAGCTATAGTCACTCACCAGAACTGAAAACTGAAATAGTAACCAAACAAGCAATTAGCAAAAAGCCAAAAAGACGTGAACCATTTTGTATGCTTAAGAGTGCTTATTCTCCAAGCTAACACAACTTAGAGCATGATTAACGGAGGCTTCTTAGCCAAATCTTAACAATAAAGTTGAATTAAATTAAATGCAAACGCTTGATTTATACTAAGGAACGTTCCTTAGCTAAGAGACAAAACTTTAGCTAAGAGGCATCCACGTGGCAGAAGATAACTGGTTGTTTTGTTTTTCTTTTCCTCTCTTTCTCATTTTGCGATTCTTCTCGAGGCAGAGAAACCCATCGGCGATTCGTCTGTGTTTTCGAGTGATTTTTGGGGGTTTTTGTTGAAGGTGGGCAAAATCACGGCGACCGATGTTTCTCTCCGATACCCAAGCATGTTTTCACTCCGATCGCGTTTCGATTACAGCTGGATGAACTGGAATAAACCGTTGAAGAAGAGGAGCGGTGGTGGTCTTCTTCCTGTTTTTGACGAGAGTCATGTGATGGCTTCGGAGCTAGCTGGATACTTGCTTTACAGAAGAATCACACCTCATGAAATTTCTATGTTCATGTTGTCTACTTTGGAGTTTTATTGTTAAATCATAAACCGATTTTAATAGATTGACTTTTGAGGTGCAGATGCTTTTATTTCCAATTGAAATAGAGCCAAGTAACAAGCTACAAACCTACTCCTTGAGAGTGGTGCTTTTGTTGAAGCCAAAGCCAGCGTAATTTCCTAACTCTCTATAGTTATATATATGTCTTCCTTTTTGTAATGTGGAAGTTTGCAGCTTTACTTCATTGATTTTAAGATGGAAAGAATCAACTGTGACAACAACTTGGACTCATAGCTATGATGTGTCTTACGGTAGAGTAATCTGTTTCTTCCATGTGAATTTAGCCAATATGTATGATTCCTCTGCCTTAATCTTTAGTTCATTAGGCTGTGGTATTTTTTGGCAATGGAGTTAGTTAGGTGTTGTTGGTTTGATGGTTATCAAGAATTTGCTTCATCTAGATCTGTTCTAAGACATGGGAGATACAGTCAGGTAGGACCAATGTTTTGGTTATTCTGGTTCATGGCAATGATGATTATGGTCTTGAATTGTTGTGCTTTCACTATGTTTGTGAAGGTGGTGCCATAATGTTACCTATTATTGAGCCTCCCTGTCAAAACAGAAGATGGATGTACCTTAACTAAGGTGTTGTGTATTGATCGACTGTTCTTCATGCACATCAAGCATGGATTTCAAGGACTTGGATGCAAACCTGTTTCTACACAAATGGAAATTTTCTGCTTGATGCTTCTTCCTATCGTCAGCTTGATATGTTTTGTGATTGTTTGAATGATTGCACACCACAAAACTTTATTTTTATATGATGTATTTGTGTTCTTTTTCTAGTTTGTGTTCTTGTACCTAACTCTTTATTTTTTCCATATATACAACACTTTTGTTTTATAAAAAACACAAACACTTCTCTCCATCTCATCAAAACACTCTTTCATTGCTATATATGTGTTGTAACCAAATTTTTAAGAACACTTTTAAGAACCAAAAAAATTAACCAAAACAATTCAAATTTAACCAAAACACTTACAATTTTTAAGAACCAACACATTTAAAACTTCAAAAATTAAGTTTTCATTTGTAACAATTATTAAGTTTTCTAAAATTAAATTGTTAATTTAATTTTTTTTCTTCTAAGAACCACAAGTTAAGAACCTACCATTGGAGACGCATAAAATTTAAAACCATAAAACAATCTCTTAACTCTAAACTTTACAAATTTAATATTAAACTAAGGCTAAGAGCCAATATTAGCATACCACCAATAATGTTGCTCTTAGACTATGGAATTATACGAGTTATATTTAGCTAGAGAGCCTTTTGTCAAGGAGGCTCAAACATGTTGCCGAAGTGTTTTTCTACTTCCGTTTCACTGTATTCCTTAGGCCCATTATAGGTTCATGAAATTGAATTTGGGCCCTCTTCTCTTCAAAGTTTAAACCAAAAAACAAGCATTTTCAATCACCTCAAAAGTGCGAAAGGTTACCAAATACCAATACCACCATCATTAGATGAATCCAACCATGTGTATTCTCATTCATTAATCCAACTGGGGGGCCAACTACGTTTCCAAACTTTTGCTATCATTTGAAACCTCTACCTCCCGCCTGAACAACACCACCTCAAAAGTCAAAACTTCTCAATTCTGCTTTCTAATTTTGAAATCATGTTACCAAATTCTCCAACATTCATTGAACTTCTTATAACAGACGTTAATAATTTTTTACTGTTTTGCCACCAATTCTAATTGTTACTCTTGAATCACTCATAATAAAATATCAAAACGAATAAATTCACTAACCGTTACTTTATAAAAGGGTCTTTTTTTTTTTTTTTTTTTTTTTTTTTTGGGACTAAACTTTATAAAAGGGTCATGACCCGAAATTTACATCACACACCAAATGCAAAGTCGAATTACATTCTCTAATCAACAACCTAAATAATAACCAACACACAATTAAATTTAAAACTACACGATTAAAAAAAAATTAAAACGAAATTAGGAAAATACTAAATTTTATTTAAAAAAAAACTCTCTTTCTAACGAAGGAGCATTTGCATTTTACTCTAACAACCAACAGGCACCATCGCTGGTTTCACTTTCGGTGGCCTTCCACGACCTCTACGCTCACCTTCAGGCTTAGCCTTCGGTGCATCCGCCGCCTTAACCGTCTCTGATTCCGTCTTCTGCTTCTTCGGCGGTCGTCCACGTGGCCTTCCCGAAACACTCGGTGCTTTTTCTTTTGGCTCTGACGGAGCCTCCTTAGACTTTGGAGGACGACCACGAGGCCTCGACGGAGAAGCTGACGGAGCTGGAACCGCCGCCGCGTTACTTGAACCGGCTTCCGGTTTAGGCTTCGGAGGACGGCCACGGCCGCGTTTAGGTGGACCATTAGGATCTGGTTTCATGTAATTGTTTTTGAAAACCATGAGCTGACCTGATTGTTTCATTTGATTGAGATGGAAATTGAGAAGCGTCATGTGAGACGGAGGTAAAGTGATCTTTGTTGATTCGATGTGTTTTGCAATCGCCGTTTTGCTGCATCCGTACGGGTCGTTTGATGCTTCGATTGCTTCCATAATCATCTGAAATCCACAGAGATAAACAAAAATTTCTCAGATCCAAAGGAATCGAATCACCATAAATAGCGTTTGAAAATCCAATCTGATATACCTTGGGGTACGGAGGGAGAGAGAATGGAAAATTCTGTGCCGCCGTTGGATCTAGTTGAGGATCGTTCTCCGGCGTCGTCATGTCAAACTTGAATTCGCAGCGAGAGTACTGTTGCAGCGCTGCTGAAGCAAAGAAACTGTGTGGGGATTTTAAAAGAGAAATAAAATTATTAATTAGGTTTTCTTTATGATTTAAATAAAAAATGTTTTTGTTGATCGGACGGCTAGGGTATCGGAATTCGAGAGATGATCTGACGGTTATCGGACTATCAGAATATTATGTTGCAGGATCGCTGACGTGGATGAAGATGATAACTCATTAACTTCTGTGAATTTACGTTATTATCCCTGATTTTGAACTTTTATCGTCAGCAAAGAATAAACAATTGGGCCAATAATTCGATGAATTTGGCGTGTTATATGTCAACGCGTGTTGAAATATCAATGGGTGCAATAAGATGATACAGTATGAAATAAGAACCTATGACCAGACACGTCATATCGGAAGATAAAGGCCCATCATTTTAACTGTCAAGATAACACATGAACATAATAATTCTAAGAATGTTCTTTTGGGGACTTAACTCATATATGCATTATACATAATCCCATATATATAATCTTTCTACAAGCAATAACAACAGAGATCATCAAACAAATCATCATGTGGTTCTATTACTCACAAATAAAACCATTTCCCTCTCTCTCCTTTCCTCCACCAAAACCAATGAAGATACAAACGTGAATAGACAACATGAATCAAATGAGGCCAGTGCTGCGGAACGGGTTGTTATGTTGGTTTACCGCAAAATCACCATAACCCGTGGTATTTGGCTGCTGTGATACCGGGTTCACCGGGAATTCCCCAAAATCACCAAATGGGTTACTATTATTGGTAGGAGGGTTGGACTGATGCTGATACATTGGCTGGGGCTGATGCTGATATGTAGGCTGGTAAGCACCGAAGGGGTTGTTAACCGCTGGCTGCTGAGGTGGGGGAGTTGTACCATTGGACGACGCAAAAGGGTCATGGGACGCAAATGGATTGGGAGCTGGTGCACCGTAAACAGGACGCTGGGAAGCTATGTAGGCTCCATCATCGTATAGACTGCTAAGTGTAAGCGTATCTAACCCTCCAGCCTAAAATTTTTTTATTTTGATGCACAGAAACAATGGTTTTTCAATATTAGCTTACAGCCTTGCACACTATCCTCCTATAGAAGCACCTAGACCAACAATGAACTTCCTATTCTCACGGTTCCACTTCCAACTTCCATAACTAGATTAATAGCAAGGTTCCTAGTCTCAAGGTTGACATATTTCGGTAAAACAATGCATGTGATGAATCTTTCATTATGAACTAACTAATTTGCTAATAACAAGGTTCCTAGTCTCAAAGATTTAAAGATTGAACATCTAAAGTTCCGACTTTCCAGCCAAATTTTTAGCCGGCAACTACTAACTGGCGTTGATTTGTGTGATTATGAATAAGCGTATGGCATTATGAATAACAAAGAGAATAATACTTACCAATTTCCTCTCGGTGGCTGCAGAGATATCGCTGCTAGGTGCTGTCACCAAGGCAAGCTCCCATCCTGTAGGATCGTAATCATTTGGTTGACCAAAACGAGGCGTTGGAGGATTAGCTGGAAACACAGAGATCAGAAATGAGTCAACAAAGGGAAAAAAATATAAAGTAACACAGACTGGCAGAATATTAGTGGACATGTAAATGGTCCAACAAGACGCTCACCATCTGTTGAAATAATGGCTAAAGCAAGCGCATTTTGGTCTTCGATCACTGATGCATCAGGAGCACCAGTGTTCAGACCCTGTGGGGAAAATTGAACAAAAAGAACTTGAGACATAAGAATCGCAGTAAGAAACAAAATTGAAATAAAAATCATAAAATGATCATGATAGAATTTTCACCAGTAGATCATCTGTATCAATGAAGTTCTGAGCGTTGGCTGAAGGAGGAGGCGGGGGAGAAGGTTCTGTTTCTTCAGATACAACAACGACATCATCTGAAGGTAACATTTCACGTTCTTCATGCGACGGTTCAGTATCTTCGGCAGTCAATCCATCATCCGGCCTATATGTTAGAAGCTGAATGTAGACAACTTCATTAGCACATAAGACAGAAAAAAGGCCGAAAGACCAAAAAAAAAGGATCACTAATATGAGAAAAATATGCATACATACCAGTGGTTCCGCTGGGACATCGACAACCCGCGGTGCTTCTTTAATATACTCCTCCATTGTTGTCAGAAAAGATTGTGGAGGCTGAAGTAAACAAATGTAAAGTAATGTATTAAGTGACAGAAAAAAGCAATGGTTGTCAATTAAATTTATCAAAAGTTGTCCTCAGTTAGTACCTCTCTTAGAACAGGAAATTGAAAATTCCTTGCAAGTTCCAATCCTTTGCAGGCTTCATAGAAATCAGAAAGGCTACGAGCCTGAAAAACACATTATCCCTTGTTACACACAAAATGTGCGACAAGTAAAATATATACCAACTGAAACAGTCCAACAAAATCACCTGCTGACCCGCACGCTTGTATATCTCAAGGGAAGTGATGGCTTCATGTTTTGCCATTTCAAAGAACTGCAATATATGAAAAGTTAAGCAGGGAAAAAGGAAAGCAGATAGAGAGATATGATAGCTATGATGGCAAAAAGACAAACTAGACCTACCTTGTCAATGAGATTGATGATTCCATCATTAATAGCACAATAGACTTTAAAACTCTCTTTCAACACCTATCATACGATGACAAAGAAGTTTAGAAAATTTCGAGCATTGCTTTTCCAGATGGAACAGAAAGCTTTTGCAGAGCAAGACACCAACAACTGTGTCCAGTTGTGGAAATGGTAATCCTAGGATAAGGGATAATCTGTTACGTACCAGAGCAAGTGCATATTGTATAACATGATTGTGGTTAGCGGCACCTTCTGGCTGAAAAAAGCAAAGGGGTAAGACAGTTCATTGATCAGCAAGTGCAGCCACAACACAATGTCACAAACTATCAACAACAGAAACTAATAACATCAGAAAAAGTACCCTGCAACCGATGAGACGATAGAGAAGCTGCTGCAAAGCTGGCAACTGCTCCAAGAGTTCTTCACCATCTAAATCCCTGGTTCTACTATACCCCTGGCCATCCGCAATATGCAAAACCGAAACAATCAGAAAAGAAAAGGAGGTAGAAACACCAAAAAAAAAAAGAGAGTAAACCAACATTTGATACCTTATCCTGCCCTGGGGTAGACTTGGGAAGACGTTCTGCCTCAGTATCATATTTTAAAACCCTGAAGCATTCAAGCCGTTCCTCGAGAAATAGTGCATAAGTACGTACCCAAGCTGAACAATCCCAGGCTGTAAGCGAAACAAAAAAAAGCATACATTTAACGTTAACTCTCTATAGAAGCCTCTTTTGATTATCCACAAATGAAGGAGAGACACTAAATAGACTAACCAATAGGGCTTGAATCATCCTTAAAATTAGAAAGCTGCAAAATTCGCCCTCTCTGCGAGAAATTCAATAGTTCCTCTCTGAAAGTTGGATCTCCTTCCCTTAGAAGCCGATGAATAACAATTAGTGTCTTCAAAGCAACCTGTTGTAGCAACACAAGAGAGAATAGACTTCAAAAACCATCAAAATGCTTTACTCAAACACAATTTCAAGCATTAAAGATCATGTCATCAAGAAACACGAGAGAGTAATGAATCAGTACCGTCCAATTCCTGGTTTTATGCAAACGCCGGGAAAGAGCGTGAATACAATAAGCAACATCTGCTCGAGCACGAGTCACTGATGTAGCAGCGAAGATTTCTGCAACAATAGAAGAAACCAATTCATTCAGAGAAGAAGAAGAAGAAAATCAGATCTAAGAAATCCCGAGAAAGTGAATCACTCACTTCTGAGATGGCGATCTTTGGGAGGACACTCAACATGATTGGTAGCTTTGACTATGGCGACATCTAAATCCTAAAATTACAATGAAAATTCCAGAAATCAAAAACCGAATCTATCGGAGATTTTCTTCAGATTAAAGAAATAGACAAAAAAGAATCAATGGAAATCGGAAAGAGCGTACGGCGTATTCGCTGTTAACACGGACAAGGCCGACTTTGGTGGAGTCTTTTAGGGCTCCGTAAGCTTTTCTCCATGACTGAAGCGTTCCCATCGGGAAATACTATAGGATGAGACTCGTTCTTCAGATCTCTCTACGAAACCGGAGATGACGTGTCTCAATCTCGAATCTTCTTTAGATTATTTTCCCGAGAAAAGCTCCGGGAAAATTCACGGGAAAATTGACAGAGACTATCGAGAAAGAGAGAAGAAAGTGAAGAAGCCAGAAAAAAAGAAAGGACGCGTTCCGTTTCTTTTTAATTTTTCCTATTTTCATAATTTAAAGTCAATTTGTTCAGATTAAAAAATAAAATGAGTCAAATTATATGAAAATAGCCAAAATTTGAATTTTCTTAATGCTTAGTTTTTATACCCTTTTTATTATTTTATTATCTGTCCGTTGATAAAATTAACTGAATTGTTTTATATTGACTACACGAAATAAAATAAGTAGTGAAGACAGGATTTGTAGTAAGAAAAAAAAAAGACAAGGCAGGATTTAAATAATTGATCAAAGAGAAATGGGATATATAATAATGTTTATTTTGCTCAATGGGATTCATAATTAAAGGGTCACGCAAAAGCATAAATGGTAGTAGTAATGATATATATACTGGAAAATCTGACAGTACTAATGACCTACCTACTAATTAGAATCGAATCTGCTCCTCTGGATTATCATCTGTTAGAGAGCACTTTTTTCTATAATAAAATCAGAAAGCCATGTGTATATTAGTTATTTCAATAATGTAGTAGTCTAGAGATGCTCTTATACTATATACTACACTCATCAATTTTTAAAATGACGATTATTTCTGATATTTAATAAGAAAATTATTTTAAAATGCGGTGGATAATACAGATATTGAGAGTGAGAATTGTTGGCCACCTACCACTAACTACGTAAATTGGCCAGCTTCATATTCTCAATTTTGGACTCATCAACGTCCAATTAGTAGAGAGAGTTTTCCTTCTTTCACAGCAACAGACTGATTTTTATATAGGTATTGATTGAGTTTTTTGCTGCTACAAAACTTATTTTAAATATATAGTTTCGATTCATTCATAACATGTAAAACGATGATGAAGTGGGGAAACATAAACAAATTGACATGCCATTTTGTCAAAACTTTCTATTTATAGCTGCAAGATTGTACTTCTGACCATTTTATTTTGGCGGGATAGTATTTATGTATACACCACCATTATAACCAAAGATTAGTAAAGAAATTCATCGAAATCGCGTAAATGGGTTACTACTATAGATGCATTTATCAAGCTATCCATCATAAGATCACTAGAAGTTTAAGTAACGAGACATGGTATAGTATATATATAATTAAGTGTGTTGTGGTAGAATCACATGATCAAGTCATCAAGTAATGGGAGGCTAAAAGGGAGTTTGATAACTCCACAAGCTATGAGCAGAGACATAATCCATATGGGAAGAATCCATTGAAGTGTAAACATCAAAACTGGTTTCCCTGCAACATCAATGAATCATCCCATTAAGCCAACGCAGTTATGGAATTTAGATGTGATGACTAGCATGAGATTATAATCACTAAACTAACCAGAAGAACGAAGCTTAGGCTCTGTTCGAGCTACGAAGATTTCGCCAATCTCTCGTAGCTTCTTCTCCAGCTTACTTTCGAATTTATTAGCATGGCCTAGTAAAAGCTCATCGAATACCGTATTCATATCCATTTCCCTTTCATGGGGCAAAAAAAAAAAACAAATTTCAAAACCGCCCAATTACAATTATATAAGTACACATTTTGCAATGGTAATTAGTGTCTTTACCCTTCGGAATCACGATATGATCCAGCGCCAAATGCTCGCTCGATCTGAGCTATCGAAGGCTTGTTGCCTCGTCGTTGCTTCCGTAATTGCTGGTTTTGACTTCCCATTTGTTTGCTCACTTTGCTTAGTTTTGCCGGTCTCTTCGACGGAGGAGAAGAAGAAGGAAGTGGAGACGGTGAGTCATTAGTTAGAGACGCCATAAGAGGCGTTGAAGCTCTGGTGATGGAGAAGATGGTGGATAAGACCGCCATTGCCCTCCTCCTCTCTTGTGTGGTTTGAAATTTTCACTTGAGAAGTTTTTATATTTCATCCTCTTGAATTCTCCAGCCAATCAAAACTTGAGAACATGCCACGTCAGCCAAGAGAAGCTTGAGTTTTGTTTCTTTCTATTATTAGTTGTTTAATCTTGTGACAATATATTAATGTCTTTTCAAATACGCAACAACGTTTTAAGTTAACGTGTAAATTTGCTACAAGGTTGTGTTGTTTTACATGTGAATAAAGTTCAAAATTTTGGTTACTAGAAGAAACCATTTTCTTTCATAACAAAAGAAGAAAAGTGTGTTTACCTTCCAAGACTTGAAAAAGATTTAATTATCATTTAACATAGAGCTATCGTTTTCCATTGGCTAATCGTTCTAAACCAAACACCACCCACTCTTAAACAACATTACCAAATCAATTCAAAAGGAAATCATAAGAACACAACCGAAGATTATGATCCACCATTAGAAGAAGCTTTTAAGCTATCAAAAAAAAAAAAAAAAAAAAAAAAGAGATCCATTGGTAATGGCAGATTCCGACATAGAGACGAGCAGCAACCACAATAGCAACAGCAACACCAGCCGTTCAACCTCATCGACCACGAGTGTTCATGTTACGGCTCTCGATGGGATCGTAAGTGCTAATTCTCTCTTCACGGTTGCAGTCTTTGTCGGAATCTCCTTCGACCAGCCACGTGACCTCAGCCTCACGGACAGATCCGAGTGCAATGCGGGACTAGACGTGGAACGCGACCTGGTTGTGTTTGAAGTCATCTCATTTGCCTTCTTCCTCTTCTCCTCCCTAGTGGCTCAAGGGATAAAGCTATCCATCAACCTTTTGAACAGCAAAGAAACGGACGAAGTGTTTAAAGCAAATATCAATAGTGATGTGCTTCGTTTCGGTGTGCTTGGTGCAGCTGGTGGATGTATCTTGGGCTGTGTATTTCTTTTGTTGTCAATTGTTGATGTTATCCAACTCCGTCTCGGGCTTCTCTCCTGCGGCAATGCTTTGACGATTCATACCGTGCTAGCGCTTGTGGTCTTGGTCTCTTCTGCTCTCAGTGTTTACATCTTCACTGTGTTTTACTCTTTCAGGAAATGATTGATCTTTAAGAACCTGATAGTTATAACAATTAGTTGTCAACTTAGCAATATAAATATATAATACATATGTATCCTGGTTAATGTTTAATAAAGCAACATATATGAATCAGTTGAAAAAATAGTTTCTGTTAATCTCGGTCATTCCCTTGTAAAACCAATAAGCCAGCGTTCCCCAACATATGAAATAAGGTAAGTCCTTGAATATTGAGGTCATCACTAGAGACTAAAAGATCATACAAAGGTATCAGCCAGAAAAAAAGCTTGAAGTTGCAAACGAAGAGCTTCACGAAATCACCAAGAAAAAGTCATGAATATTGCAAAAAGTAAGTACTTAAATAGTTCATTTGATCATTAGAACATGATTACTATAAGCTAACAACTTCTTGCTCAGTGGAACCGATCAAAGCTCTGCGGTCCAAGCAACTATAGCCAATTTTATCAAATAAGACAAGCCAATAACTGCATACTATTAAAGTAAGTATGTGTATACTTGTAAACTTGATCTTCAAAACAACCAGTCAAAATAGTAAATCACAAGCAGCAAATTAAAAATATCAAATTGTTTTTAAGGGTTTAAGAGAAACACAAACACAATGATTCATACAGAATTTAACAAGACCTCAACAACAGTATCAAGTGTTTCAAGAGGAATCCACTTGCCAGTTCTCGAAACAGAGCCGGAAGATTCAAAACCTAAACTATTTACTAGAATCAGCTAAGTGATTTTGTTCCACAGTCTAGCTAACCTCACGGAGAAGGCATTTCGAAATAGGAATTTTCAGCTAATTGTACACAAAAATCCTATGATCCAATGTCCTCTAGCGATAACCAAAACAAATTGAGATATTCAATTTAGAGTACCTGTGGCTAGAAATCGCGATGAGATTCAACGACTTCGCTTACTCGATCTAGACTCTCAAGGCTAAAGACGCCATTGTCATCGACTTGAAGCGCGAGCTCTCTCTCTCTCTGTCTCTCTCGAGCCCCTTTGGGCTTTGGGTGGGCTTTGGCCTTTGGGCTACGAACCCTTCCGTTCCAGCGCTGTGGACCTGTGGTTAGTTGAAGTAAATGACATAATTGCCCTTACTCATTTGTATGGGAAATACGACGACGTTTTTTGGGTTGTGCTTCTTACTGATGTTTCTGGTGGATAAATTAAACGACGTCGGTACTTGTTACATCAGGTTGTCACAATACTTTTGCACTAACATTTCCAATCCACACTAGTACATTACGATTACGTATATGATTAGGTATCATGATTTTGTTGTCAATTGTTGATGACTTGGAATCATGAAATATTGGTCTATATTTGGTAAATCCAAACGATTGTTTTTTTTTTTTTTAATTTTTAAATACGTACGTTACCAAAACAAGAAGCTACTTATCAATCATGTTTGACTTTCTTTCGTGCATAAATGAATTTACTATAAAATTTATTAGTAGGGTATAAATATAATGGTTTCATCCCTTTGACGCCAAACATTATTAAATTATTTTTCAATATAAAAATGGCCTTTAGGTGTTTTTACCATTTGAAGTTTTAACTAATCGATGTTATTCTTTGTACTTTCAAAGATTAAGAACATATATATATATATATATATATATAAGACAAGTGGATAAGATATTGGTCTGGAACAAATTCAAATGATTACTACACAATGTTTAGTAATCAGCGTTGCGAGTATTCAATCTTGTAAATCTCCTTTTGATATTAAAAATACGTGTATTATATCGAAATTTTTTTAAAACCAAATAAGCTAACCCAATTTGTGGGACGTTAGCTTTTTCAGTATATTGTTAGGTTGTGTAATCGATTCGGTTAATGAGATTTCTAAGTAGCTAGTGATCGTAGTAACGAATATGCATGAGACGATTTGGATTCTGAATCTCATCGATCAGTTTCAAGATATCTCCGTACATAATTCAGACATGCTACTAGCAAAGTGATAAATCATATCAGGAGAAATAATAGAGGAAAGATAGACCAAGCAAAATCTTGTGATTAAAGATTCCAAGTCTTATCGAATAGATTTGCGCATGTCGCCTTCTTGGGCCGCAATCTTCTACATGTCGGCAAATAAATGTCTTTAATTCCATTCAGACCAGCTTTCATTACTTTTCGCTGTGTGTAATAATACTATTATGATGTAATAAAATGAGTTCTGTTGAAAAAAGTCACTTATGTTGATTGGCTAGTAGAAAAACACAGGGATTTATTAAATACACCAAACAAATATGGATAAGTCCATAAGACGAGCGAGCCACCTTTAATTCATGTGGACTTCATGCTTCTTGCACCTGAAGCCAACGAAAGCATGATTTGTTTGTTGGTCCTCCTCCTCCTCAGTCTCTCATTTCTCTTCCTCTTATTATTTCCTTTTGTGCATCGTCGTTTTTCATAAAGCAAATCGAAGATGATAATATAAAAATTGTTTTGTTTTAACTCGTTTTGACGTCGTAGATCTCAAATCTTATTATCTTAAAGCCTTGTGTCCCCCCTCTGGCCAACCGATTCTTCTTCCCCATATTTTTTTTACCATGCACGTGTATTCATATAATCCGTACATTATACAATTATTTTATTTTGTATATTATAGATTCTAAAAGACTACACACATAGAACTTCGGGAAACGAATTTTCGAGATGTGAATGTGAAGTTCACATGGGCATAGTGTGTTCCGACTTCTGCATAGATTCCTTGAATTGAAATTATGGATAATACTACATTATAGCAGAAGATTTTACTATTTTCCAAAAAAAATACAACTATTAATTTTTCTCTATACAAAAATCAAGATATGATCACAAACCATTTACAAGAATATTTTAACGAAATTATTCACTAAATTACTATATTTACACCCAAAAAAAATACGCCTAACTTTTTTTTTGTGAAGCTTAATATTCAATACAGCTAAAAGTTGCACCAAGATATGCACAATAGTAATGACCACCGAATTTTAAGATGACCCTTATTCCGATATGATCCCCATTTCCCCTTTATCTTTTGATTATGTTTTTTTATTTTTTTTGACAAATCTAATTGGATAATTTCATACCAAAAAAAAAAAAAATCTTATTGGATAATCTTGTCCTTTGATTAAAAAGTTCAGCGATGCTAATCTCAAATTGTGTTATGATACATTGATACTTTTCTAGTGGATTACTTTTGAATGGTTTTTTTTTTTTGGTGCAAAACTCTGAATGGTGTTATTTCCCTCATCTATTTCTGCATCTTTTCGATTAAAATAGGTACTAATTATTACTTTGCGGGTTACTTTCAATTAATAGCAGGTGCCACGTGGTATGGAGACAGAGCGTGCAGTTCAAACTCCGGAGGTAAAAGAGAGAAAGGTGCTCACTTTCATGTTTGGGCGACACGTATGCAAATTTTCCAGGCTGTCCAAAGCTGTCTTTCTTTGACGCGACTTTCTCTGCTTCGTACGCAACACGCGCCTCCACTTCTTATTAAGGTACAAATTATTCGCCTGTCCATATAAATTTGATTTCATACGATAATAGAATGTATCTACTTTCTTATAGTCTTTACAAGTTTAATTTATACAAATTAACCTTACAGTTTATTTTTTTCATAAATATCTGCAGTATTACAATGGAATGTATGTGTAATTAAATGGAATGTCTCAAGAACAAATATTACAATATCCATTATTTGGGTGTTGGGTCCATATTCAATCTTCAGTGTTTTAAATTAGTTGTTCCTTTTCGAAAGAAATTAAAAGAAAGAAATAATGCTTCCGATAATCATGTTATTTCTGCATTAATGAAATGACTGAAAGGCTTTTGCTATATGCTTTTTTCGTAAATGCCTTCAAATCACACCATTGTCAACCTTTTTTCTTCTCTCTTTTTCGTAAATGACTTAAATAATACAAAGTTCTTTACAAAATAAAATAGAAAGCAGATTTAGCCATTTAGGTGAGGAAAAGAAAAAGGAATAATTCTAATTCTGGGATTCATGCAATTAAGGTGCCCCTACCAACTTTGAGTGGTCTCTCTGCCACCTCATATCAATTGATGGCAATTCACAATTTTTGTTTTTATAAATGTTTTTTTTCTAATTCATTTTTATTTATGTGTTTGTTTCTCAATTATTATAGCTTTTTTTGGTATGCTATTTTATTTTTATGACAGATGATTTGATACCATATTCTTTTTTTTTTTTTTTTTTTTTTTTTTTTTTTTTTTTTATAATACCATATTCATTTCCTGTCTTCCACCAGAAGGAGAAATCAATGAGAGAACTTGATTGCGATCCATTAAAACAAGTATAAAAAAAATGATGATAATTAAGCTAAAACTTATATGACTTACCAAACGTAATCAATAGTACTTGTCAAGAACACAATAAAATTTTCAAAAATACTGAATACGTATGTATACAAAGCTTTGGCAAAGATGTTTGGGAGTTGCTCTTCGTTACATGGAACACATTTAAAACTCGTCACAACAGTGATGATCAACACCAAAAGCGATAGTTACCAACTTTTTATTGATCGGACAGGACATATATCTTCTAGTTGTAAAAATATGTGATCAAAATTTGTATTTGTTTTTTACATATAATATTGTAGCGATCTTGATGGGTCGAATCAGAATTCTTCTCATATCTTTGTGATTTTCCTTGCAAGGATTTTACAGAGTAAAATCTATATCAGTGAACGAGGAAAATTGGATTTGTATAAATTATTCTGTCGGGTACTACTACTAATAATATGATATGATTAATGTTTAAAGAATAGTGTTATAGTTATTTAGCGTAACCACCAGTTATGTGTCTGTTGTTATACGTACATTTTGATTACTCTTGCGTTTAAATTAATTTTAGCAAGTATAATCAATAATGTATGGTTTTATAAATCGAAAAGACACCTGGTCAATATATATGCTTGCTCGGAATCATTGTTGTCATTATTATTTACCCAAATCTTAGATGGTGTGTAAAATCTAAGGTGATAAATTAAATCACAAACAATACAATATATTCGCGAACAAAAAAAAAATCATAATATAATACGTAGTTGGCAAAGAAAAAAAACTATAATCTATAATGAACTAATAGTGATTCGTGCAGATTTGCAGGTCGATGAATTCTCATGCAAATAACTAAAAATATTAATTGTCCAAATTGACACGGTTTCTAACATTAATTAGATCATATATAAGTATTGCGATTCATGAATGTATAACTCTTAGTCTCTTATTAAATCTAAGTTAGTATACAATTGCTTAACACATATACCCGAAACGATTCAAATAGGCTCCGACCAAATCAATGTCGTATATCTCCAAACTCATACACCAGAACGAGCTAGCTCGATGACACACTTTGATCATTATAACCTCATCCATCTATAGTTCTATACCATAAATTAAAGCACCATGAGAATAATACGATCATCTAGTTCATCATTAATGTTTGTTTGCAAATATGTTCATAAGCTTCAATTCTGAAAGCCACTTAAAAAAATATCTGAAAGTGCTACTTTTGCAAAAGAAGGCTTATATCGTAATTACCACTTTTAATATAAATTCGATTTTCACACCGTGGAAAACATTATGAGGTCTACGAGTATGGACTCAATTAGTAATTGACTTTTTTAGGGCAGTGATATGGTTTGCTAGGAATTGTGGAAAAGTTATTGCTATTTGAGTTATCACTGAAAATTATGTTTTATATAATCTATTAAAATGGAGAAAACTTCTTTTTATTATATATAAACAAAATGAAGAAGACTTATAATAGATGTAATTTTAATTACAATAATCCTGATGATATTATTTTATAATAAAATACATGTTATTTGTATTTACAGAACTGATCATAATTTTGCTATAATTATTTATAGGTTTACACATTACAGTAAGAATTTTAACCCAACAAAAATGGTGAATTAAATGATAAATAGGTAAAGAAAGTGACGTAACAAGACAATATAACATGTAAAAATGGATAGAGATGAAATAAATAAAAAAGGATCCGTAAAAACGGCCGTCAAGAGGAAAGGAAGCAAGCAGACTCGGTCCCTACCGTTTGAGATCTAATAAAAATAGGACACGTGTTTGAATCTCATGAATTTTAGTGGAGACCACAAAAGTTCCAACGGCGTATAGTTACTGAAAGCTATATTGTGGGACCCGTTTACACGTGGAGCCATCACGTGCTGTCAGTTCGAGTTTCCCGAAGGGTACGAATGAATATATTCTTTTTTTTTTAATATAGATAGAAAGAGACCGTTAATGACGGCGTTAAGTAATGTAACGGGAATCTCTTTGAATGATTTGACGTTGACGGACGCGGGCCGTTATGCTTAAAAATGGGTTTTCTTGTCGCACCATTCTTTTTTTTAATTACCCTATTAATCTCTTGTTTTGAGAGACGATCAAAATTAATTGTATTTTTTACATGCAAATTTATACTCTATAATTAACTAGTCTTTCGAGCTATGAATGGTTGTTTTCTCATGTAACTTAACTTTTAAAGGCTTCCCTAGTAATATTATAATATTAGGTTTTGCTTGCTTGATGATTTATATAGTCGAAACTTTAATATATACCATCAAATGTCATTAATTAAATATTTTCATTCGTGTTTTATATAGTTTTTTGTTGCCTTCGTAAGTTTTAAGTGGCTAGTTATATTTTTTATTTAGACTTTGACAGTAACCGTAGATTAGCATGTTCACTAAATAAAAATAGGCCTATAGTTTAAGAAACCTTGGAAATTAGAGAAAAAAATAAGGCCTAATAAACCTTTAAAACTTAAAACTTACTCCTATAAAAGAGAACTCGAAAATTGAAACACATTGGTCCGATGATTTCCCAAGACCCAATTACAGAATCTTTTTTAGAAATATGAATTTCTGTATATAAACTGAAAC
Organism: Arabidopsis suecica; assembly: GCA_019202805.1. NCBI lineage: Eukaryota > Viridiplantae > Streptophyta > Magnoliopsida > Brassicales > Brassicaceae > Arabidopsis > Arabidopsis suecica. Next base: position 215,700 of record CM032909.1, on the reverse strand, counting down.
TGCAAGACTTAAAAGTTACTGTAAATTACTAGTACTATTGTTAAAACCAAAATTTACTATTCTTTTATCTGATCGTACGCATTTTTAGATTCATGTTTTCGATGGCTAGGGTTAAAAAGGTGATTATATCTCTTACATTTCAAAATGTGATTATTTTTACAGCCAAGACATATGGTTGGAATTATTATTACCATAGAACCTGGGAACTTAAAACAGTATCATGAGCTGAATTCAGCTTTTAAGTTGAATTTAACTATCCACTGGAAAAAGCATCTTCAGTTCCTCCATCAAAAGAATCAACAAAAAAGCCCTAACTCTCTATTTTATAGATTTGACAAAAGTTTAATGATTCTCTCAACAATTAAACAAAAACTATTATAGAGAAAAAAGCAAAAAACTATAAAAATGTTGATTAAGTAGATCCACAAGTTTTTACTAGTGCATCAGATCTTGTGATCGAAATAAAAAATACACATTATAATTCACTACAAAAATGAAAGTTAATCTTCAAATATACAGAATTTGTAAATGTTCTTAAAGTTTTATTTTTACCACCGGTAAATTATATGATAAGAAAAATAAAATTAGTAATGTGTGTTGTTGTAATTTCACAGCCTTATCGCTTTCGAGGTGTATATGTTAAGCCCTCCTCTATCTGGTACATTATTCATTGGTCGTCGAGCCCCATCACCACCATTCTTTTTTTTTCCTTTTTAATTTCCATCCAGAATAAATATCTTTTTTATTTTTTTCTGGTAAATAAAATTATGAGAAATTATTATTATTAGTTCGTATGTGAATGATGATTGAAGTGGTAGTAGCAGTGAAAAACAAAGCAATCCCCACCCATTTGCTCTTAAGATTCTTCTTCTTCACCTAAAGAGAAGTCACATACTCACATGTTCCTTCTTCTTCTTCATCCCCAAAACAAAAAAAGCAAAACCCTAGATCCGAGATCAGACCCAATCGGTGAGAAATGAAGAGAGATCTTCATCAATTTCAAGGTCGATTATCCAACCACAACCACGGGACTTCTTCTTCATCATCATCTTTACCCATTTCTAAAGATAAGATGATGATGGTGAAAAAAGAAGAAGACGGTGGTAACATGGATGATGAGCTTCTCGCTGTTTTAGGTTACAAAGTTAGGTCATCGGAGATGGCGGAGGTTGCTTTGAAACTCGAGCAATTAGAGACGATGATGGGTAATGTTCAAGAAGATGGTTTATCTCATCTCGCCACAGATACTGTTCATTATAATCCATCGGAGCTTTATTCTTGGCTTGATAATATGCTCTCTGAGCTTAATCCTCCTCCGCCTGGTTCTCACGGTTTAGATCCGATTCTTCCTCCGCCGGTCGCCGGAGATTCTTCAACTATTACCTCGATTGGTGGTTTTCCGGCTTCCGATTATGACCTCAAAGTCATTCCTGGTAACGCGATTTATCATCAGAATCAATTTCCGGCGATTGATTCTTCGTCTTCGTCGAATAATCAGAACAAGCGTTTGAAATCATGCTCGAGTCCTGATTCAATGGTTACATCGACCTCAACGGCGACACAGATTGGTGGAGTTATAGGCACGACGGTAACAACAACAACAACAACGACGGCGGCTGAGTCAACTCGGTCTGTTATCCTGGTTGACTCACAAGAGAACGGTGTTCGTTTAGTTCACGCGCTTATGGCTTGTGCTGAAGCAATCCAGCAGAACAATTTGACTCTAGCGGAAGCTCTTGTGAAGCAAATCGGATGCTTAGCCGTGTCTCAAGCCGGAGCTATGAGAAAAGTCGCTACTTATTTCGCCGAAGCTCTCGCACGGCGGATCTACCGTCTCTCTCCGCCGCAGAATCAAATCGACCATTCTCTCTCCGATACTCTTCAGATGCACTTTTATGAGACTTGTCCTTATCTTAAATTCGCTCACTTTACGGCGAATCAAGCGATTCTTGAAGCTTTTGAAGGTAAGAAGAGAGTTCATGTCATTGATTTTTCTATGAACCAAGGTCTTCAATGGCCTGCGCTTATGCAAGCTCTTGCGCTTCGAGAAGGAGGTCCTCCAACTTTCCGGTTAACCGGAATTGGTCCTCCGGCGCCGGATAATTCTGATCATCTTCACGACGTAGGCTGTAAATTAGCTCAGCTTGCGGAGGTGATTCACGTCGAATTCGAATACCGTGGATTCGTCGCTAACAGCTTAGCCGATCTTGATGCGTCGATGCTTGAACTTAGACCGAGTGAGACGGAAGCTGTTGCGGTGAACTCTGTTTTTGAGCTCCATAAGCTCTTAGGTCGTCCCGGTGGGATAGAGAAAGTCCTCGGTGTTGTGAAACAGATTAAACCGGTGATTTTCACGGTGGTTGAGCAAGAATCGAACCATAACGGACCGGTTTTCTTAGACCGGTTTACTGAATCGTTACATTACTATTCGACTCTGTTTGATTCGTTGGAAGGAGTTCCGAGTAGCCAAGACAAAGTCATGTCTGAAGTTTACTTAGGGAAACAGATTTGCAATCTTGTGGCTTGTGAAGGTCCTGACCGGGTCGAGAGGCATGAAACGCTGAGTCAATGGGGAAACCGGTTTGGTTCGTCCGGTTTTGCGCCGGCAAATCTCGGGTCTAACGCGTTTAAGCAAGCGAGTATGCTATTGTCAGTGTATAATAGTGGCCAAGGTTATCGTGTGGAGGAGAATAATGGATGTTTGATGTTGGGTTGGCACACTCGCCCGCTCATTACCACCTCCGCTTGGAAACTCTCGGCGGCGGCGCACTGAGTTTGGCTGGATGCTCACGGTGGTGATATGGTGACTCGAGTCGGTGAATTCGAGATTGAGATCAGTGGACCGGTGATGACATATGTTCGGACCAGACCAAAACCGAACTGAATCGAACCGTTTTGCCTTTTGTTTATTTTATTTATTTTCACCTGTTTAAAATTCTTATATATCGTTTTGGTAGGTCATTTTTAATTTATGCCTTTTTTGGGATCAATTTTAAATAGGCTGAGTTTGTATTTATTAAATAATTAATATTTATGAATTTTAAAATAAAACTATGTTTTAATCTCTCAATTTTTTGGCAAAAAAAAAGAAATTGACTTCACTATGCATGAACAGTAGTAAACTAATAATTAGTGAATCTAGATATTTCTAATTTGTTAATGAGGTATTGAGGTTTATAAAGTAAAGGGGTGTTATTGGTTTATTAATATGTAAATCCATATAGAATTTGAAAATTTCTATTAATTATGAAATCAAGATATATGGATTTTGAAATAACATGTGTTTACCCATGGATTTGAATCCTTCTATTTATCTCTTTCAATTCCATTCAAATCCATTTAAAACATAATTTGGATTATCAAATCCAAAAACAAATGACTAAACGAATAACATAGGATTTTAACTAATATTTATAAATCATAGAACCAATAACACATGATTTTAATTAGAATTTTAAAATCAATGATTGAATAACAAATGATTTTTGTTTGGATTTCTAATTCCTTATAAATCCATGAACCAATAAGCCCTCCTAAAGTTGAAATAGAAAAAGGGATGATAGCGAGATATAACTATTACAAAGAGAACTAACTACTAAGCGATAATTTCCTGAAAAAAAAGGTTTTGATACTTTTTAGTGGAGTGTGATAATACAATTTTTGCTCATATTTTTAACTAATTTCTCATTGGCTGTAATCATATCGAAAAGCCAAAATTTATGAATTGTGGTGAAGATATATGTTTATCTAGATCGACACATCAACTTTTAGATCCGATGTTTTATAATCACAGGCGTCTGTAACTTATTAATGTTAAACAAACCCTCCTACAGTCTCGTACACTCATAGGAGATATACATATTAAAGTCTAAAACCTGGTCTAGATGCATTGTTTATGTTCAAGTACATGATATTTTTATAAACCGCCGGAAATAAGATAATATCCTAAGTATTTTAAATGTTACCTGCACATTTTTGATCTCGAATTATTTTTAGCTAGACGATTATTATAATTAAGGTTCCAGAAATTAGTAGATGCCCCACAACACAAGGCAGCTCAGTCTTAAAAGGATTGAACCGACCCATTTCGTAATTTTAAATCAATAATTACATATATAAATCTATAATCTCGATTAATAACGAATAATTTGTCCACATTTCTTATTCACTGATGTAGAATTGTTAATCTTATCTTAAAAAATGAAATTTATTTTTAATTAGATACAAAAGGAAGGTCCCACATGCATGAAATGCTTTTTAACACCAAGTTGCCAACTTGCATGTGTGCAAATTCTCCATTGACCCCACGCTTGATTTTAAACAAATATTTCTTCCTTTTTTCCTCTATCACATCGAGTTTCTATTTTTTTTTTTTTATATATATCATAGGGGTCCATTTATTAATCGATCATTGTCCTTTCAAATATTTCATAACAGAGTATACTATTATAAATATATAATTTTATATACGTCTAACCATACAGAAACATTGATTTTCTGAAATTATTTTGTCTGCAAGATTCGATTTTCTACAACTTCTATAATAGTGTGAATCGAATTTTCATTCCCTTAATATTATTGGTGTAACAACTTTGGTAGAAAATAAATGTTTTTTTTTAAAAAACAACAAATCTTTAAACCCGATATAACGACCCTGTCAAGATCGGATCACCATTCTAATCCCGTCATAGTATCCTCTAATTTACTTACACCAATTGTTCGATTTTGCGTAAAAATATATTAAAAAACGATCCATTGATTTGTATAACGTCAGAAATTCATTTGGGACAGTAGGCGGACCAGATTAAATAATGCTACGTCGTTTTCATCGTTTTACTTTCTTTTAAAAAAAAAAAAATATATGAAAGGAGGCACTGAAAAGCAAATTGAAAATGTATTACTCACCTTTCTATTTATATCAATTTTTTTTATCAACTTTTATTTATAACTTTGCACGGGTTACATTTTAATACTCCCTCTGTTCCAAAATATAGAATTTTTTAGCCTTTTTTTTTTGTTCCAAAATATAGAATTTTCTCAGATTTCTATTGCAAATATTCAATTTATTAAAACAATTTTGGTCATCGTTTTCTGCAATGATTAAAAAAGTCACCGTCATGCTAAGTAACTCAATCTAATTAAAGTTACAAAAACAGCACTTGTAAAATTACCGTATGTAAGAGAAAATATTTAACAAAACTATGTAGAAGATGAACAGCACTTGTAAAATTATTGTAACTCTAAAAACTCATGCGTATACAAAAAGCATCATCTCTGGTTATTATTTAAACTTTTAAATTAACTAATTTAAAAACATGGAAAAAGATTCTCACCTGGATTATGATTAATAGGATGATCAAAAACTTCATCGCCATGACCAGGATCATCTTCTTCTATCCTTGGAATTTGGTTTAAATCAATCAAAACTTCTGCCTCATGATTTAGGATTGGAAAATTCAAATCAATATTGTAATCCATGAAAAATTTAGTAAATCATTGTTAGACCAAAGAGATTATATAGAGATAAACAATTGGAGTTTCTTTGTTCGTATGGCTCCATCGTGAAAAGTTTGAATTTTCAGTTTCAAAGTGTTTACAAAAAAATGGCTCGCATCTAAAATTTTTTTCTTGTAATTTGTTAATAATCCCTATTTAAGTGGAGTAAAATGTGTCTCTTAATATTCTTAAGTATCCCTTCTATTTTTTCTTTTTTGTAATTTGTTTTAATGTGTTTAATTAATGAGTTATTTTCTTTTAAAATTTTCTTTAATAAGCGTGCTTTTAGCCCAAAAATTCTATATTTTGGAACAGAGGGAGTATTTTATAGACAGCTCTATAACAGGGTGAAACGGATTAATTTACATTACTAAATTCTAGTAACTTTTAAAATGTTTTTTCGAAAAAGAAGAATAAAATTTTGTAGTGGTTTTAAAGAAAACTAGAAAAGTTTTTATTCGCGAACCTGGGAATAGAGTAGTGCATGTCAAGGACCAGTAAAATGAATGTTATATTTTATTTTTTATCCACTTAATTCTGATTTATCCATATTCGGGAGCTCCATTATCAATTATTTTTTACTTCTTCGGACGAACAGTTCCATTTATTAATAATAAGTTAATAACTGTATTTATTTGCTTTTCATCATATGAATTTTTTCACCAAATTTTATTGGGTATTTAATATGGCTATATGATTAGTCATCAGTCCTTGAAATAGTATTTCAACTCCTTTAACCAAGATAAGAATGGCCTCTCTCATTTCTAGTGCCATGGCCCATGAACATGATGATCTATTTGTATTCAATTTTACATTTATTGAATTCATTGATTTCGAATGTAAAATAATTGCACTCGTTTATTTTAAAAAAAAAATCAGCAAAAATACCATGGCACATACAAAAACAAAAGAGAAGAAATGTTTACCTCCTTATATTTCAACTATAGAGAAATGTCTTTAATTTTATTAAAATTCCCAATATTTAATTTATTGCATAGTAAAAAATGGTAATGACGAATTTTTAAGAATTTGTAAAAAAATGAAAAAAAAAAAGAATTTGTAAGGCAACGGAATTTAATGTAATTTATGATAGAATTTGACGAATTATCTAAACACTTAAAAGGTAACAATGGGAAGAATTAATAATTTGGACTGAATATATTATCTAATAAATAAATAAAAACCATCTAATGTTTAATTAACTAGTGTGAATTAGTAAGTAATAATATTAAAAAATGAAATGATTAATAATATGAACAATACTAAATGTTTGGTAAAATTGAAGTATTCTTCTATGATTTATATGAAAAAATGATTTTTAAAACTATACAGTTTGAAAATAACATCGCAAAGTAATATACATATACATATATATATATATAATATATATGAAATACATTTTTATGATAACTTGCAGGATTAAAAATGGATTAGATTCATTCAATGGATTACTTATAAATTATGATCATGTAAAGTCAACTTAGCTTTCCACACTCTCTACATAAGCTAATTTTGTTGTGCAATAATTTCCCGGCCCAATAATAATAAATGGGCCGATGCTTAAAAAGCTCCACATAACAGTCAACAGTCAACAAAAGTTTTTATAAGAAAGTCCATGAATAATCAATTAAAGAAGCAAAATAATTTCCCGCTCTCAAGTTGTTTCTCTATCTTGTTTTCGTTAAACCCTTTTGACTAACTCTTATCAGAATCTCTCTTTCCTTCTCAAAAATCTCCATTTCAGATTCAAAGAAAGCTAAAGATTGGATCCTTTTTCAAACCCAAGAAAAGATCGCAGAGAAGTTTCTCGATCTGTGAAAATGAGAGAAAGTTTTCAGAAAATGAGTCCGCATGTTTTAGATCTTGCTAAGGGTTCTGAAATCTCTAACGATATCACTGATTTCGTAAGATTCAATCTTATATCAAAATCTCTTTTATCTGAAAGATCCACAATTTCTCTCTTCTTTATTTGCTCTGTTTTCAGGTTCATTATAGAATCGAGGAATGCATACAAGACTACATGAGCAAAGAAGAAACTGCGAATTTTATATTCGATACATTTGGAGTCCCACATAGATTTACCAGATTAAGTAAGTTCTACGCAACTTTTGTTTTTTACCGGATCATCAATGGGTCTGAGTCTCTGAGATAAAACCTTGAAGAATCGAATCTTTTATGTTGTAGTTTGGTATCTTCTTGAAAAAGCAAATCCAGATTTCTTCAGCTGTTTCAAAACACATTGTGAGACTATTCGGAATGCACCAAGTAAGCTATAACAGAAACCAAGAAACCTAGAACCCTTTTTTTATTCTTCTCACCCAAGTTTCATTTGTTTGTTGTCTTGGGACAGGTGAGGAAGTAACGTCGCATGCTCAAACAAGACAATCAAATGTTGAGATTGAAACTTGTAAGTCCTGCAAAACGAATAATCAGAATCGATTTTGAGTTCTTCTTGTTTGAATCTCTTGTTATTGTTGTGTAGCTTTAGAAGATTTAGCAGAGGCAAGTACAAGCTTTACAAAACAAGATAACAAACCTAGAGCAAAGCGTTCAATGGCTCGAAAGGCGAAAGAGAAACAACAACAACAACAACAACAACAACGTCAACTTTATCCTATTCGTTGCTGTAAATAAACTTCTCCTTGTTCATTGAGTTTCTCATTGCGTGTTCCTAAAAGAATCTGTATTTGTTGACATTGTCTTTGCTTCTGTTAGTGACAGAGACTGCTCCAAATGATGCATCATCACAAGTGTCTCAAGAATCTGCTACTACTAATGCTGGTGATGCCCAAAATCCTCTGGAAAAGGTTTCAAGTAAAGCGAGGCGGTCCAAGGCTCGAAAGAAAGCGAAACAAGAAAAGCCGCAACAAGCTCCATATTCTCCCTGTAATCAAACTTGTCTCTTTTTTCATCTGTTTCTCATCCTGTGTTTGTTTTTGTTTTCCTAACAGCATCTATTGTCTTTGTCTTCTTTTAGCAACAGGAACTGTTCAAAATGTTGAGAGAGCTGAAGCATCTCAAGAATCTATACATATTTATGATGCTGAGACCATTTTGAAGCAGATTTCAACTAGAATGCGACTGCTTGAGAGTATTATAGAAAAAGTACACAAAGTACTGAGTAATGTACTTGGACCTCCTCGTTCTGCTTCGAAAGCCCTCAAGAAACAACGATCATGGAAACAAGTGAGAGGTGATTGTGAACAAGCAGAGATGCTTCAGGATCTGAATCAACAAGTCCAACAAGAAATGCCGAGAATGGACATCCCGGGAAATCAAGCCAGCGAAGAAGATACACTACATGATTGACAGAGATCAGATTCTTACATTTGCACAGTTAGTTTTTGATTACCAGAAAATATTGCTAAGCTCTTTGTGACTTTGTATTGTTGGTTCAAACCCTGAAGCTATGGAAAACATGAAAAAACAATTATGCTAACAAATCTCAATCCATATTACTGCGAGGCAATCTACAACAAAAACCGAAACAAAAATGTTGTGATGCTTATTCCACTGACAACAAAACCAAAACAGAACTCCAGAAATTGAAAAGTAAAAAGCTTTCAAAGCATGATGTTAATGAGAAGGAACCATAAGGCCAAGAGACTTGTTGAGCCAAGCCTTCCATCTCCCAGAGGTCTTCCGGATTGTTGTTGTCATCACAGAGTCTTCAATGTTTTGAGTCTCTAACTTCTTAGACAACACAAAGTTCCTTGATCCGGTTGACCCGATTTTCCCCCATGGATCGAATGCTACATAAGAGAGTCAAAAACATTAATCATATAGTAAAACTAATAAGTCACAAATCCATAGAGGAAACTGTAGATACCTTCAGAGGCAGAGTAAGGGCAATAAAGTAGGAAAAAGCTGGAATCTGATCCGAGAAGTGGAAGCCTGCCTTCACGAGCATAGCATTTGAGAGCATAATCTATGACATTGGCTACAGTTTCATCTTCTTTGACAACAAAACGAATCGGACCAGCACTTCCTAAGACATTGATGCTAACAAGAAACCTGTTTGTAGTCTTTAGTTTCTGGTTTCTCTTTTGCTTGTTGTACAACAACATCTTTATAACAAAATCAGAAAAGGAGAATAAAAAAACAGTGATGGGAGTTCAAGGGTCGACGCCGATGCAACGGTAGCACCAGCCTTCCTTGCAAAAGCCAAATTTGAAAGAAGATGCAGCGGAGAGACGACGGAGGAGAGAGCTCGCCCTTGCGGTGGTGCAATGGGAGAGCATAAATTCTTTGGTGATCGGAGCTGTTTCTACCATTCAAAGAGAAAGTTTTGAGGTGATGAGTGAGATTAAGGGAGGAACAAGTATTATTATATGATGATGAGATTGGGGTATGGAAATAAATTAGGGTTTGATGGAGAGAAAGGACGAGAATGGTTGACCCGATTCTTCATCCGCAAGCAAAGCAAACCCTTTCAAGCCACCGAAACCGTCTCTCTCTCCACCACCACTCTCATTCAACATCTTTATTAAAAATGAGGCCCGTTACGTTTGTGTAGTCCTCAAGCCCATTATCATTTATTACAAGTTGGTGGTCGTAAATAGTTCACTGACGTTGAAAAGTAGACCCATCCATCGAGATGGAAAATACAAGAAAAATATATCATTCAAAATATACATCGATAATTTTTTTTTTTTTTAAATTCAATGTAAAATTTATTCAAACCAAAAATCTTTTTTTACATCAAATGTATATTTGAATAGAGTTTTTGATTATCTAATATGGAGAAAACTACAAAGAACTTCTGGTAGCAAACCAAAACTGAAGCGAGCCTTCTAATCGACGATCTTTGATCGTTTTGTACATCGATAATTACACAATTAATAATAACAATGAACGATGAAAATGTAAACTTATCCGATGTTTTTGTGGTTTGATCGTATCATGTTCATGTATATAACAAAGACAATACATTGTAAAAGGCAACAAACAACATTATCTCGTCGTAAGGCACGTCGTGCCCATAAGGTCTCCCATATTCCGCATGTTAGAATTAGAAACTTGTTTGATGAATTTGGTATTTCACTTTTAGTTTCTTTAATGTGAAATAGAAATGAACTAATTTTGATTTTAATTAAAACACATTTTAGTCTTTCAAAAGAAAATTCAATGTAAATTTCACTTGCACTACGATGAGGCGGCATCAATTGGCGTGAAATCCAAAACTTTGGCTACGTTGGTGATGTCGGCATCAGAGCTATAGGTTATGTTGACAGGAATCTTTCAAAACGTGTTAAAAGAGGTCGTGACAATCGTGATAGTTGAGTGAAATTGACATTTGTTGGGAAGGGTAAGGTTATAGTATAGAACTATAGATTTTCTTTATTATATTGTTTATGTTAAAAATTGAATTTCTAAGTGATATTTCTTGAAACAGAGGGTTTAAAGGTGGCTGATCTTATATTACGGGAAACTATAGAGAGTGGACTTCCTAGAAAAGTATTGCTTATTGTAGGAGATAAATTTTTTTACGGATTTTGAACTGACTGCGCACTGCAAAGATCTACGCATTGAAAGGATTCAAATCATTGACCATCTATAAAAGTATTAAAAATTTCATAAAAGTATTTTGCAAAGTAAATATCATTTTTCTAGAAAATTTCCAAATATTGTTTCTCCAAAATATACATATACTTAAGTTGTTTTTTATAACATATTATTTAACTTGTTTTTTATTACATATTATTTAACTTGTTTATAATGTGTGTAAGTATTTTCTTATGTTATATGTCTATACTCCCAAAATTATATTTTTTTGAAGAAAAAAAGAGTCGAAAAAATTTAGAGATAGAGAAGTGAGCATCTTAATATATACTCCTCTGTTTCATTTTAGTTATAGTTTAAGAGATTTTATATTTGTTGCAAAATAAGTGTTGTTTTAAATTTTCTATGCAAAAATTAAATGTATTTCATATCTTCGACCAATTATATTTTTTATTGGTTGAATTAGTCGTATTTAATGATATTTTTTAATTTATGTGCAAAAAACCTTAAAATACATATAAATTCAAACAGAGGTAGTATTCGATTTTATTATGTTGTTCGCAATTCTATGGTAAATGAGCATCGTTTTTCGAACTAATTTTTATTCGCTATAAATGTTGCGAAAGAGTGATTAGTGAACTAAAGTAATTTTTTTTTTCCCCTCCATTATTATTATGGTTTTATCAATCACTATTTAGATTAATCTCTAGAGTCCTAATTTTAGTATGAATAAATTGAAGTATATGTTTATCAAATCATTTGACAAAATGATATAACTCGGTTGGGAGAGAGAACGTGTTGAATAGTTGGGGACGACGATATTATAAGCACCAATTCAATTCTATCATCATCATCATCCCCAATTCCTTTTAAACGTTGCTTTCTCCTTTACCATCTCCAGAGACCTAGTCAAAGGCTTCCTTCGATGGATCAAAAGCCTCTTGGATTGCTCACGATTCACGTCAAAAGAGGGATTAATCTCGCCATTCGCGACCATCGTAGCAGCGATCCTTACATCGTTATCACCGTCGCCGATCAGGTTCGATCTTTCTTTCCTTCGTTCTTATCATCAAACATCGATCCTTTTTTATTTTGATTTGAAAACGATACGATAGAGAACAAATCGCCTTCGAATAAGGATTCTCTGTGTTCATATGAATCCCTCAGCTTATTTCATGTGATTTGAGATTTCTTCAAATCCTCTGTTTATTTGTAATACAATAACAAAAATGAAATGTTCAGACATTGAAGACACGTGTGGTGAAAAGAAATTGCAACCCAGTTTGGAATGAGGAAATGACTGTTGCAATCAAAGATCCCAATGTCCCTATCCGTTTGGTAAACACTCATTCACTATTGATTCAGACAAAAGACAATCTTGTTCTGTTCTGTTCTGTTCTGTTCTGTTCATGGGGATAACATTATTGTGTTCTTGTTATTGGAATTGTTCAGACAGTGTTTGATTGGGACAAGTTCACAGGAGATGACAAAATGGGAGATGCGAACATAGACATTCAACCGTACTTAGAGGCTTTGAAAATGGGAATGGAGCTTTTGAGGCTACCTAATGGATGTGCTATCAAAAGGGTTCAACCGTCAAGGCACAATTGTTTATCAGATGAGAGTAGCATTGTTTGGAACAATGGTAAGATTACGCAAGACATGATCCTTAGACTTAACAATGTCGAATGCGGCGAGATTGAGATCATGCTTGAATGGCATGAAGGTGCTGGTTGCAGAGGTATCACTTCTTCCTCCACCAAAGGTGGCTCTTCCTCTACCTGAACTTATTATTGTTCTTTCTTTTGTTGTTGTGTATGATGAATCTGTTGTTGTTTCCATATGTATAAGCAACTCAAGTTTGTTTTCTTGATGACCATTTCTATGGCATGATCAAGAAGAATATTTGAGACTTTTGTATGTGTTCATTTGAATATCTTTTTTGAGTTTTCGCTTTTTGTTTTGGATTCTCTAGTTTTGTTGTTGTTTTATGTTTGTGCAATTAGCATTTTAAAATTTTCATTTACTTTATCACTTAGGGGACTGTTTATATATGGCCATTTTCTTTGGTCTTTTTTATATTTTTTTCTGTCGTGAATGATTCCTTGTTGTTTCGATATATATAAGCAACTAAGTATGTTTTCTTGATGGCCATTTCAGTGGCATGATCAAGAAAAACATTTGGAGAATTTGAGACTTTTGTATCTGTTCGTTTGAATTGTTTTTTGAGTAATTCAGTTTCTGTTTTTAGATTTTTAATTTTCTTCTTTTGTTGACGCACGGATGAGATATTCCAGTTGGACCACAATTTACTTTCTTAAATCTAAACGAAGGGTTTAAAAAAAAACTTTCATTGTGATAATATTTGTAAGTTTGTAACCTATGCCATTTGAAAATCAGTATACTTCTTATTATTATTAACATGATAAAATCCATTTATATGCTGAAAACATATTTTTGAACTATTTAAACAAATATTTGGACGGATATATCATATGCGAATTTAAAAGAAAAACGACGATTCTATGTTAAATTAAGACTAATTAATTCTTTTTTTCTTTTTTTCTTTTTTTTTGGACGTCAAACAAACATTTTAATAATTAATTAACCATGCACAAAAGGAGAGGTTGCCGTACTCATAATTTAAATGATGTAACCATAATTTATTTTAAAATGATATTGTACCACAAATGAAAGATTCAAAGTTCAAACTCCATACAAGTAAGTACACACACAGAGGAGCCATATATGATGATGATGATGATGATTATTATAGGTTATGAAGATGGTTCGAAAGGGATTTTAGGCTTTGAGAACGTGGTCATCCATGTCAGCAACAACGCTCTTGAGGAACTTCATGTAGTTGCTGGGCTCAGGCGAATCATCGGTTCGCTTCTCCCAAATCATTGTGATCTTGCATACGATATCATCGGGCGACTTTTGGCTGAACTGATATATGATATCGTACACTTTAAGCTGCTCCATGACGTGACCTTCTAGTCCTCTGAACGTAATCACCATATTCTCATCGTCTATCTCTTTCCTTTCCTTGAACACTTCCTGTTTCCCATCTGCAGCACATATATACGTACATGTGTGTTTCATTCATTAAGTTAGCACCGTGTATGTGTTTCGATTTATGTATACACTACACTAAAATTTCAAGGTATAAAGAGATTCATGCACACATATTTTGTAGACTTCGAAAATTAGTTGACTTTTTGGTAAAGATTTACCATTTACCGGTAAAAAAACAGAATTCATTCATTTAATATTATATCTGGATTCTCTATCTACTTGTGACAAATTGGCACATGTTATATATTCATTTTTTATGTGCCTTCATGTAGATAAAAGATAATCATCGTAACCTGACAATACTATTATACCAAAACCCCAGTATGTCTGACATGGGTTCTGATAAAGTAAATGTATTTTTACCGCATGTGTAGTTCCAAATCTTGATGGCTTCATGAGAGTCCCATTCGCCGTCGTGGACGGTGACGCCTTGGATGTGGTGGCCGATGGCATCGGGGAAGAGGTGGTTCTCATCCCTCCACCGCTTGTAGTGTTTCTCCGCCAATCCTTTCAATGGAACCTCCGTCACATATGTTCCCGATGTCGCCATCTCTTAGTGAGTGAAATGTGTCTGTGTGCGCTTTTTACTTTGGTTGATGACTATTTTCACGTGTGGTCTTCCTTCTTTTATAAAGAGTGTGTAACGGTTTAAACGTAAAATATGTGAGCCGGGTTAATATATACTTATTCGATATCTACTGGCTACTGCTAATATATTTATAATGAGTCGTATTCACGTTTTCCAAGTTCTTATCATAAAATGTTATTTTTTTTTGTTATAATGATAAGGATATGTTTGACAAAATGCATATAATGAAGCAATGATAAGGATTAGAGTTGACAAATGCATACACCACTGTCCTCGTCATCTATCAATTAAAAAAAAAGATAAATATAGCCTTAAACAAATCATAATTATTTTTTGTTCATATGATGTGTTCCTTGAATGCCGAAAAGTCCACCAGATAAAGATACGGTATAGATTGCCTGCGAACGGTGACTTTCATTGATTTTTTTTTTTCACGTTGTCGAAATTTCATCAAATCCATCTCTCAATCAAACCCTATAATGATCATTAATTGTAATAATATACTATGGCGCATGCATGATTTGTAATCATTCTGGGAGGAAATCACTAAGGCCCCTTGTTGAGGACAGTCACGACTCGCGATTCCTATATATGGTGCAAACTACTAAAGCTAAGACTGATGGCTCATGATTTCATTTCTTGTAAGATTGGTAATGGGAACCTTTGTTACTTTGGTATGATAGATGGACTTTGCCCAAGCCTCTGTGGTCTAGCGGCAGAGGAAGCTTTGGTGAAGGGTGAAACTCTCAGACCCGAGTTCGATTCTCTCTGGAAACAAAAACACATTTGTTTGGGAAGTCTGTCAGTTGGGCCTTGGACCAATTGGTTTACCTGGTAGTCAGAAATGCAGGTGGCCTGACTACCCCTGGCATTAGTCGGAAGGTATTCCAAACTCGGATCAGGCAGTGTGGTGGCCCAATTCTACTTGGATCGGGAGAAGTCCACTCTGTAGCACCTCGGTGCGTTTCTACCGAGGCCGACCAAATCAACCGATAGGGTTTATCAAAAAAAAAAAAAAAAAAAGATGGACTTTGTTTGGAAAGCTCATTGACTTTAAGGGTTATAACTTATAACGTTCCAAGTATTTACAGACTTCCCATTGATTTAAAAGTACTTACTTTTTTTTTCTATACGAATGTAAAATTATATTCAACAAAAAACCTGAGTTACAATAAATGGCTGGGAGTTCACGAGTGCCCACAGTGACAATGCATAAGCCTTTTTCTTCCATCTCACAATGGTTATGATCTTCCCCGAGACTCAAGACAACTAAAGATGGAAGGATGAAGTAGGCCCCAAAAAGACTGCTTCAACATTGCAATTACCTGGCGCCAAATCACTCCCTTCTTATCGAAACCTTCAGACATTAAAGACACGTGTGGTGAAAAGAAATTATAACCTAGTATGGAATGAAGAAATGACTGTTGCTATCAAAGATCACAATGTCCCAATCGGCTTGGTAACACTAAAAAAAACACTTTAATTTCTTTTATTGATCCAGACAAACAGGGCCGGCCCAAGGTAAAATGATGCCTAAAGCAAAAAAAAATTGTTGGCCCATCATTAAATACAGTTAAAAAAAATATATATAAAAAATAAACTGAGCAGGTTTGAACTCGGCAGCTCTAAGGAGAGTGTGAAGGTGATAACCACTCTACCACAATAGATATCTATAAAATGATGCCCCTAAATCTTTTTATAGACATCTGATGCCTAAAGCCCATGCTTTACGGGCTTTAGCCTTGGGCCGGCCCTGCAGACAAAAGACAAATCTTGTTTTGTTTTTAGGTATAACATTATTGTTGTTGTTTATTGAAATTGTTCAGACAATGTTTGATTGGGACAAGTTCACAGGAGATGACAAAATGGGAGATGCAAACATTGACATTCAACCATACTTGGAGGCTTTGAAAATGGGGATGGAGCTTTTGAGGCTACCTAATGGATGTGCTATCAAAAGGGTTCAACCGTCAAGGCACAATTGTTTATCAGATGAGAGTAGCATTGTTTGGAACAATGGTAAGATTACGCAAGACATGATCTTTAGACTTAACAATGTCGAATGCGGCAAGATTGAGATCATGCTTGAATGGCATGAAGGTGCTGGTTGCAGAGGTACCACTTCTTCCTCTACCAAACGTGGCTCTTCCTCTACCTGAACTTATTATTGTTCTTTCGTTCTTTCTTTCTTTCTTTTGTTGTTGTGTATGATTAATCTGTTGTTGTTTCCATATGTATAAGCAACTCAAGTTTGTTTTCTTGATGACCATTTCTATGGCATGATCAAGAAGAAAAAGCTGGAAAATTTGAGACTTTTGTACGTCTTTCATTTGAATATCTTTTTGAGTTTAACTATCTGTTTTGGTTTCTCTAGTTTTGTGTTTTGCAATTTACATTTTCTTTTGTGACGCATGCATATATGAGATATTTTTGATGGGCTACAAATTTAAAGTTTCATTTATCAGTTAGTGGACCATTCTTTTATTTACGGGCCGTTAAGAAGACCAACTATGCATATTTATGGGATGGGATGTCACGCATTCATTGGCTTAGTACTTACTTCGTAGAGTGGTTTGCCGTTTGCCTTTGTCAAATCTCATCTTCATGGGCCAATGCAACATATTGAATGCGTATGTTGTATAAAGGATTAACTAACTATACGAAAATTAATAAAGATAATGCAGCAGCCACCAGCTACGTAACGTACCACGAGAGTTTCATTTATTAAATGATCTATGTGGTAGTGGTCTATTCTTATCGTCGTCATGGTCATCAACTCACAAATTCATAATCATGTATACTTAACTATAAAATATGGAATAATGAGCAAGCATGGTCGGTTTTGAAGATGTTCAAAGTGTAGATATACACATGGACATGGTCCTGCAATTTTGCTTCTAAAAAGTCTTACTATGCCAGAACTCGGAACGTCCACCAGCAGAAGATACGGTGGATTCTATGAATCCGTGAACGGTGGCTTTCTTTGCCTTTTCACGTTGTGGAAAATCAATCGAATCGACGTTGAATTATTACTCTGAAATAATATCATACGAACCTTTTTAAATTCAACTATGTTTTTTTCTCCTTTTAAAATTCAATTATATTACAATTATATTTTACTGATATTTATTTCTTTATATACGACCAATCAATCGATACAGTACTACTCATCACGAATACAGAGAGAGAGCGATTAGAAAAATGATGAATATTACAATTAACCACTATATGAACATACAAAGTCAGCATTAATTACTCTATACGAGATGAACATACAACGACAGCAACAATATTTCTTTCAACAAAAAGGACGGCAATGAATACTGTGTATGAATATATATAACCACTAAACGAACGTACAAAATGATGAATAATACAACCACTAACTATGTACTGTATGCAATGAGAGCCTTGTGGAAGACTGATACATACGTAGTGCAACACTTAAAAAGGACAGTATTCATTAATTAATCTTGAAAATTATTAATTAACAAGGATACATGTATAGATGAACATTCATGAAGCCTCAACATAAACAACATCAAAGCATATTATAGTAGATGAAACCATACATGCAAACCCCCATTTATTGTATTGAAAACACCATAAAACGATACACAAACACACACACAAAAGGAGAGGGTGATGATGATCATGATATTAGGTGATAATGGGTTGATGTGAAGGGGATTTAGGCTTTGAGAACGTGATCATCCATGTCAGCAGCGAGGCTCTTGACGAACTTCATGTAGTTGCTAGGCTCAGGCATGTCATCGTTTTGCTTCTCCCAGATCATAGTGATCTTACAGATGATATCATCAGGCGACTTTTGAATGAACTGAAAGATGACGTCATACACTTTAAGCTGCTCCATCACGTGACCTTCTAGTCCTCTGAATGTTACCGCCATATTCTCGTCGTCTATCTCTCTCCTCTCCTTGAACACCTCCGGTTTCCCATCTTCATATATGTGTTCCATTGATAAGTTAGCACCATGCATATATATGTTTGGATCTATATACATGTAACACTCAACTAAATTTTAAGGTAAAGAGATTCTTCCACATATATGTTTCTGATGAATGTTTTAAATGGCAAGATTCACGTGTGGTTGTTACTGTTCCTTAAAAAAAAATCCGCCAATCTACTTTTGAATAAGCCTTCTGATGAATAAAATTGTCGGGTTCAAGTGAATCAAATTTAGAGAGAGATGAGTTTACATATATGGTCAAACGTTTGATAAATAGATTCTCTGTATACTTGTAAGTTTGTAACAAATAAAGTAAGTGTATTTTTACCGCATGTGTAGTTCCAAATCTTGATGGCTCCATGGGAGTCCCATTCGCCGTCGTGGATGGTGACACCTTGGATGTGGTGGCCGATAGCATCGGGGAAGAGGTGGTTCTCACTCCTCCACCGCTTGTAGTGTTTCTCCGCCGATCCTTTCAAAGGAACCTCCGTCACATATGTTCCTGACGTCGCCATCTCTCTCTCTCTCTTTTCTCTCTTCCTTGGTAGCGAGTGAAGTGTGTTTGTTTGTTTCTTTGCTTGATGAATACTTTCATTTCTGCTCTCCTTCGTTTATATAGAGAATTAATGTAACGGTTAAAACGTAAAAATATAATATGTCTTTCTATTTTTTTCCGTTTGACTAAAATGATTTTTTTACCACGATTCTGTCATCTTGCATTATTACAAATATGATTTACAAAACGATGGCCATACATATTATTCATAAGTAAGTCTAAATTTACAGTACCTAAAAAGGTTAAAAATTTACGGTTAATTATTTGAATTGTGTAGTGATTCACGTTTACCAAGTTCGTATCACCAAAAAATAAAAGAATTTGGATTATTGTTGATATGATTTATTTCTTGAACTCGATCGAAACATAAACTATATATCAACTACAGTTTCACTCACAAAAAAATATATTACATGCCTAGGAAATCATAATCAAGCCATAGATAATAAATCATATTTTTGTGAAGCCGGTAACAATCACTGTCGCCTTTCTACAAAAAAGAAAATAGGTGACCCGATAGAAAACTTGACTGAAAACGACCGTTTTAGAAAGTAATTTTTGTAAAGCATCTATCTAAAAGTGTTTTGAAACGATTATTTATAGGATTGGTCAATGATTATGTGGTTAAAGTAGAGTTCATACTATCAATCGATCCCATCCGATTTGAACGGATCATAACAATATAATTTAAGCCGACCACATCTTAATAATATGGTTAGAATATTCAAAATAAATAACCATAGATTCAGGTTTGGTACGAAATGTGGTGTTGAAACGGAGCCGTTTAGTTCATTTTTCAGGATGATGGATTAAATCTCATACATGGTCGGGAGAATCTACATTATGAGATTGAGAGGGAGGGTGAAAATGATACCCCTAAAATGTATATATAGATATAAAAAAAATTTCATTGAATAAAATAGTTTTTGGTTTGTGTATGAGAAATTTTCTTGGTCCGGCCGCCACTAATTCTTTAAGCATTGAGAATGTGTCCACTCGAGCAAACGAATTGCTTGACTTAGGAATTGGTTGGGGAAGTTGTGACTAATGATGATTGGACTTTAATTGGGAATTAGCGAAATTTACAATTATATCCTTGAAAACACATATATAATCACAATAAGCAGTTGTTAATGAAAGAGTCGCAGGGAGAGTCGCCAATATCTTTAGGTTTAGTCGAACTTATATAAGCGTTTAATCTTTGAGCAATCTAGAAGTGTGGGTGAATGTTTATTTTTAATTTATTTTTGAATGAAATGTGTGGATGAATATTTTACTCTTTTTGTAAATTTTTATTGGGAGGCCGTTGAGTTTTTTCTACAGGGAAATCGATAATGGTGAGACTTAGTAAAGGTTCACTATTTCAACAACTTTATATTCGTATAACTTGCTTGTACTCTTTGATTTCAGTTCTTAGTTTTCTCAAATGTGTATTTTCGTGATTGGTTTCGGTTCGAATTTCAGTCATAATTGAATCGGCGTTTAAACCAATACGGAGACAATATTAGAATAAATGGCAAATGGCAAATAATTCAAGCGATAACTCAAATCAAATAAGAGACGAAGATTATTGGTCGAACGTTTTCCATGCTTCTGCTGTCCCCATCGACCGAAAATCAATAAAAGTATGTTCTGAGAAGAAAAATACTATCAGACAATGAATTTAATACTATGTTGATGGGTTAAACGTCAATGTCTAGAACAATCAATAACGTAGTAATGAAATGTGTTGACCAAAAAAATACTAAAATATCTTTACGTTCCACTATATGTGATTTATGCATGTAAACACACAAATACAGATATACTTACTTTATGTATGTATAAGTCATATAGTTGATTACCATTCACTCAATTTACTTACTAAGGTACGTTTTATCAATGAAACCAAACCACTACAAAGATCTGTGGCTACAAATCAAGAGAATGTGAAGAAGATGAAAGAAGAACAAGTACAGTCTAGATCTGGAAAAGGAGAAGTCAAAGAGATAGTGAAGAAAGAATCTTTGGCTCCTCAATACGACACAGTGTTAATAACAGGCCAAGAGAAGAAGCAGCCCAACAAGCCCAACAAGACTGTTAAGACTGTGTACAGAGCAAAGCCCACTGCGAAGCCCATCAACACTTGTGTCTCTCAGCCTCTTGTGCAACGGTCATCTGCAAAAGAAGACAACAAAGATAAAGCAAATCAGGAGGAAGCTTCAAGGAAATTACCTCAGGTGCTAAAGACAAAGACCAGCTGTCCTATTCAACAAATTAAAGTAACCAATAGATTTGCTGTATTAGATAATGAGGTGGAGGCACAATGACCTAATCCTAAGAGTATAAATAAGTCTTAGATTGTAACAGGAAGGTTTAAGAGAAATGAAATGAAGAAAGCAATGCTTATATTATTCTCCAAACACTGAATATTGATTTATCTTTCATGGTATCAGAGCCATGGCTAATCAATCCATGGAACTCTATTCATATCCTAAATTAAACATAGCAAACTGTGTTACTCTAAAACTAAATGAGAAAAATTACATATCTTGGAAAGCTCAGTTTGAGTCCTTTCTTTCGGGTCAGTGCTTACTTGGCTTTGTAAATGGAAGTTTTCCTGCTCCTCTTGCTGTTCTTCAAGTACCACAAATCGGAGGTCAAGTCGCAACAATACCAAATCCAGACTATCAAGAGTGGTTCAGAGCAGATCAGATAGTTAGAGCATGGCTTCTGGGGTCCCTTTCTGAAGAAATCCTGTCAGAAGTCACAGGCACAACAGCAACAGCACAGGAGTTATGGTTGGCGCTGGCTAAACACTTTAACAAGGTATCTTCTTCTCGCTTATTTGAGTTACAGAGCAAACTCCAAACCTCAGAGAAGTTAGATAGACCGATGGCTGAGTATCTGAGGGATATCAAGCATATCTGTGAGCAACTAGCTTCCATAGGTAACCCTGTTCCAGATAAAATGAAGATTTTTGCTGCTTTAAAAGGGTTAGGAAGAGATTATGAACCTATTAAGGTTTCTATTGAGGGAATGATAGATCTCTTACCACCTATTACCTTTGAGGATGCTGCTTCTAGACTTAAAAGCTTTGCTGATAGACTGTCAAGCTACAACACTGGTATGGAGATATCACCACACCTGGCCTTCTATACAAACTACTCTGGAAAAGGACGAGGCAATTCTTATGGCAGATCTGGTGGATCCAAAGGAAGAGGAGGCTTCTATTCAACAAAAGGAAGGGGCTTTCCACAGCAGATCACATCAAATGAGTCAGCTTCAGGTTCCTATGGAGGGGAAAACAAAATCATATGTCAGATATGTGGCAAACCTGGTCATCCTGCGTTGAAATGTTGGCACAGGTTCAATAATAGCTACCAGTATGAAGAATTACCATCTGCTTTGGCTGCCTTGAGAATCACGGATGTTACTGAACATGGAGGAAATGAATGGGTTGGAGATTCAGGAGCTACTGCTCATGTCACAAATTCCCCACATCATCTTCAGAGAGCTCACTCCTATGCTGGCTCAGATCAAATCATGATTGGTGATGGGAATTTTCTTCCAATTACTCACACAGGATCAACAAGTCTCCAGACAACCTCTGGTAAGCTTCCTCTTAATGATGTTTTGGTTTGTCCTGACATTGCAAAACCATTATTGTCAGTATCTAAGCTTACAACAGACTATCCATGCTCTTTTGAATTTGACTGTGATGGTGTTCGTGTCAATGATAAGGCGACAAAGAAGCTGCTAATCCTAGGAAACAAGCATAATGGTCTATATGTTCTGAAGGACTCACCTCTTAAAGCTTTTTACTCTTCTCGACAACAGTCAGCAACTGAAGATATTTGGCACAGAAGACTTGGTCATCCAAATCATCAAGTCCTTCATCACCTGGTCACAACAAAATCCATTTCAGTCAATAAAGGGATCAAGAGGATGTGTGAAGCATGTCAACTTGGCAAGAGTAGTAGGCTACCTTTTTCTTCTTCTACTTATGTTGCTTCTAGACCTTTAGAGAGGATCCACTGTGACCTCTGGGGACCTGCTCCAATAATGTCTGTACAAGGCTTCCGCTACTATGTCATTTTCATTGATAATTACTCTCGCTTCTGTTGGTTTTACCCTCTCAAGCAAAAGTCAGATTTTTTCTCCATCTTTACTGTTTTTCAAGCAAAAGTAGAAAATCAGTTGAATCAGAAAATTGGAGTTTTTCAGTGTGATGGTGGAGGAGAATTCATGAGTAAACAGTTTTTGACTCACCTGCAACAAGTGGGTATCCAGCAGTTTGTCTCCTGTCCCTATACCCCACAACAAAATGGGTTAGCTGAAAGGAAACACAGACATATAATAGAGTTGGGACTATCTATGCTGTTTCAGGGTAGGGTACCTCAAAGATATTGGGTTGAAGCTTTCTATACAGCCAGCTTCTTGATCAATCTTCTTCCTACTCCTGTTCTTCTCAACAACTGTAGTCCTCATGAAGCTCTACTGGGTAATATTCCAGATTACACTGCACTTCGAGTCTTTGGTTGTGCATGCTATCCTACTCTTAGAGACTATGCAAAGACAAAATTTGATCCAAGATCACTAAAGTGTGTGTTTATGGGTTATAATGAGAAGTATAAGGGATATAGGTGCTTACTTCCCTCCACAGGTCGAGTGTATATCAGCCGCCATGTGTTATTTGATGAGGAGGTCTTTCCATTTGCTCTCCCATACAAGCATCTCCAACCATCTGATCCAACTCCATTGATGAAAGTTTGGCTCCAAAGTCTGGACCTGCTCCCAAACAGAACTACAACACTACAAAGAGAGCAAGAATCAGACACTTCAAAGGTAACTCCTCTATTTACTTTAGATGAATTTCCACCATTACCTTCCAGAAGCACTGCTGTAGTGGTCTCTGGTAATGGAGGGGAGAGTTCTGAGTGTACGACAGGCTTTGATCCTGCTTCTATTGGCAACAGCTCTTCCCCTTCATCATCAAGGACTTATACTCCAACTCAAGCTTCACCAATACTATCTGAAAAGAGTACTACCTCAACATCAACAGCTTCTACGTCTCAGAACTCATCACCTGGAAGAAAAGATCTTACTGTCTCTGCACCTGTTGCAACACAAGCAATATCACCAGACATTAGTAGAGTTCCTACATCTGAACCTATACTGTCAATTAAAGCAGCAGAGAGCAGTCAAAATACCAGTGATGAAATTGCCATGCCAGAAGTTTCTCGGGATCAACCAAGTACCTGTACAGAGGCTCCTTCAGCAATTCAATCTACACATCAAATGGTTACAAGATCAAAAGCTGGTACTCACAAGCCAAACCCAAGATATGCTCTTATGCTGCATAAAGTCTCCTATCCTGAACCTAAAACTGTCACTGCTGCAATGAAAGATGAGGGATGGAACAATGCAATGCATGAAGAAATACAAAACTGTAAGGAAGCTGAAACTTGGTCTCTCATACCTTACACTCCAGATATGCATGTTCTTGGATGCAAGTGGGTCTTCAGAACAAAGCTGAATGCTGATGGATCCCTGGACAAATTGAAAGCCAGATTAGTAGCAAAAGGATTTGACCAAGAAGAAGGGATAGACTACTTGGAAACTTACAGTCCAGTGGTTAGAACAGCTACAGTGAGGTCAATTCTTCATGTTGCTACCATTATGAACTGGGAAATCAAACAGATGGATGTTAAAAACGCATTCTTGCATGGAGATTTAACAGAAACTGTGTACATGAAGCAACCCACCGGTTTTATAGATCCAGCAAGACCTGATTATGTCTGTCATCTTCATAAGTCCCTCTATGGTCTCAAGCAATCACCAAGAGCCTGGTTCGACAAGTTTAGCTCCTTTCTTCTGGAATTTGGTTTCTTCTGCAGTCAATCAGATCCCTCGTTATTTGTCTACATCAAGAACAAAGACATTATCCTACTTCTCCTGTATGTTGACGATATGGCTATCACAGGAAACAACTCCACTGCGCTGTCTAACCTGTTGGAAGCATTAAACAAACAGTTCAGGATGAAGGATATGGGAAAGCTACATTATTTTCTTGGTATACAGGCACACTATCATTCAGGGGGACTGTTTCTATCACAACAGAAGTATGCTGAAGACTTACTTATTGTTGCATCAATGGCTGACTGCGCTCCAATGCCTACTCCACTCCCTCTGCAGCTCAATAAAGTACCTGCTCAAGATGAAACCTTCTCAAATCCAACATACTTCAGAAGTCTGGCTGGTAAGCTTCAATATTTAACTCTTACTCGCCCAGATATTCAGTTCGCAGTGAACTATGTCTGTCAGAAGATGCATGCTCCAACAGTCTCCGATTATAATCTGCTCAAAAGAATCATTCGGTACATCAAGGGTACAACAACAATGGGGATTTCATTTGAAAGAAACACGGATTGCACAGTTAGAGCTTACAGTGATAGTGATCATGCTGGATGTAAGACTACCAGACGCTCCACAGCAGGATTCTGCACCTTCTTTGGCTCAAATATAATCTCTTGGGCCTCTCAGAAACAAGAAACAGTGGCCAGAAGCTCCACTGAGGCTGAGTACAGAGCTTTATCAGATGCTGCTGCAGAAATAACCTGGCTGTGCAAAGTCCTAAAGGAACTTCAGATCCCTCTTCATCAAGCTCCAGAACTGTATGGTGATAACCTCTCCTCCATCTACTTGACTGCAAATCCGGCGTTTCACAAGCGGAGTAAACACTTCGAGACCCACTATCATTATGTCCGAGAGAGAGTAGCTCTTGGATCTTTAACGGTGAAGCACATCCCGAGTCACCTCCAGCTTGCGGACATCTTTACAAAATCTTTGCCCGTCGGAGCCTTCACAAATCTTCGATTCAAACTTGGCGTTTGCTATCCACCCACTCCAAGTTTGAGGGGGACTATCAATGAAACCAAACCACTACAAAGATCTGTGGCTACAAATCAAGAGAATGTGAAGAAGATGAAAGAAGAACAAGTACAGTCTAGATCTGGAAAAGGAGAAGTCAAAGAGATAGTGAAGAAAGAATCTTTGGCTCCTCAATACGACACAGTGTTAATAACAGGCCAAGAGAAGAAGCAGCCCAACAAGCCCAACAAGACTGTTAAGACTGTGTACAGAGCAAAGCCCACTGCGAAGCCCATCAACACTTGTGTCTCTCAGCCTCTTGTGCAACGGTCATCTGCAAAAGAAGACAACAAAGATAAAGCAAATCAGGAGGAAGCTTCAAGGAAATTACCTCAGGTGCTAAAGACAAAGACCAGCTGTCCTATTCAACAAATTAAAGTAACCAATAGATTTGCTGTATTAGATAATGAGGTGGAGGCACAATGACCTAATCCTAAGAGTATAAATAAGTCTTAGATTGTAACAGGAAGGTTTAAGAGAAATGAAATGAAGAAAGCAATGCTTATATTATTCTCCAAACACTGAATATTGATTTATCTTTCACGTTTCTGTGACCAAATTAGGTAATAATATACACACAACTGAAGATTATTTAGAATTTTGCAAAAGTGGCAGTATAACCACAAAACATAAGAAGAAAAAAATGGTACAAGAAAAAGGATTTTAAAATCAATTTTTGACACTGTGGATTCTTAGGTCTCTCGGCCCATACATATCTAATTTTGGGCTTACTTAAATAGGCCTCTTGTCGTAGGAATTGGGCTTTATAAAAATCAGAGACCATTGAAAGTACATACGACGATCACGGAAAAAAAAAAAGAAGGAAGAGATGCTTGCGAAACAAACGCCATTAACAAAACAAATGCTCTCCGAGCTCTTACGAGCAAGTTCTTCAAAGACGAAGCAGCTTAAGAAGATCCACGCGGTTGTAATAAGGACAGGTTTCTCTGAAAAGAACAGTCTTTTAACTCAGTTGTTAGAGAATCTTGTACTTGTAGGTGACATGTGTTACGCACGCCAGGTGTTCGACGAAATGCACAAGCCGAGGATCTTCCTTTGGAACACTCTTTTCAAAGGCTACGTTAGAAACCAGCTCCCTTTTGAAAGTGTCCTACTTTATAAGAAAATGCGTGATCTTGGTGTCCGTCCTGATGAATTTACTTACCCGTTTGTGGTTAAGGCGATCTCTCAGCTTGGGGTTTTGCCCTGTGGGGTTTCCCTTCATGCCCATGTGGTGAAAAATGGTTTTGAGTGTCTTGGGATTGTTGCAACTGAGTTGGTGATGATGTACATGAAGTTTAGTGAATTGAGTTCCGCTGAGTTCTTGTTTGAGTCAATGCAAGTCAAGGATTTAGTGGCTTGGAATGCGTTTATTGCAGTTTGTGTTCAAACGGGGAACTCCGCTATAGCTCTTGAGTATTTCAACAAGATGAGTGCGGATGCAGTTCAGTTTGATTCTTTTACTGTCGTGAGTATGCTTTCTGCTTGTGGTCAGCTGGGCTCTTTAGAGATTGGAGAAGAAATTTATGATCGTGCGAGGAAAGAAGAGATTGATTGTAACATAATAGTCGAAAATGCAAGGCTTGATATGCACTTGAAGTGTGGTAGCACTGAAGCTGCGAGGGTATTATTCGACGAAATGAAACAAAGGAATGTGGTTTCATGGAGCACGATGATTGTAGGATATGCAATGAATGGCGATAGCAGAGAAGCATTGGCATTGTTCACTATGATGCAGAATGAGGGACTAAGACCGAACTACGTGACATTTCTCGGGGTGTTATCTGCTTGTAGCCATGCTGGACTAGTCAATGAAGGAAAAAGGTATTTCAGTCTCATGGTTCGATCGAATGATAAGAATCTTGAGCCGAGAAAAGAACATTATGCATGTATGGTTGATCTATTGGGACGCTCTGGTCTTCTAGAGGAGGCTTATGAGTTTATCAAAAAGATGCCAGTGGAACCAGATACCGGTATCTGGGGAGCTTTGTTGGGTGCTTGTGCAGTTCATCGTGATATGATATTGGGGCAGAAAGTGGCCGACGTTCTTGTAGAAACAGCTCCTGATATTGGTTCATACCACGTACTACTGTCTAATATCTATGCAGCTGCTGGTAAATGGGATTGTGTTGACAAAGTAAGGGGTAAAATGAGGAAGCTGGGCACTAAGAAGGTTGCTGCTTATAGTTCCATAGAATTTGACGGCAAAATCCATTTTTTCAATAGAGGAGACAAATCACATCCTCAATCAAAGGTGATATATGAGAAATTGGATGAAATCTTGAAGAAGATAAGGAACATGGGGTATGTTCCCGATACGGGTTCAGTATTTCATGATGTGGAGATGGAGGAAAAAGAATGTTCTCTCAGTCATCACAGTGAGAAGCTTGCTATTGCATTTGGACTCATTAATGGGAGAGTAGGACATCCTATACGGGTTATGAAGAACTTGAGAACCTGTGATGATTGCCACGTTTTCTCCAAGTTTGTTTCCAGGCTTACATCAAGAGAGATCATCATGAGAGACAAGAACAGGTTTCACCACTTCAGGAATGGTATCTGCTCTTGTAAAGAGTTCTGGTGACTTCACTTATTGATGTTCTGATTATCAAGAGAGGTCTGATGAGAAATGCATCCACAGATTTTAAATCTATCTGAAGCTTTGAATAGTAACAAAAGACCAGTTGATGCAAAACCAAGCTCCTGATCCACTAAACTTGCATATGGCAACAAATCGTGAAGCTTTTGGTTTAATCTTCTGCACAAGTCAGAAGCCTGAAAGAGAGAGATTCTACTGAATAAGGTAGCTAAGTCAATCTGAACACTATACTCATTAATGCTTAATTGCTCATTAATTATCTAGATCTAATTAAGCCTGACCTCACGTTTTTGCCAGTTAATGAGTTTTGTATCTTTCTTAGTATATTCCACTGATTTTACAGGCCTTGTATTGTATCTATTGTGATGTAAAAATAGCTGAAATTGAACTACTTTTTTGCAGGAGATAAAGAATGGTCAAAATTTGTGAATATGAATTCAATGTTTATGTCAGTCATTAGATGCTATTGACACTGATCAAAAACAGAGTTTGCCTCTGTTAATGGTTTTCTCTGAGAGTTGAAAAGCAGAGACATGGAAGAAGCAAGAAATAGAAAAAGTTCTCGTGAAAGACAGAGAGAGAGAGAGAGAGATGGAGACAAAACAAAGAACAGAGGTTATTTCACTTGTCGTCAAGACATTCCAAGCAAAAAGACTCTGCAACAACGGTATCTTTTTTTTTGGTCAATTTAGCAAAACTAAGGTAATCAATCCTCCATTAAAAGCTACTTGCTTTAATTAGTAAAAACACTTTTTACATTATTAACATCAATTTGATTATTTACAGTCAATAATACCCTTCTCTCTCCTCCTCTCAGAAAACATAAATTCGTTTTTTTTTTCCCGGGGACAACGGCTATTAATACTGAACTGTCCACTGCACCATCTCCAAGCAACAACATGGCTGAATTTGAAAAATATTTTGCAATTTTCATCAATAAAATATAAAAATATTGAGCAGAGAGAACAATCAAAGCATTGGAGGAGGTTAGATAAAAAAAATAAGTTTCACAGTACAGATATGAGAAGGTTCTCCCAGGAATCAAGGGTCAAGATCGTTTGATAAGACCCATAAGATAAGGAAACAAAATTTAAAATAAAGAAACCACAAATCTAATTTCCATTGAATAATAAAAATCTTCTTCATCTTCTCCTCTTTCTACTTCTTCTTCTTCTTCTTCTTCTTCTTCTTCTTTCTCATTATCCAAAGAGACCCAGACAAACTTTTTTGTTACTTAGACTTCACTCAAACAAATAAAAGAGTTTTGGCTTTTGGGTTTATCTTCTTACCACTACTCACTTTTTATCAAAAGACTTATTATTATAATTTTTACTCAAAGCCCATTTTTTCTCATCAATTTCTTGAATCCAAAACCTGCTCTGCACTTCGCAGACACCGACAAAAAAGGAAGTCAATTTCTGTCACAAGAAAAACAGAGAGAGATACAAACTCAAATACTCTGTTTTCACTACCTCATGGGCTTCTCATAAAAAGCTTCTCTTTCCACTCAAATCAAACCGCCATGGAAGCTTGTGTAGGAAACGAGCAAGACATAAGGAGAAGAACAAGAAGAAGAAAAAGACCACCACCACTTACCACCGCCGTGTTCTTCTGGGGAATCTTGATCTTTTCTCAGTTTGGTGTTTCTTCATCAGCTCTTTTTGCTCCTGATCACTACCATCCTTCACTACCGAGAAAGGCTGGTCCTTTCCATGAATTGGCGTCGTTTCAAGCTCCCAAAGCCTCAATGTCATTCACGGGTCAACGTCGAGAAGAAGAAAACAGAGATGACGTTTATAAAGACGACAAGAGATTAGTTCACACAGGTCCAAATCCTCTTCACAACTGAAACACTAATTAGCAACACGTGTCTGGTCTCTCTCCAAGAAACTGCCATGAGATCCTTCAATCTCTGCTTTGAATCAATCTCTATAGCTACTTTAGTATAATTTTATGTTTTAGTCATAATGAGATGTGGATCATTATCCTTAGCCTTGTATAATTTCTGTGAGGCTAATAGTCAATGATCTTGTTTCTCAGTTGTTGTAACTCTTTTGCTTCAATGGCTACCATCGAGATCCATGAATTATTGATAATAGTTTTGTATTTATTTAATTAAATCAGTATGTTTTCGGAATTTGTAATTTTTTTATATACTAATATTGTAAGAAATAAAAAAATGGTTGAAGATTCGAATGCATGGATTTCTTCGAAGATCATGTTCTATGCAGAAAAAGAAGGTTGGCTTTTTGTGTTTAACTGATTAATTATTGTTATTTAACCATATGCTATAAAGTATTTTAAAATCAGTGTTGAATGGGTCCAACATCGTGTAATAAAATCTATGTATTGTTAAATAATTAGTTTATAAATATATGAGCATGGAGGCTGTTGACTGTTCCTTCGCTCATGAAAAAGGGAGAATAATAATTACTATGTGGTCTAGTGGTAAAGAATACACTCTTAAACCATGAGATGTAGGGTTCGATTCTCCACATGAGCATTATTTTTATTATCAAAAAGAAAAAAAAAAAAAAAAAGAAAAAGGGAGAACCAAAAACTTGAAATTTGGTGAAATTCATGCATAATGTCTATTTTTAATTGTAACGAGCCCATTGTTGTGGATTTTTCCTACATATTAAAAGTGAGAATATGGTAGGCTCTAGTTGAAAAATACATGTTTTTAGGTCGTGCATTAAGCATCCAATCTTTCGTTTTAAAACGGACATGGATGTAAATTCAGCCTAATCATATACAAGTATCCTAAGTTCCTAACAATATATAAAAATCGATGAAAAATTGAATGTTTTCTTTTGGATCCAAATCTAATTAGCTCAAACCGATTTAGATACGAACTTTCTAACTTGATAACTACAAAAATGTGGTGGTCTAGTGACTAGTGGTTCTTAAAAGTATTCAAGGTCACTACTTACACCTTGAAAGTATTGAAGAACTTCAACTAAATTCTTTTTTGTTAAAGACTTCAACTATATCTACACCTTAAACATAGTATTATTAACGGTTTCTTCGGGACATCGAAAAAGATTATAAATCAAAGATTCAGAACTTCCAAGATATATATAATAAAAAAATCTACAAATGCGGTTTTATATGTGTAAAACTAAATCTAACATACTCATTATTAGTAAATCGAAGTATTTTCTTTTTGTCAAGAATTTTCCAATCAATTTTCTTTTTACTCATTTTGTATCAGTTTGATGTATGGGAATTACATTTTCGGATTGACTGCATCTATTATCGGAAACCAGTTCATATCGTAGATAAGTTTCATTAACACAAAACTAAAAAAAAGACTTACTAATAAAAACTTATGCGAAAATCGGCTAAATGATTATTATGACGTGTGATAAAGATATTACTATTTATTAGAGTAGGCCATTTAGCTTTAATAATATTTGTTTCATTTGAATGTGTTTGAACTTAATGCATACGGTTCTCTCGATGGGGATGCCGGTCCCCAATGACCTCTCCTCTATTCTTTTTCTCTCTTTTTGAAGTATATTATTTACATACGTACAAACATAATTAATGCTCATATATGAATGAATACTAGTTTTACTACTATTCACTCACGGATTAATTTTCTATTTTGTTAAGGTATGAGACTTAAATACAGAAATTTTCCAACACAACGAAATTAAATCACGAATGGTTGTTGATGCAACAAGAATTAACATTTGACCAAATAAATGAAAACGTTGATCTTGTCCCTGTTTTTTTCTTAGAAAAAATAATGTCTATATATATATTATATACATTGATTATAAACAAGAAACACATCAAAATGTATATACGATTGAATAAAAAAAAAAATGTAACTTTGTTCCTTGGAGATGATTACTCATTTTGTATAATATAATTTAGTTTTGGGTCCATTTTGGTTAAAGAGGAATATCCTGAGAGAGAGGTTGTTGAATGTGGAATGAATGTTTTGCACAGTGTGGTGAGCCATAAATGGAGAGATTTAAGGAGCTTTACTCATTATTCAACTACTCCCATTCCCATCTCCACTTTGTTTTTTAAATAAATTTCCTTCTAACAAATTTATATAAATTTCTTCAAGAATTCAATTTTTACTGACGTTATTTTCCTATATTGATATATATTTTTTTTCCCACTTTTCGGAACATATAATATGGGCTGCAAAACGAGTCACTCGGTCCATTTGATTTAAATAGTCCAATTTAAAGCCCATTTAATATGAGAAAGGAAAAAACTCGACCCACGCGCGTCTATTGGGCTCAGTTATGGATTTTGGTAAAAAGTGGCCTAAATCCGTTGACTATAGGGTGCCGATTATGACGTAACGCGCCTCACGCGCGATGACTGCACGTGGGATTTTCGTGAACCGCTCCTAGGTTGTGACTTGTGGATTGCAAAACTTCTACGTACAGTATATTAGTTCAAAAGTAATTCGTTAAACCCATTTTTAATCTTATTATTAACTTAAGAAATTTTGGTCTAATTTCTTAGAAAAAGTTTCCCCGACATATTTAAATCATGTTTACTCATTTCCTTTTGCTTTGGCTGATTATACACATAATAATACAAGTCATTTCTATTGTCAAGCAAAATTCATTGCATACAAGAGTGAAGAGTGTATAATCATTTTTCTCTCTCTCTATATATGTCACATGTGCATAAAGATTTTGGTTTATCTATAAAACAAGACAAAAGGCGAAGTATGGTAGACCCAAAAATCAATCTTTTGGTAGCCTTTTCATCTCTCTTGCATCACAAGTAAACCTCTCATCATTCATTTCCACACAGCACTGAAACTCGAGCATTTTCTCTCTCAAATCCCATTTCCCTAGCTAAAAGGTTCAAAATTCCACAATTATAACAACAACAAAAGACCTATTTTGTGAATCTTTTCTCTTTGATATATCTTCTCTAAATTAAAGTGATTAGGGCAAACTTCTACATAGCATGGGCTACATCTCCAACAACAACCTCATCAACTATTTGCCCCTCTCTACTACTCAACCTCCTCTTCTTCTCCCACACTGTACTAAAATCCTTGCTTCTTTATATGTAATTGATCTCCATGTGTTTATTTGTTTGTTAATACTCTTATTTTTTTTCAGGTGGTATTAACGGCAATGATCACCATCAGCTCATCACTGCATCATCAGGAGAACTCGATGATTATCGGAAAAATAACATCCCTGCGACGGCGACTTCGAGATGGAATCCGACACCCGAGCAGATCACGATGCTAGAAGAGGTTTACATGAGCGGAACACGGACACCAACGACGGAACATATCCAACAGATAGCAGCTAAGCTTCGGAAATATGGGAGAATCGAAGGTAAGAACGTTTTCTATTGGTTTCAGAATCATAAGGCTAGAGAGAGACTAAAACGACGCCGTTGTGAAGGAGGTGCTCTTAACAAACCACATAAGGATGTCAAGGATTCATCATCAGGTGATCAATAATTAGTTGATTTATATGAACAGATTTAAATACCCATCCTTTGGTTCTAAATATCTATCAACAAACAACATAATTTTACTTTTAAGATATGTTTTGTTTTTTTGGTTAAATGGATATAAAGTTTTGGTTTTGATAACTGATGAAATTTAATGGAACGTTACTTAAAGTAGCCATGCATGCTAATTTCGGATACATATATGTAAGATGACGTGGTAATCACAGGTGGTTATCGAGTTGATCAGACAAAGAGCTGCCCATCTCTTCCACACACAAACCCACAGCCACAGGTATCTTCTTGAACAAAGATACTCACAAAACACTTGTTATATGCATAAATATGTGACCAAACAAATACATAAATGTATATAATTAAATGTAAATAACTAAATATGTGTGGAAGACAAGTAAATGATGCAGAGTAGGGTTATAGAGAAGCTTTTTCTATCATATGTTGGGACTTGGGAACAATAAGGAAATTAAAAAGATGTTCTCAAAAGGCTGCTAACTTTCTTTTTATCCATCTCAGTTTTAATCTTTTGGTATTTATTATCATTTCAAATTAGGATAGTTAATTGGCATCTCCCGAAAATAATTTATTACGATTTTGTAGTTGCTAGCTCCTAAAAATAATTTTATTATTTTGTATTTTCTGCTTAGCATGAATTAGATCCTGCGAGTTACAATAAAGAAGATCATGGGACGGCTGAAGAATCTGAGAGGGCATCAGAGGATGGTAAAGACGCCACGTGGAGAAATCTTGTTACTTGGTCGATAACTCAAGAACCTGCCGGAGAGATTAATATTGACCAAAATGTCAAGGGAGAAGGACAAGAAGAAACGAGGGAGATTCGAACTTTAGATCTCTTTCCGGTTAAAGAGAACCAAGAGAAAACAGGCCGGTATACAGAGAAGACGAAAGCAAATCAAATGTGTTGCAATTACTGTTACTACTACGAGTTCATGCCTCTGAAGAACTGAAACAAAAACTCATGTGTGAGTAATAAATAGGACAAAGGGATTTAATGAAGGTTTTACTTGTTGTTTTGTCCACAAATGGTAAGTGATGTGTTCTTATTTCTTAGATAGAAGAGATGAGTTTGAAGATGGAGACGTGTAGTAAATGTTAGGAGCGTTTGAATTTTTAAGGTTTTTGTTTTACGACTTTAGGTATTTAAATATTATTATGGTTATTAGTTATTACCCAAATGTGAAGGTGGACCATGTTGGGGCTTGGGTTTGGAGCTGCAACCATCTAATACATATGTCTGAAAGTGAAACTGAAAGCTTCGATGGTTCCTTGTCAATGTAAGGAATATATATTAAATTAGATGTAATTGTTAGTAATTGATGTTTTTCTACTTCTTCACATGCTTTCTTCTTCCACTGCAATTTACATGCGACTCTCTGAGAGAGACATTCGATGCTGACATTGCACTGGGTTTAGAACTACTTAAGACTTTCAGAGAATTTAGCAAATGTGAGGTTTATTATCAAAAAAGTGCGTACCGTTGGGGAAACTAAACTTACATTTGAGTTTTGATGGAATGAAGACAAAACATCTTTAATGTTTGCCCATTTCTCATTTATTTTGTGAAATTTAATGGAAACAAAGGATTTTACTCATAGTTATGTGTGTTTAAAAATCGAGCAAGAGATTTTCAAATGGTCTTAATCACAGAAAGGTATTAATTAATAATGTGCAGAATCCTGAAATAATAATCTAACAGAAACAGAACATTGACCCATCTTTTGTACTTTTAAGATCATGAATGTATAATGGTATGAAAAAATGCTTTTTGAGACAGAGGATCAAGAACACTTCCTAAAGACAACTACACAAAGCATTTATCACTTCGACCATAACTCTTTAATTGACTCTATTGTTTCTGCACCTAAAAGATCTGTCCCACGTTTCTTTTGCCCTGGTACAATTACAATAGGACAGAGATAGTTTTGTCCCATTCCTCCAATCACAATAACATTTCAAACAGCTTGACAATTAAAAAACCAGTATCCAATGGTCACTCTTTCCTCTACCTTTTAACTGTTAAGGGTCCTAACTTCTTTTTATGACTTTCTTTAGTGTCAAATTACTGTGAATTCAAAGAAACATCAAGTAATCACTGTCACACTTTATTGACCACTGAGTTTGGTTATCTAAAGACAACTACAGAGACCAAGCATAAACAAATTGTATTCAACAAGTAAATGACACAAGAAGGCCCTTTTAGCCATGTTCTTATTACTGTTCAAAGTTCTCACAAAGATAGAGGGTAGATCATCATAAAAGAAATTTGATAAACAGTAACTCACAGTGTTTTCCCACGACTGGCTTGAATCAAGGAAGAACATAGAGAGGCTCCGGCATTTTTTCTCTTTGTATCCTAGCATATATTTGAAATGTAAACATTCCATGTTAAAAGAACGAAGAACAAACTGAAAAGACTTGGAATGAAATGAGGAAAACTTAAATAAAAGACTTACCAGTTATCTTTTGCCCATTTACATCCATCAGATTCTACTACATGTAAGCTATAGGCATGTCTTGACTTCGAGGATAGATTCTCGAAACTGCATCACAAAATCCACATTGAAGAGAACATGATTTTCAGAGCTCAGCCAAATCTAAACTATAAGCAAGCTACTTCATATGGGAGATGAAATTTACCTTTGATGGATTAGATCACCATGAATGGCAATCAATGAGCCTGCTTTCATTTCAATAGACACAAAATCTTTCTGCTCGTAAGATGGGGATGGCTGATCAAAGGTTATACCGTTTTCCCCCCGGATAAACCTTCTAACTAAACCATCTGAAATCAAGCAGTGGAAAAAACAAAAGACTGTCCAGCTAAGTGAAACTATGTAAATAACAAAGAACACGAGAAATAGAGGTAAAAAAACTCACTCTTATGAGATCCAGGAATTGCCCAAAGACAACCATTAACTGTGGTAGA
This sequence comes from Arabidopsis suecica, assembly GCA_019202805.1. Lineage (NCBI taxonomy): Eukaryota > Viridiplantae > Streptophyta > Magnoliopsida > Brassicales > Brassicaceae > Arabidopsis > Arabidopsis suecica. The sequence goes on along the minus strand of CM032909.1, from coordinate 178,582 downwards.
ATCTTCCAGAGCAATCCAGAGACCAGTACAACTCTGTGGATCCGTGTACACAAAAGAATTATCTTGGTGCGGCACAACTTCGCCTCCAATTCCAGGTTGCTAGTAAAATCAACAGGCCAAATTACAAAGTTGCATAGTGAAAGGTTCCCACAAAGTAAGCAAAAGAAGCTGAGATCGGAATGATACAAACTTTAAATAGTTTAACCGTAACTACAAATGCTAATTTTGAAGTTGTTAGTATAAATATAAGTGGTGATCTGCCTTCTGAACTGTTGAACATTTGCATATTCTATGACAATCTCAGTTACTAATTTTTAACAGCAATCAACATATAGTGTGAACACATTGATTTTCAGCAGTTGGAGATTTTCGTTGATCAAAGTTTTAAAATATACAAAGAAAAAACAATCAAAAGTCTATAAATAAATAAAAGTACCTTGAAAATGTACATAGACTGCATGACTACTGGTCTCTTGTAACCTAAGGATGACACCAAACTTGAAAACTTGGACGAATATGTGAATTCCTTATACAATGGGTCAAGCTCATGCAGTGCTGCACCAACAAACAATGTTAACATTCGTGAGCCAAGTTTTTTCTACGAAAAGTATGTAGTAAGCGAGCCAAAAAATGGAAGAGATGAGACGTAGAAAATACCATGCCCAACTTTGTTTATAGAGAGTTCTTTGGGTTGCTTCAATTTCCCATCATGACCAAAAGCTTTTTCTGAGATTCAAACACATGAATCTTTTAGCTTATAGCTGGATTACAACAAAAGCACCAGAGGATATCCACTAGACCATGAATCAACGATATAGATGTTGTAGAAAATTACATCCTAACTAAGTTCATTACAAAGGATGGCTGAAGTTTCCCACACATATCCGCATCAAAAGAAGTGCCATAACATTGCATTAAGACTCGTATTCATATTCCATTGTATTAAACAAGAGATGAGACTCTAGTGGTATTTTCAGAAGCTGTAAATTCGCAATGAAATAGTTATCAACATTCAATACTTGTAGAAATAGTTTCATTCACAAACAGAGCACTTGCAGACATACATCAACACAGAAGCGTCAAAAACATCATAGGAACACTCATTTGGAAAAAAACCCAAGTGATAGTTTCGAAAATGTAAACACAAACAAGTATCTGGGGAAATCAAAAGCTAAGTAATTTGAAGAAAAGAAGAATTTACCTTCAAAGAAAAAGGAGATTTTCTCAGCGCTCTCAAAGAAGTAATTATCGGTGGTGTGCTTCTACAATAATCAATAACCATTCTAATCAAAATTAAACAGAGAAAAACAATATGATGATGATGATTGGAATCAAAAGAACTTTGGTATTGAAATAAAAACCTGATTCTTAGTGGAGAAGATAGAGGACGAGACGGAACAATCAAACTGATTAAGCAACTCGTCCATCCTCTTCCTTAAGCCTCTAATCTCATCCTCGTTCGCGAACGATTCGATTACCAAATACCCTAATATCCATTTTGACTTACAAAATCATTCATAACTTCTTTCATTCATCGAGTTAGGAGGAACGAAATTTCCATATTAACAAACCTTGAGAGTGAAAAAACTGGAGCTGATCTGGAGTTAGACTACCGGTGATTCCCATAACGCGGTGGTTCCGGTAGAGATTTCGCCGGGAAATTGATATACTTCAAATCCTTTTGTGGGAAACAAATTTATCTGTTGAGTCTATAGATTAGAGAGAACCCAAACAAACAAGGACTCCAATTATTTATGAGAGACGTTTCCCCACGCGCACACTTTTCGTGAGTTATGTTGGCGAAAGAAGCCAGTTCCACGTGGAGGATATTCCCTCACGCGCCTGAGTAGCGCGTAGAAATAGATTAGGAAGATGAATTTTTTTCTTTTGTGTTTGTTGGATTAGAGAACAAGCAAACAAACCCATTGTGTATCATAAAAACATATGAAAAAGTGAACACGACTGGAAGAAGCAAAAAAATGAAGAGTTAATTACAAAAAAAGTATCAAAACCCAGATGCCCTTCGGAAATAGGCACTCGACGATATGCTGTTCTGAAATAGGCACTCAAACAGTTCTCTCTCCTGTCAAAAAGACGCTTATGTCCTTTCTTTGATGATGTCATCGCAAGGGTTTTTAACGTTTTGAGCAAATATATCTTTTATTTATGGTGAAAAAAAACAGATTTGAAATAATATATTGACAAAATATTCATCTTTTACTATGGAGAAATACAGAGATCGTCAATAAAACAAATATGTAAATGCGGACATACTATATAACTGTCTTTATAACTGTCAATATAAATGATCGTCAATATAACTGTCTTTTTTATGTGTAAGTAATTTTTTTTTATAACGTTAAAAAAATTATAAATCTATTTGAAATTTGTAATTAGTTTTTTTTTTTTTGCATAATTCCTTAATCAAATTGGGTAAACCCATCTTTCGGCTATGATTTAGCGTTTTTTTGTTTATAATATTATCATTTGGTAAAAGAGTTACGGTAGTTACATTATTGTGTTAAATTTTTTTCGTTTTTTGTTTTTTTTATTAATTGTGTGCCGTAAATAAATTGGTTTGGGTTCACCAATTTCTGACTAGGGTTTAGTAATTTTTCTCATTTTGATATTAGCCATCTCGTAAGGTGATTAATGCATTGTGTTTGAGTTCACCAATTTTTGACTAGGATTTGGTTTTCTCTCATTTCGAATATTGCAATCTCGTAAAGTAGTTAATGAATTGTGTTTGAGTTCCCTTTTTACAACTTCGGGTTTAGATATTATGTATAGATGATATACGGTAAAAGAAAGTGTGGATTCACTAGGGTTTAAATTTTTTGTTCTTTTATATTATTGTTAGAACATCGTGTTTGTATTTTTGAGTTATAATTAAGAGTTTATCTTTTTTTTTTTATTGATTTCCAATTCTAATCCTAGGGTATATAGCATTTTCACTTTTTATATATTTTCGTTTTCTTGCTCGCTATATACATAGCATACTGTCGTTGAAATGGTTTGGGTTTAGTCGTCCAAATATAGGGTATAGTGTTTTTACTCCTTTAATTTTGTAACAAAATTTCACTTTTACATTTTGTCGTTTTACGGTTTGGATTTAAGTTTTACTAGTCGTTAATAAGGATTTAGCGTTTTTCCTACTATGCATTTAAGGTCTGTTTTGTTGTAAAGAAAATCTAACTAATATCATTAAAACATATGTTGTTGTCTAAACCAAAGTTTTTTTTTTTTTTGAATTACTAAGAGGTTTTCGATTTAGGTCCGTACATCCTCTTAAAACAAGAACCAGAAGCATTTTATATGTTCCTCTCCCAAATACTAAAACGAGTTTTTATAAAATATAAGATATGATTTTCTACCGTCTGTATCATAATTGTGTACTTAACTTTTAAAAGATAAGTTATTAACAATTTTTGTGAACGAAATTTAATTCTGACTTTTGTCCATGATGATTTGTGGAGAATCCTTGCATGTTGACGGTTTCTGAATTGAAACTAGTTATCAAACAAACAAAAAAATTATACAACCCACGTCATCTGATATTTGCACCCATATGAGGAGGGGTGAAATGGTCATGAACAGAGTCTTTTACACATATATTAAACGCCAACTTGGCAAAGTGCCTAAATCTGAAGTTCTTAAGCAAATAATGCCTATTTTCATAAGTCTCTCAAAAATGAATCAAATTACTTTCTGAAAGAAACACAAAGATTCACCTGGAAAGAATCATAAGAATATGATGATGAAACAATTAAAAACCCCTATTTCAAAGAATTTAAATGAACAAAAAAAGAAAAGAAAAGAAGACACAATGATCTCTAACCAAATCAAATGTACAAAACTTTTCGGGCAGCTTCCTATATCCCTTGTCCGTCTCTCTACATATCTCCTAACACAAAGACTCTTGACGTCTGCGTTTACAAAATGTACAAAACGCAAACGCTCCAAACCGCAAAACACCCCAAGGATAAAAACACCAAAATCCAAACGCTGTCCTATTCTGTTAAAACTTCAATGTTGTCTCTCCTGTTAGATACATCAGCTTCAATGTGTCAAAAGTATCAAACAATGTTGTGGCTGTTACTCCTCGGCTAAACTCCCTGGAGATAAATAGACGATTCTGCGGCCCCTTCAAACGCTGTCTCCCTAAAATTCTGGGCAGGCCGAGTTACTAAGTCCTGTCTGGTTTGAAAGAATTAGAATTACAAGGAATGAACATAGCCTGTAGAAGCGGATTCTGGAAGGCCGGTAATCAAATGTGTGTTTCAGGTGACAGGAGGTGGTCTGGAATCTGGGGTTGTTGTTTTGTTCCTACGGGACATGCAGTCAGGGCAAGGGAATGTGTAAATGGAGTCATTAGGTCGTTTTAGCTCAAACCCCTTTGAGTCACTATGAGACCTCATGTTTAGCATCTGACGTTTAAAACTCCGCCATCTGCAGGAAAAAATAGAAAACAGCGTTTGAGCAATAAGTGATAACACGGCAACAGGGTTTTAGGTTAGCAGATGAGTGCAACACTGGTATGGTGAAAAAGGGGAACAATCTAAATGTTATTCATGTGGGCGATTAAAATGTGGAGATTTGGTAGGGTTTATCGAAGATGAAGAGTAGAAGAAGTGAGTACCCGATGTTGGGATTGTCAAAGAGGATTGCTAACTTTCGCTTGTCCGGTCTAATGGTCTTCGAATGTCCTCCAAACAAATATCTCCGATGACCCATGAGAAAATGAGGAAAGTTTCCACCTTGCGTGGTCACAAATACCTCACTGTGGAGACAGACCGTGTAATCTATTGCAGCCATTCTGGAAGAGAAGTTCTAAACACAGAGTATCAAGTCAGATATAGTATTCATCACGAGAAATGTATTCTGAAACAAACACCAGGAAAGAAGCAGACCTTATATGGAGCAAGTTCCTCCTCTGATGCAAGCATCTCCTTAGTTTGTAAATTTGGGAACATCTCTAGTAGCGGGGCCATAGTTCGATTCGCATCATATATTTCACCAGACGCAAGGTAAATATATGTGCTTTTGTTGAACCCCATTCCTCTAAGCATTAAACCCACCTGAATAGTTTACAAGAAAAGTATAAACCATTCAGAACAAGTCACACTATTGCTCACAATGGTTTGTGGAACTATTCTGATGGATGATTAACTAATGAACATATCCGAGAATGATAATATATTGTGGATAGTAGGAGCTTAGAGGAATCAAACGAAGAGATAAGTACCTCTAAAGGAGTCAAAGGGCATTTTCCATTTTGCCTGATAGCACCAGGTCGTATAACACGACCTGGTTTTGTGAACTTTCCTTTCCATCCGCGTTCTCTTGCTGCAATCATATCTTGTTTTTCTTGGTTCCCACCATCAAATATGCAACAAGAGAAAGCTACCATGTCCTGCAACATGTAGATATAGCTTATTACATCTTTCATCTCAGACACAAAGCTCTCCATTCAAAAATTTACAACCATGATAAAGACCAATGGGGATTTTATAGATGTCTCTCCTTTACATGGAACAAACCTCTTCAAAACGCAGATGTACAGAAACGTATTTTGCGCCGTGGTTTGCACTTTGCTCTTTCATTCTCTTCACCAGTGTTTCTCCTAGGGTTAGTATGGGTTTCGAAAACTTCAGGGCTTCATAATTCGCCAAACATCTAAGTCTCTGGACAGCTTGCGGAGCGTCAAAAGAAAGTCTATTTGCAAATGGAGATATTCGTATAATCCTGTGCCATGCATAGAGAACAGTTCTTCAATGACAAGAACTAAACAGAACCAAAACATATCTTCCGCTAAAAAAAGATGGTTTGCTATATCCTGTCACTATATTTTTAACTCTACTAACAATGCGTAACCAATTGTACCACATGAACAATCTTCTAAAGAAGAATTTGTAACTTACTTCTCCTCAAGCAGCTTCGGCAAGATCGAGTCTCGATAATATTGAATAGGTGACCATGCTTTAACTCTGAAGTTATAGACATTTGTCATGTTGTAGTCAAAACGCTCCATTAGATATTCAGGAATTGTATCAACCACCCGCACATCATTTGCTAAGGTACTGACAAAGAACTCTTCATCGTAGATGTCCCCAAATTTACTGAAAGAAAACCCTCTGTCAGAAAGCAATCTACAAAAGATGGCTTTGATTTGAACAAACAACAGGAAGACAAGATTTTCAGAAGAAAGCAATCTAAAACCTTGGATCTCTCCATATGCTGTGATAGTGAAAATTGGGAATTACTAGAGTTGCATTAAGATAGCCTGCCACAGCAACCGCATTGCATATCTAAGCATAACATTGGTAGAGATAAGTCAACAGCTTTGACATAAACAAGATTGCTAGAATGATTGAGCGATGTGCATAAATTTCAAGTATCATGAAAAGATAAACAAACCCACCGATGTCCGCTGCTGATTCAAGCCTCCGTTTGCCTCGACATATATGAAACCGTTTGACTCGGGCAAGTCTAAAAGTATAAACAAAAAAGCAGATACCCAACTAATCAATTACGCTCCAAAGAACAGGCTAAATCTGAGCTCCAGGCAAAACTTTGCAGAATGTACAGAACACTTTACTCTTGCATATTAAATTCCATACTCCATTTTAATAAGGTGGGAACGTTTTGACAAGGTATGCTTTATAAACGCTGAAGCTTAGAATTATTACAAAAACAATGTAATACCTCCAGTAGACTTGTTGACGTACGGCTTCCATTCACCACCTTTATAGGAATGTTTCCAAATGGTTGTTATCTGAGATAAATACAATTCCATTGATGATACATGAAAATTGATAGCATGCACAGTAGTTACGTGGCAATGCACTCTATACTAAGATTCTCAACGCATCGCTCAAACAGGATAACATGCTGCCAAAGCAGCCACAGAACCAAAGTAGAGATCGTGATACATGGAATGATGGAAGCATTCATTCACCAAAAAATCTCCCAATCTAACAGTAGTTTTAAGGGTAAGGAACATAACCAATACGAACCTAGAAATCAAGGGAAAACTTCAGGTCAATGCTCTTTTCTCTCAATGTGTCTTTGTACTTAGAGAAACAGGTTATTACAAGTAAATAGAGCTAAAACTAATAGCACAGTATCTTCTCATCAACCTCAATTTCACGAGATAGGAGAATCATCATCATTATCCAATCTTATCAGCTTGAATTCCTCTAGAGAAAGTTCAATCACGAAACGCTAAGATACAAGCTATTATGAAACAAAGAAAACGAGCTGCGTAAGACAATGTGGAGCTGGAAAAAGAGAACTCACGGCATCAGCGGTGGAATTATCGGCGTCCATCTCAGGACGGAGCTTGGCGTAAACCTGAGGGCTTTTGTAAACGGATCCTGGAGGAGGTCGACGCTGTATGATTGGAACAACATCGAACGAGACCGTTCCCATGTAAAGGAGCATACAAGAGATATAGATTAGAGGAGCGAATAGGAATATTCCCTGACGACGGAGAAGAACCGATAAGAGGATCCAAGAGAGGCGATGAGCGAGGGTCCGACTTGGTTGAACCGTAGGAAATCTACTACCAGCGGCGGCTTTAGACCGACCGTGACGGTAACGAGGAGAACGGCGAGGAGACGCCGGAGGAGACGGAGTAGTGTGGCCGCTTCCCGGCAGCCGATTCTTCGCTAGCATTTGAGATAAAAAAAAATCGACAGATCTCAATCCCTTCCTCTCTCTCTCTCGACAACGCCTTAATTCATCATTAAACCTATCGCCGGCGGTGGCGGCAGGTCGTGAAATAGGCGGCGATATAAGTCCCCACGGCGGAGACGGCGGCGGAGGGCGGTGGCGGAATTAGAAAATTAAACGGCGGGAGAGAGAGAAAGAGAGTGTAATCTATCTGTGAAGGGAGCTTTTTGATTCGTGTTATGCGGTGGAGGCAAAGCCGTGATCAGTCACATGCCCATTACCCTTTTTTCTTCTCTTCCTTTGCTTTTTTTTTATTTGGTTGCCCTTAGATTTCAAATTTTCTTTAATTGAAGAATTTGAAAACTCTATTTAAATCTTTTTAGAGATATATATTAAAGATTTTTTTATGAACAGTTTTTAGCTAAATCTCTATATTCTAATAGCATATACTAAAAAATAATTTTTTGGGTTGTTTGTGACTTGTGACCTTGTTTAACTTTTGATTATTTGTGTGAGATATTGAAAATATCCAACAAAGAACTCAACAATTTTTTTTTTTTTTGTCATGTTTTGTATTATGGACAGATAATCCTATACTAATATTTGGGAAGTACATCCTAAGGATCATAACTTAAATTTTGTAAGAAATTACAATATATGCCATTATATAATTCTAATCATAAAATTTATTCCATGTCACTAATATATATTAACGGGTCAACGGGTTTAAAGATATTAAAAGATTTTGTTTATATAATACATAATTAATATAATTCGAGAATGTTATATACTAATCAATATTCGAGATTATATAATACATAAAATATCTTGTTTATATAATATATAAAAATGTTATATACTAATATACTAATATATTATTCGAAAATGTTATTGAAAATTGAAAATGTTATCCAAAATGTTATATAGTAATCCATTATTCGAACATCTTATAAAAAAATATCATTGAAAATGTTAATAAAAATGATATATCATAGAAAACATTTTATATCAATCCAATTTATAAAAAATAAAAAAATGCTATTTTGAATTATAATACTCATATAGTTCGAAAATGTTATATAAATTGAAAATGTTATATAATTCTCCATTTTTTGAAAATGTTACTAAAAATGTAAAATGTGTCTACGTTCTTATATCTAAACAAAATTTATTTTCAACTACAATTCATAATCTTTGACAATATTTTCAGTTTCCTAAACATCTGTTATCATCTTTGACAATATTTTCAGTTTCCTAAACATCTGTTATCATCAATTTCGTTGTTTTTGATTAAGCTAAACAATACAATATTTTCAGTTTCCTAAATCTTTGTTTCTGACTTCAGTTGATTATATTGTTTAGGTAGTATATTCATTTTTTAATTACGCGGGTCATTGGGTCATCAGACGGGTTTAATTATACTACCTAAACAATATAATCACATAATTTTGTAATTAATTAATTAGGGAGATTTCGTAAATAATAAAAACAATTCAAACTAATAAGGCAAATCCTATACTATTATTTGGGAAGTACATCCTATAAGTCGTAACGTTAATTTTGTAAGAAATTATAATATATGCCATTAGAGATCTCTAATCATAATCATTTTAATTTCATGTCACTAACATTAACAAATTAATTAAAAAAACGGGTCAAATAACGAAAAACGGGTTTAAAGATCTTAAAAATATTAGGTTGTTATATTTTGTTTAGATATAAATTCGTATTCAAGCAATTCGTAATCTTTGAGAATATATTTAGTTTTCCTAAAATCTTTGAGAATATATTCAGTTTCCTTAAAACCCTTTATAAAAAAAATAAGTTATAATAGTTGTTATATTCTAGATCGTTTTTTTGTTTGGTTTTACGTTTTTTGTTTAGCTTAATCACGCATCAATATAATCAGCTATTCAGTTTCCTTAAAATCTTTTCTAAAGATTTTCAAATCTCTCTGTTATATAATTTTGATCCTATATTCCAAATAATCTAGAATATACCTAATTATCACAAACAATCTACAACTATAAATATCTATTTAGGTTTGACGTACCTTTCTCACAGAAATCATCTCAGCACCATTCTCATATCCTACAATTAAAAATACAGCAGAAATGGCTATGGTTAGTCCCTACACTCCTATTAACAACTTGAAGCCTGACAAGACTTTTTGCTGTATTCAAGTTAGTTTACTTCATTCGTGGATTAATTTTACAAAAGGTTCTGGCATGTCTTTGGAAATAATTTTGACAGATGAGACTGTAAGTACCATTGAAATTTTATACAATTCTCTTTGTAATATATGTGCCGTAAGTTTTAAGTCATCTTATTTTAATTACAGGGTAACAAAATTCAAGCAGACATCAAATAGGAACACATCAGCAAATTCCAAAGGTATGTTAAACCGTTTTTTTTTTCCTTTTTTTAAAACCATGAAACTAGGCCCCACAAACCCAATATAATCCATTAAAAACTTACACCCAATACAACTATTTTTTTGTTTGTTCACAATCACACAATAAAATTATCAATTCCTAATTGAACCAAAGAAATTGTTAATCTCATATAAAAAAATACAAATCTAATGCTGCTAAATATATTAAATTCTAAAGTACAATATTCTCTCCTTCTTTAGTCAAATAAAATATATAACATTATATCCAAATAGTAATAAATATAAAATATTATGATATATTCCCTTTTATATTATACTATTATACTATATTATTCCTTATTTTTTAACAAAATATACAATTTAATTTATGAAAAATATTAAATCCCGTGCTGTATAGCACGGGTCATGATCTAGTAATACAATATGTAAACGTATATTTTCTACAATGATGGTATATCTTCTCGTTACAATGAAACTTTATCTATCTACAATTGGGAATTATCCCTTTGAACTAAAAGAAAAAAATCAACTATTAAATGTCTAAAATCATATTGCATGAAATCCTTGTATCGAATTTTATGATTTTTTATAAATATAATCTATCGTTGGAAACAAATATTTGCCAAAAAAAAAAAGCGTTATCATATACGTATTTTAAAAATAATTAAAAACATCTTTATCATCTAAGTATTATTCAAATAAGAGTTGTATTAAAACATCAATAATATGAAGTAAAAATATTACATTAAATTAACAACTCAGAACTCGGAAGAGAAAGCCAACACGACAAGCAATGTTGATTCCATGCTCTATTAAGCTAATCTTGAAACGGCACGTGTTTTGGTAAGGAATTAGGGTGTAATTATTTTGTTGACAATATTATAATTTTCTAAGCATGATTGCTTGCTTATTAATACTACAATGCAACTTCATAATTTCGTAGACTGAATCAATAATTTTTCTAAGCATATTTTAAATGTTGACTTGTGAGTTACTTAGGGGGGTGTATTCAATTAAAGATTTGGGAGGATTTGGTGGAATTTAGGAAATTTTGGATTTTGAGAAAGTTAAGTGAGTTGATTGGTAGAATTGTAAAATATTGGATGATTTGGTGAGATTTATTTGATGAGATTTGGTGAGATTTTTAAAACAAAAATAGAAAAATTGGATTTACAAAACATAACGATGCGACATTGATTTACACAAAATCTGGATTCTCTTTGCAACGTTGCTTTACAAAAAATAGAAAAACTGGATTCTCTATGCAATACGTTTGAAATCATGTTCAAACTCATCTATAGTATAAAAATAGAGAAATCATGGTGTGGTGTTGTTGTGATTTTGCAAAGTAACCCTAATGAAAAGCTAAACGTGAAAGCCCATCATAATATATTTATTATTCTTCCAAAAAGACTAGCCCATAACATTTTTACGCATCCACGATTTCACTACTCATATACAAAAACAATATAATGATCCGATCCATAGATGATACAAAAGAGTGACTTTTGTATTTACCACCGGATAAAGGAAAGGAAGTAGTGTAGAATTTACTGCCGGAAGAATCAAGGATGATCAGATTAGAAGATCCTGGTAAAACATGAATTGTGTATGGAATCAGACCAGACTTATGGCCGTCGACCACCGTAAATCATGAGGAAAATTGAAATCCATAATTTTGGGTTGGGAAATTTAACTGAATTAACAGATTTGAAAACTTACCCAGATTGAAAACGATGAACAAAAAGAGAGACACGAACGAAAATCTCCAAGCGATGTCAGAACCGAGAAGGAAGAGAAAGGGACTGTCTTGTTGTTGTTAAAGGACAATTTCTCTTTTTAAAAGGAAATTCTTCAAATAACACCTCCGAAGGTGTGATTTTTTCAATTGGATTTCTCATGTAAAATTGTATCCAAAGTCTCCCAAAATCAATGTCATGGTTTTTTTTAAAAAAAGAAGTTGTGTTTTGAATAACAGATGATTTGATATCAACTTTAGAAATGGTTGTTTGAATAACATTGGATTTGAGAAGAGATTTGAAAATTCCAAATTCAATAACAGGTGATTTTAATAAAAACCCAAAAAAAAATAAAATCCTACTTCCAATACACCCCCCTTAGATTTAGATCTCCACTTATGGATGACATCTGAAAAATATATTCAATGTTGAGTATGTTGAAGCTGAATCTGTTATGTATGTGGAAACTTGTTGTAACTGTGTGACTTATTAATATAAAGAAATACTAGTCATCATTATTTGGGAAATATTAGGGAGTTAATTAATTAAATAATGTGAGAGTTTTAGTAGCAATTAGCCTGTGGCTGTGTTGCTGTTGCATGTGCAAACTGAGATGCATAGAGAGAGTGGTTGGCAACAGCGACAATATTTATTTTTTTACAAGATAAAATGAAAAGATTCCTAAATTCAGTAAACTACTACTGTATATGCCATTTTTATATATTTTTTAAGGAGATTTTTTTTTTTTTTGATAACCCAGTGTCCAGACCACACTGTGATCCGACTAGCCCACTGGGCCTAAGTCCGCGTTCCTTGGATTTTTAAGCCTCCACTTAAGGGCCCCTCGGATCTGGTGGTCTGGGACGCTGCGCCCCGTAGGTAAATTGCGCAATGGCCGGGACTCGAAGCCGGGTGGCGGGTGCCTCAGCCGAGGTTCCTATACCACCAGGAGATTTTCAGTAGAGAAATATGACCATGACAACAAGGCACTAATATTAATCACAAACTCGCATGTTTAAGGTTATATAGAAGCATAGATCAGTCGTTTAGCTGTCTAAATATTCATCTCACACAATACAAGTGAAATTTTGTTTTTATCTCAAAATTCAAAATGTTTTTCAATAATGTGTATTGATTTTACTTTTTGTGGTTATCATTGGAAGCCTAAAATTTTTGTCCAGAAATGAAGATTTTTCAAAAGGAAGAATGTCGTGATTGAGAGTTAGTGACACTTGCAACTTGCTATAAACTCTGTCGTTTTTTTGTATCGTCGTAGTTACAAAAGCTATTCGACGATATTCCAAATCTTACTACATAAGATTTAATCCTTGGAATCGACCATGTAGAGATTTTTAAAACAAAAATAGAAAAATTGGATTTACAAAACATAACGATGCGACATTGATTTACACAAAATCTGGATTCTCTTTGCAACGTTGCTTTACAAAAAATAGAAAAACTGGATTCTCTATGCAATACGTTTGAAATCATGTTCAAACTCATCTATAGTATAAAAATAGAGAAATCATGGTGTGGTGTTGTTGTGATTTTGCAAAGTAACCCTAATGAAAAGCTAAACGTGAAAGCCCATCATAATATATTTATTATTCTTCCAAAAAGACTAGCCCATAACATTTTTACGCATCCACGATTTCACTACTCATATACAAAAACAATATAATGATCCGATCCATAGATGATACAAAAGAGTGACTTTTGTATTTACCACCGGATAAAGGAAAGGAAGTAGTGTAGAATTTACTGCCGGAAGAATCAAGGATGATCAGATTAGAAGATCCTGGTAAAACATGAATTGTGTATGGAATCAGACCAGACTTATGGCCGTCGACCACCGTAAATCATGAGGAAAATTGAAATCCATAATTTTGGGTTGGGAAATTTAACTGAATTAACAGATTTGAAAACTTACCCAGATTGAAAACGATGAACAAAAAGAGAGACACGAACGAAAATCTCCAAGCGATGTCAGAACCGAGAAGGAAGAGAAAGGGACTGTCTTGTTGTTGTTAAAGGACAATTTCTCTTTTTAAAAGGAAATTCTTCAAATAACACCTCCGAAGGTGTGATTTTTTCAATTGGATTTCTCATGTAAAATTGTATCCAAAGTCTCCCAAAATCAATGTCATGGTTTTTTTTAAAAAAAGAAGTTGTGTTTTGAATAACAGATGATTTGATATCAACTTTAGAAATGGTTGTTTGAATAACATTGGATTTGAGAAGAGATTTGAAAATTCCAAATTCAATAACAGGTGATTTTAATAAAAACCCAAAAAAAAATAAAATCCTACTTCCAATACACCCCCCTTAGATTTAGATCTCCACTTATGGATGACATCTGAAAAATATATTCAATGTTGAGTATGTTGAAGCTGAATCTGTTATGTATGTGGAAACTTGTTGTAACTGTGTGACTTATTAATATAAAGAAATACTAGTCATCATTATTTGGGAAATATTAGGGAGTTAATTAATTAAATAATGTGAGAGTTTTAGTAGCAATTAGCCTGTGGCTGTGTTGCTGTTGCATGTGCAAACTGAGATGCATAGAGAGAGTGGTTGGCAACAGCGACAATATTTATTTTTTTACAAGATAAAATGAAAAGATTCCTAAATTCAGTAAACTACTACTGTATATGCCATTTTTATATATTTTTTAAGGAGATTTTTTTTTTTTTTGATAATCCAGTGTCCAGACCACACTGTGATCCGACTAGCCCACTGGGCCTAAGTCCGCGTTCCTTGGATTTTTAAGCCTCCACTTAAGGGCCCCTCGGATCTGGTGGTCTGGGACGCTGCGCCCCGTAGGTAAATTGCGCAATGGCCGGGACTCGAAGCCGGGTGGCGGGTGCCTCAGCCGAGGTTCCTATACCACCAGGAGATTTTCAGTAGAGAAATATGACCATGACAACAAGGCACTAATATTAATCACAAACTCGCATGTTTAAGGTTATATAGAAGCATAGATCAGTCGTTTAGCTGTCTAAATATTCATCTCACACAATACAAGTGAAATTTTGTTTTTATCTCAAAATTTAAAATGTTTTTCAATAATGTGTATTGATTTTACTTTTTGTGGTTATCATTGGAAGCCTAAAATTTTTGTCCAGAAATGAAGATTTTTCAAAAGGAAGAATGTCGTGATTGAGAGTTAGTGACACTTGCAACTTGCTATAAACTCTGTCGTTTTTTTGTATCGTCGTAGTTACAAAAGCTATTCGACGATATTCCAAATCTTACTACATAAGATTTAATCCTTGGAATCGGCCATGTAGGGCTTTTAGAACTGATATATATATAGCACTAAATACAAAAAATGAACCATAAGAAAACGATTAGACATAAGATAAAGACAGTTATAAAAAGCCAAATTCAAGGAGGAACCAAATGATGAGAAATAACAAAAGTTTCAAATTTCAACAACATTTATCGAAATGAGTCACTGAAAAATTATTATTCCCGTGAACACAAACGAGGCCACCAAGAAACCCACTAGCTGACTCAGAGACTTACTTTGCATTTTACTCGTGCAATGTACCGAGGATGTCTTCGTCCCGAAACAGATGATACCTACATCAAAATTACCAACACAAATTTAGAAATTCTGATCGATTAAAAATTTTGAGATTTTAGACACTGTGGGGGTTCTTTTAGATCAAATCAATAGTATTGGGGTAATTAATGAAATATCATAAAATTAAAGGATCCGGTGTACGTACTCTTTCTCGCCGAGTTTGACCTCTGTACCGCCGTATTCAGGAAGAAGAACAGTATCGCCTTCTTTAACCGAGACCGGTACTAATTTCCCGTCTCTATCGCGTGAACCGGGTCCAACCGCTATCACTTTACCGGAATTCAGCTGATATCACACCAGATAATGATCGTCGATCACAAATCTCCGGCCAAAATCAGAAGATCAAATCATACATGAACTTTAAGAAATGGTGTTACTAAACTTACCTTGGTGGATTTCTCCGGGAGAAGAATACCGGTTTCGGTTTTCGCCGGCTGGAGAACTTTCTGCACAAGTATGCGATTGAATGTTGGAATCAAACGCTTCATTTCGCTCCGATGGTTAGAAATTCTAGGGTTCCAGAGTAAGATGATTGGTTTGATTTACGGTTCTAGGGTTTTAGGATTTTTGGGGGAATTTTTTTATATTATGATGGGCCTCTATTTGTCAAATACTATAATGGGCCTTAACTTAGCCCATTAAGTTTTTTATTTTTGTATTTAGTATTTTATGAATCGGTGAGGCCTTCACATTGAGCTCGAGAGACACGGAAGATGGCGAATCAGAGTACAGAGACGAATCAACCGTCGAATATGCAGACTTACGGTGTACCGATTTACGCCGTCGATTGGATTCCGGAGGTAGCTGTCAGATCGAAAATCATAATGGATCCGGAGAAATCCGAAGATGATGATGAGTCTTCTTCGTCGTCGTCGTCTTCTTCCCGGAGCTGCATCGTTTTGTCCGGCGGAGGCGGAGAGGGAAGAAGCGGAATCCCTAATGTTATCTTAATCTGTCGTGTTGATCTAAACACCAATTCTCTCTCGGAACAACCTGTAAGTGGAAATCTGAGTGTATAGCAGATCTTATGCATTTGCAAGGTTTTGTGATTCCTTGTTTAGATCTGATACCAGTGATCCTTTTTTCAGTTGGGTAGGCTTGTGGTTGGTACTGATCTACCTTACCGGATGGCTGTTCATCCTCGGGAAGGTGGTCTTATTTGTGCACTGCCAAACAGTTGCAGGTGAGTAATTCTCATTCGATTTCATAACTCCATTAGCTTCGAAATTAGAATTGGGGTGTCATGTTATGGAAAGCATACGTGCTTGAAGTTTCTGTATACAAAGTCGTAGTGCATGGGATTTTATAGAGAAATTATGTCACTGGAGTTTATGGTTTGGAGTAGAGAGAATTTATAAGAGATGTGGTAAGAAGTGATGTTTTATTGATATACAGACTGTTTCATTGGGAAGACATTATGAGCCGAGAGGATAATCAGGCTGGTGAAGAGTCAGAGAAAGTGATTAAAGAGTTAAAAGATGTTGGACAACAATTGGCTCTGGCGTTTAATCAGGAGGGGTCTGTTCTCGCCGCTGGTGCGGAGGTAAAGGCTCTTTGATGCACTCTCTTCTAAATAACAGAGACATAAACTTTTAGTGGTTCTTATGCATTTTGTTTTGATGCAGTATAGGATGGGACTTTGAGGGTTTTTGAATGGCCCAGCATGAAAACGTTACTTAATGAGTCTAAGGCACATTCATCAGTTAAAAGCCTAACTTTCAGGTGTGCTTTCTCTTATCAAATAAGGGAATTATTTGCTACTTTTGATGAGAAAGGGATCACCTTCGAACACTGATTGTAAACAGATATCCTGATAGTGATATTTTTTCATTGGCAGCGAAAGTGGTAAATTTCTTGTATCTCTTGGAGGTCCAGTTTGTCGGGTTTGGGATGTGAATGCTTCTGCTGCCGTTGCCAGTCTATCAAAAGAGAAGGTCAGTTGAGTTTTGCTCTTAGTATCTTTAACTTTTTATACACAATTGCACCATTATTGTATTGGATCTGATGCGTTTGAATATTGAATGAAGGACGAGATGTTTGCCTCCTGTAGATTCTCTGTAGACAGTGCAGGCAATGAAGTTCTTTACATTGCTGCAAACACTGGTAAACTTATATTCTAACAGTGCAAGAACATAGAACCTTTTTTTTTTTTTTGTCACTGCTAACAATTGAGGATTGATTTGTTTTTCGTAGAACGTGGTGGGAGTATTATTACATGGGATTCAAAATCATGGAAAAGAAAATGGTCGAAACCTATTAAAAAGAACTCTATATCAGCCTTTAATGTCTCAGCTGATGGGAAGCTTCTTGCAATGTAAGTTTATCTGTCTTCTCACTTTTGGGACCAACAGATAAAAGTAATACTGTTTTTGGAAGTCATAATTTTTTTCTTAATACAGAGGCACGCTTGAAGGAGATGTTTTAATACTTGAATCGACGAGAATGCAAACTATCCAAGTCGTCAAGAAAGCGCATCTCGGTTTGGTCACAGCGTTGACTTTCTCCCCTGATTCAAGGTTTTTCTCTACTCATTATCAAGTCTCTACTATAGAACTATCGTTCAATGATCCCAAACAAGCAAATAGATTAAAAAAATCTCTGAAGCAGAAAAATGAAATCATTGAAAAGTTTTAATTTGGGTTTGGTTTTGCAGGGGCTTAGTGTCGGTATCTTTTGACTCAAGGGCAAGGCTGACCATGATTGAACAAAGGGGTGACAAACGTACGTATATATTTATGGTTTCTCCTCTTACCTCTCCATTTAAACAACCAATCAAAACCTAAACTAAAATGCGGTTTTTCGATAATGAAATTGCAGCTGGAATAAGGTGGTGGCTACTGATTTTATTGGTAGTGTTACTATACGTGGTTGCATATTATTATATGAAGGCAAAGGGTATCATACCTTAAAAAGGCCTTTAAGTGACACCAGAAGACGATACAGCGGAGTGGCTTGTAACCAACATATTATACGGTCTTTGAGTTAGCTTTTTACGTTTGTGTTTGGCAAAGTCGCAGAGATTCTTCACATCTACCAGAAACTTGCTTGCTTTTATATCAATAAAAAATGTAAACTAACACTTCAACAGTAAAAATTACAATTTGTTTCCCTATTTTTTTGTAGACATAGTAAACTACAATACTATTATGGATCAATAAGACTCTTTCAAGTCCTCATCAATCTTAAAAACAGAAAATAAACATATGGTTCCAACTTTCATTGCAGCTTCTTTCATATTAAAACAATGTTAGTTACAATGTCAGGAGACTATATATCGAATATTCCCACAGGTTAGTAACTTTTTTTTTTCTTTTCTGCGATTAGATTATTTGGTAAAACTGAGAAAGGAAGATAACCAGAGAAAATATTTTAATTATTGACGCTTCCTTTGGTAGAGAGAGTAACCAACGAGCGCAGACATCAAAAATGTCCATAGTACCTGTTTTCACCATATATATTTGTTACTTTTAATCATGATATAAACATAAATAATGATGTGATTAGTTTTTAAAAAACACAATGATCTTGATATGATACCGTATTGATTGTGTGCCATCGTTCGAGTCGTTTAATTCTTGATTGCATATCTTCTAAAACGTTGTCTATGGAAGAACCATCTCTTCTTGGTGATGATTCCGACACACTATTACTACTTCCCTTAAAATCGTCAAAAAAGGCACAGAAGAACCATTTTAGAGACAACGAAACTAGAATGAGAGAAGAGGATGGATGGAGGAGACTTTTGATTACCTGAGATTGTATGAATTCCACAAGCTCTTGCAACCGCGCTGCTTGCTGTGTATGGATTCCACTTGAACTTCTCTGCACCGGTGGCAGTCTTTCCAACACTATTTGAAGGTAACTCTTCATTCAAGAAAACACAAAACAGAATAAAGATTGATTGTGAATATAATAACATGTAAATGATGATCCAACTAAAAGGTGTTTCGAAAAGAAAGTGGAACCTTTGTTGTGTATGAACCATCCAGTTTGAGAGCTGAACCAGCAGCCGTCACAGCTTCTTTGTTAGCGCCTTTGATCTGTATGTATGGACTTGGCACATCTTGGAGATGATCAACCTCAATCAGAATCTTCAAAAGCTCAACCAAAAAAAAAAACAAAATCGGCTTTCTAATCTCAAGAAGCTTCTTTTGCATATTAAACTGTTAGCCATGTATCCTCACCTTTCCGTCTTGGTAAATGAAAGCAGAGGCTTCGATATATGCCACTGCTTGATACCTGAAACCAAGAATAGATAAATATATCGAGTTACAGATATAGAGCAGGCAGAAATCTATTGAGGATGACTGAAGAAAAAAACTTATTTGATTTCTTGCTCACCCGAGATTAAGAAGACCCGCCACAGTACTTACGCTAATGTCAAAATCTACTTTGGGCTGAATGATGAAGTTCCCTTCCCTAATTGGCTGTGAGACATTTAGAAGATTAATGAGACATTAGAAAAAGAAGTGATGAGTTCAATAATTTACAAAGCATTCATGATTTACAAATAAAAGCCAGACCTCACGTATAAGCACTGCAAACCTGCCCTCGCAGATTCTAACGCGTATGCAGTCACTATCTGACAACTGACCATTCGCAGGAAGCCCAGATAGCCTGAAATATATATCGATAAAATTCTGAACGGAACTGCAGAATTTTGTCGAATCAAGGATGCTGAGAATATCCTTATAGGGAACCTTATCAACCACATGAGAGTCGTGAGTGTTTCTGTAAATAAGGAAGCTCAGAATGTGATTATAGTTTAATCCTTACTTGTTTATTGCTCTTCAAAACAAACAATGAGCTCTCGGGAGAGAGAACTGGATCAAAATCATTTCGAATCTTAACCTGTATTATTGGGAAAAAAACTGTAAGTATGGACACAGATTATATATATACTCAAAAAAATTTCGGTTGAGTACAATTTTATAGAATTCAGATTGATTTTTGTTTTTCACTAGCTAATTCTAATCAAAAAAAAGAGAGTAATCAATCGTAACAGATTCAAGGAAAGATTGTAGAGAACAACACTGGTAGGTGAAATCTAGAATCTCAGGTGTACTCACGTGTGCATGCACTAGATGTGGCTCGATGTGTTGCTGGAACATTGGAAATACGGTCATCATTATCTCATTCTGAGACATGAAACACCCGATTCGGCTTTTATCCCTCTGGACTCTAGAGATAAGATGTGAATGAACACCACCCACCTGGTTAGTGAAGAGAAACAAAAATCAATTTGTTTTTGATAAAAAAATAAAAATAATTTTGAATGGAAGGAGGAAAAGGAACAATAAAGTAGACAAGTATCTCACAACAGCAACCCACAGGTCCAAAGATTGTCTGATTTCTGGATGCAATGCATACACCCCCTCGAAGATGATCTAAAAAAACGATGTGATATAAAAAATCATCAACAACTGCGCCGAGAAAACAACAAAGACAATCACCATATAATATGTGAAGACTATGATCACTAACCACACCACACTCTTCAGGAACTTCTAGTTCCTTGAAGCCACATCTGGTGCCAGTCTCCAGGTCAAATACAGGCAGTTTGGTTCTTCGACCGTTTGTAATGTCGGAAATGTTCTGCAAATGAAGTAGAGAGATATTCTAATTCCAATAAAAGTAACCCAACGGCTGACAGATTACCTTACCATTTTACGTTACAAACGAAAGCATTACCTTTGCGAGCAAAGGCAAATCAAGGGAACTAAAATCGTCATGCTTGAAATCTTTGACTTGTTCGGACTTGAAGTAACTTTCAAGGGATACCACTTCACAGCCAACTATATTTGCCATTTTATGAGCCAAGCTAGTCTTACCAGACCCACTAGGACCACCTACAGTGAAATCAGTGTGACAATATTTAGTAAAGGATATAATTTTTAGGCTCCGTGTCAAAACAAAACAACACAAACAGCGAACAAGCAATATTACCTATTCCGACAATAACAGGGGGTCCTTTATTCTCCAGCAATGCCTGAAAATTACAAGGAAAAGGACCCTTACTAGAAAGAACAAATTCTTCGCAGTAGAATAACATGTGCAAGAAGAAGCAACTTTTTTACTTAACAGAAGAATAGTTCTCCTATCTTATTGCAACCCCATTACCTGTATTGCTTGAACAGAAAGTAGCAACCCTCTATCCAAGTCGTATGAATCAGGCATAGGAACAAGCCGCATATTATCCCTGAAAGAGGAATCTGTGGCTGCTTGATGAGAAAGCCTAGGCATAAATGCAATGATAATGCTACTGAAATACATTTCAGAGCCGATAACACTACGACAGGGAAAATATTAAAGGGAAAAACCATCAATCTTCAAAAACGACGGACATACCTACTACAGAGCTTACTGAATGAGGTGGATCATAAGAGGTGAAATGCCAAGTTGCAACCATCGGTTCCATTTGGGATTTCGTAGGAGATCGAGTCCAAGGCTGCGATAAATCCTCAAGGCGGGTAACGATGTTTGGGGTAGTTCGGATAGGTTTTGGTGCAACAATTTGCTTCTCTTGGTTGGTGATTACAGGAGACGGTTGCAAAAGTGGAGGTGTATTCAAGCGTGGTACACCTGCAAAATGGGTAAGCTTATAGAAATTAAAATTCTGTTGCACTGCAGAGCATAAGAAAGGATAAATAGTGGAAACAAGTATGCTATATCCAATTCCCTGACCTTTACTTTCAAGGATCAGTTCCAAGTATGATTTGGTGATCCAGGGCCCAGTGATGCCCATTCTCAGAGCTTCAGCTCCCACACTCTATCCAAAAAGATCTATTAAAACATGTATATCAAAAGGGATACTGAAAAAGCTAAACTCCTCACTACTGAGTCTGAGAGAGAGAGAAAAAAATACAGCTAAAATAAATGTTTACTAGAGTCTTTTCTGCATTGAAGATCGATGTGCTTGTTCTTAAAGAGAATTGTGGGTTATTACCTTCCTATCTGTCCCTCTCAGAACCAGGAAAGTCTCTCCAAGAGTATCGATCGTTTCACGTGATAGGGATAAATTACCATAACTGACAGCAGTTGAAGCTCTCTTATAACTCACAACAACATTGTAGCCTAAAGCTAGCAACCCTCCAAGTGTCATCCGTCCAACCTGCTAGACAATAGAAATTAAGTCACATAGAGAAGGATTGTAAGGAGTATCTTTTAAAAGGATGTGTGCAAGCTGCCTGTCATCTTGACCAGATTCCACAAATATAGACATTCCTCTTCAGTAGATAATATGAGAAATTAACAAAACCAAGGTAAGTATTTGACCAGGAAACAAAAACAGTATAATTTTACATAACCCCATTCCTACCGTTATCTTTTGCATCAACAATAAAGAGCTAGTGATACCTCACATTCCATAAAAAAATTACAGAACAAGGAAGAAGGAAACACCAAAGAAATGCTTCGGCAATTCCATGTAATAACTCACCTCAAACTCAGCTTTAGGCCGGATAATGAAATGCTTGTCAACAATCCTTTGGTCTCCAAGTGACAGATAGTACCTTATACCAGCTTGACGAACTTTTATCCAGTCATTTATCCGTGCCTCTTCGCTTGCAGAAGGAGGTCTGAGGTACATCTCAATAAAGCTGAAAGCAGGGAACCAACTCACCAAGTCATCATGCCTATGAAAATCCACTAAAAATCTTATATTCACACATAATAGAAGAATCATTCTTACTTATCCTTCTGCACGTCGCTTTCTTGAGCAAAGGAAGTTACTATCTGTTACATGAATTTTAGTCAAGTGGTAAACATAGGTCACAACAGGAAAACACAACAACTGGAAGAATCTACAGACCTCAGTTTTGCATTTCAATTTGTATATGGCTTCCCGAAATGATGAAACAAAACTATTGTTGATTCTGATCTGCACACTCCCAACAAACGAAGAAGTCAAACTTCTGAACACTTAAATGGAGAAAAAAGAAGGCAAACCAACCTGTGCATGATGGAGATCTGGCTCAATATGCTTTCTAAACAATGGGAAAATGCTGTCGATGAGGTAATCAAGCGAACACGAATCTCCAATATCATAACGAACTTTAGAGAGAAGGCTAAAATGAACGCCCCCAACCTAACCACAGAGAGAATAACATGATATCATATTCAGGGTTGTACATTAGCTAGGCCAATAACTGCTGTGGAGGAGAAAATCTTACCACTGCAACCCGAATATCCAGTAAGGAACGCAATCTTGCATGGAGAGCATATGTCCCATCAACAATAACCTACAACAAACCATAACGTGAAACCATAAGAGCCACACCAAAACCAGAACCAAAATCACATTTATGACTTACCACACCAGATGAAGTCTTCACCATTTTGGAATCAACACGCTTCTTTTGCTGGAAATCAAAAACCGGAGCAAGAGTATCTTTTCCTTTGATCAAATCCTATTTATAGAAAGAGTCGAGTTAGTCAACCTAAGTCATCATTATTCTTCAGAAGTTTCACCAGTTAAACAATACAAACTCAAATCTCTGAGTAATGATCAAAATATACCTCCAGATTCTGGACTAATGCATCAAAATCTAATGTTTCCAATTCATTTCCATCGTCCAAACTATCTCGGTAATCTTCCATGGCAATAACAGTACAGCCAATTACAGATGCAACTTTCTCTGCCAAGCTTCGTGCACCCAACAAAAGCAGCAACAAAATCATGAAATCGAGCATGCCTCTTCAGAAAAAACACGAATACGACCTAAACATAAAAGATCGATTACCTGGATTTACCGGAGCCGCTAGGTCCACCGATACCAACAGTAACAATGCCGTCCTTCTTCTCTCTAAGCTCTTGAATGGACTTTACTAACAGGTAGTAGCCATGATCGAAAGCCTACCAAAATAATCAAGCCGATGATTAATGTTCTTCTCCTACTTGTAAATTTCTGGGAATTTGGAAACGGAGAAGAAGCGTACCACATGAAGAGGAAGAGATTGAAGAATCGAAGAAGAGGAAGAAGAAGTAGAAGGTTGCTGCTGGAAGAAATCTCGTCCTCCTTCTTGGAAAACTCGCTGAACAACCTCGTCGTCCATGGATACGCTTCGCGATGATCTCGGAGCAAATCGATGGAGTAGTCAAGTCGGAAAAGACGATTCCGATGAATCCGAGGATCGGAAAAGGGAAGATCGAGAGAAGAAGAGTGTTGGGTTTGAAGATCGAACAAACAAAAATCAGGAATCTAAACAAATTTTAATTAAAAAAAAAAAAGAACAGAGTTCTCAACTTTTCTTTTGCTTTTTATTTATTTAATTTAGGTTTTTAAGTAAATTAGGAGGAACACTTTGCTTGCAAGCATCAAGTCTCCCGCTTGTTCTTCCCCGTCCGGCTCAACTCTCTCAGCACTCAAACTCAAAATGCCTCAAAACAAATAACAAATTAAATTATATCTGAAATTACCTCTATTTTTTAGATTACTAAATTACTGTATTTATTATTCCATTGTAATTCGTTAAAAAATTATAAAAAATTGTTACATGTATTTGGATATAGATCAATAAATTGCGTAAATATAATGATTTTCTCGAAAGTTGTAACAATATAAATTTAATTCTTACTAAAAAAAATTGTTATTAGAGGCAATGAATTGAAATTGTTATTTGTATATTTGTTTTTAGGAGAAAATCATCCGTGTTCATTCTTTTGCAAATGGAACGGTGTTGAAAAGCTTCAATTTGCATAGCAAAATAATAATATGTAAAAGTCATCTCCTATGTGAACCATTTATTATGTAATAATAACATGTTTTTATGTAATGAATAGAGTATTTTCATTCAAATTCATTTGAACAATAGAACAGTTTTTAATGTCTTTTGGAAAAACTAAACACGTCCGTAATGTGTTGTGAAATCTGAAATGTAAAGGGGAAAAAGTTTAATAGATTGGCCCACATTTGGCCTTCATAAATCAATGTCTAAGGCCCATTAGCTAACTTTACAGTATGATGTCAGCTTGAAAATGTATTTTCGAAATTGATGTAGAGAAATCAATCATAAAGTAACGGATATGTCTACGAGTTGAATTTGGGATGAAACTATATGTGGTGAAAGAAATGGCAGGACTCGACCATTAAATACTTTGTATGATTTCCTGCACTGACATTAATCGGGAGGTAGTTCGTGATTGTCTATATATGGTTAGTGTGGGAGGATCTATCAGCTCGGGAAGCTAAAGAGACATTAAATGTGTGACTGAGCCATATATAACGTGTATTAACCTTGTACCTGAGAACTCATATTCTTACTATATAACAATTAACAAGTTAGTCACGTCATTAAGTCCTACTAACTTATAAATCCAAGATCCCCAAAAATATGAATATACAAATACTTTGTTACGTCAATACTTCGAGTTCTTCTTCTTGCTAGGTCGGGGAGGAGAAGGACTGGGTCTCGGTTGTGGTGATTCTCCTTTTTCCGAGAGGAAAGTTCTGGGCCAGGCAGGTTCTCGGCAACGATTAGCGACTGGATTCGCTTGCTCTAGTCAATGGTTTGTTCCCGGGGTCTTGCCGCAAAGGAGCCGTCCTCGTAAGCGTCGGAGTTGGGAAGCGAGAATCGTGTCTCCGGTGTACCGCACGTTGCAGATTTCGTTTTTCTTTGGGCTCCAATTTGGGCTTCTCCATTTTGTAACCGTGAATTTCTCTAGGCCCAACAGCCTAAGCCCATTTGGGTTTAATAAAGTTTTAATATTACAAAAAAAAAAAAAAAAAAAAAAAAAAAAAAAAAAAAAAAAAAAAAAAGGGGATAAAAACCTAAGAGCATGTGCAGTGTAGAGAGACTTTGAAAGTCTCTCAAATATATTATTCTAATACATATAATTTAATTTAGTTATTTATTTTAATTTTAAATAATAAAAAAAATTGAAAACCAATTATATACTGACAAGTGTAAAAGTAGTCTCTCAAAGAGTTCTCAAATGTTCTCAGATGAGAATCGATTCTCGTTTCTCTCTCCCACTTTTTATTACTTTTTAATTTTTTATTGGTGAGAACCTATGTGAGAACTCTGCACTGCACATGCTCTAAGTGTCAATACATAAGGGGATAAATGTAACACCCTGATTTCAGAAATATGGTGATGCATGCGGAGAGGTTTAAAATAATTGATTTGGCCAGCTATGTCACCAAAGTGAACTTATCTTTTCGGTCAACTGTCGTGAGAGAACTCCACAGTTAAGCGTGTTTGAGCTGGAGTAGTTTCAGGATGAGTGACCTTATGGGAAGTGAGTGTCGGAACTGTTTGAGTGAGGACAAAACACAGGGAAAGATCATGTGGTGATTTGTAGGGTCGGTAAACAAGTCTTTAAAGATTCCCGGACATAGCGGACCGGCCGTCGGACATGGGTGGGCCCATGGGCCATGGGCCCGAGAGAGGACGTGGAGCCCACTGGTAGAGACGGTCGGGGCGTTACAATAAAAACCTAAAGACACTGCTAAAGCTTTTGTAAAGTATGTTGATCTAAACGTTGAAGTGTTTGCAGAAGACACCATATCGGTCCAGACTTCAGTAATAGAATACCTTTGAAGTGTTTGCAGAAGACGCCACATCGGTGCAGACATGGAATACCTTTGAAGCTCTTCTGGAGGAGCCACCCAAAATATTTGCCTCGACAAGTATTATTTCATTTAGTTAAGTTCTTAAATAAAAAAACATATGAATATGATTTATGTCCTTATCGTGTTTCGTACATTCTCTTCCGTCCAATTAGGAAGCTTTTTCATTTGATAAATTATCACTTTCAACTTTCAAGTCAGGTCAACTGTTTAATCAAATGTAAGTTGATTTTACAAAATAGAATTTGTGGCGTAGCAAAGCGCAATTAGCTAGTTTTTTCATTTATTTTAATTAAATGATGAAAGTTATAATATTAAAGATATTTGACCTTTGGTATAAATAAATATCCATAAAATGTTGACTTTAGTGGTGATAGATACCTACACTTGAGGTATAATGGCTCTTCAAATCGATCGGGAATGGCTAGGCCTAGGCGACTACAAAAGCCATTGATATGGAACTGAAATATCATCCGTTTGTTGAGCTAGCTTGTTACTTGGTAGAAAAATGTTTGTTCTAACTCTTTAAAGAGTTTTTTTTTTGATAACCCAGTGTCCAGACCACACTGTGATCCGACTAGCCCACTGGGCCTAAGCCCGCGTTCCTTGGATTTTTAAGCCTCCACTTAAGGGCCCCTCGGATCTGGTGGTCTGGGACGCTGCGCCCCGTAGGTAAATTGCGCAGTGGCCGGGACTCGAAGCCGGGTGGCGGGTGCCTCAGCCGAGGTTCCTATACCACCAGGAGACAAGCACCTGGTTCTCTTTAAAGAGTTTTAACGTATCTCACATGGATTATAATGTTAATCCTTAATCCTTACCTTAATTGTCGGTTGTTTTCTTTTCATTTACTAAAGAAAAAACTACCCAAATCTATCTATGCACGTAGTTGTTACGTGGAAAGTTGACGGTGTGGATTTATACAGCGAGAGATGGAAACGCCCATTATGGTTACGGCCCATTAGAATAATGAAGAGACAAACAAAGCCATCAACACAAAACGCCCCCGTTTTATACCAACTTGAGCACCGTCACAAAAACGGCACCGTTTGCAAGGATGGTCAACAATGGTGGGAGAATCGGAACCTCTGCACAACAAAGAGACTTTCCTCGAGAGTTCATTTATTCGCCTTATAAAAACGGTGTCGTTCGGGGGTAGATGAAAAAGACAGGAGGGCAACGAGCCGTGTATACCATAACTCTTAACAATATATTGAATTATTCCGATAAATTTGGCACTCGAAGATAAGATAAGGTATGGCTCGCATTTTTAGGTATTGTTTTTAATCTCCGTTGCTCTTTCTTCTCTTTTTCTCCTATTTTTATTCCATTTTCATTACAGTGATTTCAGCTCATTTCTGATTTTCGATTTTCTGTCAGATGATTTCAGCAAAAAGTCCTTTTCAAGATTTTTTTTCTTATCTAATTTTTTTATTTGAGGCAACTTGTTTCTTAAAAAAAGGTATTTCTTTCTCCATTATTAAAAGGTGTTTTAATTTAGAGTAATCAGCGAAAGGTGAAATGAGCTGTTTTGTCTTGAAGCGGATTCATATATAAAAAGAGCGTGTGCCCTTCCTTTGCTTTTAATTTCAGACGACAATCTTCTTCTTCGTTGCAGCTTCGTGGAATTATTTTCTCTTTCTTCCAAGATTATTATCTTAAAGGTCTCTCCTTTTTTCCTTCTTATTTATTGTTGTTGTAAAATTAGGGTTCTTCCTTGTGGATATTAGGGAATTAATCAGGATCTGTTGTTTCTGGGTTTGTCTTTTGGTTTTTGATCTATTAGATTTAATAAGTTTCTATATTGGATCTACGGATTTCTGGGTTTTTTTAATAACATTTCTGGGTTTGTTGTTGTTGTGGTTAACAGTGAGAAATCAATAAGATGTTGGAGAAAGAGTTTTTCACGGAGTATGGAGAAGCAAGTCAATATCAGATCCAAGAAGTTGTAGGCAAAGGAAGCTATGGAGTTGTTGCTTCCGCGGAATGTCCACACACGGGAGGCAAAGTGGCGATCAAGAAGATGACCAATGTGTTTGAACATGTTTCAGACGCTATTCGTATCCTCAGAGAGATCAAGCTTCTCAGGCTTCTTCGACATCCTGATATCGTGGAGATCAAGCATATCATGCTACCTCCTTGTCGCAAAGAGTTCAAAGATATATATGTTGTTTTTGAGTTGATGGAGTCTGATCTTCACCACGTTCTTAAGGTAAATGACGACCTCACTCCTCAGCATCATCAATTCTTCTTGTACCAACTTCTTCGTGGCTTAAAATTCATGCACTCAGGTAAGGTTTCTTTGTTCCCTGTGAGCTCTTACAGTTTCATCTGAGGATCTTGTGTTTTTTCTTTGAATCTTCTTCTTATCAATCATCTTTTCTTTGTTGTTCTTGTCTAGCTCATGTCTTCCATCGAGATCTGAAGCCTAAGAACATCCTCGCTAATGCTGATTGCAAGATCAAGATCTGTGATTTAGGACTTGCTCGTGTCTCCTTCACTGATTCCCCTTCTGCCGTTTTCTGGACTGTATGTATCTTTCTCTATCTTTCACAGTTGTCCAATTCGTTTTAGGAATGCATAGTAAGTTAGTTTAATCGGTCTTTTTATCTGAGAGGTATGTTGTTATTCATTTGATTTCATATGAGTCAATACTTTCGCTAAGTAACCAATAATCTTGTCATGTGCAAATGATTCAATACTTTCGCTAAGTAACCAATCTTGTCATGTGCTATTGCAAGGACTACGTTGCTACTAGATGGTACCGTGCGCCAGAGCTCTGTGGTTCCTTCTATTCTAATGTAAAGCCTTTATTCCTTGTCCTGTTTCCATATACTTATGCATATTGTGATGTGTGAGCTTATGGAATTGATATGTTTGTGCAGTACACGCCAGCGATTGACATGTGGAGCGTTGGCTGCATATTTGCAGAGATGCTAACTGGAAAACCTTTGTTTCCTGGCAAAAACGTTGTGCACCAGCTTGAACTCGTCACTGATTTGCTTGGAACTCCGTCGCCGATAACTCTATCCAGGGTTTGTTTTGTTTTTATTTTTCCCGGAAGCTAACTCCCAAATACAGAGGCTTCTCTCTCTCCCAGATAGACTTGCTTTGAATGCAAGTGTGTTTTTTAGCTTTGTGTGTCATGAAGTTGTTTATAATGAATCTGTGTAGATTCGCAATGAGAAGGCTAGAAAGTATTTGGGTAACATGAGGCGAAAGGATCCTGTACCTTTCACCCATAAATTCCCCAATATCGATCCTGTGGCGCTGAAGTTACTTCAGCGTTTGATCGCTTTTGACCCAAAGGACCGTCCCTCTGCAGAAGAGGTAAGGAAAATACACTGAAATGTTGGCTTGTCCCGTGTGCTTGCAGTCATTTGAATGATTCTTGATGCTTTTTGTTTTCTTCTTTCCGCAGGCATTGGCTGATCCGTATTTTCAAGGATTGGCAAATGTTGACTATGAACCATCGAGGCAACCTATCTCGAAACTCGAGTTTGAGTTTGAGAGGAGGAAATTGACTCGGGATGATGTGAGGGAACTCATGTACAGAGAGGTAAATAAAAACCGTCAAGTCAAGGATCCCTATGCTTAAGGGACTGAAAAATATGATTATTTGAGTTTTAGGAATCTCTTAAACTCTTTTTTGTTCTCTTTCTGGATATGAAACAGATTTTGGAGTATCATCCACAGATGCTGCAAGAGTATCTACAAGGAGAAGAGAACATCAACTCTCATTTTC
Source organism: Arabidopsis suecica (assembly GCA_019202805.1). Taxonomy (NCBI): domain Eukaryota; kingdom Viridiplantae; phylum Streptophyta; class Magnoliopsida; order Brassicales; family Brassicaceae; genus Arabidopsis; species Arabidopsis suecica. Next base: position 147,870 of record CM032909.1, on the reverse strand, counting down.
TATACCCGAGGTATGGCCCAATTTCCCAATAAACTTTGTTCTTCGTAGAAAAGAAATTGTGTCTGATCTTTGTGAATCCATCTTTGACATCCAGCGGAGTTGATCAGTTCAAACAAGAGTTTGCCCGACTCGAAGAACACAACGACGATGAAGATGAACACAACTCCCCACCACATCAGAGAAAGTACACTTCACTTCCTAGGTGAGTCATACTAGTTGAAACTGAACCGTCATGAGTTTAAGTGAATTGGGCTATAAGTACATACATGTTTGGGTTTTGTTGCAGAGAACGGGTGTGCTCATCAGAGGATGAAGGTTCTGATTCAGTTCACGCATCGTCTTCAGCGTCAGTGGTGTTTACACCTCCACAGACTCCAAACACAGCAACTGGCCTATCGTCACAGAAGACAACACAGGTAGACAAAGCAGCAACTCCGGTAAAACGGTCTGCATGTCTAATGAGGAGTGATAGTATCTGTGCATCAAGATGTGTCGGTGTCTCATCTGCAGTGTCTTAGTAAAAAAAAATTGATTATCAAGTTGTTTAGCAGCAAACCATTGATTGTTGTGTTCTGCCTTATTGTATCATGTCTCTCTGAGTTGTCTCATGTAACTCTCTTCTTCATTGTTCGCTCTTGCTCTGGTCATATTGGAATCTCGTGTGTAATGGTTTCTCTTGGAACTTGAAATTCATATATATATTTATTCAGAGCCGTGCCAGCATCGATAGTCAACATAAGCGATAAAGAATAAAATATTCCCTTTTGTAATCTTTTTTTACAATAATTACCATCATTAATATCAAAAGATATATAAAAAACTAAAATTTCTAAACAAATAGTATTTGTAGTAACATTTTTTTCTTTCTTTTCAACAAAATCATTAACTAAACTTTCAAAATCAAAGTTTATAACTAATATAATCATACTTCATCGATGAAATGGCTAAGTCATTTAATATAATAATATGTTATGTGGTATATTCAAGCTGATATATGATAACCAATTCAACAATCTTATTTCATAGATAAAATGGCTAAATCATTTAATATTTCTATAATACATCTATTTAAAAAACCATAATTTTAATTGTGTAAACCATAATTATCAAAAAAGTTTCAACGTTTAAGCATATGTTTCTATAGCCCTATTATTTGATTTGAGTACATATGAATGAAACTAACAAAATATGCCCCTAAAATTTTCTAAAAATTTAGATGCCCTAAACCAATGTTTCATTTATTTACATTGAGGCACGGCTCTGTATTTATTTACTCTTTCGAACCATCTTTATTAAATCATGTAGTTAAATTAGATGTTGATGTCTACAATAAACAATCGCAAGCAAAACTCAATTCTCTGAAAGATCTTTGCAAAAGCTAATCTATGCAAATATCGTCATAAGAAATGATTATATGAGTCTTGATAATCTTCATGTACATTAACAATTTCAAACTGGATTATGAATCGATCAAATAAACCATCAAATTAATATAGTTGTCAAGTAGTAAGTAGTTTTCTAATTTGAAGATTTAAGACAAATTAAACCCTCAAGTCTCAAAGCTGTCCAAGACTCAAACTTTAACTCGATTTTGTACTCAGGACATGAACTTGGGGTTCCTTTTTCAGCGAAGTCTTCTTATAAGCCTAAACCCAATTCCAATCCTTTGTCTGATCAATCAATTATCGCTCGAGTTTGATCTGTCGTGTTTGTGATTAGCCTCAGAAACCCTTTTCGGACTTGGATGTGAGAACAATTCTTCTTGAGGCAAAAGCTATGTTTTGATCTCCAATGGCGGCAGTGACTCTATCCATGGTGCAACCCTGTAGCATGGTACTCGTCCCCTTGTATCATGGTGCTTCTTCGTAGTCGTAGAACGTCTCTCTCATGTAATTTTTGTTTTTGAAATGTTGTCAGACAGAGTCGTGCCAAGCCTACGAGATATCAGAAGCAACTAAAAAAAAGATGCCCCAATTCAAAAAAAAAAAAAATTTACAAAAATAAACACCATTGTCATAAAACGAAAAAATGCAAAAGAACTAAGGGCAATTCTCTAAAATACCATCATTTTAGTTTTTTGGACGAAAATACCACAAAACTAAAAAATTTCAATTTTCAAACTTTAAACTCTAAATTTCAAACACTAGACCATACCCCCTAAATATTATACTCTAAATATAAAATAATCAACCCAAAATAAGGATTTAAAATTCCATATCATTGAACAATAATTTGGTATTTGTGGTATTTTTGGAAATAAAACCCAAAATGATAGTATCTAGAGGAATTCCTCAGGAACTAAACTAACAATCTCTAAAACATTTTTCTATCTTTTTTCTTCACAAAATCGTTAACTAAATTTTCAAAATCAACGTAAATAGTATCAAAAACGAAAAAACTTGAACAATTTTACCTTAATAGAATTGATTTACCAATTGGTGAGAAATAAATTGGAATAAAGCTTTGTTTCCCGACTTGTGTTGCAAAGAGAGACGTAACGAATTAAAGAGAAAGAGTCTCTTTGTTTACCCTAATTGTTTTATAATTTGTTAATTACTTAATTAAATCCAGATGGATGGATTGTTGAAGCCTTGAAGGCTTAAAACCCAATATTTGCTTCCTACTATTAATACATTATTTTTCAGCATAACCACTAAGCCTTATATGAACATATTTATATAACTCTGTACTAAGTCTAATTTTATGCCCTTAAATTTTTTTCCAAATTCATTTTGATGCCCTAAGCCAATGTTTATTTTTTTCTAACTAAGGCACGGCTGAGTTGTCAGTGTTGTGCTGGTAGAAGATTGCGTAGTATGATCGTAATCCAAGCTCCGAGAGGAGGAAACTGGAATAGAAGAATCAGGTACTTTCTTCTTGTGATTCTCTGAATCTGTCTTGTTTGTGGAAATTAATCAATCAAGCTGGTTCTTCTCTAGGTTGAGTAATTTCTTCTTCTTCTCCAAAGTGTGGAACATATCTTATCGTTCAAAGCATAAATTTTCTGACAATCTTCTCGAACAAGTTGACAAGTATGCCGCTGCTAGGCTCGAAAACCAGTCCAAGTTGATTACTAAGGTAAATGCTCTTTTGATTGCTTCTTTATTGGTTTATGAATTCATCTTTCTCTATGCATTTCAAACGCTTGGGGTTTCTTACTCTATTACTCAGGTTGCTGCTTTGATGGAGTGTGATAATGTTGATGATTTTATTGATAAGAAATCTGATGACCAAGTTAAGAAAGATCTTGTTTTGGCGTGTAAGAGATACCCTTCTATCATTCTTGGTGATTCTCCTCCCGTCGAATTATACTCCAATAGCAAATCTTACCATCAATCAAGTAGCATTCTTAAAACGCCAGCTGATAACAGTTTCCTTCCCACTCCTATGCATGGAGGATGGTTTGATCCTGACAATCTTTCCAGAACATTATCTTCCTTCTGTCCTGAGCTTTTACAGAATGATGATTCTTCCGATCCCAGAGAAGAAATATTAGATGGTTCCTCTTTTACAAGCAAAACTGCGTCTGATGTTTTTGCTGCTCAGCAATTTCTGGGTACTAGTATAGATTCTATGCCTGGGTTAAGTAAGAGGCACAGTAATCAGCTAGACAGCTGTGGCTTTCACACGGTAAGCATTTGAATACATAGAAACAACAGCTTCTTCCCGATGAAAGGCTTCAAACCATTTTTCAAATTGTCTTTCGATGCAGATGAAGAAATTATTGCATCATTTTCCTCGAACCTATGCAGATTTGCAGAATGCACAGGTTGATATTGAGGATGGACAGTATTTGATATTTGTTGGGAAGATCTTGTCTTCAAAGTGAGTATTTCTTTCTGATATCTTTCCAAAATACATCTCAAACATACTCAAAGAAAGATCTTTGTCAAGAAATCGTCTCTATTGCCACTGTTTTTCTGTTGATAATTTCTCAATTCAGCAACCTTCATGTATTGCTTATGCCTTTTGTGTTGAACTGCATCTACACGTTTCTGAAATTCAAATTTGAACTCTGCGATTCAATGTGCAGGGGAGTTAGAGCTAGCTCTTCATTTTCATTTCTCGAGGTTATTGTCAGCTGTCAAATCTCAGGCAGAGACAGAACTCCGGAGAATCTGAGTTATAATGCTGAAGATAAAGCAGGAAAATCAATTTTTTTGCATCTGAAGAAGTTTTTTAGGGGGACTCGCTTTACCTGGCAACCCTTTCTTAATACTATTCAAGAGAAACATAAAGTCGGGGACCTTGTATGCGTTAGTGGGAAGGTAATTCCGTTGCTTCCCTTGAGTTGTCTTTGTACCTATATTTATCTCTTGCTAAGGTATTTTACTAATTCAGACTGCCTCATAAGTCTTTAGCTCTCTTCTTGAAGTCAAATTTTGAAGTTTAGACTTGTTTTAGCACGATAAAAGATCCCTAAAGAATCAGATTTACGTGGACGAAAGTTTTTGGCAATTGTGCTAATTCAGGAATCTGTTAATAATCTCTTCTACATCTAGGTTAAGTCATTGCGTGCAGAAGATCATTTTGAAATGAGGGAATACAATATTGATGTACTCAAAGATGAAGAAGAATCATCTCATCGAGCCCAGGGGAGACCATACCCTATATACCCTTCAAAAGGAGGGTTGAACCCAAAGTTCCTTAGCGATGTCATTTCCAGGTTTTCTTTCTCTTTTCTTTTCCGTGATCTTCACTGGTTAGTATACTATTACATTATTTGTTTCCATATCTAAAATTGAAAAGTAAATGAAACAGCAAATGCCATATCAGATTATCAGGGAATCGCTTAGATTTTGAGTAAAAGCCTCACCTTGATTGAGTGTTTCAGTACTGGCCTGAGTATAAGGATTGTTCTTCATATATCATATACAAAATACCTGAACTTCTCAGAACTAAGCATTACATATTTCGATGATTGGTCTGCTTTTTTATCACCCCTCACCCACTTTTTATCTCTTAGGGCTCTGCGGGTTCTCCCCGCCAATATGGATCCGATTCCTAAGGAAATTACTACAGTTTTTGGCCTACCATCTCTTAATGATGTAAGTCTTGCTTCTCTTTGAAGCATGCTCTTTGCTTAGCTTCTTCTTTAATCCACAACAAAATTTTATGTTCTCAATTGCCTTTCATTCTCAGTTTTTTTCCTTGCTGTAAATGTAGGCCTATGTTGGTATTCACGAGCCCAAGACTTTAGATGAGGCTGATTTAGCTCGCAAAAGGCTTATATTCGACGAATTCTTTTACCTACAGGTAACTAGCTTCTTGATAATTGCTTCTCAGAAACAGAATTCTTAGTCTTAATTTGTTAGTGGAAACGATTAATCCGTTGAATTTTGTTCTCATACACAGTTGGCACGCTTGTACCAAATGCTTCAAGGCCTTGGCACAAAAATAGAGAAAGATGTATTGCTGGAAAAGTTTAGAAAGCCAGTGCTTAATTCCGTTTATATTGAAGAATGGTCTACTCTCACCAAGAGTTTTCTGAAGGCTCTACCATATTCCCTTACTCCTAGCCAGCTAAGCGCTGTCTCAGAAATAATATGGGATCTAAAGCGTCCGGTTCCGATGAATCGGCTTTTGCAGGTAGTTTTGTCAGCTGAGCTGGCTGGATTTTTTTCTTTTTCTCGGTTATAGTTTAGTTCTTTCTTTGTAGGCTTTAGCCAATCTTACCAGACTATCAGAATCAGATTTAACTGTTGCCACATTTGTTTATTTTTATCAAAACAAAAGTTTCTTAATAGATCGGTTTATCTTTAAGGGTGATGTTGGATGTGGGAAAACAGTGGTCGCTTTCTTAGCGTGCATGGAGGTCATAGGATCTGGTTACCAGGTTGGTTAATAAAATCTCTCTGCGACCTTAATAAATTTCACCATGTGAAGTTAATTTCTCAAGAAATCCTCTATTGACACATTCTTTCATGTAGTTGAATTTGTTATTTGAGTTACTCTTTTCTCACGTGTAGGCAGCTTTCATGGCCCCCACAGAATTACTTGCCATCCAGCATTATGAACAGTGTCGTGATCTGTTGGAGAATATGGAGGGGGTAACATCCAAGCCAACCATTGGATTGCTCACAGGTTCAACCCCCGCAAAGCAGTCACGTATGATTCGCCAGGCAAGTCATGCAACTTAAATGTTGCTTTAAATGATACAATAAGATTATATTCCTTATAGCTGACAATTGATGACACTATGACAGGATCTTCAAAGTGGAGCTATATCGTTTATAATTGGAACTCACAGTCTGATAGCTGAAAAGATAGAGTACTCTGCATTACGTATTGCTGTAGTTGACGAGCAGCAACGGTTTGGTGTAATCCAGAGAGGAAAGTTTAACAGCAAGGTCAGGTTCCTAGAATAGTTTGATTCTATCAGATAAGTACTGGTTTAATCACTCTAGTTGAACTATCATGAAAAAATAAACAGTAATGATCCATGGTGATCATTTGATCAGTGACATGAAACGAATTTATGTCTTTAGTTTTCGTTTTTGTTTATCGATGTAAGCATATAATTAGTTAACCGAAGTTTATTGTGGCCTGACTTATGCAGTTATATGGGACATCTATGATATCAAAAAGTGGCTCATCTGACTCTGATGATACTTCTAAAGCTGATCTCAGTATGGCTCCTCATGTTCTTGCCATGTCAGCCACCCCTATCCCGAGATCACTTGCCTTAGCTTTATACGGGGATATATCTCTGACCCAAGTATGTTAAACGTTTCCACTTTCATCCATCTGGTTGAAACTCACTTGTTCCATGTGTTAAACGTCTATAAGCAATTTTAGTGACTGCAACTCTTTGTTTCTTCAGATTACTGGTATGCCACTTGGAAGAATACCAGTTGAGACACACATTTTCGAGGGAAACGAGACTGGCATCAAGGAAGTCTACTCAGTAAGGCCTATGACAATAACTACATTTCTTTTTTTTGACTCTCATCATAGAAGAAACAATCATTCAAGACTTTGATTTTAAAACTTTCAATAGTAAATGATATCTAAACCTATCATCTTTCCATTGACAGATGATGCTGAAAGACCTGAAATCTGGAGGGAGAGTATACGTTGTGTATCCTGTTATTGACCAATCAGAGCAACTGCCACAGCTCCGTGCTGCCTCTGCTGAGCTCGAAATAGTAACCAAAAAATTTCCAAAGTACAATTGCGGACTGTTACACGGGAGGATGAAGAGTGACGACAAAGAAGAGGCTCTAAACAAATTCAGAAGTGGAGAAACACAGATACTTCTCTCCACCCAGGTGATAGAGATAGGTGTTGATGTTCCAGACGCATCAATGATGGTTGTCATGAATGCTGAAAGATTTGGAATCGCTCAGTTACACCAACTCCGAGGACGTGTTGGGCGAGGAACCAGAAAATCGAAGTGCTTATTAGTTGGGTCAACTACCAATAGCCTAAAACGGTTGAAGATGTTGGGGAAATCATCAGATGGGTTTTACTTGGCAAACATAGACCTTCTTCTACGTGGACCTGGTGATTTGCTAGGGAAGAAACAGTCTGGACACTTGCCAGAGTTCCCAGTCGCTAGGCTAGAAATAGACGGCAATATGCTGCAGGAAGCCCACATAGCCGCTTTGGTAAACATCCATTCTCCCATCACATTACAGTGAATTGATATATTTCTACGTCTCTGGATTCATTACTTTGCCTTTGATCTTGTGTTTGCACAGAACGTTCTAGGAGATTCTCATGACCTGGAGAAGTTTCCAGCGCTGAAAGCTGAGCTAAGCATGAGACAGCCACTTTGTCTCCTGGGCGACTAAAAAAGGTTGCACAGGCCAATGTACATAGTACATACTTGGTATGTCCTTTAGTATTTTGGTACTATGACATGTTGTAGTAGTAGTATAGTCTTTCGGTGTTCAAATTCATCAGATTAATCCTATGTGGCCATAATAGCATAGATCCAACATGCATGTTTGGTGTCATCTAAGCTTTGTGTCCAACAAGAGACCCATTCATGTGTGACTTGGAATTGATGCCTTTGAATAGGACGTGAACTAATGGGATCTATAAAAGTTTAAAAAATTAGTGGTAGCTTTATGCTTCTTACTAAGTTTATAGAAGAGTTTTGTGGAGTGTGGAGTAATATAGAAAGTGGTAATAGGAACAAGGAATGGTGAGTGAGTGACCGACCGACCCACAGGAGTTTCTTTCTTTTTTGTGTAGCAACCAATGAGGAGATTGATTCACGGTGGGAGAGAGGGACAAAGAGACAAGTGGTGGCCCACTAAATGTTTCCTACCCAATCATCAAACAGTGGGACCCACTAACCTCCTTGTCTCCTCCTTTGTCCTTTCTCTTCCATATTGAAACTTGTAGTGTTGGCAACTTGTTTCACATCTCATTGACACTGCTTGTGCCTGAATCATTTCTTCTGCGTCTTCTTTGTCTGCGTCTTAACACTCAATCCGTTGTAGCTTCTATACTAAATCTTGATTGTATCGAGTTTATCAGGGATCAAACATACTTTTGTATAATCAAGAGATCATGTTTGAGATTGAACCATATGCAAAACATTCACATGTTTTTTGTGTCCTTTTATTATTATAAGTATAATAATTGGCGCTGGTCGGCAAATATTTTGATGATGACCAATAGGATTTTACATTTTGGATATATACATTTATGAAAAACTAGCATGGGAGGTGGGTTGATAAAGACAATCATGAAAAGACAATTCTCATGTTTAATTTGAACACTACAAGACCAAAAGTTATCACACATAACTATGCCGGCTTTTAATCCTTGTTTTGTTAACTATAGTTTAAGAATCCCTTATACATCTCTCTGAATGTGCGAAATTGTTCGAATTGAAAATTGAAACCTTATGAGTAGCAAAAGCAGATGATATAGGTAAGAAGGGTTTGGATCCAAAGAGCAGAATGAAAATGATTAAGAGACAAGACAGAAACTTTTTGACTTTAGAAGATAGTGATGTCGGAAGTTAAATCTGTGTACGTCCCAAGACGAATGATTTGCTCATCGGAAGCTACAAAAGTTGTTTGTACAAATTGGGGATCATCCTCTTTTCGTTGTCTATAATAATATCTTATAGAATGCTCCTTCAAATTATATACTCCTTCCATGACAGTAATAATTGAAGCTATAGATAAAATCCACACAACAAATGAATTCTTTCAACCGTTGAAACTTGAAAGAGAGTGGTCACTATGACACTGTTACACTTACTACTAAATTATCAATATTCTAACCATTGCTCTTTAAGCCCTTAACCATAAATTTTGGAAGAACATTATTTTGATGAATCATGTATTTTTACAGATATATATATATATATATATTCGGATGTTCCAATAAAAGAAGTAGACAATGATTATAGTTGTGTTTGATCGACCGCACAAAGAATATGGTACGGTGACTAGCAGCTACACAAATCTGGCTGATATATAACAACTGTCTTAAACATTCTCTTTTCTTTTTGAAACGTAATAAACGCAAATGCATCATCATGCACCAGCAAATATAATCAGTCTTTACCAAAAAAAAAATTGATAATCGGGACCAATTTATTTTGGAAATATACACTAGATAACCCTACATTTATAGTACTAAAACAGATTGATAAATGACCTTGACCTTCAGTTTTGTTGATTACTATTTGACCAACATAATTTCACAAAGTGCATACAAATATTTTCATCAATCCACACGAAAATCACTTACCCCCTTATCTACTATTTTGCCACCATGGTAAACTAAATATGTGAACAAAGCAAAAAAAACAAAAACAAAAAAAAGTACACTACTTAATATATGCTTTATTTAACTTAATTAACCTTGCCATACATCGTTGATGCAGATAAAAAATTTTACTATTTGAGAGGCTTTGGTTTGAATTTTCACATATCTTCTTCGATTAAGTATGAAAAACTATATAATTTTATTCGACGTATATTATTGAGTCGTCCCATGCACCATTAACTTTGAATAATAAGTTTTCTTTTTCTGTAATTAATTGTGGTCAGTATGATTGTACAATAAAACATTATTCTCATGCGTTTCACGAGCTAGCAGGAGAATATATTGGACTCATGGTGTTTCTCAAAGCAGAAAAGAGAAAATGATTACCATTTTCCTTTTGTCAACTTTTACTAATTTCTTTTCATAGAATATGAAATATGAATGAACAAATACTATATGATTGTCATAATCACGAAATTTGGATATACTAATCTAATCGTGGACACAACCAAATAATTAAGCAGTCAGTTAAAGGAACGTGTGTGATCTAATTAATAATCCAGTGCTTATTATATGCAAATTAAAAATATATGACTCATGCAAATGAATGACCAAGAATGCACCACAAAAGGTCTAGAGACCGGTCAAGTATGTTATCTTATAATTATCTTAATCACGTAGTATTGTTAAATTTCACATACACTTATTTGTCAACAAATTTATAATGTGTGTGGTTCAATTGTAGGAACAAAAACATACATACAAAAAAGAAAACTTTTTTTTTATAACTATTTTAGTCAAAATAGTTATAAAGTAAAGAAAGAAACGTTACAAAAATTGACTTTAAAATCATAGATGGAACGTTACATGTTTCCATGGTTAGCCAGTAGACATTGACCCAGAGTTAATATAAGCTATTACTGAATCTGGAAACAAATTCTTATGTTGTCTTAAATGCGTCTACTTTAAACCGAACAAAAAATTCAACAAACCCAAGTTAATGTAAAAAAAAAAAAAAAAAAGTTAATGTAAGTAATTAGGATTATTGAATATGCGTTTCTATCTCAATAATTTTCACCAGTTATATATTTCTCACTCTCCCATTAATAACAAGCATAATCATCTATATACCTCTTATATGCTTGTACAAAAAGTGAAACAAAAAAACGTAAAACAAATAATAAAGTAGTGGAGATAATGGAATGTGGAGTCGTATAGAGTAAGAAGAGTTCTTCAGGGGTCTCAATCATTTTCATAAGCTCAATATTTGGACCGACTCAGGTTCCTACGGAAAAAGAGAGAATCGATCAAAGATTTTATTTTAAAAACTAAAATTAAAAACAAATAAATAAAAAGTAATAAATGGCAAATTAATTAAAATAAGAAATCAATAAACAAAGAGAAAACCTGCTGGTTAGTCTCCCACACGGAGTCAGCATTTACTCCACCATTGATTTACTGATTGACACGTGTCACTTATCCGACGACTCTTCTCATAATTCCTCCTTTGACCGGCGGACTTCAGTCAACAGCCCCCGCTCTCTTCTAGTATTTATTACTACTATATTCAATAGTATGACTCAAAAATTTTAGCTTTTTAATTTAAAAACAATTTTCCATACTATTTAAAAAAACTTGTTAAATGATTTTATAGGTTGATGATACCAAACGCATCTTAATATTTTCTCCTTAATTACTTTGGTTATGTCTTTTTTATGATAAAATTAAACTACTATTTACGTACATATGACAATGATATACGTACGCATATACATATGGCACTATATGCTCGATCTATGGATTACGCATGCGTGTGTATGTATAAATATAAAGGCATCGTCACGCTTCAAGTTTGTCTCTTTTATACTATTAAACTGAGAGTTTTCCTCTCAAACTTTACCCTTTTCTTCTTCGATCCTCTTAAGAACCCTAAAATTAATTGATCAATATAATGGCGATTTTACCCGAAAACTCTTCAAACTTGGATCTTACTATCTCCGTTCCAGGCTTCTCTTCCTCCCCTCCCTCCGGTAAGCTTTACACACACATGACACATATTTACACTAGAATATTATTTATATGATCAAAAGAAAAACTACTATATGCATAAATATATATTTATGAGGCTGGTGTTTGGATTCTATGTTTCTTTTGGTTGATGATCTGATTATCTTATTTCGTATTGATATTTTACAAGGAAAAACCAAATCAGTTTTTCTAAAAATCTCAAAACTGATATATCAACAACAATAAAAAATATAATCAGTTTTTTCATCGTCTTATTTTCTCTTTGATCACAAATTTTCGTTTTACCGTTGTTAATATATTTTATACACGCAATAAGTTTCAGATGAAGGAAGTGGCGGAGGAAGAGACCAGCTAAAGCTAGACATGAATCGATTGCCGTCGTCTGAAGACGGAGACGATGAAGAATTCAGTCACGATGGCTCTGCTCCTCCGCGAAAGAAACTTCGTCTAACCAGAGAACAGTCACGTCTTCTTGAAGATAGTTTCAGACAGAATCATACCCTTAATCCCGTAATTTATTATTCACAATAAAACATAATTACTTCTGTTTTTTAATATCTTTATCTTTATTTTTTATTTTTACTATAGTTTAATTTTAGAACAAAAAGAATTGTATTGAATGTTTCTCTATTTTATTTTATTTTGTAAAATGTAGAAACAAAAGGAAGCACTTGCCAAGCATTTGATGCTACGGCCAAGACAAATTGAAGTTTGGTTTCAAAACCGTAGAGCAAGGTACGATTTTATTTTCCTTTTTCTTTTAAACCAACTTTTTTTTTTTACATCATTGGTGAATAAAAATATCTGAGTATAAATAAGGTTAAAATAATAAGCGGGTGGTTGATGATTAACGAGAGAGTTCACAAATATAAGCGTTAAACGTTGACGGAATATAAAAATAAAGCAGAAAAAATGAAATCTGAATCGGATTCGACCCACCCCGTTAACATATATAAGTCGTACCCTTAAATAATAAAAAGTTAATCTTGTCCTTTTCATAAATTATTTCTCATTCCTCCATCAAATATTTATTTTATAATGTTTTCCTTCTAGGTCCTTCTTAAATTCTTGAAGAGTCACCACTTGTTTAGTTGTTACACATATAGAAGGAAATTGTCAATTCCTAAATTTTTGAAGTCAAAGAAAACTACGGGAATAGATTAACAGCCACTCAATTAATCACACATATTAATAAAAAGGTAATATATTAATGTTGAAATAGTTATATATATCAACATCACGTACATATGTGTTGTTGCATGGTTACTTTCACAAGTGACAACAGCATTTTGGAGCCGCCAATTGTGATATCCATTACACGTTTAATGTGTGATGTAACTTGGACGAGCAAGTTTTACAAAACACTTTGGCCCGTGTACGTCAATACGTGTATACATTAAGTCGTATACCTAAATATTCACGTGTCAATGTCTCGATGTTTCATGGACTCATCAGTCGTTTTATTACAATTTCCTGGTAACGTATAGGTATATATATCTTTAGTTTCTGCATGAATATATTTTGCTCATGTGTATAACATATTATTCAATCTATATAATCCGTTAGTCATTGTTATTCACACCAAAAAGCTAAATTGGTTAGAATGTCTTTTCTTTTATAGACTCAATATAAATATAGTTAATTTATTTGGATCCCACAATAATTGTGAACAGATGGGAAAGGTATGGTGCAATAAATAAGAAGAGTTTCAACATTGGTCGTAATACTATTATGACGGTTTCCCGAATTATAAGTTTATAACTATAATCATAACCACACCCTTTTTAATAGAAATATATTTTATAGCCTCTTTTTCTCTCAATTATTTATATGTTTTAGATTTATTAATTTTATAAATTTCAAGTAAATCAATCAATGTGTTTTCTTTTTTTCTGCCTTGTGTACTTACTTTCTCATCAATGCCCTTTGACTCATAATTCATTGGCAGTTCATGCGTTTTTATTTCCATGATTTTTTTTATATTTTTATGTATTTGCATCGTCGACAAGCATTTGATCCTTGCTTGCATGTTATAAATTAACAAGTCGTACAAAAACATCTATGAGTTTAATGTGTTACATGTCAAAAATAAATAAATCTTATCGTACCGGTTTTGGATTTGTTTGGTTTAGGAGCAAGTTGAAGCAAACCGAGATGGAATGCGAGTACCTCAAAAGGTGGTTTGGTTCATTAACGGAGCAAAACCACAGGCTCCATAGAGAAGTAGAAGAGCTTAGAGCCATGAAGGTTGGCCCAACAACAGTGAACTCTGCCTCGAGCCTCACTATGTGTCCCCGCTGCGAGCGAGTTACCACTGCAGCGAGCCCTTCGAGGGCGGTGGTGCCGGTTCCGGTCAAGAAAACGTTCCCGCCGCAAGAGCGTGATCATTGATTTATGTATCTTAATTATTGGAGTATGGTTTAGAAGTCCAGCCTTGAGCCCAGAAAAAATTGACGATGATTTCGTGTAAATATTAGTACTAAGAGACTCTGTTCCTTCAACAACTCTTTGTAAATTTTATTCTTATTTTTTACAACCAGAAATCCAATATCCTTAATCTTGTTTGAAACAAAATAAGATGTACAAAAAATTAAATCTCAAATTATTATCACAAAATCCTACTACTAAAGGCCAATTGTTGAGTTTTAGTACTCCAACTAGCTTTACAATAATCTAGATTATAAATAAACTGATATGATATGTATTGTTTGCATAAATGCATCTTCCTCGCTCGACCGGTTACTGGGTTTAACAAAAACTAAAAGAGGCCCACTTATGTTTTTAGCAGGCCGTTATGAAATATGCCCCATTTCTGATTTCTATCTAAAGGTTGCATTATATAGCTGTGAATGTGATCATAGTTTGGGCCATCAAAATTCGAATTCAGGTGTTATATTAGAGGCCTGCAATCATTATTGGTCGTCCGATATATAGCGCAAAACGGCAAGCAACGTATGTACCTAAAAAAAAAAAAAAAAAGAGCCTTATCTCTCTCTCGAAAGAGCGACAAGGTGACTGCTTTTTCCCATCTCGTCCGGCGTCGATCTCGGCGTCGGAGCTCCGCTCCTTCTCCGTCTTCAGGCCCTCCTCGCCTTATGAGGAACAAAAAGTCTTCCAAGCAAAATCCGCCGCCTCCTGCGGTGGTCCAAATCCCTAAATCGCCTTCCTCTCCAAGCTCTTGCCCCCTCGCCTCGCCGTCGTATGTCGCCGTCGCCCCTGTTTCTCCCGGTGCTTCCTCTTCGAAGCCTCCTCAGTCTCATTTGGCTTCCAATTCAAAAGCTAATGCCCTTGTCTCCGCTTGCGAGACGTTCAAGGCCATTCCCCCTGTTTCAGATCTGAAATTGGTGACTCCCCTGCCTGCTTCAGACAAGTCCGACAAGGCTGCGACATTTGCGAAAGCAAAAGACCCAGCTTCTACTAGCTCCGCAGCTCCCAGCCACGCAGCTACCCAGTCCGAAGCTCCCTGGTTGAATCTCTTCAAAGGTTCATCTAGGCAGTTCAAGAAAAAGGGCACAGCTTTTACTCTTCCCTCGGGTGAATCTTGTGTCAAAATTCCCAACTCTGTCATTGAGAAAAACAGGAAATCTTGGGATTCTTTTATTCTTGGGCAGTTTTACTCAGACCCGCCGGCTCAAGGAACGATTCATGCCATTGTTAATGGCATATGGAGTCGTCACCACAGAGATATTTCTGTATCAAAGATGGAGGGAAATGCCTACTTGTTCCGTATCCCAAACACTGCAACGAGAAATCGTGTCCTGAGTCAAGGTCTATGGCAAATCGAAGGACAAACCATGTTTGTGGCGAAATGGGAACCAGGCCCGATCCCTCAGAAGCCAGAGCTCACTTCTGCTCCTATTTGGCTTGAATTAAGACAAGTTCCTCCTCAGTTCTTTAATGAGGATGGGTTTGAACATATTGCTGGATTAGTTGGCGACCCTAAAGGACTTCACCCGTCTACTGCAAACATGTCCAATTTGGAAGTTGCAAAAGTTCTCACAATCATTGATCTTCGAAAGCCGCTGCCCGAAGCGGTAAATGTGCAATTCGACTCAGGAGAGATATGTCGGGTTCTTGTCTCTAGCCCATGGATGCCACCCATATGCTCTTTTTGCAAGGAAGTAGGTCACTGTCTTAAGCGCTGCAAAGTGGCTCCGGTTACCTGCTCTTCCTGCAAGTCCAATTCTCATGTTACTTTGGATTGTCCGCGTGCAACTGCAAAGCAAAAGAAGAAAACCCAAATCAGAAAAACCATTGTTGAAGGAGTTCCAGGTTCTGATGCTGCTCTGGTTGGTACTTCAAACCAAGCTAAAATGGTTAAAGGTAAGGAGAAGGTTGCAGGTTCTGTTGCAGGCCATTTATCACCTGCGCCGCTGGTCCATGCTGCTAAGATTCATGATTCTGTCGCTGGATCTTCTCAATGGATTCAGGTTAAACCAAGATCTGCTAAGAAGAAGGACGCGATCGCCGGAGTTGGTTCTCCTTCTCCAGACCAGAATTCGATTAGCATCGACATCGGCCTTGAGGAAATTCAGGCGTCTCAGGCTCTGCTTGAGGAAAAGAGCTTAGCCTCAGATTCTTCTGATGCTATTTCCACAGAAGGGGAGGTGGACCCAGAAGTGGATGAAGTCCAGTTTTTAAAATTGTTCTCACAGAGACAACAAAGAAGTATCCGGGGCAAGGGCCCCAAATCATCTTAGTCAATGTATATAGACATCTTTTGCTGGAATGTGCGAGGTTTTAATAAATTAGATCACCGTCGTGGTTTTCGGGATTGGTTCAAGCTTAACCAACCTATTTTTGGGAGTCTAATCGAGACTCATGTGAAGCAGCCGAAGCAAAAAAAGCTCCTAAATGCTATCCTTCCGGGCTGGTCTTTTGAAGATAACTATGAGTTCTCAGATTTGGGGAAAATTTGGATCTTATGGCACCCTAGTGTCAAGGTTGCCATAATTTCTAAATCTCTCCAAATGGTGACTTGTGAGGTCCTGTTGCCGGATGCACAGTCAGAGATCATCATATCTTTTGTCTATGCAACAAATGAAGATTCGTCTAGAAGAGTTTTGTGGGACGAGATTGTCACCACCTCCTCAAATCAGCGTGTTAAGGGGAAGCCTTGGTCTGTCCTTGGCGATTTTAACCAGGTTTTGAATCCCTCTGACCACTCTGTTTCTTTATCTCAGAATGTTGACTTCCCCACCAGGTTATTTCGTGAGTGCCTCTTAGATGCTGATCTGGCAGACCTCACATTCAGAGGTTGCACCTACACTTGGTGGAACAAGAGAAGCGTTTCCCCTGTTGCGAAAAAGATTGACAGAATTCTGGTAAATGATCTTTGGTCTCAGGTCTATCCTCGCTCTTTTGGTTACTTTGGAGAACCTGATTTCTCTGATCATGCCTCCTGCTGTATCACGGTAAATCCTTCTTGCCAAAGACAGAAAAGAGCCTTCCAGTTTCAGAATTTCCTGTTGAAGAATCAAAACTTTGTTCCTATGATCTCCAACCTGTGGTTCAGTTTCAACTTTGTCGGCTCTGCGATGTACAGATTTTCTCGTAAATTAAAGGCCCTTAAGAACTTTATCAGAGAATTCAGCAAAGATAACTACTCAAATCTTGAGAAGATAGTTAAAGAAGCTCACGCTGTGGTTATTGATCTCCAAAGTCAGCTGCTATCAAATCCGAGCTCAGCGGTTGCCCATCTTGAAAGTTTGGCTAACGAAAAATGGCAAATTCTTCTCAGGGCTGAGGAGGCTTTTCTTCTCCAGAGATCAAGAGTATCTTGGTTGCGTGAAGGAGACCTAAATTCTGCCTATTTTCACCGAATGGCCTCGACTAGACAAGCCATAAATCATATCCACTTTCTTGTCGATGCCGCTGGAAATAGGATTGAATCTCAAAAGAACATTCAGGACCACTGCGTTGAATTCTACTCTAATCTCCTTGGAAATCAAGATGAGAATTCGATGTTTGAGCCTTCTGACATCTCAAATCTGTTGGAGTTTAGATGCTCTCAGCCTCAAATGGATGCTCTGGACAAGCAATTTACTTCTGAGGATATAAGGGCTGCAGTTTTTTCTCTGCCACGAAATAAAACAGCAGGTCCGGATGGTTTCTCTGCTGAAT
Organism: Arabidopsis suecica; assembly: GCA_019202805.1. Classification (NCBI taxonomy): domain Eukaryota; kingdom Viridiplantae; phylum Streptophyta; class Magnoliopsida; order Brassicales; family Brassicaceae; genus Arabidopsis; species Arabidopsis suecica. Next base: position 129,981 of record CM032909.1, on the reverse strand, counting down.
TCTTCAGAGCTTGCTGGCATATTGTGGGACCTGAATTTGTTGATGCGGTTTTAGAATTTTTCAGAACTGGAAGTATCCTAAAGCAGTGGAACGCAACAACTATAATTCTTATCCCTAAGATCCCAAACGCCTCTTCTACTTCTGACTTCAGGCCAATTTCTTTGTGCAACACAGTGTATAAAGTTATTTCGAAGTTGCTAGCAGGACGACTACAGGCTCTCCTTCCCCATGTGATCTCAAAGGCCCAGTCTGCTTTTCTTAAAGGGAGATTGCTCGCTGAAAATGTTCTTTTGGCTTCAGAAATTGTTGAAGGGTATGGAAGAAAAAACATTGGTCCGCGAGGGATGCTCAAAGTGGATCTAAGGAAAGCGTTTGATTCTGTCAGTTGGGACTTCATTATCGAGACAATGAAAGCTATGCACTTCCCTGGAAAGTTCATTGGTTGGATTTCTCAATGTATATCCACGCCGCAATTCTCAGTTTCTGTAAATGGGCTTTCAGCTGGCTACTTTAAGAGCTCTAGGGGTTTACGGCAAGGCGATCCGATATCCCCGTACCTATTTGTGTTGGCTATGGAGGTGTTTAGTCGGCTAATGAGTTCTTGCTTCTCGGCAGGTTTTATAAAGTTTCATCCTAAGACTGAAGAGCTTGATATCTCTCATCTCATGTTCGCTGACGATGTTATGATATTCTTTGATGGATCCTCCTCTTCCTTAGAGAGCATCTCTGACACAATGGGTTTATTTGCTAGCTGGTCTGGTTTAAAAATGAATTGTGAAAAAACTCAGCTATTCGTTGCAGGTTTGGATCAGAATGAAGCTTCACTCTTCACGAATTCTGGCTTTGCCTCAGGTTCTTTACCCATCAGATACTTGGGTTTACCGTTGATGAGCAGAAAATTAAGAGTATCTGAATTCTCTCCGCTGATTGAGAAACTGATCAACAAATTCAGATCTTGGGCTGTTTCCTCCTTATCTTATGCAGGAAGACTTCAATTGCTAAATTCTGTCATCTATGGCTTAGTGAATTTCTGGTCTTCGGTCTTCTCCTTGCCAAAAGCTTGTATTAAAAAGATGGAGTCTTTGTGCGCCAGGTTTCTTTGGTCTGGATCGATTGATTCCTATCATGGAGCAAAAGTGGCATGGTCTGATGTTTGCTACCCAAAGCGCGAAGGAGGTCTTGGCCTGAGACGCATTGGGATCTGGAATTCAACCCTTTGCCTAAAGCTTATTTGGTCGCTTTTTGCAGGGAGTGGCTCCCTTTGGGTTGCCTGGCATCATCACCACCACATCAGAGGTAATAGTTTCTGGTCCTTAAGAGAATCTGTCCGTGACTCCTGGAACTGGAAATGTCTTCTCAGGCTAAGACACTTGGCTGAGCCCTTTGTGAGATGCAACCTGGGAAATGGGCAGTTGGCGAGCTTTTGGTTTGATTCTTGGCTGCCATTAGGTCCGTTAATTAAATTATTTGGTGACGAGGGATCAAGAGATTTTGGCGTCCCCATTCAGGCCTCTGTTGCCTCTGTTTGTGATAGCCAGCGGTGGATTTTGCCTGCTCCTAGATCTGATCAGGCAGTGGCTCTTCGTAATCATCTCTTATCAATTAAGCTGCCTCTGATCCAGTCAAAGGAAGACTCTTACAGCTGGGTTATTGAAGGCAAATGTCACCAAGTTTTTTCCACTTCTAAAACTTGGAATGTGTTAAGGCCGCGTCAGAGCATTAAAGAGTGGTCTGCTTCGGTTTGGTTTAAAGGTGCAACACCGAAACACGCCTTCACAATGTGGGTTTCGCATCTTGACAGATTGCCGACTAGAGCAAGGCTTGCTTCTTGGGGTCTGCAGATTCCGTCAAACTGCTGCTTGTGTTCAGTATTTGTTGAATCCAGGGATCATCTTCTTCTGAGATGCGGTTTTAGTGCTCAGATTTGGCATTGGCTCCAGGTTAGGCTACGGCTTTCTCCTTGTATTTTCTACACGTGGAACGCTCTCCTCGCTTGGACTAGACTCAAAACAGACTCCTCTCCTCCAATACTGCGGAAGTTGGCTGCTCAGGCGGTTGTCTACCATATTTGGAAGCAGAGGAACAATGTTCTGCATAATCACGTCTCTCGTCTTCCCTCGGCGATTTGTAACGACATCGATCGGGAAGTCAGAAATTCGATCACTGCAAGAAGGTTCCGAAAACAGTTTAGAGATTTGATGATTCTCTGGATCAGTTATTAGTTGATTGACACTCAACTCTCCTTGTAACCTTTGTTTTTATCTTTTTTTTGGCAAAGTCTACATTCATAGGTTAAGTTTTTATTGTAAAACCTCAAATCTTCATTTTATATGATATTCACATTCCTATCAAAAAAAAAAAAACTAGACAAGTAAACTATCACACGCTTTCATAAAGACTAAATTAAAGTAGGCTCAATCGTTGTGTTTAATAAAGTAACATCTGATGTATGGTCATTATTCATCAAATATCAATACTTATAGGAGAAAATTACTCTTTTACTTTTACGTGCCATTGTGAATTTTACATTTCAAGTTTTCAACGCTAGGTTCTTTAAAGTACGTACTAAAGGATTTTTACCCAAAATCTACATTCATAGAAACGAAAAAAAAAAATTGGGAACTGAATACAAAAACTTTTTGAGGCCTTGGGGTTTGGTAGCTACGGGGACGACCCGGCAGGAGGTAGAAAGCCAGAAAGGCATGTATGGGAATGGGCCATGTGCGTGTCACGTGACATCATTATGGTCTCTTTAATTCGAGACACCAGACTTGATCAAGACATACGTACCCCTCTCATTGGTTTGTTAAACCCATCAGCGTCTGCTTAAGGAATAATAAGGACGCTTTATCTCTTTTGCGTTTCGAGAAAATCACAGCTGTGATCTTTTCTTATGCATGGGACCAGAATCCAGATCATATATCGTGTCTTACCATAAGATTTGATCCATAGTGAGATATTATATGTAACGAACGAACATGCATGTGTTTATTATATATTACAAACATACGAAAAGAGCATTGATCTTGTAGGTACGCCAAACTCGATACGTTTCTATCTAAGGGTCTATAATTCTATTTATATCATCGTAATCTTGATACTATTATAGGTGTTTGAATGCTAGCTAGTTTATTTGTAGTTAATGTAAAGAACAAAAAAAAAACGATTAATGGTGATTGTGATCACTCGTGCTCTCGTTTCTTCGGTCTTCGCCATGTGATTAGGTGCGTGTTATAAAATATGTCGTTAATTAACAAATATATATACCCCCTCGTCCGCAAATACTCACTCTCTTAAACAATTTGCAGCATCCCATGATTAATGATTGGGTCGTATCAACTATCAAGTAGTGTTAGGTCAAACTCTATTCGTCTCTAGAAAAGAAGAAGAAGAAAAAGGATCATAAGATATTGTATATATCTATGTGATTGGTAGTCATAATTGAGGTGTCTTATGCGGGTGGAATAATAATATTATGATCTTGGACGGCAAATGATATTATCAAGTGCTTAATCAATGAGATCCTTTGAAATTGAGCAAGATTATCTAAATAACAGGTTCTGGAAGAGAGCTAACTATGACTGTTTCAAGGTCATTATTAAACAAGACTGTAACACATCAATTATCAATAATTAGCAGATAAAATTGTGAAATTGTGAATGATATTCCTAAGACTATTTTGGTTACCAAGCAATAATCATTGTTACAATAACACTTATAAATACTGTGGAGAGAAATAAAACTATAGTTTGTTATTGCCAATTCATTTGGATGCCATTACTTCAGTTGGCTACGACATAAGTTTTAATTTTATCGAACATGTTGAGTTTGAGTATATTGTTGGTGTCAAACTTGGAACCTAAGCCTCATCCCGGATTAAAACCAGTATTCTGGTGGCTGTGGCGCGCCTTGGTCGCCAAGATTCGAACTTATCTATTAAAAACCTAACTACCAAGGTATCAAAGCCATACCCAATTCAAGTTTCAAGATCCCTACGTTGAAGACTTGAAGTAACCAATTAAAATAAGCTCAAACCCCGTAAAGCCGGAGATCGTGTTCAAAGTGACTCAAAATCGACGTGTACCGTTTTCAGGGTTAAACTCGTGTTTCAATTATATTATTTATATGTCTGAGACCTATATATAAGTGTAGAGTTTGTAATTCATTATTCACACGTTTAATAAAAGAAGGAAAACCCCTAGAGGATAAAAAGTATTTGCCACAAAAACTATATATTTTCTTAGTTGTGCATTTTGATTCATCAAGTTTAATCGAATTCACAACAAATTCTAATCACGGGTCACTAATTGGCAAGACGAGCTGGCTGAAAGCTGGAGGACAAGTTCGACGTGCCTTTTGAGATAGTGAAACCGATCATAACTGTATTTAACTAGATAGTAAAAGCAAAGAATGACATTGAGAAATTTTTCCGGAAAATTCATAAGCTCAAAATTACTACTCTTCTTTTGAAAACATATATGTTATATGTGTCCAATAATTTACTTTACAATAAAGAACCTATTTTCATTTGCAGTTATTGGGACTAAGTGCTCATTAGATGAATCTTTTGAATCTCTTTTTTTTTCCATTTAGTTACAAAAACTTCATTGGATGCTAGCTAGCATTCACTCCTCGAACACATCCTACGGCTTTGAGTCACACTAATCAAAATTTTGACATTCCACGACTTAATGAAAAGGAAAGGATAAAACAAATTATTCTAGTCATCGCAAGATAGAATTTTTGAAACGGAATAATTGTGTGTATTAAATTCAACGGTCCAACAGTGCTTGGACCAAACACTAATGACATTTGTTCTTCTTGTAATTTTTGTGTGGCTGCCCTGTACCAGACAACCCCAATTTAATTCAATTTGGTATCAAAACTCAAATTTAAAAGTAAAACGATTAGTCGATTACAGACACAGTAATTCGTATTATTCCCTATGACTTTTTTTGTCAAGTGAAAGTAATAGTATTCGTCAAGTTTTTTTTTTTGCAACTTTAAAAAGTGCAAAAACTTGACCACTTTTTCGTAATAAGATAGTAGCAAAAGCACGACTATTCCATAAAACTGTCCACGTCCCGCCAGAAACTTCCCCCACATGCGATTAGCCACGTGTCCCCACTCATCTACGTACAAACCCATTTTAATCTCTCACTTAAAAATAATTAATGAAACTTAAAAACGTAATCGTGTGCTGATGATGACACTGTCACTGCCTCAAAACCTCTATATATGAAGTCCCTTCACCGAATCCTTGAAAAATATTACTGTACTTTTCTCTCTTAACGGTTTCTTTATTATTCTTCCCATTTTACCCCTCTTCTTCCTTCTAATTCCCCCTCAAATGCCACTGTCTTCTTCTTCTTCATCTCACTAAACTCTAAACCCACCGGAAAAAATAAATAAAATGATTACGTGGCACGACTTGTACACCGTCCTCACCGCCGTGGTGCCACTTTACGTCGCCATGATTCTTGCCTACGGATCCGTGCAGTGGTGGAAAATATTCTCCCCTGACCAGTGCTCCGGCATCAATCGCTTCGTCGCCATTTTCGCCGTCCCTCTCCTCTCCTTCCACTTCATCTCCACCAACGATCCTTACGCCATGAACTTCCGCTTCGTAGCCGCCGACACGCTTCAAAAAATCATCATGCTCGTTTTACTTGGTCTATGGGCTAATCTAACCAAGAACGGTAGCTTGGAGTGGATGATCACAATCTTCTCTCTCAGCACTCTCCCCAACACTCTGGTCATGGGAATACCTTTGTTGATCGCCATGTACGGAACTTACGCTGGCTCTCTCATGGTTCAAGTCGTTGTTCTTCAGTGTATCATTTGGTACACTCTCCTTCTCTTTCTCTTCGAGTACCGTGGCGCTAAGCTTCTTATTATGGAGCAGTTCCCTGAGACTGGTGCGTCCATTGTCTCCTTTAAAGTTGAATCCGACGTCGTTTCTCTCGACGGTCATGATTTTCTTGAGACGGATGCTGAGATCGGAAACGACGGGAAGCTTCATGTTACGGTGAGGAAATCAAACGCTTCGAGACGGTCACTGATGATGACTCCTCGGCCTTCTAATCTCACCGGAGCTGAGATCTATAGTCTTAGTTCGACTCCTAGAGGTTCTAATTTTAACCATTCTGATTTTTACTCGGTGATGGGATTTCCCGGCGGGAGGCTCTCTAACTTTGGTCCGGCGGATTTATACTCCGTTCAATCTTCTCGTGGTCCGACTCCACGGCCTTCGAATTTCGAAGAGAACAACGCCGTGAAATATGGATTTTACCCTAACACTAACAGTTCTGCTCCGGCGGCTGGTTCGTACCCGGCTCCGAACCCGGAGTTCTCCTCCGGTACGGCTGTTTCAACTAAACCGAATAAAGTCCCTAAAGAAAACCAACAACAGCTTGATAAGGATAACAAAGCGAGCCATGACGCTAAGGAGCTTCACATGTTTGTTTGGAGCTCAAGCGCTTCGCCGGTCTCCGACGTGTTTGGCGGAGGTGCAGGTGAACACGTGGCAACGGAACAATCTGAACAAGGTGCTAAGGAGATCCGGATGGTTGTGTCTGATCAACCTCGAAAGAGTAATGCCAGAGGTTGGTAATTGGTTGAATTTAATTATTATACAAGTAATATTTAATCAATAAATTCTAATTTTTGTGTATTCTTGATTCTGATTTTTGTCAGGTGGTGGTGATGATATAGGCGGTGGTGATATTGGGGAGGGAGAAAGAGAGATAGAGAAGGCTACAGCAGGGCTAAATAAAGTGGGGTCTAATTCCACGGCGGAGCTAGAGGCGGCTGGTGGAGATGGCGGCGGAGGCGGCAACGGAACACATATGCCGCCGACAAGTGTGATGACGAGACTGATACTGATAATGGTGTGGCGAAAACTCATCAGAAACCCAAACACATACTCCAGTCTAATCGGTCTCATATGGGCTCTTGTTGCTTACCGGTCAGTCAGTCAGTCCAATCATTTTCTTACATACCGATTTTATGGATAAATATTATAACAATAAAAGGAAATAATATAATCATATATATGCATGGAATAATTGTAATGGGAGTAATAATGAGTATGGGTTATTTTGGAAGCAGGTGGCATGTGGCTATGCCCAAAATACTACAACAATCCATCTCCATACTCTCAGATGCTGGTCTTGGAATGGCTATGTTCAGCTTAGGTAATAGTACTACTAACCTTGCTTCATGCAAATCTAGACTTGTTTTGATGATGATCTAATCTTTAAAGTTGGGTCCAATTTGTTCTCATCTTATCTGTTAAAAGATTCATTTAATGCAAAGGTGGGTCTGGGTGTTTAATTAGTCGTAGTTGTCCAGCTTGTAATTGGTAGAAGTCATATAAACTGTACAAAGCACTTACCCAAAGCGAATCCTGACCCTCTGACCCAGACATGTTGGTGTGTCCGGTCCCCACAGGCTGTGTCTACTTATTTGGGTCTCACCAAGTAGCTGACCTAACTCTTGCTGTCAATTTCTCAAATCCCTCATTAATTAATGAATTGCTTATTTTTGGTGTAATTTTAAGGTTTATTCATGGCACTTCAACCCAAAATCATTGCTTGTGGGAACTCTGTCGCCACCTTTGCCATGGCCGTCAGATTTATAACCGGTCCGGCCATCATGGCTGTTGCTGGGATTGCCATTGGGTTACACGGGGACCTTCTCCGTATAGCCATCGTCCAGGTATACAAATTTATATCGTTACATGATATAGCTAGGTCTATAATAAATATTACATGGTCATGATGATGATGTTGAGTGCATAAATTATAGGCTGCGTTGCCTCAAGGAATAGTTCCGTTTGTGTTTGCAAAAGAGTACAATGTGCATCCCACGATTCTAAGCACTGGGTAAGTTCCAAACTTATTTATGTTACAGCGACATTTATATTTTTGTTCCAATATAGTATTAACAATTGTTGTTGGGTGTGATGGTGAAAATGGATGCAGGGTCATATTTGGAATGTTAATAGCTTTACCTATAACTCTAGTCTACTATATTCTTCTTGGCCTCTGAATTGGTCCCTTCAGTTTCAACTGGCTTTTGAGAGCGCCTCGGAGATTGGGTTATTTATTTCTCGGTAACCAGGAAATAAACAAAGCCTTTATTTTCGTGGGAAAGAGTGGAAGGTGAAGAAGAAGATATGCCTTTGGTTTTTGGTTCCAATATTTGTGGAACACAACAAAAGTACTTAGGATTTAGTGAACAAGATTTGAATGGATTAAGGATCTTGTCTTCATTAGACGCCAACAAGATAAAAGCGCAAAAAAAACTCTTCCATCTATCTTTATTTTTTCATTTTCTGTTTTTGTTAATTTATGTGTAGATTTTCGCTAAGCTTATGTACTATGCACCTTGTTTTATTAACTGAAGTTTCTAATCGAGTGGTTTATATATACTAGTAAATGACACCGTGCAATAACTTTGATTCGGAAATCGATAATGTGCGAGAGTTAGTTTTACACGATACAAGAAAAAACAAACTAAATCCTAAGTACTTTTGTTCACTAAACTTACTTTAATTCTGGGTCAAACTAGCTTACGAATTTTGTTTGGATTGAAATAGTCCTACGTACTATATATACACCCTCGTAGATGGTAGTGATTTTAATTTGTTACAGTTAACTTAAGCATATTACTTGATAACAAACATTGTTTTACGACAGAAGCAAAATCCTAATCTCTAATTAATTAATTAATTAATCATATCATCATACGATGCATGTTTACGGTCCCGTTTTTTTAAAGTTCACCCGTGACTTATCGCGATCTCATTCCCAAAAGTTCTCTCCATTTTTGTACGGCAATAAACAAATTATTGTTTTTTTTTTTGTAATTTTTTAAAATAATCATAAATGTAGATATGCATACGTGTTATGAACAAAGAGGTTTGAGAAGTGTTTCTCTTTGTTATTAATGTATGATACAAGATACAACATATATATAGAGATACAACATTATGGTTTATGTTAGAAATCAAGTACTAATATATAACTTTCTAACAGACCTATAATGGACATTCACATAGTACTCCCTCCGTTTCGTTTTACTTGTCGTTTTAGAGTTAAAATTTTGTTTCATATTACTTGTCGTTTTATATTTACAATGCAAATTTATGACAGATTTTCCAGTTTTAACCCTACTTTTTAAGCTTATTAATTACATATATCAAACAAAACAATGTATTAATTAGGGGTAAAACAATAACTTTAATCGTTTTCTTAATTTGTGTGAAATAACCTAGAACGACAAGTAATATGAAACGGAGGGAGTATATAATATTATTCATAACAATAACGGAAAAAAAAATTAAAGTGGAGAGGTTAAAACAGTTATGCACCCCAAAAATGCTCTCCTTGACAAAACTTTAAAGCGGAATGCTATATGTCTTTTTCTTTTTCCTTACAATAATTAGTTTAGTTTTTTTTTTTTGAAAAATATGATAATTAGTTACAGTTTACAATACACAATCTCTAGTAGAAAAAAAATCTCAATAACCTTTTAGATAACCTAAAATCTCTAATCGATTAAAAATTATAGAAAAAGGTCTTCAGACTATCAAAGTAGTGTGAATCTCATCTTGTTTAATAAGAACCTATAGATTACTCGGTCATCTGATTTTCGTATTAGGATTGGTCATTCATATAGTTAATATATTGTATGATTACTCTTCCAACATTTATAATAGTATTTTTTGCAAGGCATCAAAATGCTATTTAGAAAACAAAGCAAATTATTCCGAAACTAACATCAAAACTAATGGAGTGGATATATATGAAGAAAATTGAAAATTCAATGGAATGCAAATCTAAGATGGACACCAACATGCAGGCTTCGCCCGAAAGCGACGACGCATTTCCTTGACGACAAAAGTTAATCTCTTGCAAGTAAACCTTTTTATTTTAGTCGTTTACATACATGCCCCGATATTCTTATTCTTATACTCCCTCCGTATTTTAATAATTGTCGTTTTAGAATTTTTAATTTTTTGAATTGGATGTCGTTTTCAAATTTCTATACAAAATTTATTACTTTTTAATGTTTTATGACATCATAAAACATTAAAAAGTAAGAAATTTTGCATTGAAATTTGAAAACGACATCTAATTTTTTAAAAAAGAAAATCCTAAAACGACAATTATTAAAATACGGAGGGAATATATATTAATATGCCCCTAGAAGTTCTGAGTTCTTTTATTTTGGGGAATTCTAAAGGATTCGTTTTGAACTAGACTTTTTAAACGTAAAGTTCAAACTTTTATGGAAAAAGAAAAACTTCCCACGTGTGTATTTGAGCATCAAAGTATTATAACAACATGGACCACACTTTCGATTATAAGTTAACACTTAACTATATATCTTCCTGGAACTAATCAACAGTCAAAAATGTTGAGTTTATCAAATTTCCTGGAACTAATCAACAGTCAAAATATTGAGTTTATCATATTCCCACATATTATCGATAATATCATAAAAAAAAAAAGATTTTCATTCCTTCAAAACTGAACAACTTCGATTATGCATCCACTTTGAAAGTAGCAGCTGGCTGTTCCTTTTACTGATTCAGTTATGATTTTTCATCTTCTATCTATCTCATTATAAATTTGATTGGTGACATAAAGAAATAAAAGTTTGTTTAAATAATAAAAAATAACAACAAAAATGAATAATAATATTATTTTTAGAATCTTGAATTTCTACGTCTTTTATTGTAATTGGTAACCATCAAAACGATATAGTACTTAAATCAATAACTCTTACTTATTTTTTTCGATAAAAGTTTACTAATCAAATCATGTACGAATCTTTTGTCCATGGATGTCACATTTCGTTCAGAGTTATTTAATTACTGGTTAGAGGTAGTGTCATCGACGAATCTAGGAATCCTTCAAACTCTAGTCGACGGGACAAACATACTTTCAAAGAAAGGATTTGTTCATCAAGAAGAAATACTACTTTATTTAGTATTAAACCATCTATAGAAATTATCTCATTTTTACTAAGTTATTTTTTCTGGATTGCCTTGCCATCTCAATTCTCAAGTATATATTGCCGCAAATTACAATGTGGTCCTCAAAAAATCCAGTAAATAAATTTGTTGTGAAAAGATTGGATTCAAGTTGTCGTTTGGCTGTAATAAAATGTACTTTTGCTTGCTTTGGACAACATTTTTGTTATACACTATGCTCAAGTTTCCCTCTCTAATCGAGTATTCTTGCTTTTTTCTTCTCTCTTATATAGAAATACTTTCCTTCATGATTCATTTTTTTTTAGTTTGTTATAGTCGTGCAAATACAAAGACAAAAAGCCATATATATTTACATAGATACTGATATGACCCATATATATTAACACAATGGACATTAAAGTCGACCATGGAAAGCACTTTTGCATAGACTAGCCCTTGCATCTTAAAATTATTATAAGACTTCTGTTTACACATATGAATATATAGGAACGATCAGTAAATTTCCATACAGTTCTTCCGGGGGATTGCATTGTATCCTTTTTTGAAGTGTCTAATAATATGACTTTTTGTGAAACGAAATGCTTGGAATTAATGGATTGAATGAAAAGGAAACAAAATGAAAAAGCACCATCTATAAAAATATAAATCGAATAAAACAATAATAAAAAGAACGAATTAATGGGGTTTTGAGAGAGAAAGGTGATGGGCAATGTATGAGGAACCACGAACACTGGTCCAATCGTAGGGTCGTTCTCCTTACATTTAGATGCAACGGTCCAAATTACATAACATGCATAAGATTCACATCTCACGTACGTCTCTATCATTTCCAATTTAATGTCTTTTGGATAACAAATCCATGCGTGTGTATACAAACTACAAAACACCAAGTACTAAAGCCTTATATGACTGGTGTGGTGGTCATATCGTATAGTATATAGAAATTTTGTTTGTTTTTCTTTTCATTCTAATGCAGCTCATGATTTGGCCATAGTCTATAGTATAGAGCCCAAAATGCAAATGAATGATGGGACCAAGTACTAGAGGCGATGGCATCTTTTGTTGAGTTTCTGCAGCCCATCAGCTAAACCAAATCATTCGTATCTGCCAATTACAATACAGCAAATGAAGGAAGACCAATAAACTTTATGGGCTCTATCTTATTATTACGCGCAAAATGTGGCCCGTTTGTTACATAAATGGGCCTGATCATATCTTTATACATCGAATTTGATTTTTTAAAAAGAGCCAATTCATTATTTCTGAAACTTTTCCTAAATCGGAATCACAGATGAAAGCGAACATGTCGTCTTCTTCCACTCGATGCAGATCCTTCTTCGTCTTCCCAATTCTCTTCGCCGTCGTGTTGCTTGGACTTCTGATTCCCTCCTCCGCCGATAAGCGCCACGTTATCAACTTCCGATCGCCGGGACTCTACCCGGAGGGTCTAACCTGGGATCCAAGGGACCAACATTTTCTAGTCGGTTCCCTCCACAGCCGCACAATTCATTCCGTCTCCGACGCTGGAGTCATCGAAACCCTAATTTCCGATCTCGATCTTCCGGAGAACGCCACTATCCTCGGCCTCGCCGTTGACTCTACTAATCGCCGTCTGCTTGCCTGCATCCACAGTTTGCCGCCTCTCCCTCCCTTCAGTGCCCTAGCCGCCTACGATCTCCGCAGCGGAGGCCGTCGTGTATTCCTCTCTCCTCTCCCGTCGCTTCCCGGGGACGACGAAGACATCGCTCGTGATGTCGCCAATGACGTGGCGGTTGATTTCAAAGGCAACGCTTACGTCACCAACTCAGCCAAAAACTTCATCTGGAAAGTTGATCGCGACGGCGCTGCCTCGATCTTCTCCAGATCATCGTTGTTCAATTCGCAGCCTGTGGCAGCAGACGCTGACGCAAGTTTCCGCGATTGCGGCCTGAACGGGATCGTTTACATCAGCAAAGGATACCTCCTGGTGGTGCAGAGCAACACAGGGAAGGTATTCAAAGTAGACGAAGAGAGCGGGAATGCGAGGCTGGTGTTGCTAAACGGAGATCTGATTGCGGCGGACGGGATGGCGAGGAGACAGAGAGACGGGACAATCATGGTGGTGTCGCAGAAGAAGCTTTGGTTACTTAAGAGCCAAGACAGTTGGAGCGAAGGAGTGGTTTATGACGAAATTGACCTCGACCTTGAGGGCTTTCCGACGGCGGTCACGGTGGGGGAACGGGATAGGATATATGTGTTATACGGGAGAGTGATGGAGGGGATAATGGGAAGTTACAAAGAAGAAGGACCGAGGGAATGGTTTGGTATAGAAGAGGTTTGGTCGGAGAAAGAAGGTGGGGAAGATAAGATTTGGTTGTATGTGTTGATCGGATTTGGCTTCGCTTACTTCTGTATCTGGAGGTTTCAGATGAAGAAGCTCATCACAAACATGGACAAAAAGATCACTTAGCTCTTCTATTCTTAGCTTCATCATCTTCACTTTTTTATTAACACGTTTTGTAAAAGAAAGCCTAGCACAGAACAACAGCATGTAGTGTTGAAATGAAAAAGCTATTGATTCTCACTTTTGTGTAGCGAAGTAAACAGAAAAGAGAGAGAGAGCTTATTGCAGCAAGTTAGCTTCCACCACAAGAGGTGGAGGAAGTAGAGGAAACACTTCTTCTTTCTCTAACTCTGTCTCTATCTTTTGGTTTCCTGACTTGTTTTTGGGCTCTGACTCTTTAGCTTTCGCCCTCAGCTTCTCCAGTGCTTTTTTTCTGTTCTCCTTTCTCCCTACTCGAGCTTCTGCGGCTTCACCATGGAGAATGTTGATCCCTCCAAGAAATCCAGCCGTGAGATACAACATCGTGTTTCTTCTGGAAACATCTTTGGAATCAAGGACTTGAAGCTTCTGGGGTTCCTTAATGTTTGCTTCAAGTAAAGGCTGCCAAAGAAAAGGCAAAAAAGACCGACTTCAGAGTTCTGCACAAACTAACAAAACTTATGCTTGCAATGCAGACTTAATACCAATCTTCATCTATTGAACATAAAAACAGTAGAAGCAAGACCATTTGATGTGGAGGTCATAAACAAATGAAAAAAATTGTCTGCACAAGTTTATGGCTTGACATTCATATATGTAGAAACCCTTTGTTGCCCAAAATTCGTATGCACAAAAGAACTCAAAATCTCAACAAATGTTAAATCTCAACAGCTGTATTTCTATAAAAAAAATTTCTAATAGCCCAACCTCAACTTAAAGGCCACGAATTCATTGACACACAGAGCACAACATATTTCTCCAGGAAAAGAAAACTAATTGGATCTTTGAAAGCTGTTGTGCGAACCTGAGGAGAACCTACACTTGTGGCTAAAATAACCCGGCGACGGGAAAATTTAGGTGATTCTCCGGTAATCGGAGAAAGTGAGATCAAAACAGGTGTCCAGATAGAGCACGATCTCGCCATCTCTCTTCTCCGGCGTCAGTAGCAACCGCTAATCTATCAGAAATGTCAATAAAATGAAAAATTAAATTAAATAATAGTAAAAAATGATAGGTGGTGGGCTTAAAAACAATATAGGCCTCAAATGTGCACATAAATGGGCCTCCTTTAAACATGTACGTTGACTTCACCTGCAACCACTTTACAACAGATTTGTAGCAAAGAGAAGATCACATATTTTGTCTTCAACATCAACATTTTCCCGGAAACGTGCAGTAGCTACAAGACTCTTCTTCTCCTTCCTCAACAACGCTGCTTCTTTCTGGAACTCACTGATTTTCTCAAGACCAGACAACAGAACATTGTATGTTCCCAGCGAAGGCATTATCTCTCGCTCTCTCATCTCACCTAATATCTTCATTGCTTTCTCTGGACTCCCTGCTGAGATGTAAACATCCATCAGTGCAGTGTAAGCAGCTACACCCTTTTGATCATCCGGAAGTAAGTCGAAAACCTCTGCGGCTAAGCGAGGTCTTCTCCCAAACCCCAGCCTGTGGATCAACATTGCTCCTTGGTAACAACCAAGCGAGTGTTGGGCTTTTAGCATTTCCTTGACCACTTCAATCACTTTAGGAAGCTCGTTTGATCTCAGAAAATTACCAATTAATGCAAGATACGCTGACTTCTCGAGATAAATTCCCATTTCCGAGCTGTACTCAAGAGCCAATGAAGCACCCTCTGTTCTACAACGGTCACAGTTTGTTTCTACGATAGCTGAAACAACAGAAGAATCCAACTTTATGTTCCTATCTCTCATCTGGTTAAGTATAAGATCAACTGCAACCAGATTCTGCTTCATCAAGAGAACGGAGCTGATAACTCTACTATCATCTAAACTCTTAGTGTCATCAACTCTGTCTGTTGGAGTCTCATCGATGTCTTTGGAGCACAACAACGATTCAGCAGAAATATGCGAATTGACTTCCCTTAAGAGATCATCACTTTTGCCTGCGGCTTTCAGGGTCTCTGAAGCCTCAAGAAAGATAGGGTAACGAAGGACAACACCATTTTCTTTCATGTATACAAGAATTCGAGCCATAAATGATATTTCCCCGAATTTACAAGCTTTCGCTATCAGAATATTGCAAGCTGCTTTATCTGGCTGAACCCCAATTTCTTGCATCTTAAAGAAAATGTCTAAGGCTTCCTCACATTTTCCTGCAAATCAAATGAAGAAACTAAGATATGATCATCAACAAGGTTACAAAACATTCAGATACAAAAATCCAGAAAACAAACAAACATTTATTTTAAAATCATCTTCATGACGCAAAAGTTGTAGATTTTCAGCTAGGCATTTTAACAAACAGTTGGTGTGCACATAACGAAGCGGACCTGTGCCAACGAGATACTCCATCAATACCGTATAAGTGTGACAATTCGGAGAAACACGCGATCGTAACATGTCCTTATACACCTCCGTCGCATCTTCAACCCTCCCATCAGCGAAAAGTATCTTCATGTAAGCAGTGTACGACACGACGGTAGGTTCGCACCAATTATCTCTCATCTCCTCCCAAAGCCTCATTGCTTCGTCGACATCGCCGGAACTTGAAATCCAGTGAATCAGCGACGTATAAGTCACCGTATCGATCACTACACCCTTCTCCTTCATAAGGTGGAAGACAGAGTACATGGATTGAATCCGACCGGCTTCACCGAAGATATCGAGCATGGTGGTGTAAGTGAAGTGGTCGTGTTTGAATCCCTTGATTTGAGAAGCCCAATTGAAAAAGAGCCAAGCTTTCTGCATCGGAGGATGAGCTTTCAAAACACGGTTGATAATGTGAGAATCCCATCTGACGCCGAGATGTGGGAGCTGTTCTTGAGCAGATTCCCAAGTGGAGTACTTGAGGATGTTATAGATGTTGGATACAATGTCTCTTGTGTAAACCCTTGGATCTGGGGTGCTCTGTGTTTTCACAAGTTTGGGTTTTTGGGAGAATCGCTTGGAGTTTGTGGGGTTTCTGGGTCTTGGACGAGGAAGAGAGTGAAGTAGCTTGACGGAGCTCCGGCGAGTGGAGAATTGGATTGGGGTGATGCTGCGGAAGATGCTAGAGAAGCGCATGAAATTTGCCCAGGAGAGAACCAATTCTAAATTCCCACTTTTTGTTTGAATAAGATCTGAATAATAATGAAGACGCCGTTTTATACTTTTATTCAAGTAAAATTTTAAAAATAATCTAAGCCAGTCTTTAACCACAACTAAAAAAAGTTAAGTGTTTATAATTTACTTTGACTAGTGTTTAGTATACGCTTATTTGTTAATTTTATCTTCTTGTGAATTTTCCACGCTACGAAAACAAATTCGAGGCACTAAAATGGTGCTAATTAGTTAGAAAATGATCAAATGATTAATTCTATAACACAAAAGGTTGTATAATTTATGTCCAAAACAAATTACACGTACGACTCCTTCGAATTTGGAGGAGTCGGATCGGATACATTTATGTATGAGAAGAGAGACAATAAAAAAATGTGGTGGATCAAGATTCAAGGGCAAGTAACATAAGTGTGGGAAGAATAATCTTCTGAATGAGAAAGAGGGTTTAGTTTGTTGTGACATAGAGAAGGCTGTGAAGGAGGAACCGGACCTCGTTGGAGCTTATTCTGCAAAGCAAACCTTCTTTCTATATCTTCGTTCTTCATCCTCAGCCTTGCCGTTGCCGAGGTTCCTCTTGATCCTACCAAAGCTATCAAATACATCACTATAATGAATTTCCACATGATCCTCATGATAATGCAAAAACTCGGTCTTGTGATGACGTCGGGATTAAAACTAAATTGAATGAATGGGTTAGTGTTGATGATTATAAGGAAATGTTGGATTAGCTAATAATGGATCTTTTGAGTTAGAACGTAATTAAGAAGATGGGAGATGAAAGCTTTGATAGAGGAAATATATAAAGATACATGGAGAGGGAGAGAGACAATGGTTTTATTTGAATGTTGTTTGATATTTGTTGTGAAATTTTCAAAATAAACGAAACAGGGAGGCAGCTTCTTGTAATTGTTTGACTTAATATTCCTTACTTGTAACAAGTTTGAGTGTTATGTTTTATGTTGAATTTTGTTGTGCCTTCACTTTAGCAGCCTATTTAGAACAATTTCTTTATTTTATTAAAATTTTGCACACATTTATTTACATGTATATATACCTAGACTAGTATTTTATGTCATACTATCGGTTTTTTTAGGCCGTCAATTGCTGGAAGATATTTATAGTAGAATGACATATAATGTAAGACTACAAAATTATCTTTAGTTGATTTAGAAAAATTAAACCTTTATATATTTGGTAATAATATTGTAAATACTACTAACACATTAAACAAAATTTATTTTAGCGAGCAAGAAAGGTCTATGAAGACGATGCGTTCCGTGGCATGGAGTCCGAGGGCAGAGTCGTTCTTGGCTCGACATTTTTTTTTTTTATTAACTGCAATTTTAGTTTAAAATTTGTATTTGAGTATAGACCAATCATTAAAAATCAATGTTAACTTTTCGTTTTTGAAAATGAATATTGGCAAAAATCAATGAAAACTTGTTTACGTTAACTAAATTTCTCATGATTTCATTGATTTTTTTTTTTGGTTGAATACAACTAAACTAACTAAAATGCAGAAGTGACTAGTATGGAATGGGCTTCTGTGAAGAGACATATAAAGCCCAATAGTATGTTGGTTCAACTAAACATCTTTTCTTTTGAGACCTTGTCTATTATATTCACAGAAGAAGACCAACAAGAAACAGAGTTGAGTCAGTTCTCTACAATGATCTCTGTCTCTCGATTCTTGTCGCCTCAATTCTACGCAATTCAAAGGTTTATCCGACAAAACAAAACCCAATCTTTTTATGTCTCTCCTTTGTTCATTTCTCTAATTGTCCAAACCCAATTCTCAATTGTTTTAGGAGCTTCGTGAAAATGTCTGCTTCTGCGACTCAAACGGCCGGAGAAGTTTCCATGGCGATCAAGCCTCCTTCACATCCCACTTACGATTTGAAAGCCGTCATCAAACTAGCCCTAGCTGAAGATGCTGGTCATACAGGTTCTCTCTTCACCTTCTAAAGTTTCGATTTTTACTTTGAAAATTTTGTGAAATTGATTCGTCAAATTGAATTTGAGTGAAGGAGATGTAACGTGTTTGGCTACGATACCGTTTGATTTGGAAGTGGAAGCTTATTTCTTGGCCAAGGAAGATGGTATTGTCGCTGGAATTGCTCTTGCTGACATGATTTTTGAACAAGTTGATCCCTCCTTGAAGGTCTTTCTTCTTACTCTTGGACAAGTTGATCCCTCATCTTGAGAAAGGGCTTTGTATGTATTAAGTGATTAGTGTTGAATCTCAGATTGAATGGATGCGAAAGGATGGAGATTATGTTCATAAAGGGTTGAAGTTTGGGAAAGTATCAGGGAATGCACATAAGATTGTTGTTGCTGAAAGAGTTGTGCTCAACTTTATGCAGAGGATGAGCGGAATTGCTACCCTTACCAAGGTTTTCTCTTTTTTTTTTTTTTTTTTTTTTTTTTTTTTTTTTTTTTTTATCTCTATAGATTCTCTCAAGTATTGTCTAGTGATTGGTGTGGTTGCATTCATATTAACTTAGTGAGCTTATATCTTATAATGAGAAGGCTTTGTTGGCTTAGTGCATGGTTTATGGTAATTCACCGATAATATCCATTCCTTCTTTGGTTTTATAGTGCAGTACTGCATTGTATAGTAGTGAATTGTGTCCATCTAATTGATTATTGTCTGCTTGTAAGTTCTGTTTAGGTTCATGATTCTCTTTGTTATCTCAAATTGTGATGGAGAGTTTAGCTGATGAGTTTGTTTTGGTGCAGTTAATGGCAGATGCTGCATCCCCTGCACGTATACTGGAGACAAGAAAAACTGCTCCTGGTTTGCGGTTGGTAGACAAATGGGCGGTACGTTCCAAACATGTTTTTCCTATTTCAAACCCAAATATTGGGACGCATTTGTTGCTATTTTTGTCTCATCTTTGGAACATTAAGATTCTGAGATTATTATTTCTTGATACACCTCAAGTTTTCTTGCTTAGCTTAGGTGCTGATTGGTGGAGGGAGGAATCATAGGATGGGGTTATTTGATATGGTGATGATCAAAGATAACCATATCTCAGCTGCAGGAGGTATAGTAAATGCCATCAAATCCGTTGACGAATATCTAAAGCAAAAGAATCTCGAAATGGATGTGGAGGTAACTAATCTAAAGCTTTCAAACCCTTTTGTGGCTGCAAGTTAGACATGAAACAAGTTTTAATCACTATCTATCTCGACTTGAAGGTGGAGACACGAACGCTTGAGGAAGTGAAGGAAGTGTTAGAGTATGCTAGTGGATCCGAGACTCGGTTGACGAGAATAATGTTGGATAATATGGTTGTGCCGTTAGAGAATGGAGACGTCGATGTCACAATGCTTAAAGATGCAGTAGAGCTAATCAACGGGAAATTCGAGACAGAGGTGTGTGTGTGTGTTAGAAAGAGAGAACAGTTTTCTTTATTTTAAACTTTCTGATGGAAGACTCTAATCTCATGATGCAGGCGTCAGGCAATGTTACCCTTGAGACAGTACACAAGATCGGACAGAGTGGAGTTACATTCATTAGCAGGTAAAGATTCTTTCAAATCTGTTTTGGTTCTTGGTCAGATGGAAAAAACTGAAAGAATATATGAATGCAGTGGAGCTCTTACGCATTCGGTGAAAGCGCTAGACATATCTCTGAAGATCGATACAGAGTTAGCTCTCGAGGTGGGAAGAAGGACAAAACGAGCATAGAGAGCGTCGTCTTCCTCATGCATATTCTTACTTTCTTTTTATTTCCGGGAAACATATAATCAATAAGGAGAGACAAACGAATGAATATGCGTAGAAACTAATGCTTCTTCTACAATGTAATAATAATAATAAACTCTTTTGAGTACAATAGAGTGGAGACATGGATGAATATTGAATAAGCTTTCTCTCAAACTTTCTGCGTTTTTTATGTACATACATTTGCAGAAACGTTGGGAAGCACTCTCTAATACATCTATATTTTATTGGTTCAAGCTACGGTGATCTCGCTTCCTCCTCTTTCCGCCATGAAACTCACTCGTTTCTGCAACCACAATAATAATAATATATCAATAACACTGTTGTAGAATGGAATCAAAATTTGTGTAATGATTTTGTGCTATATCTGGAAACAGTATAAAAGTGTTAAAGTAGCAGCATGCAAATTTTGACCACAACAAAGTTCCTCTAAAAAGTGAATTTTTTCAACACATCGTAAAATTATTAAAGTCAAACTCGCGAAATGCCACTCTAATCTAATCAAAATGATTTTTCCTTATTTACTTTGTACACAAAAAAACAAACAAATGGAGGAGAAAATATACCAGACGGGATTTGACTCCTCTTGTGGCGGCGGCAGTGACGGTGGTGGCGGGCTCGTCCTCCCGCGTGTTCTGATGTGCCTCTTCTTGCCTCTGTTTGGCCATAAAGAGAGCAGCGATCTTTTGGGTGGCTTCGGCTTCCGTGGCTCCTTCCTTAACGAGTCTTTCAAGCTCCGCCTTGGGAATCCTCACTTTTACCCTCCTCACCGCTCCTTCTTCTTCCTCCGTCGTCCATCCTCCTGCTGGTTTGAGTATGGAGAGATCGGAGGAGGATCTCCGGGCAAGCATGAGACTCTCAAGCCTCTCCTTGGCACTCACGTGGATCCCCGATCTTACCCTTCTCGGTGGACACTCTTTCACCGGCTCCACCACGAAATATAGCCGCTTCGCCTCCAACCTCTGCCTCCACTGCACACCCAAACAACATTAAAAGCCTCAGTTTTGTTCCATCAAAACATGATTCGTACCTATATTTCTTAACAAGAAACATAATAATATATATATATATATAGTTTGATGATATAAAAGAAAACATACCTCAAGTGGTTTGGCTCGGGCACCGTAGTGCTTGACGGATTCGGAGTCTAACAAAACGTGGCCGGGAAAGTCTTTCAAGACCTCCTCTGCCGTAACCGGAGTTTTCAGTTTAAAAGTCTCGCCGTCTATCTTCATGACTTTGGTCGTTTTCTTGCCGCCAAAACTATTACCCATCTATGCACCCCTAATTAATTTCTCTCCCACACAAAAGAAAAAAAGAGGATAAAGTATTGAAACCTTGAATTGAGGGCAGTGAGACAAATAACTCGTTGGGGTTTTAAATGATGGGGTTCGCAGACATGTGCATATGGGGTAAGAGAGATTGTAGATACGTGGAAAAGCTGGTCCATTTTTTTTTAATTTTCTTAATTAATGACAAACCTTTTGACTACGACGATACGATTTCAAGCCTAATTATTTTAATCATGATGACTTTTTTAATTGATATTTTGAATTCTCTCAAATTGTACAACTACTAGTCAACAAGATTGTACTTGTGTGAATCACCAGCTGCAACTATTAATTATAGCTTGTAAGTTCATGTTAATCTCAAGAGTAATTAATTTTATATTTCCGTTTTGTTATTTAAACCTTTTTTGTGCCAACGTTGAACTTTTGTATGAACTAAGTAATTGCCTCGCTCAAATAATGAGCTTCACGAAATAATAAACTAAATAAAGAGGTGATAAAAGAAAAATTATCACCACATATAAAACCCTAAAATTGTTTTAAAATTTTTCAATCGTTCTTTAGATTATATCGAGGGTCCCTTCCCTTATATTAATTTAAAAGGGAAATTAGTGATAAAAGTACTAACTTTTGTGGGGAATGGATTCTAGGTTGAAAAAACAGGACTTTGTAAGCAATTTTCAACTTGACAACACCATGCGGATGCGCGGTACAACTCTTCTACACTTGTGGACAGTGGACCATATTAATGCTTTGATTTGATTGATCTAATCCGCATGTATACTAAGCTTAATGGGTTGGTAATTTGCGATAATCATTTTGTCTTTTGCATTTTAATATATTTTACTCGATTACTATTTTTACGTTGATTACGGAAAATTAGCGGTGCATGCTTAAGGAAATTACTTATTTCTCCCCTCTATTATCCATCATTTATAATTTAGATGCACCTTTTATGTTGATGAAATCTTGATTGTAATGGCTTTTTGTCGTCTAGGTTTATGATTGTCTTGGATCCTTTCTTTTCTGAGTTTAGTTGTTTGGTTGTAATTAAACAGTTTCTTCAATCTATTAAATCATTCAGACGAAAAAAACTCACATGGTGGTGGGCGAATGGTTGGCGGACCCTGGTTGTTTGGGTGAAATTCCCTCCACCCCGGCTTCGACTCCACCTGCTGTTATCAATATTGTGGGTAGTCTGTCAATTGGGCTAATTGGGCTTTGGCCCAATTGGTTTACCTGGTAGTTAGAAATGCAGGCTGCGTGACTACCCCCTGGCACTTAGTCAGAAGGCATTCCAAACTCGGGAAAGGCAGAGTGGTAGCCCGAAGGGCCTAGCCGTTAACACGGTGGACCAGTCCACTATGTAGCACCTCGGTACGTTCCTACCGGGGCCGACCGGATAGCCGATAGGATTTATCAAAAAAAAAAAAAAAAATGTTGCAAGATGAAATCTGCAATTTTTACTTGTCAGGTACATATGTAATCACACGTTATACTTCGGCCACTCGTGTCTAATTTCTTAATTATGGTCCGTCCACTAACGAGATAATAAAAAAGGTAACATGCATATTATTTGGTTGTGGACCTAATTGCAAGTGTCTACTGATACTTAAAAGATGTTACAAGAAAGAAAAAAAAAGTCCAAAATGATGGTCTCCTTTGCAACTTGGAAAGCTATAAATAATGACATAACAGCTGACACAATATTTCTGCATGTATATCACTAATCACGATTAAATTAATTAAGTAGTTTTTTTTTTCTAAATCAACTTGACAATCCGTACATTATTAAAAGTCAGTCGGAAATATGTAGCTTGAATCTTTGTTTTTAATGTTTAGGCTGCATTTTTTTGGGGAAAAAATCAAAAGCTTTTGTGAATGTGATCATTACATACAATTAAGCGTGGTTGTTTATACATGCTGATTATAAGTCAAGAGTTAAGAAAAGTTCAAAGAACGTGGTAAGACCATGAATGTTTAAAACCAAAAAAAGACCATGAAGGTTACTATCAAACAAATAAAAAAAGACCATGAGGGACGTTAAACAAGTACGTAACGTAATCACGTTTAAGTGTGATAGCTGCGTGAAAAGCATGGGCCCTTTATAATGTAACTTGTAGTCTCGCAATATCACTTCCTGCGAAGTTGCCTACCTCGTCCACTAATGACGAATTTACACTTGAATTTTTATCGTCAATATTGGTCAATAATATAAGTAGATATATTACATTTTATTATTAATTATCCATACGATGTTGCACA
The DNA here is from genome assembly GCA_019202805.1 of Arabidopsis suecica. Taxonomy (NCBI): domain Eukaryota; kingdom Viridiplantae; phylum Streptophyta; class Magnoliopsida; order Brassicales; family Brassicaceae; genus Arabidopsis; species Arabidopsis suecica. Next base: position 106,107 of record CM032909.1, on the reverse strand, counting down.
CAATTTATGTATTAGTAGTATAAAGATTCCTTATTGACTGATAGATCATATGTACATCGTGGTTCAAATTAAACAGCTCGAAATCACATTATCAAAACGTGCTTTATTCATATTTGTCAAAATTTGTGTCTTAGCCGGGAAAAAAATAAACAATTTCCAAGTCCAGCAGTTAATTAATTTTGAAAACCTTGTTAACCTCCATTGATGACCCATCCGGTAACCATATAAATTGGATTGCGAATGAACCAATCATATGCATGACAAAGAAACGAATTATATCAATTTGTGACTAACTAGTCAAAAATGATCAAACTTGTCTCAAAAGTATATTAAATGCCAGTTATCAATTGAGAGAAGATGCAACAAAAAAAAAAATAACAACTGAGGGAAGAAGAAGAATTGGGCTGAAAAGAGCAAGGAAGGAACCTAGAAAGAGATTTACCTATGGGCCTATGGCCCAACCCAACCACTACCCGTTCAATATTTGTGATTTAACTAGTAACCGGAAAAACGTCAAACCAGACCAAAAAAACCGGTACATGTCAGCTGAGTCAAAATTAGCAAATGTTGATGAGAATCGTTCAAAATCCCAAACCCTTAATTTCCGCCATTTTCCTCTGAAGAAGAAGAAGAAATGACGCACTCCTTCCGACTCTGCCTACCAATTCTACGATGGCGAAACTTCTCGAGACCTTTCCTTGTGTTCCGTCCACCGAACGAGGCCGAGGCATTTTGATCGCCGGCGACCCCAAATCTGACACCATTCTCTACTGCAACGGCCGCTCTGTCTTCATCCGGAGCCTCCGCCAACCCCAAGACGTCCAAGTTTACGGTGAACATGGCTATGCTGTCACCGTTGCTCGCTACTCTCCCAACGGTGAGTGGATTGCTTCCGCTGATGTCTCTGGTACTGTTCGCGTTTGGGGAACGCACAACGGCTTCGTGCTCAAGAACGAATTCAGAGTCCTTGCTGGTCGGATCGATGATCTCCAATGGTCTTTCGATGGGCTTCGAATTGTCGCTTCCGGCGATGGAAAGGGCAAATCTCTTGTTCGATCCTTCGCGTGAGTTCTCCTCCACTTCTTCTTCTTGGCTGATTTTGAGATTCAATTTCGTGTTGAATGTGATTTAGCGTTTCCTTGAAAATCAGGCTCTAACAATTTAGGTCTCAATGATGACATTCTCTTTGTGTGTTCTGAGATTGGATTACCTGGAAATGCTGGAATTGTCTCTAGAGCTTGATCAATTTGCGTTTGTTATATATATGTGTATAGATGGGACTCTGGCAATACAATGGGAGATTTTGATGGCCATTCTCGTAGGGTTCTGAGTTGTGCCTTCAAGCCAACGCGACCTTTCCGAATCGCCACATGCGGGGAAGACTTCTTGGTTAACTTTTACGACGGTCCACCTTTTAAGTTTCACTCTTCTCACAGGCAACAACTTTCTTCTGCTCAATCAAATCATATATGTCTCGCAGATATTAAGCACTTTGTTTTCTTGACTAATACAACTGCTTCACAGGGAGCATTCCAACTTCGTCAACTGCATCAGATATTCACCTGATGGTACTAAATTCATTACCGTAAGCTCTGACAAAAAGGGTATGATTTACGATGGCAAAACTGGAGATAAGATTGGAGAATTGGCCTCAGAAGATGGTCACAAAGGCAGCATCTACGCTGTTAGCTGGAGCCCCGACAGCAAACGGGTAATGTTGTTAGGATATGCAATGTTACCAAGCTATGCAATGTTACTGATAAATATGAGTTTTTAGGTGCTCACTGTCTCTGCTGATAAGTCTGCCAAGGTATGGGAGGTAGCTGAAGATGGAACTGTTGGCTCTGTTATTAAGACATTGACGTTTATGGAATCTGGTGGAGCAGAAGATATGCTTGTGGGATGTCTTTGGCAGAACGATCATCTCATTACCGTGTCTCTTGGCGGTACCATGTCCTTGTTCTCTGCAGATGATATGGATAAGCCTCCCTTGCTTTTATCTGGGCATATAAAGAATGTCACGTCTTTGGCTGTTCTTGGAGCAAACCAGAAGACGATTCTGTCCTGTAGCTATGACGGTCTCATAGTCAAATGGCTACAAGGGGTTGGGTACAGTTGCAAGTTACAAATGAAAGACACCAAAATCAAGCGATTAGCGGCTACTGAATCTAGCATTTTCCTATCCGGATTTGATAACAAGGTACAAGTTCTGATAATTAAACACTTGTTCAATGAGATTTGGGTTTGGACTGTGTTAAAGTCAGTGTTACATCGCATATGACATCTTCAATTCTTGGCAGGTCTTGAGAATTCCATTAACCGACAACGAATTTGGAGCTGCAGAACATGTCGATATAGGCCATCAGCCTCTGGACATAAGCATAGCCGTTGATTCGCCAGAATCCACATCACTAGTCTCGTTTGATTCCGGAGTTGTATTGCTCAATGGTCTGAACATTTTGAGCAAGATCGATCTGGGTTTTGCTGTGGCAGCCTCCGTGATCTCACCTGACGGGAAAGAAGCGATTGTAGGAGGGCAAGACGGGAAGTTACACATATACTCAGTCTCAGGGGACAACAGCCTGAAAGAGGAAGCCGTGCTGGAGAAACACAGAGGTGCTTTGACAGTGATACGTTACTCTCCTGACTTAACAATGTTTGCTTCTGGAGATGCCAACCGCGAAGCTGTTGTCTGGGATCGCGAGACAAAACAGGTGACGTGATTAGAGGCGTTCTTGCGTGTCTTATATATTCATTCATGCTTAAAAGCTAATCTGGAAAGTCGGTTTTTGTTTTGCAGGTGAAGCTAAACAACATGCTGTTCCACACGGCGCGTATAAACTGCTTGGCATGGTCACCAAACAACAGGATGGTAGCCACAGGGTCCATAGACACTTGCGTCATTGTATATGAAGTGGACAAGCCAGCTTCAAGTCGCATAACCGTCAGAAACGCGCACCTGGGCGGAGTTAATGCTGTCGGCTTCATTGATGATTGCACCGTAGCAAGTTCCGGAGAAGACGCTTCCGTTCGTTTGTGGCATATCGAACCTCAGTGACTTGTTGTTATAACGTTTTTCTAAAACCATCCTTGAAAGTTGTAGTCTCTATATATATTGACACTTGACAGTGGCTTGTTTGTATTAAGCTAAAGTATCTTATGATCAATGAAATGCACACGTGTCTAAAATCTAGCAAATCTCAGTGGTCAAACTCAACTCCCTCCGTCGTGCTGATTAGTGCTGAGTCAAAGGCTTAAGGTTAATTAAAAAGTGTTAATAGGAAAATTTAAACAAAGGTTAAATAATTAGAGGAAGAGATAATGTTTGGAGGCTTGGTTGGTTCTTACTTGTTACTTTGCTTCGTACGGCTTTGAAGATTCTTTACCTCACCGGAGCTTCCAAGGAGAAGACGACGACACTGACACAGGGATATACAGATTATGGCGCCTTTTGGCGGGAAATCTTTAGTGGACGCTGTTTCTGGCATCGGAGGGAATGGAGTTGGCCGGGCTCTGGCTGCGGTGGCCGCCGCTCTGTTGGTCCGCCTCTTCGCTGGACCCGGCATCTCTCTCTTACCTGAAAATGAGGCTGACGATGATTACGCTGAGACGGAAGACGGTGGTGGTGATTCGTCTCCGGGGAAAATTCGTCCGGTGACAATCCGTTGGAGGAACATCACCTGCTCTCTCTCCGATAAGTCCTCCAAATCGGTGAGCCCATTTTCTTCTCCTTTTGCATGTATAGTAGTCTTTACAAATTTTCAGATAAGTATATGATTTATCCATTTCCATGTAGCTGAATCAGAATTGGTTGATTATTATGTGACTCTCAGGTGCGGTTTTTGTTGAAAAATGTCTCTGGAGAAGCAAAACCTGGGAGGTTGCTAGCGATAATGGGTCCATCTGGATCTGGGAAAACAACATTGCTCAATGTTTTAGCTGGACAGCTTAGTTCATCTCCACGTTTGCATTTGTCAGGTCTCTTGGAGGTCAATGGGAAACCAAGCTCCAGCAGAGCTTATAAGTACGTCCTATGAGTTTAATACAAAGTCTATATTTGTGTGAAACCTGATTATTTTATTTTGGCTGATTTTCTTGCAAATGGCAGGCTTGCTTTTGTGAGACAGGAGGATCTCTTCTTCTCGCAGTTGACTGTCAGGGAAACACTTTCTTTCGCAGCCGAGCTTCAGCTTCCGGAGATCTCTTCTGCTGAGGAGAGGGATGACTATGTGAACAACCTTTTGCTCAAACTTGGTCTGGTGAGGTTTTATTGATCTCTTCATTTTTGTATATTCTGGTGGTAAATTGAAATCGTGGAATCTGTTTATTGATTATCCTCTTTGGCTCTCCAAAAGGTCAGCTGTGCAGATTCATGTGTTGGCGATGCAAAAGTTCGTGGGATCAGCGGTGGAGAAAAGAAGCGGCTGTCACTTGCGTGTGAATTGATTGCTAGTCCCTCTGTCATATTTGCTGATGAACCCACAACTGGTGGATGCCTACTTTGTCTGATTATAAACATTGATGGATTGGTTTTAAAACTCATTATATATTCATGTGTTCTTCAGGACTTGATGCCTTCCAGGCTGAGAAAGTGATGGAAACATTGCAAAAGCTTGCACAAGATGGACACACTGTGATCTGCTCCATTCACCAGCCTAGAGGTTCGGTGTACGCTAAATTTGACGACATTGTGTTACTAACAGAAGGAACTCTAGTCTTTGCTGGCCCTGCAGGAAAAGAACCTTTGACATATTTCGGGAACTTCGGGTTGTTTTTCTGAACATTTCCCCTTATATATCACATGTCTTCATTAAGCAAGTGCTTTAGGATTATCCGCTGACAACTGTTCTTCTGATCATTGAACAGGTTCCTTTGCCCAGAGCATGTAAACCCTGCTGAGTTTCTTGCTGATCTTATATCTGTTGACTATAGCTCTTCGGAAACTGTCTACTCTTCGCAGAAGAGAGTACATGCTCTTGTTGATGCGTTCTCCCAGCGTTCATCATCTGTTCTTTATGCTACTCCCCTCGGCATAAAAGATGAAAGAAAGAACAGCATGAGACCTCGCAGAAAAGCCATTGTTGAGAGAAAAGATGGTTGGTGGAGGCAGTTTTTCTTGCTGCTTAAGCGTGCATGGATGCAGGTATCCTCCTATCTATGCATGATATAAAGAACTCTTTTTATAACATGCTGGGCTTGAACACCTTCTCTAACTTCCTGAAATATCGACTAACGGTTTTAAGAAGTAGCATGACATTTACGACTGAAGGAAGACGCTTAAGAAAGAGATATACAGAAGAATCTTGGAATTGTCTCCTTCTGTCATGTGACATTATTTTGAGCATTTAGTCTTTCTAAAAAAAAATCACCGACTCGATAGGCATCATAGAAGGGTCCTTGAATTGTATATACTATCTTACCTAGAGTTAATAGAGCACCTTTTCTGGTTTTCATATGACTGCATAGGCTTCTCGAGATGGGCCAACAAACAAAGTCCGTGCCAGAATGTCTGTTGCATCTGCTCTGATATTTGGGTCCGTTTTCTGGAGAATGGGGAAATCTCAGACATCAATTCAGGACAGAATGGGTTTGCTTCAGGTCTAACACATTTTGCTTTTGCTATATACATCTCTCTTTTTTCTGTGTTGTTGAATATCTTTATATACTAAGAAATAATATCTATATACCTCAGGTTGCTGCAATAAACACAGCAATGGCAGCTCTCACAAAGACAGTTGGTGTCTTTCCTAAAGAGCGTGCCATTGTGGATAGAGAACGGTCCAAAGGGTCTTATTCTTTAGGCCCTTACCTGCTCTCCAAAACAATAGCTGAAATTCCTATTGGAGCTGCATTTCCTTTGATGTTTGGTGCTGTACTATACCCCATGGCTCGCCTTAATCCCACTTTGTCAAGGTAATTCCGAAGCTTTCTATGTTTTTGTTATTACTGTGGCCACGAGATAAATGTTATTCACATGCCCTCACTTGCATGGCACTGATAAGCCATTCTCGAGCTTTCTCCGTGTATTTGACCAACCAATGAACCCCAGTGAGAGATGCACATGACAACTATGTCCCTAACAAATAGATTTTTCTGCCAGATTTGGAAAATTTTGTGGGATAGTGACTGTGGAGTCTTTTGCTGCGTCTGCAATGGGTCTAACTGTTGGAGCTATGGTCCCAAGCACAGAAGCTGCAATGGCTGTAGGACCATCTCTCATGACAGTTTTCATCGTGTTTGGAGGTTACTATGTCAATGCAGACAACACCCCAATTATCTTCCGTTGGATTCCTCGTGCTTCATTAATCAGATGGTGAACCACCTTACCTAAATTACTATACAGCGAGGATGACCTTATTTATATATGTACTCTCTTAAGTCTTAGCATCCACTCGTCTTTGTCCAGGGCCTTCCAGGGACTCTGCATCAACGAATTCAGCGGCCTCAAGTTTGATCATCAGAACACTTTTGACGTCCAAACTGGAGAACAGGTAACAATTAGCTTATATCAAACCCCATTGATTATCCCTGTCTTTGAGGTCATCGGAGGATTAATGTTTGTGGCAGGCGCTAGAACGACTGTCGTTTGGAGGAAGGCGGATAAGGGAGACGATAGCAGCTCAAAGCCGGATTCTGATGTTCTGGTATAGCGCCACATACCTTCTCCTGGAGAAAAACAAGCCAAAGTATCAAAAGCTTGAGCTTCTTGTTGACAATGGAGAAACTGAGAATCCAGGAGTGCAGCTGGATGAAGCAGAGATTGATCAAGCGGAGGAACCTGAAGATGATGATATCAAGCAGCCACTTGAGGATCAAAGTCAGACATCGGGTTCGGAAGATGAGCTTGACGAAATCCGTCCCTTTGTCCTCGAAGGTTTGTAAAATTGTAATTACTAATAATCCATCCAAAGGAATAATAAGAACAACACAGATAACTAAAGGTGAAAGAAAGATCAATATACATACATACACATTTGTGATGAACTTTATTACAGTTAGTAAATTTGAGCTTAAGTGGTGATAATGGATTTATCTCCATTTCCCCAGCAGGTAGCAAAGTGAGCGAATAAAAGAGTTGCTCCTATTACACCGCTCTCTCTCTCTGCCTTTAACCCCAATGTAAGAAAGACTCATCTTCGTTTCGTTAGGCTTCTTCTTCAACTCTTTTAACTTAATCTCTTGTTTTATCCACAATAAATATCAAAACAAGTTTTAGCATTGATTTTTCATAATTTAGTACTAAAGATTATTTAGGAGAAGAAAAAGTCTATTGCTTGCAGTGACTTTCCTAAAAAGTGTGAGGAAGGAAAGAAAACGTATGGAGATGTCGGGAACATTGAACATTGCCTGAAAACTCAAACTGTGGTAACGTCAGGATCGACGTCTGAAGATTCCGATCCAACCCAACTCAAACTTAGATTATACTAATAACCGAATTAATTTCCCTAATTAAATAAGATAATAAATAGTACTATTTAAGAAGAAGCCGTCCATTGGGAAAAAGTCAAAGACATCATCCGTGATCCAAACATTCTCGTACCTTACGTTTTGCCTGCAGCTGACTCTTTTGTTTCTAATTTATGAAAAAATTTAACAAAAATTATACCATAAAACCTTTAAGGTCTTAACCCTTGCTTCATTGTATAAATTTGTTTATTGTTTTGTGATCAGCTTATGTTATGTATATGAGTATATGATGGTGAGTTTTGGACATATAAGACAAATAAAAGCATCGAAACGTACTATAATTTCTCCCATAATTTGCTTAAACTTTCCAATTTTATTAAAATACAAAGAAGTAAGCGCATAATTAAAAAGGTCACCGACTTGTACGCTTTTTGCAGGTGCAATTACATAAACAAATGGGAGGTCAATTTCGCTATAAAGAATGGATATAATATAGTATTATATTGAGAGTTATTTAAATGGTTAATTATGAAAAAGAGTCGGTATACGCATTTAGGCAAATCATGTGCAATTATTAATGGAGGGTTCTCTCAATTTCACTTCACTTTCCGATTACCGTGTCTCCCAATCCAACAAGCTATCAAGTTAACGTACCGTAGGCGTTTTTATAGTCGATTATTATTACAAAGTTCTTCACGTTTCTTTATCATTAACATTTCTTCATTAATTGCGCTCTAATTCATAGGATTAATTTTCCGACCGGTACAAATAGAATGTAACTTTTCAAGTGTGTTCCAACCTAGGTAAAATAATAAGCATGTCGAGTAAAAATCAACGTTTTCAAGCTCGAGCAGAAAGATTAGAATACAAACACGTAATCTAGAAACGAACCAGAGAGTGAAAACTACAATAAAACATAGAATATCCATATAGATATAGCAGAATTAAATGATAAATCCATATATACAAGGTGAATAGTAAAAGACGTGTAAGCAGAATTTAATAGAATCGCCAAATGTTAAGAAACGAAAAAAAAATGACGTGGAGGGAAAGGAAAGTGGGTTCCATACCATTCATTAATCAAATTGCGAATGGCAACGCGCTAATCATAAATTATACTTTTATTTTGATATATTGTTTGATATTATATTATCCAAATAATTCGGTTATAAATACATTTCCAACTGTCCATCATCTTCTCCATCCCCTGATTCCAACCAACAACAACATTCGAAACTCATAAAACAACAAACAATCTCACAATGGAGGCTACACTACTTTCTTCGCCGGCTTCGATTTCACCATTCCGATTCCATCCACTGGTTCTTTCTCAAAGAACCACCACTTTACATAAGAAGAAGATGACGATGAGCGTCTCTGCAGCGGCGTCATCTGGAAAAGACCATTACTACGGAGGAGGAAGATTGGTGGACGAGAACATGATCGTTCTTAGGAAACGTATCCACGAGATGAAGATGGTTGAGCGTAACTACGAGCCTCCTTCTCACTGGATGGATTGGGAGAAACGTTTCTACAGCAGCTACGACTCTGTTATCTGCGACTCCGTTGGTCTTCTTCAGAGCTTCCTCATGAACTCTCGCCCCACCGTAGCAATCGCGACGCTGCTTTTCCTCCTCGTCAGCGTTCCCGTTTCCTCCACGGCGATCGCGTTTCGTCTTCTTGATCTCCTTCAGTGGCTTCTCGCCGTCGCAACATCAGCCCACGTGGCTTGATCTCATTTTTTTTTCGTAGTTGCTTACAAATATTTTTTATATATTTAGTTATGTGAATATATAGATTTGTAAACCACCAATTCTTTTATTATTTATCTGATGATTTTTTTACATTAGCTTAAGCCTTAAGATATGTGCAGATTAAGTCTCGTACTCTCGTTTGTTATTAATGCTTACATGGGGTTTGTAATTGCTTCTTGATATATATGTCAGTGCGATGAAATAATAGTAATCAAATATACATTCTTTAGTTACAAAAATGTTTCTCGATAAGGTAATGGAGTTTATAATAAATAGTACATTCGGATATGTTTTGGTCAAATGTATGCAATCATCATTTTGTTGTTGAAATTTCAATTTATGATTTGTTTTTCTTAAAGAGGAGGTGAGTGGACAATAGAACGGCGTCTATAGTCTATAGTTTGCTCCTTTTTGGGCCCAACAAGGAGGTGGTGCGTTGTCCCAAATTTTCTTTCTTAAATTGACCCGTTACTTTCCGCCGTCACGCTTTCTAATTTCATAGCTCCTTGACTCCTTCCATAATTTAAACTAGCCCTGGGCATAAAAACCGAACCCGAAAAACCGAACCGAACCGTACCGAAAATATCCGAAATTTTTGGTTTCGGGTATTGCTAAATAACCGAATGGTTCTCATCTCAACTATCCATGGATATCGGTTATTATCCGAACCGAACCGATATCCATGGATATCCATTTTAAACCATACACATTTGACTAAAGAGGCCTACACCTAAACCCATTAAACCCAAACCCATTTCCCTTATCCCCTAAACTCATTAAACCCAAATCTTTTTTGCATTATACCCTTTTTGAAGTTTGAACTTTGTTATTTTGTTGCGGATTTGGATTTTGGAACTCTAGAATATTGTTAGTTTGTTATCGATCTCTCTAGACTGAGCTTTGTAGACTCCTTTTTTAGATTTGCAACTTGAATTATTGCATTTTGAAGTTTTTGGTTCATATTTGCATACATTATTAGTATGACAATATGTTTTTATTCGGGTAATGGTTCGGTTATTTGGATAGTTCGGTTATTTGGTGGGTAAATATCCGAACCGAACCGAACCGAACCATACCGAAGGTATTTCGGTTATCTTATGGTTCTCTTCTCAAGTATCCAAACCGAACCGAACCGAAAGCTAACCGAACCGAACCGAACCGAAAACAGTACGGTTCCCTTATGGATCCCAAATGCCTAGAACCGAATAACCGAATAACCGAACCGAACCGAACCGAACAACCGAACGCCCAAGGCTAATTTAAACGTTAATACGTAAAAAGAGAAAATATTTACTGATTTTGGAAATTTATAAAAATAAAATTAGGGTTAATTCATGTAAATAAGGATAAAATAAGGGACAGAAATAAAATAAAAAACCGAAAGATTCGTTTCTCGAAAGTGAGAATGTTGTCTTTACTCGTTTGTTCTCTCGCACAAACACAAACCCTATCTTCTTCTTCTTCATCAGTCTCCACTTTCTTTATCTTTTCTCCGCCACCACACAAACACATTCTTCATTCTTTCTTCTTTCTTTGTAAGTTGCATATTTCTTACGCTATTCTTCATCTATATATATACACACACATTTCATTCGACCTTCCCTATTCATTTCCCCCAATCCCTCATTTTCCCCGTCGAGGGTTCCTTAATCCGATTCACCGATTACATATTTGCTTTCTTTCCAAAACGTTTCTTCTTTCGGATTTGCTGCAAAATTCGTCCTTTTTGTTCATCCCAAATCTTAATTTGTGCAAAATTCGTCCTTTTTATCTGGAGGAAGAGGATTTCCAATGGCGCTTGCGTATGATCCTCTCTTTATTTCCTCGGACAAATCTTTGTCCGCCTTTGATGTTGCCTCACCGCCACATCCCATGATTTTAACACAAGACGAGCTCAAACGTATCGCCGCTTACAAAGCCGTCGAATTCGTCGAATCCGGCATGGTCCTCGGCCTCGGAACCGGCTCCACCGCCAAACACGCCGTCGACCGCATCGGGGAGCTTCTCCGTCAAGGCAAACTTGAGAACATCGTTGGTATACCAACCTCGAAGAAGACGCAGGAGCAGGCTCTGTCTCTCGGAATCCCTCTCTCTGATCTCGACGCACACCCTGTCATCGATCTCTCCATCGACGGCGCCGACGAGGTCGACCCTTATCTCAACCTCGTGAAAGGCAGAGGAGGGTCTCTGCTTCGAGAGAAGATGATTGAAGGAGCTTCTAAGAAGTTCGTGGTGATTGTTGACGAGTCAAAGATGGTGAAGCACATTGGTGGAAGCAAGCTTGCTCTTCCGGTGGAGATAGTGCCCTTTTGCTGGAAATTCACGGCGGAGAAGCTCCGGAGTCTGCTTGAGGGATACGGGTGTGAAGCGAATCTCCGATTGGGAGAGAAAGGTAAGCCCTTTGTGACAGACAATGGGAATTACATAGTGGATATGCATTTGGAAGAGGATATGGGAGATTTGGGAGCTGTGAGTGATGCGATTCTGAGGCTTCCAGGAGTAGTGGAGCATGGAATGTTTCTGGATATGGCTTCTACTGTTATCATTGCAGGTGAGCTTGGTGTTAAGATCAAGAACAAACAACACACCACCTCCTCTTCTTAGTTGATTTTGGCCATTTTTGTATTAGTAGAAAGAGGATTATGGTTTTGCTCTATGATTTAGATGATATGAGATTGGTTTGGATGATGTCACTGTGAGGAGGATATGTGACTTTTCACAGAGTTTTGGATGCATTGACATCATCATCAATCTTCAATCTTGTAAACGGCAAGTTGCTTCGTTGCCTTTGAGTTTGAATGCTTTTCTTTTAAACTACTGGGCCTGTGTTGGGCTTTTCTTCTTCTGTTAAATATAATAGTTGATTCATAGGCCCACTACTATATTTTCAATTCACTAAATCACATGCAAACCCTTCACTATGTATCCTCAATCAAAATCCTTAATGAAATTCATCCTACCGAAACAGAGAAAAGAGTTACTAAAAGGAATAATATCACTTTGGCATACTTTCTCAACTTCTCTATCATTCTAACACATTTTCATCTTTCAACAAGTTTTCTCTCTCTGTTAAAGTCTTTTATACCCTTTAATTTCATCCACTTCTCTTTCTTCTTCTTCCTCCTCCATTCTGATCTATAGCAAAAGAAATGATCTCTTTCTCTCTCTCCTTCCATGATTTGTACCGCCTTCCTCTCTCCATCTCTCCATTACTCCATAGCCTATGAGAATGGCTGAAGTTCCTTTGATACTCATAGCCACCACGTCGTGAGAACGCATCGCCATCTCCACCGTCGTGAGATTCCCGAGCCAGATTCTCGATCTCTTCCGTGGTTCACGAATCTCCGATACCCATTTGCCCCAGCTCCTCATACGGACTCCACGATACACGAGCTGCTTACTAATCTCCTTCTTCTCTCGGTTTACTTACTAATCTCCGTCAATGAGCTTAGTGGGAACTTACCTGTTGAGCTTTTTAAGGCTCAAGGGCTTCAAAGTTTGGTTCTTTATGGGAATTTCTTATCTGGGTATATTCCAAATGAGATTGGTGACTTGAAGTTTCTGCAAAACCTCTTTTAAAGCATTTTTAGCATATTTTCACTTTAAGTTTGGTTGTTCTACGTTCTAGAAAAAGATCAAAACATTTGTTCTTGAATCTTTTGGTGATTTGGATGATTAAACTTCATTTTTGATTATATATTCTTATGCTTTCTCATTTTCTTTACATTTCTTTTGCATTTCCCACCATGATTTCTTCCATAATCATGTGTGAGTGATCTTTAACTATGGGTCTTTAGGCAAATGGTAGATTAGGAAGATTTGATGGTTAGGATTTGGTTCTTAGGGTTTGTAATTAAGATTTCTATCATTAGGAATGAATTTGTGGCTAGGATTTGATTGGAAAATTGAAGTTCTAAGCTTAGACATTTTATGCACACCAAGTGTTTGATGAAATGCCAATTTCAATCTTAAAGAGCAAAGCATATTCTACCATTTGCCTATGATGTTTAGAGTGTTTTGTAGGGTGTTTAAGCATGAATTTAATGATCACTATGTTTCTTGAATGCAATTGAGGAATCTTAGCATGATTAAGAGTAATTAGTGAATGAATTAGTGTCATGGAAGTGGATTAGTTTATAATTAGGAGCTTAAACTACTAGATTAAAGTTTTAATTGCACCCATAGGAACCAAAACCCAACTAATGATCTTCCTAGTGACAATCTACCTAAGCTAAAAAGACTCATAGGCCTTGATCTTTGAATTTTCGTCATTGATTTTGTGTTGACTTTTTGTTGACTGTTTGTTGACTTTTATAATTTGCAGTTTTATCATTTTCTTTGTTATTGATTTATGGTTATGGGTAACTGCTTAGCTTAAAGATTTGTTTAGCTTGGTCAATTGCCTTTGGTTTGTTTATTTCATTTGCATTTTAGCTTCTTTAGTTCCTTTTGTTTTCATTTCATTTAGGTTGTTAGTATAAAACCAAACCTTTGGATTGTCCTAGATTAGTTTAGTTCTTGTATTCTTAGTGTGGATGAGGAAGGCTATGTGTTAGAGAAAGAAGGGAAAGAAAAGAAAGGTTTTTTCTGTTTCAGAAGAGATGGATCAGAGTCTCCTTCTTCGGAAAATCTTGAGCCACAACAGGATCTTGTTCTGTTGGATAAACATATGGCTTTGGATTTAGATGAGCTGCTTAAGGCATCAGCTTTTGTTCTTGGAAAAGGCGGGAATGGGATTGTGTATAAAGTTGTCCTCGAAGATGGTCTAACGGTCGCGGTTAAGAGATTGGGAGAAGGAGGTTCCCAAAGATGCAAAGAGTTTCAGACAGAAGTCGAAGCGATTGGGAAGCTAAGGCATCCGAATATCGTTAGTGAACTATATTTTTGATTTTTTGCGATCATGTGTTCCAATTATGATTTACTTATTCATTATTTTCCGTGGAAGCCGAAAAATGGACATATATTTTTTACTAAGTAAAGGTCCAGTCCATATGAATTTTTTTGGTTTGAACTTAACAATTATGTTATTTTCTTGATTCATTATGTTTATGGTCATATCCTAATGGACGCCGATAAATTAAAAGATGTTAATGTATATGGTCACGTCCACATGGATATTGATAATACATTTTTCATGTGGTCAACTAGTAACTCACACCGATATCTGTATCAATATGAAACGACTACTTGGCATGAATCACATGATGACCATATCGACAACACCACTTTAAAACTCACCGATAGAGGGTTTTTGATTTAGAGATTAAAATTTAGGGTTTAGAGGTTAAATTTTAGGGTTTTGGGTTTAGGGTTTAATGTTTAGGGTTTAAGGTTTAGGGTTTAGAGGTTAAATTTTAAGGTTTTGGGTTTAGGGTTTACAGTTAGGGTTTAATGTTTAGGGTTTAGGGTTTTAGGGTTTTCGGTTTACAGTTTAGGGTTTAGGGTTTTAGGGTTTTCGGTTTACAATTTAGGGTTTAGGGTTTTAGGGTTTAGGGTTTAGGGTTTAGGGTTTAGGGTTTAGGGTTTAGGGTTTAGGGTTTAGGGTTTTGGATTGATAAGGTAGGAGCTAAGGTATATTTTTATATATTTAAACAAACTTACATATCGGTTTGGGTTTATAAGGTCGGGATTATGATATATTTTTAGACATTTAAAAGAACTTACATATAGTTCAAACTTTTAATCGTTGTATGTCGAACTCGTGTCTGATTTTAATGGTGTATAATTGTGACAGAAAGGGAAAGAATGTGGTTATGAGAATTGATAAAGGCTTGAAAGCCATTGGTTGTGGTCAAGATAGTTTCCAAGCATTCTAAGTTTATAACCATTCTCAACCACTGAACTTCTTCTTATTCTTCTCCTTATTTGAATTCATGAAGCTTTGCAATTTCACTAAACGAAATTGACTTTCTTCATATTCGTTCATTGGAGGATTTGTTTAAAAAAACTGAAATTAATAGAATGTAGCATCTCTTCTAGTAAATTAATAGAGGTAGCATCACTCTCATGAATAAGATACCGTGAACTGTAACGAAATAACTATCCAAGATCATTTATCTTACGTGGATGGGAGCATCTCTTCTAGTAACCATCTATAGACCTATCTACGTCGTTCATTCGTTTTTGAACATGTGTTCGGCTTATATTGAAAAACTTCATGGTGATATATTTATATTTTCTTGTTTTCATTTGAAATAGTCTTGACAAAAAAAAACAAATAGTAGAGTAGCCATCAACTACAAACTAGAATTATTCAATAAGAAATTAGTTGGGGCAAAGAAAACTACATCACTATTGGATCTTAATAATTTTGAAGTAGTTAACCGAAAAACCAATTCTTGTGGCGGTTTCAACTACTTCCTTGGTAAGCAGTGCTTTAGTTCGACAATTATCCTTTTTTTTCTTGAGTTGAGAACTAAGAGACGGAAGCAATTATGGTGAAACAACTCGTCCGATCATATGGAATACATCGTTTGGACATGGTTTTATTGACAACAATGATAAGTTTGAAGTTAACCTTGCGAGTTTAATCAAAATTATAACGAAACTTGTCATTTGGTGGTTCCGAGTTGCTACGTGAAATCCATATTCTTCCACATTACACATTATTTACATGTGATTGAACATTTGTTGCGAATATCGTTAGTGAACTATATTTTTGATTTTTTGCGATCATGTGTTCCAATTATGATTTACTTATTCATTATTTTCCGTGGAAGCCGAAAAATGGACATATATTTTTTACTAAGTAAAGGTCCAGTCCATATGAATTTTTTTGGTTTGAACTTAACAATTATGTTATTTTCTTGATTCATTATGTTTATGGTCATATCCTAATGGACGCCGATAAATTAAAAGATGTTAATGTATATGGTCACGTCCACATGGATATTGATAATACATTTTTCATGTGGTCAACTAGTAACTCACACCGATATCTGTATCAATATGAAACGACTACTTGGCATGAATCACATGATGACCATATCGACAACACCACTTTAAAACTCACCGATAGAGGGTTTTTGATTTAGAGATTAAAATTTAGGGTTTAGAGGTTAAATTTTAGGGTTTTGGGTTTAGGGTTTAATGTTTAGGGTTTAAGGTTTAGGGTTTAGAGGTTAAATTTTAGGGTTTTGGGTTTAGGGTTTACAGTTAGGGTTTAATGTTTAGGGTTTAGGGTTTTAGGGTTTTCGGTTTACAGTTTAGGGTTTAGGGTTTTAGGGTTTTCGGTTTACAATTTAGGGTTTAGGGTTTTAGGGTTTAGGGTTTAGGATTGATAAGGTAGGAGCTAAGGTATATTTTTATATATTTAAACAAACTTACATATCGGTTTGGGTTTATAAGGTCGGGATTATGATATATTTTTAGACATTTAAAAGAACTTACATATAGTTCAAACTTTTAATCGTTGTATGTCGAACTCGTGTCTGATTTTAATGGTGTATAATTGTGACAGAAAGGGAAAGAATGTGGTTATGAGAATTGATAAAGGCTTGAAAGCCATTGGTTGTGGTCAAGATAGTTTCCAAGCATTCTAAGTTTATAACCATTCTCAACCACTGAACTTCTTCTTATTCTTCTCCTTATTTGAATTCATGAAGCTTTGCAATTTCACTAAACGAAATTGACTTTCTTCATATTCGTTCATTGGAGGATTTGTTTAAAAAAACTGAAATTAATAGAATGTAGCATCTCTTCTAGTAAATTAATAGAGGTAGCATCACTCTCATGAATAAGATACCGTGAACTGTAACGAAATAACTATCCAAGATCATTTATCTTACGTGGATGGGAGCATCTCTTCTAGTAACCATCTATAGACCTATCTACGTCGTTCATTCGTTTTTGAACATGTGTTCGGCTTATATTGAAAAACTTCATGGTGATATATTTATATTTTCTTGTTTTCATTTGAAATAGTCTTGACAAAAAAAAAACAAATAGTAGAGTAGCCATCAACTACAAACTAGAATTATTCAATAAGAAATTAGTTGGGGCAAAGAAAACTACATCACTATTGGATCTTAATAATTTTGAAGTAGTTAACCGAAAAACCAATTCTTGTGGCGGTTTCAACTACTTCCTTGGTAAGCAGTGCTTTAGTTCGACAATTATCCTTTTTTTTCTTGAGTTGAGAACTAAGAGACGGAAGCAATTATGGTGAAACAACTCGTCCGATCATATGGAATACATCGTTTGGACATGGTTTTATTGACAACAATGATAAGTTTGAAGTTAACCTTGCGAGTTTAATCAAAATTATAACGAAACTTGTCATTTGGTGGTTCCGAGTTGCTACGTGAAATCCATATTCTTCCACATTACACATTATTTACATGTGATTGAACATTTGTTCACTATGAAGGGATGATAAATTGCATGGATAAGGGGTGGTGGAATCGAAGAAATGCACGAATCTTTAGTTATCAAAACAGTAAATCTTTGAGGAATTGTGTTTGCGTCGGAACATCAAGCACACAATTTTGTTTGTGTTCGTTCGTAAAGGCTTATCCTAAAATTCTCTTAATCCAATGTTCTCATCTCATCCAACATTGGTTTTGGGCTTGGAAGAACTACAAAACGTAGTAATAGTAAGACTCCTTTTTGTCTGATTTTGTAAGGTTTTTTCTTATGTCCATCTCTTTTATATGAGAAAGTTAATGTCTTTTATTAATTAGTTTTTAATCTTGAATCAATTTTGCAATTCCAGTATCCATGTGAACGTGGCCATATATATAAAATATGTTAATTTTTCGGCGTCCACTGGGACATGACCAATAACCTTGGAAATCTTGTTACCATTCTGTTTCGCATTTAAGATAGGGTTTGACAGATATGTTTGGATGGTCAGTAGTTTGTGTTCACTTAGAAACAAAATATGTTTTAAAACGGATGAACGTAGACGAATGACAATTGGAACTGTCAGGTATATAGTCAAAAGTTCTTTAAAACACCAAACATATGTTCGAACGCTAATGGACGAATTTCCTTGCTTGACTCTTTATCAGAGTTTGTATTGACACGTTTTTTATATACATCCATATCGTCAGAGTTTGAAAGAGAAATTTGGATGGTCAGTAGTTTGTCATGGTATATTTTTATACATCTAAACGAACTTATATATCTGTTTGGGTTGATAAGTAGGAGTTAGGGTATATTTTTATACATTTAAACAAACTTACATATCGGTTTGGGTTTATAAGGTCGGGATTATGATATATTTTTATATATTTAAAAGAACTTGCATATCGGTTGGGGTTTATAAGGTAGGAGTTAGGGTTTAGTGTTATAAATTTTTAAAAATAGCATATCGGTTTGAGTTTATAAGGTAGAGGTTAGGGTTTAGTGTTATTCATTTAAACGAAATTACATACACATCACTCAGATCTGAACTCGGAGCAGTAATTGGTGTTGTTACAACAAACACTTGATCAGAGTTTGGCGGATGTATATTATACCGAAAAACCTTATCTTTATTCGTTCATGTGGTCAAAGTTTAACGGATATGTTTGGATGATCAGTATTTATAAATTTTGGTGTAATATGTTTGTTCTAGTACTTTTGAATATCCATTTAATGATAAACAAATGTTCAATTGGAAATGGATAATATATAATATAATAATTCACTTAAAATATAGCAACAATGGATCTTAAAATGTAGGAAAAAATAAATCTTAATTGATTATATAAAAAAATGGAAAATATATGTCATATTAACTAATTAAAATGATAATAAAAAGAAAATGAGAGAGAGAAAAAAGAAAAAAAAAAAAAAAAAAAAAAAAGAGAATGAGAGAAAGAGAATTGACGTGGAAGGAGAAGAAAATATGAAGAAGTTTGTATCTCAACATTTTTCCTTTGCACATGAATATAATTCAGGGGCATTTTGGTATTGAATAATGTTGAACAGTTGAAAATCTTCAAAAGTGTCTCTTTTTGATATGAAACTCAGACAAAGTATGCTAGAGTGATATTCACCCTTACTAAAATCACATTTTTGTCAAAAACATGCATCGGGTTGGGTTTGAATCCATGTTGTGACAATACGATGACACTAAAACTACTAGTAAACACCAATTTGGGTTCTCCTACACTACTAATGCACATAATTTGTTTAGCTAGTTCGGCAAAACAAAAATGAATCAAAATATAATTAGATAATACTATAAAGTATCATTAATACAATCCAAAATCATAACCATCCTCTTCCTCTTCCACTTCGTCTTCATAGAATTTCTCATCTGTGTTCATCTCGTATGGTGCTTCTTCATCTTCTTCATCTTCTTCATCTTCTTCATCTTCAACAATCTCATGCTCTTCCTTCTTCTTCTCTGTAACTGTCTCGGTTCTCGGTTTCTTCTGTGACTTCTCAGCCGTCTGAAAGAAGAAACAAGAACAAAATTGTATAGACCTGAAAGTGATGAGAACTAAGGAAACAAGAAGAGAAGATAATAAACTTACCACATTATCTAAGAGATCGTCCAAAAGATCGCAGTTGATTCTACTGAGTCTCTGTATAAGACTCAAAATCAGAAACACAAGAAAACTCCAAACGTTTGTCTTCAATAGATACAATATTTTTACCTTCCTCTTAACTGTTCCGCGAACTGCTTCCATGGCTGTAGCTGGTGGTGGCGCGTTCTTTGCTTCCTCGGCACGTTTTTGTCGCTTTTCCTTTCTAGATTTCGCCACAGCTTCTTTAGAAGCTTCGAAAAGGTTTCTTGCATCTTCTGGGCAATTAGCAGCATTGCCCGGGTTTGAAGCCTTCAGAGCTGCTTCCTTTGCTGCTTGCTCCTACCAAACAATATAAATTTTTCTAAGAGTGTCTGAATACAAGACAAGATAAATGATATAACCTATCACCTCAAGATTCACCTCAAGATAAACTCTGTTATCTAATTCCCATGAGATCTTCGTCATGAGCTTTTCGTCTTCGTTGAGAAAACAGCCATCCACCTGGGACACAGTGGACCAACCATCAAATGTAAAGTGAAAAACTCTTGTAAGGAAAATAGACTGAAGAGAGTTTTTTCCATTTCATGTTCCATCTTCGAGGTTAAACATTCTACAGTTCTACTTGGAATCTAGAGAATACAACACAAGGAAGCAAATTTATTGCTCACCTCAGCATCACCATCGAGGTCAGAAAGATTGCCTGATTCATCCGAAGCTTCAGCATCCCAATCTGTTTCTCCTTCACTTTTCTCTGAGACACAGCACAAAACAAATTCTCAAGAGCTAAACAATATCAAAAAATAAAATTTCGATAGTTGTTCATGGTGGTTTAAGCTACCAATTCCTCCCTCGTTTTCTTCTCTAGCTGCTTTTTCCATTCTCTCTTTCTCTGCTCGCTGGAAAGCAGGAGGATCCGACCCACCAACAACTCCACCAGATACTTTAATGAACTGCCGGAAAAATTTGGAACATCTGATTGTCAACTCTCGGAGCCAGCAAAAAAAAAAAAATTGGAAAGAGACAAGTCCGGAGACTTACAACATCGTGACAGCTCTTACATAATCCGAAACCAAAACGTTTTAAATCCTTATGTTTACAGTTCACTACTCCTTTGTCAGAATTTGGTCTTGGGGTAAAAGTTTTGTCACGCAATATCTTTTCGCTTTTATCAAGCTCATCAACCTAGACAAGCATGTACAACAATTGAAAAAGAATCAACATAAAATCAATGAGGCAAAAAATTGACAACATGTAATTAGCGTATAACTAACTCTACAACTAGAAACGATTTGTAACATAATCCTGCAAATGAAATAACTCACAGTTAAAGTTGCAGCCTCGGTATTAGCAAACTCATTCAATCTTTTGGTTATTGTTGCTTCACACATATGCACAATTTTAGCCTGAAAAATATTTAGAAAACACATCAAATCGAAACATCCTTGCTATCTCATCTTATAACAATATTCTCTTAAAAAGGTGAAATCATATTCTTACAATATCTGCCCTAGAGCACATGATACCATGAGAAAGTGCAGCTATGTAAATTGCTGCTCCACATATTCCACTTGGTTTCCGGCCGGTCTGCAAGCCAATAGATGTCCAACATTAACACAAGCCATAATCAAGAACATGTAGGCAACTATCCTTTTAACAATAAAAACACACCTGCATCCAATCTCTCTTCATACTAGATATAATGTTTGTAGCCGTACCCAAGACGTTATCCAAGACATTTTTTGATATATTGTGTGCACCTTTCAATAAGTCTGCAAGTATATAATGAAACAAGAATTTGATATAACTGTTTTGTATTTTGACTAAAATAGAATGTTCTGCATCACCCCGATAGAGAAAAAGAATTGGAGGCAGAAGACGACATACTTACTGTTCATGAATCGAGGAATGAAGATTGAAGGATCAACAAGCTCCTCATAGTTCCCGTTATCCACAAGGTAGAACATTTCACAGAGTTGCAAGTACACAGAACCTAACTCGTAACTAGACATGAAACCAATACCAGCATTACTCGACTCTGCAGTAGACTTAACAGGTAATTAGGCTATCAAATAAAGAGAAAAGTAGTACGGGAATAAAAACAACTCAGCTTACACGCTAACTCGAAGGTAGCTTGAAAAATCAATAAGTAGAAACGGAATTTTCTTTTCTCTACAAGTAAAGAAAGTATTTGGTTAACATAAATCGAAATAACGCATCACTCATAACATAACTCAGCATGTATATGAGGGAAAGAAATATGTAAGTAGGATTACTAAGATTCTAACCTGCAAGTCAAGTAGAGACAGGAAGACTGTACAAGTTCAGTTTTGCGCCCTTTAGTGAAGTTTTGTTCAGCTGCCATCTTCAGAAGATAAATAAAGTTAAACGGTGTAAGAATCCTGACAGATTGATTAATATTCAGACGATATTTAAAACCTAAACATACTTCAAAGAATATGGCAGCCATGTCAATCACATCATCTCTCTCATCACCAATTCCCAAGGCATCTTTCAAATTCCTTAACTCATCTCTAGCTGCCAAAACAAAAGATGAGCCAAATGAACAAAGGAATGATATTTGAAAAAAAGCAAACTCATCTTTGTATACCTATTCTCTTTCTCCTTTCACGTGAGCTTGAAAGCCCACTCTGAACACTCGTCACAATGTTACCTGACGCTTGGCTCTGCAGGCACAGAAATAATATCATATAAATGGAGGTAAGGATCAAGTTAAAAAGGCGCTGAGTATATCTCATTTTACTCACTAGACTGTTAAAGAAGAAAAAAGTTGCTAACTTGTCAAACAACCAAATCTTAGAAGAGATGATTTGACAAAAACAAAATGCTCTAATCTTGCATCCTATTGATGGAGGAGCTTTGAGTATACATACCTGTCCAGCCGCATTCTTAACGAATGTAACTTCATCAGAAAAATTGAAGTTTTCCAATATCCTCCCACATAAATCACATGCCCTACAAAAAAAAAGAGCACAAAGCTCATCATCATAACTCTCGGAGCTATAGAAACCCTCAAATCTAAAATCGAAAACACTTACAAACCACTGTCGCTGGGGCGAAATCCGGGAACATTCTTGGCACAATGGTTACACCACACCATGACCGCGTCTCAAGTTAGCTAATAATAATACGGATCTAACACTCAAAGAATGTTACTCAACATCATCAACACAAACAATAAACCACTAGATTACGACAGGACTAATCCAGGCTAAACATCAACTTTTCTTACCAGGACGACGAAAACGAGTTCAATAAGTTCAGGAGGAGACTCAAAATATTGTAGAGCAGCGAGCTCGAACCTGAAACCTTTCGAAGGTAAGAATGACCTTTAACCGCTGTGCCACAGAGACATATATAAAGCTACGCCCTCTAAATCATTTTATATTATCTGATGCCTAAAACCCTAGCTTCATCAACTTCAGCCATGGGCCGGGCCTGAAGAGGAAGAGAAAGAGAAGAGAAATAGAGACACAAACAAAAGCGTGGGAAGTCGATACAACACAACAACTCATCCCTTATTTGTTTTAAGCCCATTATTAGGCCCATTGATAAATCGGATTTGGCCCATATTGAAACATCTCAACCTAAATCGGCAAATGCTTCTTCGGCGTTAAAAAATGTTGTCATCGCCTGACGATTGTGGTTAGTTATCAACCGGTCAAATGATGGCACACCTCATTCCACCGTGACACGCTTCACACTCGCAACACTAACACGTGTCATGCAATAATCCAACAAAATTAATTTGGTGGTTTTTGTGACTCACTCTCTAGCTTTTTTGAAGTATTATTTACTCTCTTTTCTTTCTTTCATCCATAACATACTATTGATTGTTGTTGTCAATTTCATCTTATTTGTTTGTTGAAGGCATTTTTCTCTGACCATATATTAATTAGTAATGAAATGGCCATGTGTATATGTTATGCATACATGTACAATATCATCTACGGATACGTCTCCAATGATAAATGATATTTTGTTTTGGTATATGAAGTTAAAAACAATCATAAGATTCTCGAATCTATTACTCCATCGCTTTGCTTCATCTCTAAACACACATAACTTGTATGACCTGACTGAATAATTCGGAAATCAGAGAGAAATAAAGGAAGCTTTTGTTAAGGCTTTAGCGTCAGAAAAAACTAAATACGATTCTCTTCTTCTAAGTCTCCTTTTTCTTCGCTTTTCCACTTCTTCTTCTTTCTTTCTTTCTTTTTCGACAAAAGCAGAAGAAAACGGTACAAAGCTCTTTTGCTCCTCTCCTAACTTTTGGGTCTGCCTCTCGATTCTTCCTCTGTTTTCTCTTTCTTTTGTTTGTCAATTTCGCTTTCTATTATTTGTCTCCGTGTATTCTTGATTCATTCAAAACTTGTTTCTTTTTTTCCTCATCCGGGTAAATTCAGATTCCTAGATTTAACTCTCTCTTTTTTTTTTCCTTTGTCTGTAGCGGCATTTTATTTATTTTGTTGCAAAATTCGACTCGATAAACTTGTGCAGTTAATAATTTGGTCAAAAGAAAAGAAATAAATAGATATATAGTTTGTACAGCTTATGTGTTCTGGTAACCAACCAGGTTTGGTTCAGCTTTTACCTAAACCACCATCCATAATCCATTATAGCTCTTTCAATTAATCCACAAAACTGTTTTGCTTATTTAAGTCGCTTGATCTCATCAATGTTCAAACTTGTTCTTCATTAATTCGCTCGCAGCTTCTAGTTCACATGTTTATGTTGCGTATGGAATCTCCTAAGCATTGAATGCAAATGCTGACCCCAACCCATTATTTATCATTTCGCAGCTAATAGGGGAAGAATAATACTAATAAACAAGGATTTCTTCAGCTGCAAGCAAGTTTCTTTCTATACCGTGAGAACATGGGAGATCATTTCGTGCTGCTGGTGGATCGGTTGATAACAGAATCCACAATTGAGGCTGCGATTCAGAGCAGGAACCAGATGTTGCAAGCCAATTTACCCGTTGAGGAATGTACAATCTTGGACGAGAAAACACTTGAGATGCTTCGTAACGGAGATTTGTCAATGGCTCAGTGCAGGATTTGTCACGACGAGGACTTGGATTCCAACATGGAGACTCCTTGTTCTTGCAGTGGCAGCGTCAAGGTAAACACAATTACAAACATTTCATTTTTCCCCAGTTTGGTTTGATCATATGATCAATGTTGTTGTTGTTGGAACTTGGCAGTTTGCGCATCGGAGGTGCGTACAGAGATGGTGCAACGAGAAAGGTGATACCACCTGCGAGATTTGCCATCAGGTCTCCTTCTCCTTCTTCCTTGTCTCTTTCTATTTTCCTTGTGAATGAAATCTGATTATGTTTTGTTCAGGAATTCAAGCCGGATTATACAGCACCGCCTCCGTTGCTAGAGTTGGGTCACGTTCCTCTCCATTTCAGGGGAAACTGGGGAATCTCTCAACGGGAGCATCGTTTCATCACAGTTGTACCTGCTGATTCCACTTTCATCGACCAACAATATCCTCTTTCTTCCACCACAAGCTTCATCTGTTGCCGTTCCCTTGTTCTCATCGTACGGATCCTCCTTTCTTTTCCCACCAAACCAAGACTTTGATGATGTCTCTGAACTCATGTTTGTGTTTGTAATCTGCAGTTCATGGCTCTTCTCATTCTCCGGCATACCCTCCCCTTAGTCCTCTCTGGATCAAACCTCCATGTCTTCCCTTTGTTCACGGTGAGCATTATTATCATCTCACAACAGATTCAAGGGACTAATTTGAATGAACGAACCCTAATTGTTATTTTTGGTTTTCAGTTGTTATTTCTGAGAGTACTCGGAATCATGCTACCCATCTACGTTGTCACCAAAGCAGTCGCCACCTGCCGCCGCCATTCTCAGACCTTAGACACCTCTCACTCCGATGATTCATCATCTGATGAAGAAACAGATTCATGGCGCTTGCCTCAAACGCAATCTTACATTATAGGCGTACGATGAGCACTCTTCTTTTCTTTCACACACATACACACAAAGTCAAATGACACTGTAAATATAATTTCTGGCTTATACATGTAAAATGTTGGATTGATTTAACAGATTGAAACAAAAAAAAAAAGTATCTCATTAGGAAAGCTCTCTTCTCAAGTGTTTTCCCAGATATGCAATGCAGATAGACAAAGACTCGTCTTGAATTCATACACAACAACTCTAACCATATGGTCGGATACAAAATTATAAACCATTATAAAGATTCCTATAAAAGATCCCAACATTCACAAGTGTCTCTCTGTGTGTGTATCCCAAAATTCAAGAGAAGAATCTGGACTATCTTTCAAAATCAGAGACAAAAGTTACAAGGAAAGGACCTGCAGGAAGCGACTTTGGGATATCAACTCCAAACAAGAGCCTTTGTGTTTGTTGCCTGTAAGTTATGAAAACATCAAGAGCTTCTTGTAGTTTAGTTTCACCTTCTCCTCGGCCTGAAAAGAAAAGATTGCCACAAGTGGTAAGAAAACAGGAGTTGGTAGCTACCACTAGATTTAAATAGATAGATTAGATGGAAATCATACTTGCGGTTCTTCTGCTGTGTCCTCCAGTAACAGGCAAGCGCCCCAAATGCACAGCTGGCAATGGCTATTGCCAATGCTGCTCCAATCGGCACAACCAGAGCGTTGGTGGCCACTGTCAAGTCTTCAGTGGCTGCGACGGTCTCTTCCTTGCTCCCGCTGACACTCTTTTCCTTGTAAAGGGAGACGAGCTTAGGCCCATAGTAGTTCTTCAAGAACTTGTAGACATGGTCGTGGTCCCACTCTATGCTTTTCTGGTTACTTGAGAGATAACACAATGGGCAAAGCTCTTTTGGTGGCCATATGATCTTGGGGAACTTAGGGTCACCTGTACCAAGAGAAGCTTCGTCCTTCATGAGTCTCTCGTTGACCTTGTTGTGTGTGCTCCACACCCACAATACGAAATCACGTGCCTTTTTGAAAGGGGTTTTGACGCTGTCCATGAAACGCATGCATATGTGGTTTAGTTGAGCAAATACCGCAATTAATCGAGCTGTGAGTTATTATTATTTTTTTACCTCAAGCACATGTCGTTGAAATGCAGGCGGCATTCATCACACATGAAGAAGTTGTTGACGAAGTCGCATATTGCCGTGAATGCAAAATGACTTTCTCCATCCTCAATTCTCACGGAAAGTGAATGCATCAGAACCCATAATCCACAGCTACAGTCAAGCATTCAAGGATTAGTTCAGTAAACTGAATTGAAGTATCATGGTATGAAGTTTAAAAAGGAACTACAGTACCTGAATCCGCGAGTATCGTTCTTGCTGCCACGGCAAAACATCTACCAAATATGATATTAGGACTCTCAGATCTCTAATGTGGATATACAGAAAAACAGTAATAGACTTGGTTGCTAGCACTCACGTAGTATCCACGCGGAACATCCTTTCCACAAATAGGGAAATTCCCCAGGGTATCGTTCCCTCCAGATTTTTCGTAAGAGCAATTTCCAGAAGGGCATAAATCATCATAGTTCACTAGAATTTCTGCAGCTCCTCTCCGACACCTATAGAATATAAATTGCACAATTAGTGTGGAAAAAGAGGGTGACCATCGGAATGCTTGTGACAGCATTAGGATAATGAGACTTTAATTTACCTCCTGGAAAGATGATGTGCTGCTAGAAGCTGGATAAATCTTATAAATGAAGCACCTGTTTCAGATGACTTAATGGCCTGTACACATCATGAAACTACTTATAAAATAACGAAACTGAGTGAATGGAAGAAGGTCACAAACATACACAAAAACCATACACATCTCTCTACCTTATGTGCTAAAATGATATCAAACGCTTCTGCGGTTGCTTCCTCGACGTCATACACAGCCTGAGAAATCTGTGGCAAATCAAACCCGGTTATCTTAAAGCTTTTTAATCTTAGAAGAAACGCTAATAATCTCAGTAAAGTTAGGTAGAGATCAGTCTTGATACCTGGTTGTAGTTGGTAATATTGGACAGGGCATGTTCGTTTTCGAATTTCTGATCATCCAAGCCATAAGAACTGCAAAATATTGAGAAACAAAACAGAGTAAGTAAGATGTGATATTGGCAAACTCGGTAAGGAAAATTATAGATACACTTCAAAGATGGAACATAGATTGAATATGTTAGATATATTTCGAGCCAATGCTCAAGATTGGTATCAGTGACACAAACCTGCCAATCTGCTTGTTAATCCAGTTGAGCAAGCGCTCAGCAGTGCGGCCATCATCAATAACAAGTATTTCGCTTTTATCTTTTTTAGGTTCCCAACTGCCAGAGACAAACTTTATAGGAGGACCCCAAAAGAGCATTGGATAGTGAGAAACAGAGAACTTGTCACAGAGGTTGGTATTCGTCTGCGCTGCCAGGGAAGTCATTAGATGGACCGACTTAGCATCAGAAACAGTGAACCAACACAATTGAACATAATTGATAGATAAATTAGGAGCATAGAGTAAGTACCTTCATTGCACAATCAACTCTAGTCATCAAAACGATTCCGGGATGTATTGCATCTGGTCCATTGAAGAGCCTTGCGACCTTCTCGTAATGAGGCTGCAGAAGAGTAACAATTTAGGCAACGGAAATCTTCCGAGTAAAACGCGTGGAATAATGAAAGATGAGGCTTTGAATACTTGTTACCTTGTAGTTTCTACAGGCAGGACACCTAGAATCAAGTGAAACGATACACATATCAGTATATGCCCAAACTAGTACTGTGGAAATATAACGACTTGTAGTAGCAATGAATAGGATCACAAAGCTAAAATCTTTTCCGATAAGAAGAACACGCTTGCAAGAGAATTCAAAGCTAGATCCAGCACCAAAATTTAGGCAGATAAAGGTGCAAAACCCACCAACCAAAAGTGGAGATTTAATACAAAAGCAATCGAAGAACTGACCAGTGAGCGAAGAATTCGACGACGGCATACTTGGCGGGGGTGTCTTTAAGAACTGAATCGAAGTTGGTAGTGTTCAATTCAACAGCTTTGTCTTTTTGATCGGCGATTTCCCGGAGAATCAAGCGCGAGCCCGGGGAAGAAGAAGAAGCGGCGATTACAAGGCCGGAGAACAAAAGCAGATGCAACAAAGACATCAAATCCAATCGAAGAGCCCTGTTGAAATACGAACCCTCCTCTCAGATTTCAAAGTTTCGTTTCTTCTTCTTCTTAAGAGAGAGGAAGCGAAGAAGATCTACAGACAAAGCTTCCCTCCTCTTCCTTTGAGAGAAAATGAAGAAGATTTTTGATATACAAGCTCTGGAACGACGTCGCACATCTCTTACCCACTCCTTGAACTCCGTTACTGTTTTATAATGGGCTTTTATTCAGACAACACTTTGGGGCCCAATTGTGCTATCTTTCAAAGCTCACCTTATTCAAACACTAATTATAGTGCTAATTTGCTAAATTGCACTCCAAAATGCTTCCTGTATAGTCGAATTCCCCACAGTATGCAACAATTGTTTTTTTTTTTTTTAATTATTAAACCCATTATTTGTGGACCTTTGAAGCCAGGCAAAAAGAACACTGTAATGTGTTGGTCATGTGCACATCTTCTAATAATAAAATACTACTACTCCTTATGTGGCTTATAAAAAAACTAGCCGCCTATTGCAGAATGCAGATTCACGTGCACAATAAAATTGATTCATTTCACTTATCAAAACTCCATATAATCTTATCTTATGTAAGTGTTATTAAATATAAAAAATCTAATGGATAAGAATGATGAATATAAATGTTATGCTATTGTCAAAAATCAAAATGTCAATGAATGTTGAAAGAAGTAGGTACACATGTATTAGTTGAGTTTTATTCTTCAACATTGTGAAGTTTTTCTATGAGAAAAAAAAAAGAAAGACCAAATGTTTACAGCCTTTCTTTTTTATATTTGCCACTGCATATATTTTATCATCTTGTCAGCATCTATCTATCTAGCAAGCAAACATCGAGTATCCACCATTAAATTAAAGAGCCTCCTAATATATATGGATGGCCTTTGGCTTTTGCCAATGTTTACCCCCCTTTATTTTCCCCATAGTCACATATTTCTCATCAGATTTTACAATGTTACATTCATAACCCCAAATCATTCCTACGCCCCATCTACGTTATGTAGCTGAGCAGTTTAAAGTACTTTGCATTTCCTTGGGATTAAGTAACCGTATATTTGCTTTATGACTTCAGGCCAATTACAAAAGAAAGTTTCGGGTAAAACTGTAATCAATCATCAAATGTAAAGGACGAAATGTATAAATACTAAATTATGAGGGGGTAATGTGTTATTCAGTGGCTTTCTCTCTCTCCCCCTCCAATTACGAACCAATCGTCTTTCTCTCTTCATTGACCCCTTTTTTTGAAACTCCTGAAATTCCCAAATCTCTCCATTTCGGCGAAGCTCTCCTTCGGATTTCCTCTTCCACTAATCTTTTGCCTGTTTTATCGGAGCTTAGATATCACAGGAGGCTAAGGTTTTTTTTTTTGTTCTATCAATTCGTCTTCCTTGGATCCATTTCCCCCCTTTCTTGGAATCTCCGATTCGACCAAGCTTTTTCGCCGTCTCATCGGAGGCAGACACATATTTAACGAAGAAATCAACTAAATTAAACTTTGATAGATAGATAGATAGCTCAACCAACTACGCGTACTTGGGAGGACTGTTGCGATCGACGAACGAACTCGGAGCCTTTTTTGTATCAGAAGGAGATGTTGGGTGCTGGATTTCAGTTGACGAGAGGCCGACACGGCGACGATCCTTTCTACACTTCCGCAAAATCTCGCAGGGCCAATCAGCGCATCGATCAGCTCCGGAGAGCTCAGAGCGACGTCTCTAACGGCCCCTCATCAGCTCATTCCAAGGCTAACCACCACGATTCTTCTCCGCATAAACAACAACCACTCCGTGTAGCCTCTGAGCCATCCGCTTCGTCGTCCAGTAATCTAGATCGGTTTTTAGAGTCGGTCACACCATCCGTGCCCGCCCAGTTTTTATCCAAGGTTTCTATTTCTCTTTTTTTTTTCTGTATATCTAGTCTGTGTTATTCTCGAAATGGTGGATGATGATAATCTCTGTGTAGACATCGCTACGAGAAAGAAGAGCCGATGATGATTATAAACCTGTGCCTTACTTTGTGCTTGGTGATATATGGGACTCATTTGCGGAGTGGAGTGCTTACGGCACCGGAGTGCCTCTTGTTTTGAATAACAACAAGGATCGTGTTATCCAATACTATGTCCCTTCTTTGTCAGCCATTCAAATCTATGCTCATTCTCATTCCTTGAATTCTTCTCTTAAATCAAGGTTCTCTTATTCTTTCTGGACTCATCATATCAGCAGCACTATAACATAACAAGCTGTTTTTCATTATGTTGGCTCTTATATCACCTTCCTATATGGCAGGCGTCCAGGTGATAGTAGCGACAGTGATTTCCGGGATTCAAGTAGCGATGTCAGCAGCGATAGTGATTCTGAGCGGGTTTCTGCTAGAGTAGATCGTATTTCATTGAGGGATCAACATCAGGAAGATTCATCCAGTGATGACGGCGAACCTTTAGCCTCTCAGGGTCGTTTGATGTTTGAGTATCTTGAAAGAGACCTTCCATACATCCGTGAACCTTTGGCCGACAAGGTTTGTGCTTTCATTTCTCTACTTAAACCCCACATTATAGAATTATGAAAGCTTCCCTTAGTATACTCAATAGATGGATTCCCAAAAACTAAGATGATGACAGATATTATTCATCTCTTATGCGTTTTTACATCATACCAGGTAACTTCAAATTTCAAAACTAATGCTCAGAAATGACAGTTGGTTGTTTCCAACCCTTTAATTTGGGTCAACTGTTCGGTATCAACTAATCAGTAATGTTCAATCTGCTCCATGAACTGGTCATCGTCAACTTAAACTAGACCACATTCTTTTCTATTTGTTTTATAACTTTTATTCAATAAACTAGACCACATTCTAAACTCACGAAAAAATGGGAACTTGTTTGAGTCTGTTGTTAATATACGGCTCCTCCTCTTGACAATTGCCTATGTTGCAATACAGGTCTTTGACCTCGCAGCTCAGTTTCCCGAGCTGTTAACGCTGAAAAGCTGTGACTTACTTCCGTCAAGCTGGTTTTCTGTGGCATGGTATTGTTTGTTGCTTGTATTTTGAATGCAGTTGCTTGCTGCCAATATGTTGTTCATGTCTCTGAAACTTTATGATATACGTTGCAGGTACCCAATTTACAGAATACCCACAGGACCGACACTGAAGGACCTGGATGCTTGTTTCTTGACGTATCATTCCCTACACACACCTTCCGTAGGTATAAAAAAAGAACTGTTTTATTCTATTAAAGCAACAAACTGTAGGTTTACACTGTTACAATTGTCAAGAGGAAATTAGCTTAGGACTATATCTAGTCAGCCATGGTTCAATCCTTACGAACCTTGAAAAATATACCTGAGTGGATCGAAAATGTTCCAATCTATTAGTTACATGTGGCTATAGTAGCATCATTTGACTATCAATCACCTTGACAACATAACTAAGTGTGTCTTCACCAGAAGAGGTAGAGACAGTTGGTGTGAAGTCAAATTGTTTGTAGGATAATAGTTAGGTAGATAGATCTATTGACAACGTTTAGCTGTTGTAGGTGAAGCCAGTGCACAATCAATGAACCTTATGCAGGCAAGGGAGAGTGAGAAGATGTCATTGCCTGTGTTTGGGCTTGCTTCATACAAGTTCAGAGGTTCATTATGGACACCCATTGGGGGTTCCGAGCACCAGCTCGTGAACTCTCTCTTCCAAGCCGCTGACAAGTGGTTGCATTCTTGTAATGTCAACCACCCTGATTTCCTCTTCTTCTGCCGTCGCTGAGTAGGATTTTATACGGAAGTTTCGATACGGAAATGACATGAAGTTGTGAGGCACTTTGAGAGAGTTTTAGAAAAAAACTCAAAAACTGTTGATATGGGTTGTTGTCAGATTCAGGTTTAAAAGGAGTTGAGTTTTATATCTGTAAGTTATATAGATAAACGAATTTTGTTTGGTCAGATAATGTATGTGAACCCTGGGCTAACTGTATTGTTGTAAACCAATACAATGTTGTGTGCAATAGAAACTTTTGGAGTAAATGGGAACGTTCAAACTAAGGTAAAATGTCCAGTACAATGTGAAAATTTAACAAAGTTGACTAAGGTAAAATGGCATGCCAGTGTCAGGTTAAAGGGTTACCATAAAGAGTTTTCTTGAAAACAGAAAAATCTCAAGTGGAGCTTAATCAATTTGGATCACGAATAAGATGGGCTTTTATTAAACGGGCTTTGTAAATAATAACGGGCTCCTGAGGCCCATAGATTCCTTGCTTAACCTAATTTGAGAAGCATATATATAAACTCTCATCGCCGCAGAATAAATCGCCTCTGAGAAATTGCGTTCGATTAGAGCTTCACAGAGGTTAGTGTCGTCGATTCTCTATTTCACTCATCTATCGTTCGTGTTTGAGAAGATAATCATTGAATCTGGGTTGAGATCTGCAGGATTCGGAAATGGTTGAGTCAAAGGTTGTAGTTCCGGAGTCGGTGTTGAAGAAGAGGAAGAGAGAGGAAGAATGGGCTTTGGAGAAGAAGCAGAATGATGAAGCCGCGAAGAAGAAGAACGCAGAGAACAGGAAGCTTATCTTCAAAAGAGCCGAGCAATACTCCAAGGAATATGCCGAGAAGGTAACCATTTTTATTTTCCAAATTCAAGTCGATCTCTGTTCACTCGTTTAGAAACTCAAGTTGATCTCTATTGTGGTTACAGGAGAAGGAGTTGATCTCGTTGAAACGTGAGGCCAAGCTTAAGGGAGGTTTCTATGTTGACCCTGAAGCTAAGCTCTTGTTCATTATCCGTATCCGTGGGTATGTTATACGGTTTTTTTAATAAGCATTTCCTAAAGATTTATGTTGTTGTCCTTATCTTTTGTTCCTTGAATTTGCAGTATCAATGCTATTGACCCTAAGACCAAGAAGATTCTCCAGCTCTTGCGTTTGAGACAGGTTTGTGTGCTTACTTATTTGTCGCTGTGGTAATATGTCTATGCTATTGTTTGTGTAGATGAGTCTTTGGAAGGATTGTCACTAATTGCTATATAGTGTGTTAGGTTAATGACTTGTTGTCTAAACATGAAATTTATTGATAATCAGCTGCTCTGATAGTGTCACATTCCATGGCAAAAGACAACTATATGAAATGATTCTTTTGGTATTGATTAATGAATTTGGCGTGGTCTAATGCAGATTTTCAATGGTGTTTTCCTTAAAGTCAACAAGGCTACAATGAACATGCTTCGCCGTGTTGAGCCATATGTCACTTACGGGTATATATACATTCTCATCCTAAACCCTTAACTCTAATGCCATGATTACTAGTCTTTTAATCTTCTTGGAGTGACCTCTCTCTTCCTTTTTTTTTTTTTCAGATACCCTAACTTGAAGAGTGTCAAGGAATTGATCTACAAGAGAGGTTATGGCAAGCTAAACCACCAGAGGGTGGCTTTGACTGACAACTCTATCGTTGAGCAGGTTTGAAATCTGCTTCTGTGCCACGAGCTTCTTAATTTTCATTCTGATATGAAGTTATGTATACTCATGGTTTCTTCTTCCATACTAAAAACAGGCTCTAGGAAAGCATGGGATCATCTGCACTGAGGATTTGATCCACGAGATTCTAACAGTAGGACCTCATTTCAAGGAAGCTAACAACTTCCTTTGGCCATTCCAGCTCAAGGCACCTCTCGGTGGCCTCAAGAAGAAGAGAAATCACTACGTGGAAGGTGGTGATGCTGGAAACCGTGAGAACTTCATCAATGAGCTTGTCAGGAGGATGAATTAGATGTTTTCTATTTCAATGTCAGACTTCTCTGTGTTTCAATTATATGCCTCCTGGATTTTGATCTTCTTTCTTAAGTTAAAAGACATTTTGAATCTTCTCTTTTGTTCTCTTTGGATCTTAATTTGTGCTATAGACTCTGCAAGTAATTCTACATTTCTCTTTAATGGGTTTATTAAGAAACAGTTTACTTCAAAATCTCTCTAGCTGTCTGAAACTGTTTCATAATCGGATCTTTATATTGTTACCGAATTCGTTGTTTGATGTATAAATTCTGCCATTATTGGAACATATTAATGATCAGTTTTTTACGTAATAAGCGCGGTGGTGGAAAAACTAAGCATTCTTGTGAATTCTGGTTTAAATTGGAGCAATGTGATGTTACATTCTTAATTTGTGGCCCATTGGGTTACTTAATGAAAACTTAAATCCAATGACCTTATATAAACATGTCAAAGGAAGCAAAATGAAGAACTGGAAACAAAGAATGAGCATGAAATTTTGTAAGCAATTTTTTGAAAATATATAGAGATGTATAGTAAAACCTCTATAAATTAATACACGATAAATTAATAAATTCTTCCGGTCCGAGTTGGGACCAATGTAGAAATTAACACAAATCGATAAACTAATAATATAATAAAAAAAAATTGAAAATCTTATGTAAACATATGGCCCCATCAATATCATAAGTTAATAATTGTATAAACTTATCAATATCTATATACTGTAAAACCTCTAATAATGTTCGGATTAAGAAAATCTATTAATTTATAAAGGTATTAATTTATGGATAAATTAATAAAAAGATTTACTAATTTTGTATTTATTAAAAAAAATTATATCTGAAAATCAGTTTTTTTTTATAATCAATATCTTTCTAAAATCAATTACAAGTAGAAAACCTTTATAAGTTTAGAAAATAACACAAACTTTTTTAGATGTAGTAAAAATATTAGAATTAAACTCTGCAAGAATTAATACAAATTTAAGAAAAACAAACAATACTAAAGTCATATTTCACTAATTTACATATAATATATATATTAATAAATTTATACAATTGTTAATTTATAATATTGATGGGACCATATGTTTACATAGAATTTTCAAAAAGTTATTATATTGATAACCAATCGATTTGTGTCATATTTAAACTAGTCCCAACTCAGGACCGGAACAATTTATTAATTTATAGAGATTATTAATTTATTGAGTATTAATTTATAGTGGTTTTACTGTATATCTTAATATTTATATTAAAAATTTAGTGAAATATGGTTCTAGTATGGTTTGGTTTTCTTAAATTTGTATTCATTTTTAGTAGAGTTCAATTCTAATATTTTTCCAATCTCTAAAAAATTTTGTGTTTTTTTTAAACTTAAAAATTGATTTTCTATTTGTAATTTGTTTTAGAAAGATATTGATTATAAAAAAAAAAACCTACTTTTAAGATATATATTTTAAAAAAATTACAAAATTAGTAAAATCTCTCTATAAATTAATAACTCTATAAATTACTAACTCGATAAATTAATATAATTTCTCGTTCCCAACATTATTAATTTATAGAAATTTTATTGTATAATTTAAATTTAAATTAAAATGGAAAGAAATAAAATAAAAAAAGGTAATATATTTCTATATACTAAAAATATATAAAAAAATTAGAAAACCGGATCTAGCTAAATATCAACAAATGTTATAATAATTTTGCATGGAAATGTTAAATAAATCAACGCGTATTAATAATAGACTAATAGTGGAATAGAAAGATAATCTTTTGTTAAAAAAGAAAATGAATATGTTGCATGAATAAATAGAACATGTATCATCATCTCTGTGAACATGGCCTTTGGGATATCAAAGGCTAGCTACCATAATTATTGTTTAATTAAGAGTTAATTAAGACTAAAAGGCATGCCAAAAAAAACAAAAAAAGGCAGACAAGAGAGATTAAATGATGATTTATTTTACTTATAAAATCCCGAGTGAGTATGGTCTATGGAGATTGAAGCAGGTCTCCTATAAGAATTAAGGAATTATCACAACACAACCAAAATGTCTCTTGTGGATCAAATACTTGGCGATGGAGCAGGTAGGTGACATCATAATCTACAATTATCATTTTCTTATAGAAAGAAACTCTTTCTTCTCCTCTACTGAGTACTGACTAATACTTTATGAATATGAATCCATATATGCATGCACAATTCTTTCACTTAGTAAAATATGATAAAGACCTGACATTCTTCTAGAGGAAACAAGATGATCTAATCAAAGAAGAGTCTAACCGGCTTTACCTTAGGATTAACCAATTGGGAATGTTGTTGTTGAAGTGGCAGATCTCTGTCGTCAGTGGAAGGACAAGATAAACTCGGGGATAACACTTGTAATGGCCACACTCTTCTGGTTCCTCTTGGAAATCATGGAGGCTCGATTTGTTCCGCTTTTCTGCTCAATCTTGTTACTCCTCATGCTCCTCCTCTTCCTTTGGGCCAAGTTCGGAGAAATCTTTTTCACTCGGTACCTTCCAAATACACACGTCTTTACAATTTCCGAGAGGAATATAACAGTAGGTAGAGCCAGCTTACTTAACGTACGTTTCACCAATTCTGTGATCTTAATTACACAGGAGACCTCCCACTCTAGAAGAGCTAAATCAACCAGATTCCCCACTTAAAGCCTTGTTCTTAAAGATGGAGGGCCACCTCCAAATGCTGTATGAGATTGCATATGGGAAAGACAACAAAACCTTTATTAAGGTGAATATATCTTCACTACTCGATACCTAACACAACTTTCTAGCTAGTTTCCATACAATTTTAAAGATTCATTTACAAACTACATGTGGCAGACCATCCTTTATGTGACCATCATATACATCATTGGGAGCTTCATCAGCCTCCTCACAATTTTGTATATATGTAAGACCACATATATATATAACTGATCATTTGTTATCTCCTTGTATTTTTCGTTGCTAATAATAACTAGTAATTATAACCACACGCTTCCAGGCTTAGTCTGCTCGATGACGATTCCGGTTTTGTACCAGCAATTTCAAGAGGTCATTGACAGTTTCATGGGAAAGGTATCAGAAGAGAAGGACAAGTTACTTGAAGTATTCGAAACCAAAGTTGTCTCTAAAATTCCTAGGGCCCCCAAGGTGGAGTAGTTCATGACCGGAATGGAAAGCCAACCTTACCTCTATATATGCTATTATCACATTCCTAGTAGTAAAAAAACGTGTATAAAGGATGAAAACATATACTAATTTGTCACATGTAAGGGTGACGTTTATCTGAAACAGAATAATAAAACTTTGGGAGTTCTTGGAGACTAAATAATTAAGGAGCAAGTTCTTTGATTCTTTCTATGGACTGCTACTTCTATTTCAGGAACTATATATATATCTCTTCCATGAGTAGAATCAGATGTATGCAGATCTTACATTGATTTGACTGAGTTTGATTCCCCCTTCCTTACTGGATTGTAAAAAGTACCAACCTAAAAAAATAGGAAAAGGCAAAATGAACACTCAGTATATTGTTCGAGGGAGACAATCAGACAACCCTGGCAATAATATAACAAAGATAAAGCTCCCTCACAAATTTGGTCAAAGCAGTTTTTTTTTTTACTCTTGCCTCAACCTAAATGACCCTCACGCGCCCGCTTTTTAAATTTTAGGGAAAAACGGCAATTTCTGCATGGGTTAGTCCACGGATTTCGAGGAGGTGGCGTATACGCGCTCATTCTGAGAGTGGGTAAAATACTTGCATGTCGCAGTTCGACGAACCACGCTCTTCGCTTTTGGGCCGAATTTTATACCATCCATTGCACTTAGTTTCCATATGACTTTAGGCCCACATATTAAAAAGGCCCAATAACAATAATAAAAACCTGGAGCACAATGTATGCATCATATTCATATCCATTAGTGGGTGATAGTGAACTTTAAATTGTTATATTTGCAGACACCTGTGAAGTAACCATCACATTTTTTTATCATTCGGATTTATTAACAGATTTGCACTAACCCTAATTATAGGTAGAACCCTGGATAAATATGATTACAGATTCTAATCAGCTCGTAGTAGTGGTAAATATCTAACAAGGCTTCTCTGTCACAAATTGTTAGATATTTACCACTACTACGAGCTATTTTACATATTCATTCGAAAAAAGTTAGTCCATATGTTTCAAAATACATGATGTTTCGGTTAAAAAAACACATATTTTAAGAATTTTTTTATTTATTTATTAAAACTGTCATTTAATATTTGATTTAGAAAATTCAACAAATTATATAAAAAAAAAGAGTGTAGAATACAATTGTCATAAACTATCAAATATATTTAAAGTTGCATAAAACATTATAAAATACCATATATTTTGAAAAAAATAAAAACTCTAAAACATCCGATATTTTGAAACAAAGAGAGTATATGTTTTTAGTGAAGTTAGATAATAGAGTTATATACATATATTAACTTTTTCTGATTATTTTCTTATGAATACTAAGATTGTGCACATGCCAAAGACGATGAACTTAATTTTTTTTAGTTTTCTATTTTTGTTCATTTATTCCACTCGTGGCTGGTCATGAGCCTAACCAAATGAAACGTGGGCTTAGGGCTTCCAAATTTTTTGAGTTAATTAGTAATAAAATTTGGCTCCCAAAAAGAATTTTTTTTTTGTTGCAAAAGTAGGTCTCATTTTTCTGAATTTTTTAGATTTGGTTTCAATTTTAAAATTTACTTTAATCCCTCTCCCCTAACAATTTTTTTTATTGGGCCCCATATTTTTCATGATCACCCTGATTCCATTTCTGATGATTCACAAATTTTTAATTGATTTTAAAAAATATAATTCGGAACTAATTATCTTTCCCTATTTCCTAAAAAGAAAATTAATTGATATCTAGGGACCTACTTTAGAAACATTTGTATAAAAAACATATTTTATCGACCTACTTTAGAAACATTTGTATAAAAAACATATTTTATCGACCTACTTTAGAAACATTTGTATAAAAAACATATTTTATTGAGACCCTTTGTGCCTACTAGAATTAGTTATTTCGGTTTTTACAAGCAACTTTAACTATAACCTCATATTGGTCTAAGCAAAATATGATTTATTTAAATTTAGTTGAATGAAGATTTTCTTATAAAAAAATTCAGTGGTATTTCATATGTTTGATAGACTATAGTCCCTTACCATGTTAATGTTAATTTCACCTTATTTTCAAAAATCGTAAGTTCCATATTTTAACAATGCTTTCGCTGATGTTAGTTGATCCTATTTAAACCGTCTTTTTCTATTCACGTCATCAACATTTGGTATCGAGGTTATTAGACCATCTTTAATGGAGATGTTTTATTTTTTTTTAGGTAAAGTTGAATAGGTAATATAGGTTTAATGAATTTGTTGAATTAGGGTGTTGAAACGATGTTGAGTTTTTAGTGTCCAACCAAAAATTGTTAAGCGTGGGAGGCAAAAAGAAATAGTGATATTAGCCATGTGTCTTTTTCTGATTCGTTGTTTTGATTTTTTAGATTTTTATTTCATTTTAAATCTTTGAGATCAATTATTTTTATAGTCATTTTCATATTATCCGTCCATAAACTCTTCTTTTAAAAGTTTTAAACATAGTTATAATAATATGGATCCCAACAATGATCCTTTCAACAACCAAAATTTACTAATTACTTTTTTTACTACCTAAATCCCAACAGTTACTAATTCCAAAATCAGTTTTTCACCAACCACGTCCTCAAAATATACCAAATTATGGGGTTGCACCAAACTTCACAATGTCGTCTTCTTTTGATAAGATATTTGTAAGGTTTTATAAATTATTCTAAAGTTTT
The DNA here is from genome assembly GCA_019202805.1 of Arabidopsis suecica. Taxonomy (NCBI): domain Eukaryota; kingdom Viridiplantae; phylum Streptophyta; class Magnoliopsida; order Brassicales; family Brassicaceae; genus Arabidopsis; species Arabidopsis suecica. Next base: position 65,691 of record CM032909.1, on the reverse strand, counting down.
TAACGTATTTATAAAGATTCATAAGATATTTAGAAGATTTTCCGCCACTAACTATTGGAATATCAAAACTTATCCTCTAAAAATCGAATTATTATGAAGTATAATGTATGTTTCTTCATTTCTCTAACTTTATTTTTTCTATGATTTTATTTATTTCTTGTCTTTATTACTTGAAAATTAATAATCTAAAATGAAAAAAATAAAAAAATTAGTAGAAAATTGTTTAATTCTTTATTATTTTAATTGCTAATTTTTACTAAAACGCAATCACAAAAATGTTCTCCCTCCGTTTCGTTTTACTTGTCGTTTTAGAGTTAAAATTTTGTTTCATATTACTTGTCGTTTTATATTTACAATGCAAATTTATGACAGATTTTCCAGTTTTAACCCTACTTTTTAAACTTAGTAATTACATATATCAAACAAAATAATGTATTAATTAGGGGTAAAACAATAACTTTAATCGTTTTCTTAATTTGTGTGAAATAACCTAGAACGACAAGTAATATGAAACGGAGGGAGTAGAAAACAAAAAAAAAAAGATATATGCTTGATACACAATCTATTAATTAAATTTATTTCAATACTTCTTTTCTTATCCTATACTTAACTTATTAATATGATAAAGCTCCCTCGAAAATTTGGTCAAAGCGGATTTGCTTTGTTTTTTGCCACAAACTAAACATGATCCTCACGCGCCAATTTGTAAAAATTTACGAAAAACAGCAATTTCTGCATGTGTTAGTCCAGGGATTTCGGGGAGGTGGCGTTGACGCGCTCATTCTGAGAGTGGGTAAGAGACTTGCGTTTCGCATTTTGGACAGCCACTTTTGGGCTGACTTTTATACTGCCCATTGGGCTACAAAGCAATTAGTTTCCATATGATTATTGGCCCACATATGCTGAAAAAACCCAATGACAAAAATGAAGAACTGGAGCATAATGTATGCATGAATATCCATTAGTTTTGATCGCATACGAAGTTTTAAGATGTTACATTTGCGGAAACCTGTGACGGATATTCATGCATACATTGTCAATGATCGCATCACATTTATTTATCATTCGGATATATTACAAGGTTTGCGCACTAACCCTAATTATAGGCAGAACCCTGGATAATATGCTTACAGATTCTAATCACTATCAGCTTGTACTATAATGAGTGGTAAGTATCTAACAAGGCTTCTCTGTCACAATTCACAAACATTCGCACACTCTTTAAACGCTTCCCAGGCAACTCTGCAATGCTCTTTCGATCTCATCCCTCTTCTGTGCAAATGCTCATACCGTTGATCCGGATTCATTATGTCCACACGACCTGACCCAAAATCCGCCACATAGAGACGTTTCACCTCCTTCCGCCACCATTGCAGTATATACACTGAGGCGTATATACTGCAATGAAAAACTAGATATTTAAGAGCAACAATCAAATTGGTTTGAGTTTTCAGAATAAGAATTTGTTTTGCTAAGCATCTATCATTCACGGAGAACTAACACAAGTATGCGATTGTTATACTCAGCAATGGAAAAGCAATCGAGATCATTACCTCAAGGGAAATACATCTTTCCCATTCCCTGTAAACAGCGGTAATCACACCAAGATCCGGTTTACCTGCATAACTGAGTTCTTGATTGATTTCTATCTTGTTCTTTTGAGAAATCAAGCTTGGGTTGGATAGTGAAAGCTTGAGGCAACTGTAACAAGTTATGGTGCCAGAAAAAGAATAAAACCAAGCTAAGAAAGTTGGTTCTTATTTTTTCACAAGCATGGCAAGAACAAAGAAAAAAACCCTTTTCCAAGATGATGCAGCTTGTTTGTACAATATGTAAGCATTCCATAATAACAAATAGAATGGAACAATACAATATCATATCAAAAAGCAACTGCACTAAAGAAATTGTCTTGCGAGCCTAGACATTCATGTGGATCGAAAAGTAGTTAATTTGTGTATTATGAAACACCCCCTTGGTTTTTTCTTATCTCTGTAGAGGATATATCCATCCTGAATTTATCTGCTGGAATTGAGATAAACATGTCGATGATTTCCTCCGGAATATCAAGATCTTCAAGAACCTGCAGAGGAGCAAGGATAAGGCATTAAGCATACAATCTCATAGACAACTCTCAAAGGGAGTAAATTTGTATTGCTCTAGATTCTAGTGCTTAGGTCAAACCTTAAATACACCATCTACATTCCGGCCACCAACAAGGAAAGTGCAACCTGTCCGTTTGCAATCACCAAGTATCTCCAACATCCTTTTGTAGCTTCCTTCATAGTACTTTAGCTGCAAGAAATTCAGTTTCTTAATCTTCTTTGATAGTGTGGAATTGGAAGACCATAGAGCACTTCAAACTTCTTACTAAGTTTCAGGTCGCTAACCGCAACAGTGTAGTATATAAATAATAAATCTAACTGTAGAGTTAAGGAAAAAAAAAACAAGAGGATCAGGGAACGGTTCAGTATTTACATACATCGACAAGCCTCGCTGCAGTGTCAGCGCCAATTACAAAACTGCTTCCTGGGAAGAGTTCAGCTTTCTTGTAGAAGTATGGCTGATTTGAAACTATAATTGTCTTTCCTGCCAACCGAATACTAAACCAATATCAAATGATGGCACAAGCATATAGACAAAAAAAATGCATTGGAAACTTTTTTAGCTCGAATCTGGATCACAATATTGATTCCTCTAGTTGGAAACAAATGGATGATAAGATTGTTGTAACTTAGAGATGCCAAAAAAGTGGTGCACAAGACTGAAAGGATAAATAGATAGTGGGTGAAAAATAAAGATCCCGCCTACCAACTGCTTCAAATTGCTTGACACGATCTTTAATCTGTGCAACTGAAAGCGGTGGTTTGTCGGCATTTATTGCGGATATTTCAAAACATGGGTACCCGCCCCCACAAACCCTGCATAAACAAATCTGCTTGTGAGATTGTTTAAATTTTATTTTGCAGAGAAAAAGGACAGTTATCAAAATGCCAGAGGCCTCTCCAAATTCCAACAACGGAATCAATTCATACAGTCACAACATGTGGGTACGACGAAGAAATTATCAATTACTACTTATCATAATATAGCATATCAGATTTAACTAAGAAACAGAGAGACAGCAAAGGGTCAAAGACAATAATAGACACACAGAAGACTCAGGTTATACACAATGATTAACGTTAACCACGGTTTTTTTTTTTATAAACATGTTCACCTGAAAGAAAAACAGGTACTCGTTAAGCCAATAATAAAGATATACTAGCTTACCTCAGAGCAACTTCTAATAGCTTGAGATGACCTTCATGTAATGGGTTAAAAGAGCCAGGAAGTATAATCTTTCTATCTTCATCAGACCCATGTGCTTCTGCCACAAAGTTAGAACTACATCATTAATGGCAACAAATGCCAGATTAAGTTTAAAAAAAAAAAAATTCTAAGTTTCATTAGGACAAATGACCAAAATCTTACCCCCAGAAAATGGAAAAATCTTACAGGTCAAGTGCCCATTTATAAGCTGCTCTAGTTCTTGTTCTTCAGTAAAGTGGGTTTCAGACTCATAAGGCACCTCAGACTCGGTCAAGCCAGAGTCAAGTGTCCCAGAAACTTGGCATGCTTTGGCCATAGCCTAAGATAATGACCAGAAAGGTTTTAAGAACTCAGTCCATGATGAACCTCAGACAACAATGCTTTTGGAGAAGTATGGATAAAAACTGACCCAGAAGAATATATAGTCTAAGAACTACAGAATTCCGAAAGAGAAACGTCAACAGGTACTTGTTTGTAATACCACTAACTGAACTAATTTGTCAGTTTTCTTTTTTCCTTTAAAACTACTAGAGAAAGGAAAATCAGACAGCAATGTCCTAGGCAGATACTAGGTTGTAATTAGCTTTGTAACACACCTGGATCAGTGCACAACTTGACACCTTATCTTCTTCTTCTCGGCTCCGTAAGTTCTAAAAATATTCCGCAATAAGATAAAACACATGAGAAGTTGATACTAAAGAGTAAAGCAATATGGGAGAAAGAAGGTTGCAATGACCTTAGTTAGAGTGACTGAAGATTCCCAAATCCGGTTGGATGCTCTCATAGACAAAAAGAACCTACTCGCGCAACAAACAATACTATGATGAATAGAAAGCATAAGCAGCCATGCTAGAACTAGCTAATTGTGATGGCTTTCATTTCAAGCAAACAAGTTTATTATTAAAAGAGCAGGAAACAAACCTGTGATCCCCACGCTTAGGACGAGAAGTTGCCAATGATCCCGTAAAACCGACACCGAGAACCGGATATCCTATCAACCAGATTAAGGAGGTTATAGACTATTTTCCAGGATTTCTTGCTAACAATGATGGTGAAGTGAAGAAAGAGAGAAAGTGTAAAGTAAACCTGGTTTAGAGAGCTTAAGCGCCCGATTGTAGGCTAACAAGGCCATCTCCTTGGCCATTGCTTGGCTACAGTGTTGGCTCGGAACCTGAAGAGAGAGCGAACAAAATCTGCTGATTGATAATCGAGAGAAGAGAAACAACGATTGCTTGAGGGTTATGAACAAACCCTGCCGAGTAATTGGACCATAGAAACCCTGGAATAAGGAACCACGGCTTCGAGAAGCGTGTTGGAAGCTCCAGGAACCGACATCAACCAACCTAAAGCCTGACAGAATTCATATAGTATAAATTGAGACTGTGAATCGCATACGAATCAATCACAAAGAAAGAGAGAGAGAGAAGAGTGAAACCAGAGAGGCACCGCCGGAAAGATAGACGACGGCCTGCGTCGGAGATGAGTGAATGGCTTCGACGATGGTACGGATCGCAGCCTCTCCCATTATTTCTCTCGCTCTGTCTCGTCTCCTCCCATTGATGATGATCGATCAATCGTGCCGGAAATTAGCCGCCCCCAGTGTAGAATTCGGTATTTACAATTTGTGCCCCCAAAGTAGTTTTATATTACGATAAAACCCCGAAATGTTTGATTTACTACTGAATGCCCCCCGCGCTCCCTCGGAGTCGTCGCCGATAGTCCGTGAGGAGATAACAGGCCCACTCTCTCTCTCTGGGTTTTTGGGGCTCTCTATACAAAGAAACTAGGAAACATCACACTTCACCAAGTCTACTTATCGACAATTTTATCGTATCACCATAACGACAATAAGGGCCGGTCAAAAGTTTGTACACATGTCCTCTCATTTTACCCTTTAACTAATCAAAACCAGACTATTGTCAGTTTAATGGTTTATCATTCATTTCTTTCTTCATAAAAATATAAAACTCTTGCTATATGAATCCTAATCTTGGTAAAAAAATATTGTACCAAGGTACTAATTCAAAGTAAATATAAGTAAGATGAGCTGTGATTTAATTCTCAATTGGTTGGTACTATAAAAGAAGCCTAGAGGACTAAAGAAAGTAGGAGCCTAGTGGTATCTTATGACGCCTTTCTCTAGTAATATCAAACTCTTTTATCTTAAAATCTCCACTGTTTTGTTTAGATCTCTCCCAAGCCTCCAATTAGTTAGTTCAATGCTGATTTTAAAAATACAAAAATGTTCATTTTGAATGGGTTATTTTTCTTGAATTACTCTTGACCAATCAATGCATATATATATATATATATATATATATATATATATGTACTACTGTTTAAGTGAATTTAAGAGTATGGTCTAGTAATCTGTATCAGTTGGTATTACATGGAGTTTCTAGCTAGAGCAACACCACTATTATGAATTAAAAAATGAGTGATACTACTGTAGTAATATATTGAGAAGATAGATGAATAGAAAAGGACAAACACTGTAAATGTTACCTACATTGACAATTGACAGATCAATCAAAGGACCCCAATAAATTACTTTTCAGTATAAAACAACAATCATGACAAAAGGTATTTAAAAGATGTAACTATTTGAATAAAGCTTCTGAATTAGTAACATCTACATATACATTTTTACAGGGGATTTTTGCATAAAGTCTTATGGATCCGGGTTTGACCCGGTTTTAGTCTGTTCGGATCTTGGATAAGCAATTTTAGGGATGTTGTCTTAATTTCAAACTGATAAATGAAGTCATGTTGTCTTTAATTCATCTACTTATTCCGTTTAATATTTCTTTAATTACAAATAAGTTACCTATTTTAATGGTAAATAATCTTTCATATTAATGACCCTAATAAATAGCCAATTTTCATGGAAAATCGTTTTTAATATTTATGCTCATAATAAATGTCCAGATTTTAACAATAAATATATTATGAAATTATAAAAAAAAATGTATTTATTTTTTAACAGTATATATATATATATATATATATATATTATGTTAATAAACTTGTGTAAATACTCCAATAATAAGCTACGTCATTTTTCTTTTACAATAACAGATTAAATATAGGCAATTCCCCATTTAAATTGCAATAAATTTAAAATCAAAATAACAATTAATATATACATTCATAAGGAAATCATAATAAAATATGTTTATTTGAAGATTATATATCCTAATCTTCACATAATCCGTAATTATGTTTTTGATATATTTGAATATCTAATATTAAATTTCTAAAGGATTCTCAAAATATTTTTAATAATAAAATATTGTTTTTACTAATAATATTTTGTTTTGTTATAAAAAGTAATATTTGTTATTTTTGCAAATGGGCGATTATGTGAGAATTTTTTTTGTTTTGTTTTGTTATACATTTTTGCAAATGTTTACGAATAATCTTGCAAAAATCTCTGCTTAGTCCACGATTAGTTTCTAAAATAAAATCTCCGAGATATTTGATAGCATTTAATTAATACCAAATTATCATTTAATTCTACATATCTCTAACCAAAAAAACGTCATTAATATAGATAATTACACATATATTTATGTTTCCTTATTCCTTAACTTCTTCCCATATTAATAGGCTATATTACTCTTTATCTCGAGATGATTTTTGAATATTTATGCTATCTTAACTAATTACATCCACATACCATATATCATCTATATTCTCTTTATATTATGCAATAAAATATTTTTAAAACATAATTATGGCTAATTAAATTCTTTCCATTATATGGTTCCCTTCTCTAATTGAATCCATAATTCCCGCCCAAGAAAATCTCAACGATGATACCATAATTATATACTCTTCGATATTTTTTTTAACATTTGATTTTAAGAAACAAAGTTATGACTATAATTATTTTTTTAATTCGGTTTAATGTGATTTCCTAAACTAATTACCACATTAATCGGCTATATTCCTTTTAAATGGTTGCTTAGCTTTTTTTTAAGATTCTCTGCAAAACCAAATCATTTACAATCTTTTTCAAATAAATTTTGTTATATAACGATTTCCTAATCTTTCCTTAAACATATCCTAAACTTTCGTTGTATATAATATCTTTGATTTTCTACTTTCTCTCCAAGATATTATCAAACTACCTTAACAATAAACCTAGATGCCTACCTACCCTATAAATACCACACTTTTACTCGACTAGAAGACTCATCAAACAAATACCTCTTCTTACCCATTCCAATCTTTATTTGTTATATGAACTTTCATTTTTCTGATTCATGAATTTAATAAACATTTGATGTCTTGTGCAGATAATCCTATACAAGATGAGCAACCCATTGATGATTGCCATTATCAAGAGCATATTCTTTAAATTTACGTCAGATTCTTTCATATGGTTAGTTTTTTTTATTCACCCTATTTTTTCTAGGTAAATCTTCATGTTTAATGATAATCTTAATATATATATATATAAAAGATAACTACAGTTTGATAGCATTGATTTTTAAAAAACTTAAAAGAAAAAATAAAAAACGAAAATACAAACTATAACCCAAATGTTTTGAATTCCACTCATGCTTACAAATGAGATCAACAATTTCATACATCCAAATTGTAAGACATATATAATTGATTGTAAATTTTATTACTGTAATAATTCTTATTAAAGTATACTTATTAAACTCATAAACTCTAATTTCTATAGTATATAGTATAAATGTGGATCCAAATATTTAAAATTTATTAAAAAATTAAATATTATAATTATTTAAACTTTTAAAAAAGTCTAACTTTATTAAACGTTTTAATTATTTATAATATTATAACTTTTATGAAGTTTCAAATATTATAAATATTTGAATTTTATAAGAATTTATAAGTAGTTTAAACATTATAAATATTTATAAAAGATATTAATACGAGACGGTATACTACGGGTGAAATCCTAGATATAACAATCAAAATACAATTATGAAGTTTGGGTCGTATTAAAACTTTTATGAAGTTTCAAATATTAGAAATATTTGAACTTTATAAAAAAAATTACAAAAATGATGTTTAATTTCACGGGACGGGATTATATAGTGGGACGGATTTAGATCGATATTAATACGGGATGGTATATTACGGGTGAAATCCTAGAATTAGCGATCAAAATACAATTATACAATCTTAAACACTAAATAAAACAAATACAACTTAAATTTTGATTTTTTAGTTATAAAATATTGACATGCGGTTTACCATATATCTATAGATCATTCTAAAAAAATCATTTTTTTATTTAGAGAAAATATAGACCCGCGGTGTACCGCGGGTTAATATCTAGTTTTTTACATAAGATAAGAGATTACGATAGTTTTGGTCAGAAAAGCTTATAAATGACAGACATGTTAATTAGTTAAAAATGGATTAGTGGTCAAATTAGCGTATGGATTACTTCGCCATGGCTTCTCTTTTTTAGCAAAACTTGGGTCATTGCTTTTTTTGTTAATTCTCTTCTCCCAATGCAAAAACAGAGCTCTCTCTCTCTACCTTTTGTATTCTTTCTTCCTCCTTTTTCTTCAACGAGAGAGTATCTTTTTTATTCTTTTACACTTTACTCTTCACTCCATCACCATCACACTCACACTCCTCTTGCTTTTTTGCTAAAACACTCGTCTTTTTGTTCAAATTTGCATCTGGAAATGTTTGCCTCGCTGATCATCTTCGTTGCTCTTCTCTGCAATGTGACTCTATTAAGTGGCTTAAACGACGAAGGCTTCGCGCTCTTGACGTTTAAGCAGAGCGTTCACGATGATCCTACTGGTTCCCTTAGCAATTGGAACTCATCAGACGAGGACGCCTGTTCGTGGAATGGTGTTACTTGCAAAGAACTCAGGGTGGTGTCTCTAAGCATTCCAAGGAAGAGCATTTACGGTTCTCTTCCTTCATCTCTAGGGTTTCTCTCCAGTCTCCGTCACTTGAATCTCCGCAGCAATAGGTTTTATGGGTCGTTGCCTATTCAGCTTTTCCAGCTTCAGGGTCTCCAAAGTCTAGTCCTTTACGGCAATTCCTTTGATGGGTCGTTGTCGGACGAAATCGGTAAGCTTAAGCTTCTTCAGACCTTAGATTTGTCGCAGAATCTCTTCAACGGGCCATTACCGCTTTCGATTCTGCAATGCAACAGACTGAGAACACTCGATGTCAGCAGAAACAACTTGTCTGGTCCTTTGCCTGATGGGTTTGGCTCAGCGTTCGTCTCTCTGGAGAAACTCGACCTCGCCTTCAACCAATTCAACGGCTCCATTCCCAGCGACATCGGAAACCTCTCCAACCTCCAAGGAACTGCTGATTTCTCTCATAATCACTTCACCGGCTCAATCCCACCTGCCCTTGGAGATCTTCCTGAAAAGGTTTACATTGATCTCACTTTCAACAATCTCTCCGGTCCCATTCCTCAAACCGGTGCTCTTATGAACAGAGGACCAACGGCGTTTATCGGCAACACTGGGCTATGCGGCCCGCCATTGAAGAACCTTTGCCCAGGATATGAGCTTGGCCTCAATGCCTCTTACCCTTTTATCCCAAGCAACAACCCACCCGAGGATTCTGATACTAGTAACTCTGAAACCAAACAGAAATCAAGAGGTTTGAGCAAAAGCGCCGTCATTGCCATTGTTCTCTGCGACGTTTTTGGTATCTGCCTCGTGGGTTTGCTTTTCACTTACTGCTACTCAAAGTTCTGCGCTTGTAACCGCGCGAACCAGTTCGGATCCGAGAAAGAATCCAAGAAAAGGGCTGCAGAGTGTCTTTGTTTCCGTAAAGACGAATCCGAAACGCCATCTGAAAACGTGGAGCATTGCGACATTGTTGCACTCGACGCTCAGGTTGCGTTTAACCTGGAGGAGCTGCTAAAGGCCTCAGCTTTCGTTCTGGGCAAGAGCGGAATCGGCATTGTGTACAAAGTGGTTCTAGAGAACGGGCTCACACTGGCCGTCCGGAGATTGGGTGAAGGAGGGTCTCAGAGATTCAAAGAATTTCAGACAGAAGTTGAAGCCATAGGGAAAATAAGACATCCTAACATTGCTAGTCTTCGAGCTTATTATTGGTCTGTGGATGAGAAGCTTCTCATCTACGACTATGTTCCCAACGGTAACCTCGCAACCGCCCTCCACGGTAAGTCGCCGTTTTCTCATTTCAAAATGCATCATTCAATTACATCATGTAAAGTCATTGTAAATGTGTGTGTGTGCAGGAAAGCCGGGGATGGTGACTGTTGCTCCGTTGACATGGTCTGAACGGCTGAGGATAGTGAAAGGGATTGCGGCAGGCCTTGTTTATCTGCACGAGTTTAGTCCCAAGAAATACGTCCATGGAGATCTCAAGCCCAGCAACATTCTCATTGGACATGACATGGAACCTAAGATCTCCGATTTTGGACTAGCTCGGTTGGCTAACATTGCTGGAGGATCTTCTCCGACCATACAGTCTAACAGAATCATCCAAACGGATCAACAGCCGCAAGAGAGGCAACAGCACCATCACAAGAGCGTATCTTCGGAGTTCACTGCTCACTCTTCGTCTGGATCCTACTATCAGGCACCTGAGACTCTCAAGATGGTAAAACCGTCACAGAAGTGGGATGTTTACTCTTATGGCATCATTTTACTGGAATTGATAGCAGGTAGGTCTCCGGCAGTGGAGGTGGGGACATCAGAAATGGATCTAGTGCGGTGGGTACAGGTATGCATTGAGGAGAAGAAACCATTGTGTGATGTTCTTGATCCTTGTTTGGCTCCTGAAGCAGATAAGGAAGACGAGATTGTCGCTGTTCTTAAGATTGCAATCAGTTGCGTGAATAGCAGTCCAGAGAAAAGGCCTACCATGAGGCACGTTTCTGATACTCTTGACAGATTACCAGTGGCCGGCGATTGAGACATCTAGAGATTGCACATAAAGCTTGTTTTAAAAGATGAAGCTGCAAGAATTTGGAGCATAAGCCTGAATACTCTAATCTGGTTACCGTTTGTTTTGTTTTATTTTGTTCTTTTATTTGTCCCAGTCTTGTTGGTGGTTGGTTATTAAGATGTCCCTCTCTTCTTTTTTTTGTTCAACAAGATGTCCCTCTCTTCAAAATCTTATTTATAGCTTAAAGCTCCCGTTACATCAGATATTGAATATTAGAACCACAAGTGAGATAGTTTGGATCTTAGATAAACAGTGAAGTGAAAGCCCCAGAAGAGGAGAAGCTTGGACTTAAAAGCTTAAAAGGGAAAAAGAGCATCGTTTCTTCTTGCGATTCGCATCCGATCCACGCTTTCCACAAACTCCCTATCAAGTTTCAGGCAAATTACAAAACTGGTATACTTAAAAGGCTAGTTTTTGTATAGAGAAAGTGCAAGAGCTTACTTCCATGGAACATCCCCAACATTCCTCCAAATACCTTCTCTGTCTCTGTAGACCAAAGAGAACTCAGACTCAGTCTGAAACAACCTCAATCCAGACACGGTCTGCATCCCTGCAAATTCAAATTAATGTGGCAAAAGCTTCTGAAACATACATGTAGCTGGAAGCTTGGGGTAAGAACACGGCTTACCAAACATATCATTGAGCTGAAGAGCAAGAGTTGAGTAAGCTCCTTGATCGAGAAGGCAAACCTTTCGCCCTACCACTAGGCCATCCAGATTTACCTTTACATAAGCATATTTTCCTCTGCTCTCTTCTTCATTATTGTAATATCCATGGGCAAGTCTTTTGTGACCAGTGTCCTCACTCTTCAACTGTGTAATGCTGCTATAGCTGGGCTGCTGCGACCAGTCTATGAGCTCTCCATACCCGTCGAGACCTATCACTTTGATTCACATATAGATATTGAAGATAGCTATTGAGGATCAAGAAAACTAACTAATGGTGAGGTGAAAGCATGGCTATTCTTCAGCAAAGAAACTCACTTCGTGCCGGTGGGAGGTAAGTTTCATGTTGTATGGTGCTAAGGCTGAGGCCTAGATCGATTACGCCACCACCCTTCTTAGTCTGCGAGTAATATGTATGAAACTTGGAAGACCCTTGGAAGAAGTCTGCAGTTATGTTTGGGTCCATTGATGCTTCTTTACGTCTACAGATGCAGAGAAGGGAAAGTGGGATGAGAAAAAGAGAGCTCATTGATAAAGATTTATAGCATGAAGCTGATGCTAAAAGAGTGTCAGAAGAGTTAAAGAAAAAAAGACAGAATTGCAGACAGGAAAGAGACAGAAGACAAGAAAAACCCATTAAGATCCAGTTGGTTTGAAGCAAGGGATGGGGAGCTGACCACAGAGAGATTTGGTTCAGATTTTGTAAACCAACCAGGCCAGCCAATGCTTCTGATGCACAAAAATCACATCTCAACTCAGTGAACTCTGTCAGAAATATATTTGAGACTATTGGCAACTCGATTTAAGGTGGGAGGCTCTGTGTTGCTTGTGAGAGACTAGTAAAATATCTTGAATCGAAGGTATGGATAGAGAGAGAGATAAAGGATTGAGTTTGGTGTTTAGGTAAAGATACAAATGCTCTCTCTTTCAAAAGAGATAGTTATGTTGCTAAATTGCAAGACAGGTGGTTTTTGTCACTACCTTTTTCACCCACACCTTGTCTCTGAGAAGTTGTAGGGTTGTGTGTACTTTAGCAAGACCACACACATGATTTAATATCTGTACCTATGCTCCCATGGATAGGAAGAAGCCAGACATATATTCTTCCAAATGTTAAATGTTTTGACACAACATTTCAGAATCTTTCTAAACAAAATATTAGAGCCTTTCAAGTCTCTTTTTAACAAGTAGTCAAACAAGATAGAGAGATGATCAAGGAGTGATTCATTTACAATATAAAATGAATGATAATAATAAGATATAAGATCCACGAAAATGGTAAAGCACCACCAGTATCAATTGCAACTATGTAATGTTAAACCCCACCAAGAAGCACTACTTCCTTATTTGTCTATTTAATTTACTCACACAACACTTTTAAACATAATCCATAATACCAAACCAACATGACGCCAGACTCTTTTTTTGATGCAGCAACTTGTAAAAGAAGAGAAAAAAGTAACTTATATATTTATATGTTTAAAAACCAACCCGTGGCTTCTTCCAAAATTTTGTGGTTCATCTTCCTGTGTTCCTTGTGTGTCACAATGGCTGTGAACTCCGGATCTGTTGAGTCATGTTCTCAGCTGGAAGCTTAGCAGCAGCAGAGCCATCAGGCATCACCATGGCAGGTGGAGGCCCTGTCATTGTCTGGTACTGTGCATGGCCCAGAGGTTGAGTGTAGTATATCTGTGTATGAGCATTGTCGGCGTATTCATATCCATAGTTTGGATTCCCAGCTGAACCAGACTGAGGAGGGTGACGGATCTGCGAATACCCCATGAATTGCTGCTGGTTTGTTGGGATCTGGTGAACCATCTGAGCACCGCCCACACCTGGGGCTGTTGTGTAAACCCCAGCCTGTCCCATCTCAGGTTTGCCACCGCTAACACTTCTCATGTGGTTGTTAGGAGGTGGAGGCATCATGGTAGAGTTGGGATGGCTAGAAGGGAGAGAACCTGGAGCCTCGCTCACACTTGGAGATTGTGGCACGGGCATACTGTAGGGCCTAGGTGGGACGGGAGCAGTGACATAATAAACAGGATAAGGCTGCTGATCCAGTCGACCTGGGTGTTGGTGGAAGGACTGCGGCTGTTGGGAAGGGTAAACCTGGATGTAAGTCTGGACAGGAAGGCCGCTAGACGGATGGTGATGAATGTATTGAGGAGGAGAAGGAGCAGTGTGTATGAACTGTTGCTGCTGTTGTGGCTGAGATTGTGCAGATTGTTGCTCAAATTGGGGGTGAAGGATGTAGGCTGGGTCCTGATTCTGATGCTGGGACAAAAGTGTGCTGGGATCCGAGGGATTGATCATACCAGTAACTACGGTAGAGCCAGAGGGCATCTGAGCAATTGGTTCTTGATAGACAGAAGGTCTTTGGTGAAACATTGGGTTGCTCATACTGCTATCACTGACGCATTATAACAAGCACAAATCAGAATTCTGACCAATCTTAGTTCTCTATAGCATCAAATTAAGGCTCATGGAGTTCCAATTTAAGAAGAAAGAGTACCTGGAAACGGAATTTGGTGATGGCAGCTCGTGTCCACCGCTATTTGACTTCAGCTGATGAGCCTGCTGAGGCGGTAGATTCTGCGGCTGCGATCGTGGAGTCGGAGGTTTTCTGTATCCAGCCGTCACGCCCTGATCGGATCTCTCGTCATCGGAGAAAACCCTCGCCTGGAACTCATTTGAGACGGCCGCAGCACTCACAGGCGCAGCAGGAAGGGCGATTGTGACAGGCATCGGCGGTGGTGAAGAGATCGCAGCAAATCCGTCGTCCTGTAGCTGATGCTTGTTCCCAACGTTGAATCGTGCGAATTGTTCTTCGATTCCCAGATTTCTCTGATCTGGCAAAGTCCTAACCCCGCCGGGTTCCTCTACATGGACACGAATCGGAGGCAAATTGGCGAGAGAGGGAGAGGAAGAAGTAGAGCCGAAAGAAGAGGATGTATCCAACATGGGAGAATCCGGTAAGCAGTTCACATCTTGGCCTCCTTGCGGCGGCGGAGGCTGCTGGATCTGTTGTTGCTTGGCGCTTTTAACGGAGCCGTCATCTCCATCTCGATTGGTGTTGTTGTCACCGGAATTAGAGCGGAGAGCAAGAGTATCGTCCAAACCAAGCAAACGATTGACGTTGGCATCAGAATCAGAGAATCCTCGATTGAGGAGACCAGCGCTGTTGAGAGCGTTGAGGAACCAATCGTCGCTCTTGGCAGAGCTCTCGAGGATCTGACCCATAGACTGAGTAGCCTCAGGCTTGGAGGTGAAGAGAAACAAACGGAGGCGCGAGGGTTTGGTGGAATTGGAGGCGGAGATGGTACGGTCATACTCCTCGATCATGTTGTCGAGATCTTCGTCGGTAGTGACGGAGATGAGAGAGTCAAGGTCTTCGCTGGGTAACTGGTACTTGAGGGTGAAGGAGCGACCGTCGAGAAGCGTGTTGGAGAGACGAGCGAGGAGAGAAGGGAGAGAAGAGTTGCGGTCGACGACGACGATGCGAGTGTCGCCGCCCATGTAGCAGAGAGACTTATCATGAGGGCGAGGAAGGATATGACCGCCGTAGCTGCACATAAGACGGAGTTTAGAAGAGACGGCGCTACCGCCGCCGCCGGAAGGAGCAGGGAGGTCATCCCAGCCATCGGTGGTGCGAGAACGAGGGGAGGAGTCGAGAGATTCGGGGTAAGAAGAAGTCACGTGAGGAGGTGGAGGAGGAGGAACAGGGGCCGTAGCGGCGGGGATAGAGGAGGAAGCCACCGCGGTGGAGGAAAGAGAAGAAGGCGGTGGTTCCATTCGCAGACTCGAAATTAAAATTGGGAAAAATTAAAACAAAAAAAAAATTGAGGAATTTGATATTTAGAGAGAGAAAGAGTATAGCTGCTAGTCCACGACTTGTATGTAAATGTAGACTACAGCTGTTTTTTCTTTTTCTCTTCTTTTTTTATTTTTCCTCTTAATCTAATTTTTGGTATATGCTTTACTATTTACCTAATTATGGTTAAATTCCTTTCTCTTTCAGCCCAATTTATTTCAGTTTTTTTTTTATTAATATATGATATTTCAATAGAAAATCAGATTAAAGTCTCCCGAAAAAAAAAAATATATATCTTACGATGTTAATCACATTATCAAATATGTATGTTTTATTAAATAAAATTTTATTATTGTTAGAGTGATTTCTTATGATTGCCAACCATAAATATAAGTTAACATTCGAAATGATCAATTATAACTTATAAGCTACACTTTTATACATATTTGATAAAGCCCGCTTAAATAGATGGGTATTAGATATAAATATAAAATTTTATCAATAGAAATTTGAATTTTGAATAGTTAATAGTAATGCACACATTTTTAAAAGTATTTACTTTAATAATTTTTGTTTTAAACAAAAATTTAATCTTACACATTCTATTTACTATATATTTTAACTATCTATTTCATCAAAATAAACTGAATTTTAATTCTACATACTCCATTTTATTGATATTATTTAAATTCTAAATAATAACCACACACTTTTATATATTTAGTTTACTTTTTTAAACCAAATTTCAACTTTACACATTCTATTTTGAAATACAATTTAGCTATCTATTTCATCATAATAATTTGGATTTTAATTCTTTACCTAACAACTTTATATCAAGTATATCATATCAAATCTATATCTTAGTTAATATTAAAAATGATTAACAAATATCAAAACATAATTAATAAAAAGTAGAAATCTACAAAGACTATAGTCTTTTCGGGAGTGAGTCGATCTAAAAATTGCTTTTACATCTCCTTTATCTCTTCTTCATCTTTCCAAATCTATATCGCAGCGACTAAAATCTTGAAAATCCATAATTGCCGGATAAAACGACGATACAACCCAATCCTTCATTTTAAAGCAGTGACTGTCACTGGATTTCTAAAATCAAATTGCCATAATCAAAGATTTACAAATCTGTATATTCATATCTTCTTCTCCAACTTAAGAAGTAATTTTTAATTAGAAAATTTTAAATTTACAGTTACACTCTTAAAAATACTCATAATTACAAGATATAAAAAAATTACAAAACTCAATTTTTTAAACATGTCGCTGGTGAGGACCGCACGACTATTAAAAGGACAAGGCCATAATGTGATGCTCAAGTTATGTTAAAAATTTGAGATATTGGAGAGAAGAATGGGAAGAGAGAGTTTCATTTTAAGCATAATCAATATGTTATATAAGACTCACTACAAATTTACAATGTTTCAATAAACTTAAAAATGCGGTTTTACGAACATAATAAATCCTCTTCATAAAGGGTCGGAAATTTCCACAAAACATATGCAATTAAGCGATTTGATGGATTGGATCCCAATCAAAAAATTTAATAGGAATAAACGAAAGATAATTATATTTAAAAGTCTTTTTTGTTTCTTTCAATTCGAATCTAAATTTTTCTGGCTCGGCTATACTATCTTTGATATCTTTGACGTTCTTGTCTAAAGAATTCCTTCTCCTCTATATATTTCTGTTTAAACAATTTCAAAGCAGGTGCACTTGCTAATTCTGCTCTTTAACTTGTTTCCAATTTGTAACTGTCTTTTCTAAATTAATCTATAAGTTTGATGCAAAAAAAAATAAAAAAGAAAAACAAATCAACCGTTATAAAACATACAACAAGGTCACATGAAAATGGCGAATAACCCCAAAACAGATATATTTTGGCACATAGCAACAAATGCACGAGATTATTACCAATTCAAATCACTTTAATTAACAATTTAGGAAGGACTAAGGTGAATATAGTTGCCTAAAGCAAAGTGATGATTTTGAAAAGCTGATTCGATCATTTGTCACAATTGGTTTAGTAAAAAGGTGAGATGGTAAGCGTTACTACTCAAAGTTGTAAATTAGGAATCAAAAGAAGCTGTGGGAAGGTCACATTATTTGACAGCAGGCCTTCCTTCTACTAATTGATTGGCTCCACCCTGGAGTCTCCCAAAGAAGAATCCTCTGTGGTCTGTATCATCCTCCCACTATGATCATGTCCGTTAGATTCCTCCTTGTTTACGATTCGGATTGCATCTAACGGCTCTCACGGTTCGGCTGTAAAACAGAGACATAATCATATTTAGTAGTACAAAAGGAATATACCTTTCATGACTTTTATAGTAAACCCCCAAACTTTACGTTCTATTTAATTATATTCATAATATTAGTATTATTACTGGGGATTCTTTTCTGATTACTAATAAACTCAATATATTTTTATTTTTCAAAAAAAAATTGTGACGAGCATAACTGGTAATTAATGATTAACTAGGACAATAAATCTTTAGTTAACCCAAAAATCTTTCAACGTTTGCTTTATGTCTTCACAAAGTTAAGATATTAATTATCAGAAAAAGAAAGACAGACTACACTGAGTTGCAATAATAATTCTGAACAATCATCCACATTGATTTTCAGATAGCTCAATCGAAAGCTTTCAAACATTTTTAATTAGGTTTTTTTTTTACACCAAAAAAAAACATTTTTAATTAGTAATATAATATAATATAATGACGGTTTCTGCCAAATAAACTGTCACAAATATGAAGAACTAGCTAATAGCTAGTCAAATATTGGTGGTGGTGTCCATAGGATTCGACCTCTTTTCATCATCACTACGACGAGGTTGAAACATATGATTAAACAAACAAATTACGTGGATCAACCGGTTATAATTCTCCTATATATGAGCTAACACACTATGTTGTGACATCAAAACGAGAAAGAGTAAAAAGCCCACACAGTATTCACGCGTTTTGGAGTCAAAGAACTGGTCGTCAAAGCTCCAGGCGGCGCTCATGCAGGCATGTTGTTACAATTTGCAAAGTCTATTGATAATTACCTTACTAATACTAAAAGTTAAATCTTTTGCACTTTACTCCCCACCATTCTAATCATTTATACTAGGCCTGGGCATTTGGGTATTCGGGTCGGGTTCGGGTCGGGTCTTTCGGGTTCGGGTTTTTCGGGTTTAGAAATTTTGGACCCGTTGGGTTATATGTACAATTTCGGGTCGGGTTCGGTTCGGGTTCACTTCGGGTCCGGGTAATTCGGGTATTGGTTAAAGAACCCATAAATAACCAAAACTATTTCGGGTTTGAGTACTACTTACCCAAACTTTGTCCAAATATACCCAAACATACATAAAAGTACCCATAAAACCTGAAAGATCTGAAATTATAACAAGTTGTTCCTTAAGACAATAATATAAAACAAGAAGTAAACCTTGTTTTGAGTTTGTTTCATAACTTAAATCATTAAACAAGTCACATATTCAAGTTATTAGTGCATATATGTCCTCATATGTGTATATATGTTCGGGTAATAAAAAGTACTCACGGGTATCGGGTTCGGTTCGGGTAATACCCGATACCCACAGTTATTTGAAAACAGAACCCGATCGGGTAATTAGCCGGAACCGAAGTAGAACGGGTTCGGGTATTTCGGGTCGGGTTCGGTTCGGTTCTTCGGGTTCGGGTATTATGCCCAGGCCTAATTTATACCTTTTTTTATTTATGCACCCGCAGAAAGAACGATTTCATTTTGAACTAAAAGATGAAAAATGATGATGATATCTGATTTTTAAAATATATATACGAGGATGATAAGATCATGTCACAAGATAGCTTGTGGATAAAGTTTTTCAATATAAAAAACAATAAGTCGAACTATCAAAACATAGATTATACTGTAGTTTCATATTATTGAAATAAATTAAAGTTGGTGGGTGGGTGTAGGTTGATTAATTAAGAAAAAAGTCTAGGGAAAACAAATCTTGCAAGTAATACAAAACCTTAACTATATTGGTTACAAACCAACTCCATTACATTACCGATCGAGTGTACTTTTTTCTTAAAAACTTCTTTTTATTCCATCCCATGCATTATCTTCTTTTTCAGTTTTAGTCAAACTTTAATTTATACTAATTTTTTCATTTTTTTCAATATTTCCCACCGGGTCAACTCTCTAGCTATGACAATATATTGTACATGGCTGACGGTCAGCCTGACCGATTATATAAATTCGTTGTGTGTAGGAGATTACGACATTTAAAAAAAATATATATATATACTGTATATAATAAGCATCAATTGAGAAAAGTAAGTAACGTCCACTTCAAAAACTAACGTTTTCATTAATTTCATACAAAGTAACGATAAATGCATCCAAAAGAGGTTGTTTTTGACAAAGATGGGAGGTTGGAAATTCCAAAAATGGTAGATATCCAAAGGAATATGATGAGATATTATTACATGTACAGATACGGTGATACAGAACTAGTTATTGGAGGGTCCACCACATAAAATACATCATGTCAATTAGATGGAAAGTAAAAGGACTTATCCATTTCATAATATCAACAAAACATTTGGGAAAAAAAAAAACTTCTACCAAAATGGGAAAAATAGGTGCCATTACACTCGATCATTCTACCTACGAATATCTGAAAGCAGAGTTGCATAATTGATAAGATGCTATCTATCCACTCTCTCGCTCTTGACGCTGATGTATTATGTGGATTGTTCATAGGAAAACGTCGTTTAACTTTGGTGAGTATACGAAGAGGTCTTAATTTCGACCATTTAGGATGACGGAAACCAAAGAAAGTAAAAGAAAAGGTGGGTCCAGTTAAGAGGTGGGATAAACAACAGCTAAGCAAGAAAACTTTAGCTCACAACAAAAGAAAACCATTGCTACTTAAGTATTAATTCCTTTTTACTTGCAGGTTTTTAGGTAACTTTTTCGGAGGCCGTGATGTCGTCAAAACCTTCGAGATATTGACCTCTCTCTCCCTTGCCTTCTGTTTTTTTCTTCTTTTACCTTTCAACTTTAAAATTATAAATTTAATTATCCAAACAAAAACCTTAAACCGTTATGCCATTTAAAAAAGAGAGGATTTATATATTCTTGCTTTTTTCGCCTACCAAAATAAAAATTGGTGTGGTGAGTGCAAATGCATAGCCAAATAAATCACATATCACATCTGTAAAAGTGTAGTATTTGTGAGGAAAAATGATGTTTCCAAGTTTTTAAGCCCACCACCAAACTGGACCCACTAACCCTTTTACTCAGTAACGTATAATTCCACTTCCACCCATACACAATAATAATAGTCCACAATTTTTTTTTTAAAATCATATCTGCAGACAAGTTTTAAAGTAAAGATTATTATTGGTTGGTAAAAGATGCAAAGAATATGAGAAGATTAAGGTTGTTCTCGGTCTAATTGCGTGCTCCATAAAACTCTTGTTCTTGTTCAACCGTAATTGTCAGTCCAAGTCATTTTTTATAGAAATTTTGATACCAAAAATATAAAACAAAAGAAAGAAAGATTATGAGTTCTCAAGCATCTCTCACGTCGGAGCAAGTTGCCATGTACTTTAAAATAAAACCAGACAGACTTGTGACTTTTTTGACCTCTCATTATGTACTTACTTCATCTTCTATCTGAAACCCACAAACAGTAGTTTCTACTTTCTTCGTCAATGAGATACAATTTTGGACTCTTTCCTATTTTTACCTAAATTTTAGATTCTTCACTTTTTTTGTTTGTCAAAAAATAATAGGATTATTAACTTGGGTATCTTATAATATATTCGAAATCTGATTTTATACTCGCATACATCTTTTTTTTTTTGGTTTAATGTTAAGATGCATACATCTTAAAAATCAGCAGATTCACATCCGATAAATAAATGTGATATCATTAAAAAGGAGAGAATGGTGGAGTTTGCGTTAAATCTGAATAATTTTCCCTTTGGTGATGAATTTGTGAACGATTCTCAATTCTCCAGTGCGTGTGAAGAAAATGTTATTGGGATGGCTTCGAAAGTCCTGAGTGATTCAAATGAAATGTGTGTACAACATATTAGTAAGCCCAAAAAAGAAATCATTATTCCCCATGTAGTTTGAAAACTGGATCATGTGACACGTAAATAATGACAAGGTAGAAGGCCCATAATAAGGAGGGCCTAATAAGTAAAAAAGCCCACAGAGATAGATATATACCGACGGGCTTGGACTTACGAACCTTCCTAAAAAGTGGGACCCACGCGGCTGAGAAGAAGAAGGCCATATCAGACTGGCGATAACTGAAAAGTCAAAAAGTCAACAAAAAATCGAGAGGCAGAGGAGGTTGATCATGTCTCTCTCGCTCTGTTTTCTTCTTCTATCAAACCGTCAAGTGGGGAAACAAAACAAAATAAAAAACTTGGAAGTTTAACAACGCGTCTTCTTCCTCCTCCATTGTTCCTCTTATATTATTTCCATAGTCATTCATCATCGGACTACTTATCAGTCCAGAAATCCTCTGTTTTACTCATAAGTTTCGAGATCCACATTTCTTTAAGCATCGTCGCTCTCTCATCTCTCTATATATATTTCGAGAAGCTTAATCCTTCCTGATGACAATTGGATCGTTTTTCTCTTCTCTCTTATTCTGGCGCAATTCTCAGGTATCCCCAATCGACTCTTCTCTGTTCTACTTCCTTAAAAAAAAACCCCAACTTGTTTAGTTAAATAGAGTCAACGAAAACATTGTTAATGAAACAGTGGTGTGCTTAGCACAACGAATCGGACAGACGAAAAAGTGGCTGGATCCGTAGAGCAAGTCTTGTCGTGGGCTTTGACAAAGTTCTTTGTTAACCTCTACTTGCCTTAACCAATTTGCTCATCCCAGAGAATGAATTGCATTCCGTTATTACTATCATCCTTACCGGACATGTCAAACCCTAAACCCCAAGTAGTATATTTATGAATTGTTTGTTTGGATCCGATAAGAAAAAGTTTTAGTTGATTCTGATGATTGTTTGTGTTTTTCGCAGGACCAGGGAAGGATTCAGGAGATAGATCTTGGAGTTCACACTATAAAGACCCATGGAGGCAGAGTCGCCTCTAAACACAAGCACGATTGGATTATACTCGTCATCTTGATTGCCATCGAGATCGGCTTGAACCTCATCTCTCCTTTCTACCGATACGTCGGAAAGGACATGATGACAGACCTCAAGTACCCTTTCAAGGACAACACCGTCCCGGTCTGGTCCGTCCCGGTGTACGCAGTGCTTCTTCCCATCATACTGTTCGTCTGCTTCTACCTTAAGAGGAGATGTGTGTACGATCTGCACCACAGCATCCTCGGTCTGCTCTTCTCCGTATTGATAACTGGTGTCATCACTGACTCCATCAAGGTAGCCACTGGACGCCCTCGTCCTAACTTCTACTGGCGCTGCTTTCCCGACGGCAAAGAGCTGTTTGATGCGTTGGGAGGTGTGATATGCCATGGCAAGGCAGCTGAGATCAAGGAAGGCCACAAGAGCTTCCCGAGCGGACACACTTCCTGGTCCTTTGCGGGGCTTACCTTCCTCTCCCTTTACCTCTCTGGCAAAATCAAGGCCTTCAACGGTGAAGGACACGTGGCTAAGCTCTGCCTCGTGATCTTCCCTCTGCTTGCCGCTTGCCTCGTGGGGATATCTCGTGTGGATGACTACTGGCACCACTGGCAAGACGTCTTCGCTGGAGCTCTCATCGGCATCCTTGTCGCCGCCTTCTGCTACCGTCAGTTCTACCCCAACCCTTACCACGAAGAGGGATGGGGTCCCTACGCCTATTTCAAGGCAGCCCAAGAACGAGGAGTCCCTATGACCTCCTCCCAAAACGGAGATGCCTTGAGGGCAATGTCTCTGCAGATGGATTCAACTTCTCTAGAAAACATGGAATCAGGCACTTCCACGGCTCCCAGATGATCCTTGTCTTTTATTATTTGATTCATTATTTGGTTTTTCCTTTTGGCCGTCGTCGTGAGATTGTGGATGGTGTAGCTACATATATATGTGTATTCAAACCTCTACTTGTGCCCTTACATTTGTAAATCCACTCTTCATCTTTATTTTGCTTTTGCCCATTTTTAGTAGATACAAATTTATTTGATAAAATATAACATACAATTGAGCAGATTATATATATATGTTTGAAAATGTTGATGGATCCAAGGCCTTAAAATCTCGAGACTCGAATAAGGAAGTAAAAATGTCTCGTGAAATCAATCTCATGGTAGGCTTGTCTTTTAGAAGCCGCTCCTACCAGTTGGAACGCATGAAATTGGCGTTTTTCTGGTGTCCGAGAGGCTTGGACATTCGCTAGTCTCGTCTGATAGACTTACACGGGTCTAGTGAACACAGTATTTACATGTCTGTGCTCTAAACTGATAATCAGAAAATCATCTTTAACACAAATTTCCACTTATATATAATGGTTTTGTCTCAAATATTATAATCAGTATACATATGGTAATATTATGACCAAGAATTGATTTCGAATAAAGAAATAACTGATTTGCTGACCTGTAAACGATTTTGTATCTTAATACAATTTACAAAATATTTAGTAAATTTCTGTTTTTGTGTATGAAATTTGATGGTTTAAAACTATATTCATGTCCCAATTAGTCGGTTTCGAATTATAAGAGAAAATGTTTATGAAGAAAATTGTCAACTAGAATAGTATGGTCAAAGACTCAACGGTTTTTCTATTACTTGAAATACATATATATATTTTTTAAAAAATAATAATAAAAAAGACAAGAGTTTGGAGGGGTAATGTAAAAAAGTAATATAACAGAAAAATAAATATCTCATCTGAATCAGAGAGAGAGAGAGAGAGAGCTCTCAACAAACAAACGAAGCTTGGACTCCCAGGGCCAGGAGAGGACTATGGGCGGCGATCAATCCTTCTATGTTCCCGCCATGGATTCCGGCCAAGTCCGCCTCAAGGAGCTCGGCTACAAGCAAGAGCTCAAGCGCGATCTCTCGTCTGTCTCCGCTCTTTCCTTTTTCTTTTTTATTCTTCTTCGATTTGTGTAAGCTAAAACATTGTTAGATTTCAGGGTCTTCTCCAATTTCGCCATCTCCTTCTCCATCATATCGGTGCTCACGGGTATCACCACCACCTACAACACCGGCTTGAGGTTCGGCGGCACCGTCACTCTGGTCTACGGATGGTTCCTGGCCGGCTCCTTCACAATGTGTGTTGGCTTATCGATGGCCGAGATCTGCTCCTCTTACCCTACCTCCGGCGGTCTCTACTACTGGAGTGCTATGCTCGCCGGCCCTCGTTGGGCTCCTCTTGCCTCTTGGATGACCGGCTGGTACTCCTTTTTTCCATGAATTTGTGATTTGGAAATGGAAGCAAGAGCGTCTCTCTCTGATTCATTTTCAAATTCTTTTTCAGGTTCAACATCGTTGGTCAGGTCCAACATTCAATTTCAAGCAGACTTGTTCACTTTTATTAGATATCTCTCTCTCTCTTTGGTGGCTAAAAGTAAGGTTGTGGTGTGTTTGCAGTGGGCAGTGACGGCCAGCGTTGACTTCTCTCTCGCACAGCTGATTCAGGTGATCGTCCTTCTCTCCACCGGCGGTCGAAACGGCGGCGGATATAAAGGATCAGACTTTGTTGTGATTGGCATCCATGGTGGGATCCTCTTCATCCATGCTCTTCTCAACAGCCTCCCCATCTCCGTCTTGTCTTTCATTGGACAGCTTGCTGCTCTCTGGAATCTCCTCGGTACCCAATCTCTTTTGTCTCTGTGTTTCATGTCTCCACAACAACACAAGTAATCAATCATCAAGCATCTCTTATATTATATTCAGGGGTTTTGGTGCTCATGATTCTGATTCCTTTGGTTTCTACGGAAAGAGCCACCACTAAGTTTGTCTTCACCAATTTCAACACTGATAATGGCCTTGGCATCACCAGCTACGCTTACATATTCGTTTTGGGGCTCCTCATGAGCCAGTACACCATTACAGGGTATGATGCCTCTGCCCACATGGTGAGTGTACAAAACAAATGGATTCTGTTTTTGATGATTGATTAGCTTTTCTTGATGATTGAACAAAAAGTAAAATTGCAGACAGAGGAGACCGTCGACGCAGACAAGAACGGGCCAAGAGGAATAATCAGTGCAATTGGGATATCAATTCTGTTTGGATGGGGTTACATATTAGGCATAAGCTATGCGGTCACAGACATACCTTCTCTTCTCAGTGAGACCAACAACTCTGGTGGGTATGCCATTGCTGAGATCTTCTACTTAGCTTTCAAGAATCGGTTTGGGAGCGGTACTGGTGGAATCGTGTGCTTAGGCATTGTTGCGGTTGCTGTGTTTTTCTGCGGCATGAGCTCTGTCACCAGCAATTCCAGGTATATATATTCATGCTTGGTTGAAACATTGTCTGCATTTAGGACTTGTTTTCATATGCATGTATATTATTTGGTTAATCAGGATGGCGTACGCGTTTTCGAGAGATGGAGCAATGCCATTGTCCCCGTTATGGCATAAAGTGAACCGCAGAGAGGTCCCCATCAATGCGGTTTGGCTCTCTGCTCTCATATCATTTTGTATGGCCCTCACCGTAAGTCCCCCTCTCTCTTTCTGTGTCTCTCTCTGTGTGTGTTGGGGATTGCTTTTAGATTTGATGAGATGAAATTGGCAGTCACTGGGGAGCATAGTGGCGTTCCAAGCAATGGTGTCGATAGCAACAATTGGACTGTACATAGCATACGCAATCCCGATTATTTTGAGAGTGACGCTTGCGCGCAACATTTTCGTGCCTGGACCATTCAGCCTGGGGAAGTACGGAATGGTAGTGGGATGGGTGGCAGTCATGTGGGTTGTAACCATATCAGTCCTCTTCTCCTTGCCCGTGGCATATCCCATAACCGCGGAGACACTCAACTACACTCCGGTGGCAGTGGCTGGTTTGGTGGCCATAACACTCTCATATTGGCTTTTCAGTGCCCGCCACTGGTTTACGGGTCCCGTCTCCAACATTCTTAGCTGAAACAAATCGTTGGGGGTTATTTATAGTAAAGCCATTCTTAGCTGGAAATTTACCCTCTTTTTTTTTTTTGCATACAACAAGCAACAACATCTCACATTTTTATTTCATCATCACAACTCTAAACTTTAAACCAATGGAATGATAATAATCAACACAAAGTGTTGGCATGGGCCTCGACGAAGTCCATTGAAGAACAAACTATGGGCTGACGAGTAAAATAAAAAATAATCGCTAGAAGGAGGGGTCGAACCTCCGACCTTGTGGTTAACAGCCACACGCTCTAACCAACTGAGCTATTCCAGCATCTTGTTTAAGTGAAACAATGACAATATTACTAACCTTTAATAAAATTGGCAAAACGGACCTCAGTCCTCAACAGATTATGTGAACATATATAATATCGTACACACTGTTAACGAAACTAGAGCATATTTATATTCGCCAAGAGAAATGTTAAATGATTAACTGGGTCTTATTCATGTAGTATTATACTTTGTTAATGTGTTAAGTGAGCATATGTTCAGATCACCTTGTAATATTGTATTGATCCCAAATACAAGTTGAAATGGGGGTGTTATCATGGGCAACTCACATTACTACATATAGAATAATTTTGAATAAACTTTAGTCAGTCTTTGTAACTCACATTAGATGATATAATGTGGCTTGGTTGATAAGAAACTTATTACTAGTGTAGTTTACAATATGAGGTGCTATGATACTTTCTTAGAGATATTTGGACACAATAAATATTTTACCTAGCATTTACTTCACAATAGCAATAATGCCAAGTGTGGAAACCAGAACAAAGTCCATAGGCCAAACCACTGTTGATGCTGTAAGGACTGAGGTATCAACAGCAGCTAGTCCTCTCTATTATCATCTCTAGATGTCAAAATAAACCTAATCCCATAGCTCACTCACTAATTGTCTATTATATAAGCAGAGAGCAGAATATATATGCAAAATTAAATAGTAGTAGGTAGTAGGCTTTAGTATGTCAATCTGCTTGTGCAAAAAGATATACCAGCTGCCAAGGAGGTATACGTGAAGATCTTCTTTGTCAATTATTATTGTTCTAAAAAGAAGACTAGTTTTCATATTAAGAATTTACACTGCGCTCGCAAATCTGAAAAACAAAAGGACCTCTCTCCGATCTGAGATTCCTCAAAAAAAAAAAAAAGAAGGGTATATATAGAAGGGAATTATATAGGAAGAATCAATCTGCTTTAGTAAGAAATAATCTTCTCCTAAATAATAAAAAAAAGGGAAAGATCGAGGAGAAGGGCCGTGAGATCAAAAACATCCTCCCTCCATCTTCTTCTCTCTTTCTTTCTTTCTTTCACATAAAAATCAATGAGAGCGAAGAGGGAAGGCTGAGATCGCCGTATCACTGCCATGGCCATGATGATGAGGTAGCAGTGGAGATCTACAGAGCGGGCAATTGAAGTTGAGATGTTGAAGCCAACCTTCCAAACACTGCTTATGGAAGACGTGTCTGCAATCGAGCTTCCTCACTTGTTCTCCGGTCTTGAGTGAAGACAGGCACACGATGCAGTCGGAGGCTGCGTTATCGGAGTAGCGGTACGAGAAGAGGCGATTAAGGTTGAGCTGGTCGGCGAGGACGCTGAGGTTTGAGGAAACAACAACAACAACGGGGGCGGCAGAAGAAGGAAGGAGGAGAAGAGACCGGACGTGCCTGATGAAAGTGGCGAGGAGAGCCAATAGCATCAGAGGTATCGAATCGGAGGAGACGTCGGAGAGCTGACCTTGTAGTCCCATTGATATATTTTCTTGGAGAAATTTTCGCCTTTCTTTAGAGTTTGTGTTCTTTGGTTGCTGCATATACTTGCTTGCATCTCATCTCTTTCTTCTTCTTTATATGGATGGAGAAGAAGTAGAAGAAGAAGAAGATGAGAGAGAGAGACAGAGACAAATGACACAGGCCACGTGTTGTGGGACCCTCTATTTTGCTTTTTGTTAAGCCCTTTCACTTTCAGTCCTTTTCGTTTTTTTCTTACCATTCCCCCCACTATTTTCATTTTATGATGAATATGCCCCTAACCATTTCACATTTTCATTCCCCCCCCCCCCTCCCCCCACATTTTCGGTTTATTGGAAAGAGATAATAAAGTCAAAATTGAATGACTCTATTTGTTGTTGAATTCATACGGACGATGATTGATGACACTAACTATCTATAGACTATTATAGCTACCCTAAGCTCCTTTGTATCCCCAACGACCAAACAAAATTTAACTTCAATCATTGAGTTTTGGAACCTAAAGAACAAAAAACTGAATCATCATCATGATCATTATGGCATCTTTTCTTTTGTGTCGCGCTTCTTCCGTGATAAAATTCCATGCTATTATTTTTCTTATCGACTTGATCAGTTTTCAGAATTTCCTAACATGGATAAAAGTATCAATTGTGTCCGTATGAATTCAACAACATATATTAAACCCCAGCTAGCTAGTTAAATATATGTTTCGATTATTTTACTCATTAGTACTCTATAAACAGCTTCATTTAATTATATATTTAAGTGTAGAACATTGGAGAAGCATTTCTGGAATATAAAAAGGAAGTGGACGGTTTGAGATTATTCTTAATTAACAACTGACATGGAACCAACTAATTAAATTATCCATCCTTTAGCTTTGTGAGATTATTTAATATAAAAAGCTATTCTTTTTTGAACTTGACCAAGATTTAGCACGATTCTCGCCTCGCTTCTTGTCTCCTCCGTGACGCATATCTAATTGTAGTTCTCCAAATTCTAATCGAATTAATTATCTATGATCTATAGTTCTATTTATGGTCTTATAAGATAGTAAGTTATTCAGAAAACATAATTAAAATAAAACAGAAAACATAATTAAATTAAAATTTCTGTCTTGTATTGTGTTCATGTTTCTCTTGTTTAGGGCTTAGACTCCGGAGAATTATCGTTTTCTTCCGGCTTAGTTTCTGGGGACTTTTCTGTTGTCCGCCGGCTTAGTTTCCCTTGTTTGGGCGTTGTATTTTACCTTGGTTCCTCAACAAGCTTCAATAATAAAATTTCAGACGACAAAAAAAAAAGAAGGGATGGTGTAGGTGTCCCGCCGTCCAAATGGATCGAGGGTCACAAAATGGGATTAAGTCATCGCATATTCGCATTAGCCAACCAGCGAAAACCACCTCGACTCTCTTCGACCTAATTATTTGACCCTCTCTCTACTTAACATCATAACTGCTAAAATTTTAAACCACTTACCATCTCGCCTCACCTAGCCAGCAGACGATCGTCTTTATTCTGTGGTTGTGATTCTAATGTAATCCTCGTCAAATAGCGTGTGAGTGTCTTATCGTTCCTCGTTGTTTATATGGTATATTGTCTTTGATTAGATGTTGAGTGGGAAAGGTTTTAATTTGTTTTTTTTTTTAAATTTAAAACTCACTCCCCTTTTTTTCATTTTAAGTTATATGTAGACATAATGCACACAAATGAACAAAAACTAAGAACTACCTATCATGCATATGTACCTTATTTTATATCAATGATCAAAACAACAATCAAGTAATTTACCGTTTGTTAGAATATAGAGAGAAAAAACAATTATTACTTTCTCGTAGAAAATTTAAAACATTTTAAGAGTAATTTTTTCAACAAAAATATATTTAGTATGAAATGATGAACAAGTAAAAAACAACTCATTTTGGTGTGTATCAAATTTTGATTTCAAGATTTTTTTTGTTATATTTAATGTTATACAAGTCTTTCTTTCCCCCTTAAGGAGCCAAACCTACAGTATTATTGTTTTAGAAACTAGCTCCATTCAAATCTTAGGCAGGCTTCAGAGCTATGCTAAAGTTGTTATAATTGATCTATGCAATGCTTTTCACATAACTCAAGAAACCAAATCCAGTTCCATTATTGTTAGTCGACCAAGGGATGATCAATCGATAGGTCCACGTACGTTGTTGTTTTAAAAAATAATTAACATAGATATAAATTAATTAAGTAGAGAATGAAAAAGACAAATGAAGTAGAGAAGAAGGAATGGGAAAAATGTCGTTTAATAGCCCAACTTTCAAAAAATGGCCATTTTAACTTCGAACTCTGTAAATGGTCATTTTATACGTGAACAAAAAGTTGACCAGCCATTTGAACCAAATACATGTGTTGACCAGGCCGAATCGACACACCGTTAACACTCGCTAACAGAACCGCTAACACCCGTTAGCAGCCGTTAAGGAGTCTCCGTCTGTGATGAAACGACGTCGTTTTACCCTAAACTAAACCCCCAAAATCGAAATCGATTTTATACCCAAATCATAAACCTCAAATCCCTAAATTTCAATTCTCTGAACTTTCAATCTCAATTTTCAACGTTCCCAATTTCGATTCTTTGAGCTTTCAATCTCAATCTTCATCGAATTCTCGAGAGTGAGCTCAAGAAATGAGTTGCAATTCTGGGAATTCTTCTGTTAAAGATGGTGGATGTGGGTTTCGTGGGTTTCTGTCGAAGTGTCATTGCGGGTTAGACGTCGTCATCTATACATCGGCGACGAAGCAGAACCCTGGAAGACCTTTCTTCCGCTGTCCAACCAAACAAGAGGTAAGTAGATTCGATTTTATATCTACTTGGGTTTCACAGATTAAACATAATCTATTTGTAAATGCACAGGATCATTTGTTTAAATGGGTCGAAGATGGTGTATACGAGGAGGTTGTCGATGCTCTTCCAAAATTCTCCATCATTGACAGAGAGATAGACAATGCCAAATCTGAAGTTGCTGTCGAGATTGAAGAGTTAAAGGTCATGATCAAAGAATTGAAGGAAGAAGGACTGTGGAGCAAAAGGGAAATAAAGAAATGGAAAATGATGATCAAAGTGTGTTTAGTAAGCCTTTGTGTTGCTGTCATTGTCTTTGTTATCCTACTGTTTGGTGTTGGAGACAAAAGACAGAATTTAGTTCTTGGTTCCTAGTTGTGCATTAGTGTCTTATTTGGTTTGTGTCTTTGTCTTTGGTCTTAGTTCATGTTTCTCTCGTTTGTGTCTTCTCTTGTTTTAGTTTTGTGTTGTGTCTTGTTTGTGTCAGTGTCTTGTATAAGTTTCTATGTTTTGCAATGAAACATGTTTGGTCTTGGTTCATTATCTCTTGTTTGTATTTTGGTACTGAAAATCACTAGTTAAGAGAGAACCAAGAGACTAGTTTCAGAAACCATTCATACATTACAACAATGTCATGTCATAAAGACAAGTTCAAACAACAAAAAAGAAATCCGAGACTAAGATAATGTCTTAAAGACAAGTTCATACAACAAAAAAAAAGCCGAGACTAAGCTTATGTCATAAAGACAAGTCAATTATGTCAAACAACAAAAAGATACCCGAGACTAAGCTTAAGTGGAAACAAGATTCAAAAAAAACTGAGACTAAGCTTAAGTGGAACAGTCAAACCATGAAGCCAATCTACCAAGTCCTTGTGGTTCTGCTTGTGCTTGGGGTTGTGCTGCAGTTCCATGTCGTCGATCAGCTTGTGATCCTTGTGGTTGTGAATTTGATGTTCCTTGTCCTTGTGAACTCGATGGTCTTTGTCTTTGTCTTTGTGATCCTTGTCCTTGTGAACTTGATGCTCCTTGTCTTTGTCTTTGTGAACCTTGTGATCTCTGTACATGTCCTTGTGATCCTGCAACTTGCCCTTGTGATCCTGCTACTTCTCCTTGTGATCCTGGATAAGTTTCAATAGCTTGTGCTTCCTAATTCAAATTTTACAGTCAGTTTTATGCAACAAAACATAGCAAAATAGATACAAAGAAATACAAACCTCATATTTCCTTGGTCTCCCTCTTGGTCTTTTTTGTACACGCAGAACAGTAGCATTTTTACATGTGGCCTTGGTGTGTCCTTCTTGATGGCAGTTAGAGCATGTCATAATTCTCTTTTCTCTTGACATCTTGTTCTTATTTGAAGAAGCTGCAGATTCATTTCTTCCTTTCCTTCTTGCATAGTTACTTGGCCTTCCCGAGTTACCTCTTCTCCATGGTGGTGGCAAGACAGGCAACTTCTGCAATCTAGGCCACAATGGCATCCCTTGGACAGGTCTAATACCATCTCTGTATGTTTCTCGCCACCTTAACTTTGTGTAATAATCATTGACATAGTCTTCAACTTTCTCCTTTCTTCCTATTATCACACATGTTGCATGAATACATGGGATCCCAACCATTTGCCACTTTCTGCAGCCACAAGTCTTCAAATCCATATCAACAAAGTAGCCAACCCCATTATGATATATCTCATGCAGGTTGTTTCTCGACATATATCTCTCACAGCTTTGTGCCCCAACAATCATCCTTTCAATCTCAGCATGAGCTCTTGGTGTGAACCTAGTCTGCAACTTGTCTGCAATGATATACCTTTTAGCTGTTCTGACCATGCACTGCCTCCTAATGTCCTCTAGAAGATCCAACAATGGCTTCCTCCTGGCTTGTCTAATAGTCCTATTGAAAGACTCACTGAGATTATTGAGGTTGTCATTGCAACATGTACCTGTTCTAAAGAATGCTCTAGACCAAGTCATCGGACTAGTTAGTTGCAGAGATGTATGAGCTTGACGATTATACTTCTTTAGATCCTCCATGTGATTATTGAACTCTTCTATGGTGTAGCTGCGTGCTATCTTCCAAAATAGACGTTGCAGCTCAATGTCATGGCTGTCTCTTTTCCAATTATCCATGATGTGTTTTGAACATTTTCGATGCTCAGCTTGTGGGAGAATGGTATGGATAGCCTTGACTAGACCCTGCAAAAACAGAATAAAAACAAGATAAAAACAGAAGCTTAATTCCCAAACAGAATAAAAACAAAACAAGAGATATATGCAAAACAGATACTAACCGATTGTTTATCTGAAAGGATGGCTAGATCAGACATTTGACAAAGTCCCAAACTTGCAGAAATCTGTCTCAGAAACCAGTCCCAGTTGTCATCGTTTTCAATCTCTACAACTGCCCAAGCAATAGGCACAATCCGATTGTCCCCATCTCTTCCAACTGCGGCTAAGAGATGTCCTTTTATGTCCCATTTCAGAAAAGCTCCATCTATTCCTATCACAGGTCTACAAGTTTGTTTCCATGAATCCCTTTGAGCTTGAAAACAAATATATAACCTATAGAACCTCTGCTTGCTTCCAATCACTGGCCCTGCAACTGTCTCTATGTTGAATTCTGTCCCTGGATTCCGAGTTAAAACCTCTGATTGATAATCCCAGATTCTTGCAAAATGAATATCATGACTAGCACGTTTTTCTCTCAACACTTTAGTCTTTGCCTTAGCACACTGATCCGGAGTCACTTCCAACTTGTATTCTCTCTTGATCTCAGCAACCATCTCATGTTTGGTGAGCTTTGGATTCACTCTCAGCCTTTCTTCAAACAAGAATGCAATGGTTGATCGCTTCAACATCTTTGAATATCCAGACCTCACACATATATGCTCATTGACATAGGTTCTTATCTGCATCTTATGTTTCGTCTTCTCATAAGAACAATAAACTCTCCACTGACATTTAACACCATCATCACGAATATAGACACACTTCGCAGCAACAACCATAGCCTCAGATCTATAGAGTTTAATGTCATACCTTGTCTTTAAAGAGTACATCAAAAGAGCAAGCTTGAAGTCCTCAGGAGAGTTGAAAGTCTTCTTCAGTGCTAGGATGGTCTCTGGATCGTCAACATCAGTACGAGCTTCCTCTTCTACGGCTCTGTCTTCATCATCATCGTCGGATGACAGAGGATCTGGAATCTTGTCGTCGTCCCATATATCGTCTCCGCTGTCACAATCACTAGCAGCTTCATACTCTCTATAAGCCTCTGGGAAATCATTTTCGATGTCAAGGTTAACATCTTCTTCGACACCTAAACCACCATTATCGTCTTTATCTCCACCACCTACAACATCATCAACATCATCACAGTCTTCATCACCATACACCGCGCAGTCGTCTTCAATGTCAGGCTCAGGATCAATTTCTGGCTCTTCATCCTCCTCTTCAACTCTGACTTTCCTTCGTTTTCTTCGTCGACCTGGAGCACGAGCTTCAGCTTCATCTCCCACAACAGACTCTGAAACTACGTTCGTTGGAGCTTCCTCTTCTCTACCACAAGACTCTGATACAACATTGGTTTGAGCTTGCATTCCATCTCCGATACCATCTTCTTCGCCTCGCGGTGGTGCTTCAACTCCATCTCTCATAGAACTCTCAGATTCGCCAAGCATTGGAGAGCCCATCCTCAAAATGACGCCTTTGTGTCTAACTTTTGGCATTAGGGAAGACGAAGCTCAATTTGGGTTACAATCGGGGATTTCGATTACGGGTTAGGTTTAGGGATTTGATCTCTCGATTTGGGGATAATTTCGATTTTGGGGGTTTAGTTTAGGGTAAAACGACGTCGTTTCATCACAGACGGAGACTCCTTAACGGCTGCTAACGGGTGTTAGCGGTTCTGTTAGCGAGTGTTAACGGTGTGTCGATTTGGCCTGGTCAACACATTTATTTGGTTCAAATGGCTGGTCAACTTTTTGTTCACGTATAAAATGGCCATTTACAGAGTTCGAATAAGGACCAAGGGCTTGTATAGGAATTGCCAAATAAACAAGAACGTGGTCCTATCACCTTATGCTCTCCCCACGTACCAACCAGTCAATACATACTCATTAGGTTTCATTACAAGACAAACAACACACTCTTTTTCATTTTACTTTTTCGAATGGGAAACACTGATGACTAGCTTTGTTTGTATATTTAAATCGTTCATAACACAGAGAGCGTGGCGAAGTGTGAACACAAACACCTAGAAAGATCTGAGAGTCAATTCTTCTGGGTGACATGTGCATGTGAACTGTATGAAGACGCGTTTTGGGGTTTATCGTTTAAAAATCATCAGATATATGACTGACCAAAACGTTAATCAAAGATCTGCACCAACACCTTTTATATATACTATATTCTAAGACGTAGGCAGCGTAGAAGACTCTAGAAGAAGTAGGTGAATTATGGTCGATGCCATTCATCTAAAAGCAGAGAATGGAACTTTAATTACGCATGTTTTAATTAAAAAAAACTTTCAAACTTGTCTTAAAATATGATAAATACTACTAGTTCCTACTCTGATTAAGATTGGCATTATATTCATATATTTTTCCACCAAACCCTTAACCAAGTAGTTTTTTTTTTTTTGGCGTTATAGCAGGATTGCAATTAGAAAGGGAGAAAGAGATGCACACACAATAATTTGTATGTTTAACTTTAAAGGGTGAACATGAAGACATGCAAATGAAGAAAGAGAGATAAAAAAAAAAGAACGTAATTAAAGGGTACTCAAGTTTTTTGGTTGATTTTTAGAACGTTATGTGAACGCATGCGTGATAACACACAACGACCATGACCTAAAAAAGATAACGAGAGAGAGCATGACCATTTTTTACCGAATATAATTGAAGCACTTGAACATAGTCAAAAAAGTAAAGAAAAAACATAGTCAAGAATTTTGTTGTTGTAAATTTAAACACACATATATATGATATATGCATTTTAATTGTGGCAGATTTGGAAAAGAGAAAACACAAAAAAAAAAATGTAAGATAAAAGAGAGAAAGAAAGAATAAGTTGCCACTTTCTCATGTGGCATATAACGTTCCTCGGAACTTGCATTTTCTCTCTTCTTTTTTACACCTTCCTCGTCTGTTACGAGTAACACCAATATTTGGACTTATCTATGGACTATTATATCGGATGGCTAGAAACAGAAAGAAGAAGATCAAAGCCGTCGTGGGCTCATATTGTTTTACCTGAAGCTGAGCCCCATTATTAATGGGCCCAAGAATCAATCACGTGAGAGGGTGTTCCATTCTGTGTATTGTGGCCCAACAGATAAGAAAGGCAATATCCGGCCCAGTCTCTTTCATCACACTAGGTGGTTAGGTCATGTAATTTTGATTAAAACGATTGAGTTAGACGAAGAGGCAAGGGGTAGGGGAGGATAGTTTGGGTAGACCAAATAGGAGAATTTGGTTGATTCTCAGATTGTTGTTCAAAGAGAAAAGACTCATGGATCATGATGCATCTACAACTATTAGGAAATCACCATTATCTCCCTCAAGGTTAAAAGCGTCATTTCGGTAAACTGGGGATAATAAGGTAAATAAAAGAAAGGCTTTTGGTGGGAGTAGGTGATGCCAAAGTAGACGACTACTAGTACTACATAGCAACAAACAAAAGCCTTTTCGCTCTTACACACACTCTCCTCCAAATTCCAGATCTCTCTCTCTTTCTCTGTCCCGCGGAGTCCCCGAGAGATCGATCACCACCTTTGACCCTTCCTTGTACTACCTATGGCATCTGCTAGCTTCGTTAAGCCTAACACCCTCTCTTCTCCATGGATCGGCCAACGCTCCTTTGCTCACACCTCTGCTTCTCCTCCTCGAGTCTCCTTCGCGATCCGCGCCGGTGCTTACTCCGACGAGCTTGTTAAAACCGCCGTGAGTATCCTCCTTTTCCTCTCTCTCTTTGGATGCTTTATTAGTTTGTCCACTGGATTCGTAATGCAAAGTCAAACATAGAGAGTGAGATTCTGTTTTTGCGTAATAGAAAAGCGTGGCATCCCCTGGGAGAGGTATCTTGGCGATCGATGAGTCAAATGCGACCTGTGGGAAGAGGCTCGCTTCTATCGGCTTGGATAACACTGAGGACAACCGTCAGGCCTACAGGCAACTTCTGCTTACCACTCCTGGCCTCGGCGATTACATCTCTGGTGCCATCCTCTTCGAGGAGACTCTTTACCAGTCCACCAAGGATGGCAAGACCTTTGTCGATTGCTTGCGCGATGCCAACATCGTCCCTGGCATCAAAGTTGACAAGGTTTTTTTCTTTTTTTTGGTTCAACTATCCATATATATTC
Organism: Arabidopsis suecica; assembly: GCA_019202805.1. Lineage (NCBI taxonomy): Eukaryota > Viridiplantae > Streptophyta > Magnoliopsida > Brassicales > Brassicaceae > Arabidopsis > Arabidopsis suecica. Next base: position 27,942 of record CM032909.1, on the reverse strand, counting down.
AGTCATCATCATCATAAATTGATTTTTTATTTACATAGGGCTTGTCTCCCCTGCCTGGCTCCAACGACGAGTCTTGGTGCCAAGGCTTGGATGGATTGGCCTCACGCTCTGCTGAGTACTACAAGCAAGGCGCTCGTTTTGCCAAGTGGTATGTCATATATTTCACCATATCATGTACATATGGAATTAACTCTTTGGTTGATTTGAAATTGCTCGTCCTAGTTATGATGATGACTCTTTGGTATATATGTATGTATGTGTGTGTTTGTCCAGGAGGACAGTGGTGAGTGTTCCTTGCGGTCCTTCAGCACTGGCTGTGAAGGAAGCTGCGTGGGGCCTGGCTCGCTATGCAGCCATCTCTCAGGAGAATGGTCTTGTGCCCATTGTGGAGCCAGAGATCCTTCTGGACGGGGACCACCCCATTGAGAGGACTCTGGAGGTGGCAGAGAAAGTGTGGTCCGAGGTGTTCTTCTACTTGGCCCAGAACAACGTCATGTTTGAGGGCATTCTGTTGAAGCCGAGCATGGTCACCCCAGGTGCTGAGCACAAGAACAAGGCCTCTCCCGAGACCGTTGCAGAGTTCACGCTCACCATGCTCAAAAGGAGGGTTCCTCCGGCTGTCCCAGGAATCATGTTTCTGTCTGGAGGACAATCTGAGGCAGAGGCCACACTGAACCTGAACGCCATGAACCAGAGCCCAAACCCATGGCATGTGTCCTTCTCCTACGCACGTGCCCTGCAGAACTCCGTGCTGAGGACGTGGCAAGGCAAGCCGGAGAAGATTGAGGCCTCGCAGAAGGCACTGTTGGTGAGGGCAAAGGCCAACTCATTGGCCCAGCTCGGCAAATACTCAGCAGAGGGCGAGAACGAGGATGCCAAGAAAGGAATGTTTGTCAAGGGTTACACCTACTGATTGTTAAATTTGGTCCCATTTCAAAGATCGTAATAAGGACCCTTGTTGTCTTTTGTTTTTTTTCTTAAGTTCTTCCTTTTTTTTTTTTGGTCTCTGAGAAAGAAGACACTCACGAGTCGTGATCATATCATCATATGTATGTGTGAGCAACTTGAAAACATCATCCTAAATCTATAAATTTATTTGACTGCAAAACCAAATTTGGAGGGCAATAAGGTAAATTCGGCATAGTTCCCAAGTCTATGTGCCTTGTTGCATAGAAGCAGCAGCGGAGATCTCTCTCTGTTTCTACTTTACTGTTGACTAATTAATTATTAGAGAGTGTTTTGAATTTGGCTCCGATGAAGGATCGTGTTCCTCCTTCCCTGTACGTTCCGCCTCACCAGCGCCTTCGTTCCGATTACGGCTTCCATCCTCTTCCTCTCTCCCCGGTTCGCTATGTCTCCGCTTATGATGACCGCGTTTCCGAGGATCGCCAACCGGTTAACTTCTTCTTCTTCTTTTCTCATGCATACCCAAAATCTCTGTTTATAGACAGAGCTCATTGATGCTCTTACAATGGCGATTCTAGTGTTTTTGATTTGCTCTTTTTACTTTGAAATCCCTTTATTATTTCTACTGGAACCATATCAATTTGCAGCAGGAGGGTACCTTTCATTGTGCCAACTTGGATGAATGGAATCGGAAATTTTCAACGCTTTTGCACGATTCTCTTAGGCAAGAAGTTATTTCCAGGGATAAAAAAGATAGACGGGATTTTGATAAACTTGCTGCTCTGGCTACAACCCTGGGATTGTATAGGTACCTATGCTGCTCCCTACTACATCTCATATGCTGCTCCTTTCTTTTTAGCCGCTGCTTCTTTCTCAATAGTACAACAATTTCTTTATTAATATCTTTTTTTTTGCAGTCATGCATATGCTAAGGTTGTTGTCTTCAGTAAGATCCCACTCCCCAACTATAGGTTTGATTTAGATGACAAGAAGCCACAGAGGGAGGTAATATCTGCTGCTCCTCACTCTCTTCTCTTCCCCTTACACAATACGCTTATTTTTCCTTATAGAGCAGAAATGTACAATATTGACAGGTGAATTTGCATACTGACCTTCTTCAAAGAGTTCAAGCTTACCTCACTGACTACCTCAGTAAAAAATCAAAGAGGATAGATAGAGTCCCTGCCAGTTCCTTGTCAAGAACTAGTAGCATAAGCAGTACCGATGAATGGCTTTCTGAGCCACCAGAGCCCATGGCTGCCACCAACACTACGCTGGACAAAATTCTTTGGCAAAGGAGTTTGCAGCTGCGTGATCGACAACAATATTGGCAGGTTCGGTCTACTCACCTTTCTATTTACATTAGGTCCTTTTTATTCCCCTTCTATGCTTTTTCATCATCCATTTAATCTTGATCTGTTCCATTGATTAGGCATCCGTAGAAGGCCGAAGAATGGTGGAATCTCGGACAAGTCTCCCTGCTTTCAAGCAAAGGGATTCAGTATTGACAGCAATTTCACAAAATCAGGTCTGCAAAGAAGACAACTTGAGCCACGCTTGTGCTCAGATAGAAAATCGAATATCAGCTTGACAATCTTCTTGGTTTTGTATTAGTTCCGATTACCCACATAAAGTTTCGTATTACAGGTTATTGTTATCTCTGGAGAAACAGGTTGTGGCAAGACCACACAAATTCCACAGTTTATTTTAGAATCCGAGATTGAAGCAAACCGTGGAGCTTTTTGCAGTATCATATGTACTCAACCAAGGAGAATATCTGCTATGTCTGTTTCGGAGAGGGTTGCTTACGAGAGAGGAGAGCAGTTGGGTGAATCCGTGAGTTTCACCCTGCATGCTTCTATATCTAGTTGGCTTGGAGCCTATACTTGGAATTCTTCACTTATTTACTGATTAAGCTCACTTGTTTTTTTCGTACTTTTTCGTGAAGGTTGGATATAAGGTTCGATTGGAAGGTGTTAGAGGAAGAGATACCCGCCTCCTTTTCTGTACCACAGGCATATTGTTGAGACGGTTGTTGGTAGATAGAAATTTAAGAGGAGTTACTCATGTTATTGTGGATGAAATTCATGAGCGTGGAATGAATGAAGGTAAACCTGTGCTATCATGCAGCTACTCATTTTTAGCTTAACTTGATTGCGGTTGTCTTACTATATTACTTTTGTGTTTTAGATTTCCTCCTTATCATTCTTAAGGATCTGCTATCTCGTCGCCCAGAGCTTAAGCTGATTATGATGAGTGCAACTTTAGATGCTGAGCTATTCTCGTCATACTTTGGTGGGGCAGGTGTCATTCACATTCCAGTAAGTAAGAAACAGAATATACTAGTGAGGAGGTTGTTTGGAACTATTCAATCTTTATGGGATGAATATTTGTTTATCCTCGCTAGAACATTTCAAGATATTTAATCTTTTGCTGATTCGATATTCCTTGGATCTATATGCTCTGATTAACCCCAGTGATACTTCTAATATTGTATTCCTCACTATAGGGATTTACATATCCGGTTCGTAGTCATTTCCTAGAGGATATTCTGGAGATGACCAGGTACAGATTGACTCCATACAATCAAATTGATGATTATGGTCAAGAAAGAATGTGGAAGATGAACAAACAGATCCCAAAAAAACGGAAGAGCCAAATTGCCTTTGTCGTTGAGGTATTTAGAAAAAGCATATCAGCAGCTTAATTCTACATGTTAGGTCCTCATTTCTTTCCCCTTATGCAAACAGGACGCACTGAGAGCGGCTGACTTCAAGGAGTTTAGCCCTGAGACTCGAGAGTCTTTATCTTGTTGGAATCCTGATTGCATTGGTTTTAACCTCATAGAATTTCTCCTTTGCCATATATGTGAGAATGAGGGTCCTGGTGGTATTTTAGTTTTTATGACTGGGTGGGATGATATCAGCTCTCTGAAAGAAAAACTGCAGATTCATCCAATCTTTGGCAACCCAGATCGGGTTATGTTGCTTGCCTGCCATGGTTCTATGGCAAGTTTTGAGCAGGTGATATATAATTTCTTTCTCCTGATGACAACCTGTATCATATGCTAGTGTTACTAGTATATCAATATTTTAGTTAATCCGTGTTTATTGTAGTTTGCATTGTAGAATGACCGTTTGAAAAAATTGAGGTCATCCGTTGCAGAGCTGTTACCAATTTCTTCTCTTTTTCCCTCTCCGTTCTTTGCAATCCGAACGGGTATTTGAAAGAAAGCATATTTATCATTAACCGTTGACTTTATTTTGAGTAAATGCAGAGGTTAATATTTGAAGAACCTGCAAGTGGAGTAAGAAAGATAGTTCTAGCCACTAATATCGCAGAAACGAGCATCACGATCAATGATGTTGCTTTTGTCATTGACTGTGGAAAGGCAAAAGAGACCTCCTATGATGCATTAAACAATACCCCCTGTTTGCTTCCATCTTGGATTTCCAAGGTTTCAGCTCAGCAGGTATTGCTAGTTTGTTAGAGTCGATAGCTTTTGAGAATCAACTAGTAATACATCCTATTAATAAGATTACGGAGCCATTTCCCCATAGATTCATAATTTTATCGATAAAATAAACGCAGGAACAAGGACAGGGATTTAGTACTGTTTACATAGACGTTAATCTACTAGCTATGAGATGTTCTTTCTTTGTCTTATGCGTAGTTGCATTTCAAATACACTGGACTACTAAAAGTGAGTATAAGTATTCACTGCCAACAATCTTAACTCTCTGACTGGTCCGTGGGCTTACATTTAGTGATATTTATTGTTGATTCTCATGCTCTGTTTGTGATTGCAGAGAAGAGGACGAGCCGGTCGTGTTCGACCTGGTCAGTGTTATCATCTTTACGCCAAGTGTGTATATGATGCTTTTGCAGAATATCAGTTGCCTGAAATTTTGAGGACGCCTTTACACTCACTGTGTCTGCAAATCAAAAGCTTAAATCTCGGAAGCATATCTGAGTTCTTGTCAAGGGCGCTGCAATCTCCTGAACTACTAGCGGTACGTCATATTTGTTTGATTCTTTGGTTAGATTCTGTTTTAGAACTTTACTCAAGTGAAGGTGTTTGATTTGAACCAAACTTATAATAATCAATGATATAGTAATTTTGTTTCTTCAACTTTGCCCGCAGGTTCAAAAGGCCATTAAATATCTGAAGATAATAGGCGCATTGGATGAGAATGAATATCTCACAACTCTAGGTCAAAGGAAATATGCTGAATCATGGCAGTTTTGGGTAGCAGGACTGAAATTTATCTCATATTGTTTAAATACTTTGCAGGTCGTTATTTGTCCAAGCTTCCCATGGAGCCAAAGCTTGGAAAAATGCTCATACTAGGAGCTATTCTTGGTTGCCTTGATCCCATATTGACTGTTGCGGCTGGCCTGAGTGTGAGAGATCCTTTCTTGACACCTCAGGACAAGAAAGATGTAAGTTCTTCTCCCACCATGTAGAAGATAAAATGCAGTTCAACTTCTTATCTAGCACTTTATATTTATACCATTTATTGGTCTCTTGTTATACCCCTGCAATCCCCTTCTTCCACTGTTAACTTTTAACACATTATGCATCTGGCTGGAAAAGTGGGAAACTTAATCTCTGTTGTTTTTTACCTTGAGTTAATTACAGTAGTACTCTTCATTAGCATTTATAGTTCCCTGTCTCTCTGTTAGTCCAAGTGACTTGACCATCCATCTTCTTCTCTGAAAATTTTATTATGGACGTAGTTTTGTCCAAAGAGATCTTGTCTTGAAATCAGATGGTATGAAATGTTATGAATTTTCGTGTCTTCTGAAAGACCGTAGAATATGATGTTTCGTTTTTAACTTTCCCAGCTCGCAGAAGCCGCAAAATCCCAGTTTTCACGTGATCACAGTGATCATCTTGCACTTGTTCGGGCATATGAGGGGTGGAAAAAAGCTGAGGAAGAGTCTGCTGTATATGATTACTGCTGGAGAAACTTTTTGTCAATACAGTCGCTGAGAGCTATTGATTCTCTTCGAAAAGAGTTCTTCTCATTACTCAAGGATACTGGACTAATAGATGGAAACCCATCAATCTGCAATTCAGAGGGGAATGATGCAAATCTTACTCGAGCAGTAATTTGCTATGGCATGTATCCAGGAATCTGCTCAGTTGTGGTGAGTACTTCTCCTGAATTTATTTGCCCTGCAGTGGCCTCTCTGTATTCAGCAGTTAGCTTTATTGAGCATCTATATGACACATGCAGCATAATGAGAGATCATTTTCCCTAAAGACGATGGAGGATGGCCAAGTTCTTCTTTATTCAGTACGCATCCATCCAGTATTAATGATGGTATACCTAACATTACAGTTTGGTTGGAAATTTGTAACATTCAATTTTTTTTTTCCATAGAATTCTGTAAATGCAAGGGAAACAAAAATACCATATCCGTGGTTGGTGTTCAATGAGAAGATAAAAGTGAACTCCGTTTTCTTGAGGGATTCAACAGCCTGCTCTGACTCTACTCTTATCGTCTTTGGCGGTAGCATCTCCAAAGGAGACATTGTGAGCCTTTTTTCTCTGTCGGTCTTGCTTGTACTCTTGTTTTTGTTGTCAGGATTGACAGCAATTTCATTGTCAACTTTTGTTTCTGGGCTTTTTGGCAGGATGGCCACCTGAAAATGTTGGGAGGATACTTGGAGTTTTTCATGAAACCTGATGTTGCAGAGATATACCAAACCTTGAAGAAAGAGCTTGACGAGCTAATACAGAACAAAGTGAGTTTCATAAAATCTCAAAAGTACCCACCTTTGTTGTTGTCATTCTGTCAGGTATTTCTACTGTGATAACAGATCTGGTTAGGGAATGGACATCTGAGATATGATACTTTTTAAAAACATTCCAGCTAATTAATCCTAAAGTGGATATGCAAGCACACCGTGAACTCTTATCAGCTATACTGTTGTTGGTCTCTGAGGATCGATGTGATGGAAGATTTGTGTTTGGTCACCAAATACTTAGGCCTTTGGAAATATCGGCGTTGTCAACAAAACCGTCATTGCTTTCAAGGACCGAAAGTGGGCCAGGGGGTGACAATTCCAAGAGTCAGCTCCAAACAATACTTACAAGGGCTGGTTATGCAGCACCGATGTATAAGACTAAGCAATTGAAGAACAACAAGTTCCAAACAACGGTAGAGTTTAATGAGACACAGATCATGGGACAGCCTTGCAGCAACAAGAAGGGTGCTGAGAAGGATGCGGCAGCTGAAGCTATACAATGGCTGAGGGGCGGGGCTAAGGAAAGTCATGAGCAGGTGAATCATATGTCAAAGCTGCTGAAGAAAAGCAAGAAAGATCACCTCTGATTGAGACCAATGCCTTAGAAGGCAAAACGAAAAAAAGGCATGCTTATGGAGTCCATAGTTGTTGTGGGTGAGACTGAGAGCAAAATTGGGAAGAAAAAGGATAGACTCAGGAGCATGCATCTCTTTGTGATCAAACGGGGTTGAAGGGAGATAAATACTCATAATATGACACAGTAAGGGTGGAGCTGGGGAGCACACTTCGTTGGTGCAAGCGCACAAAGGGAGAGAGAGAGAGAGAGACAGAGAGAGAGTTGATTCATATTAAGCTGTCCAATTTGTGTGGGTCTTAACTGTCAGCATGAGGTGTAATTATATGAGTTGAAGGGTTTGATGTTGAGACTCAAATGGGTTTGGGTGTAGTAGAGAAAGTTGCCTACTTGAACTTGAAGCCTTGTTTGTGTGTAATCAGGAATTGAGCGAGTATTGTGTTGACATGCTCTCTCCCTTTATATATATATATATATGGCAGGTGAAGGAAACACAAAGCAAAGGTAAAAATACTGTTTGTAAACCAAGTAGCTTTTACCATGAAATAAACATACATATCACAGGACCTTGAGAGACTGTCTTATTCCCAAGGGACAAAAACAGAGAGATCAATGGTCCAATAACTTGAGAAGGATGGCCTGTTCCAGCGGGAAAAAAACAATATCAACAGGTTGAAATCAGTTTACAAAAATAAGGGGAAGAAAGGAGGGTATGGATGAAAAAGGAGACTTACGGGGCAACACGCATGAGATCTCATTCCCTGATGAAGCTCAGAGGCTGATATCAAAAGCTTCATGGGACGGTACTCTCCTGTCTGAGACTGTCCTCTATTCTCTGCGTAGCATATAACTTGTCGCTCTCTCAGGTGCTCAAATCCCTGTCATGTCAACCATTTAGACCACCACCTTTAAACCATGGCATCTCAAGAGAGCTATAAACATACCCTTATGCAGACATTTTGTGCGTAGTAGTCCGAGGTTTGAAAAGAATCGTGTATCGCCTTGTACTCTGGAATACACATGGAATCTCAAATCATTTTTTTTTTTTTTTGAATTAAATGTTAAATTAAATTCAAAGAAAAAATAACGTTTGTACAACTAGTGCATCGTATGTCCGATAGAAATAGATTGCGAAGCAGAAATTATAGAGAAAAGAAGAGATTAGGCTCGGCTTTGTAGCCAACGTTGCATTTTCTCTTAAGCCAAATTTATAAATTACCTTTCATTACACTAATGAAGTTGTATGAGCTTTGCTCCTTCACTTCTAACCTCCTCATACATACCAGAAGATAAAGCTCCAGTACGGAACAATCTGCTCAACAAAGATATGTCAATTGATATTCCCACGGAAAATGTATAAGCAGCACCGCAGCTAAGCAAAATATATTCCTTAGAAGTCAGCTTTTTATACCTCTAACGGCTTCCAACTTTGGTTGCCTTTGCATACTTGAAAGTGCTGCTTTGAAGTTCTCAAGAGAGAGGAGGCCAGATTCCAAATTCATTAAAGAAACAGCGCAGAATCTAACATCAAGAAATAGACTCAACACAGAGAAAATGATATCATAAGGAAACATCTCACTATTGTAATCGAAGAACTTACATAAACTTCAAGAAACTGTTCACAGTAGAATGAGCATTAAAAAATGTCTTAAGTATGTCTTTAAATCTCCTGTCTGATGTTATATTCTGCACAGTAGGTGTTTTTTTTTTAAATTGGTAAGTATCAGTTCTTCAGAACAAGAATCAACATCATATCAGTTCTTCAGCATGTCATAGTAGTAATTGGGAGTGGATATTAGAACCTTAATCTTATCATTGAACCGAGAAACATATCCACTGGGGAAGCTTGAGTCTGCTGGTAGAGACAGCAGGTGTTCCAACAAACTAGAAACATAGTTCGTAATAGTTAAATAAGTTGATTGGAAAAATAGTTGACTGATTATTACAGAAAAGAAGGTTACCCATCAAGTTCGTCCCTGGATGGAGGAAGAAACAGAATTTTTCTGTGTGAAAAGCGAGATCTCACTCTTTTCTCCAGAAGCTGGTCAGCGTCCTGTGGCGAGAGATTGAATATTATAAGATTTTGAACCAGAGTACTGTTAACAACAACCAAAGTCAGCTGTCATCAAACATACAAGAAACAATTTGTAAAACCCAAAGCATGTATATCTGTATAGCCATGGTCATACCAGTCGAGAACTAATACCGATGACAACAGCTTGTGATGTTACAGATTGCATAGCATCCAGCAAACTGTATAGCAACCGCTGCTTTCCCTATATATATAAGCAGATGATAGGGTGAGTGGATAGAAAACACCAATGTGCAATTCCTTGGTTCATCAAAGGTTCTGCTCTACCTCCCAACGTTAGGATGGACTCTCTGTTGCTAAGTAATTTTTATCATAGGGAAAACGACATATAATACAATTAGCAAGTTAAAAGAAATCAGAATTCTTGCCTGAGCAAACATGTCAAATTCGTCAAGCACAAAGATGATTGTTTTATGTGCTAGTCCGCATTCCCTGAAACATCTCTATCAGTTTGTCTGCGTTAAATATCAAAAAGGCTCATTTATGTAAAGGTAAACATACTGACCGCAACATGGCTATTATGAAGTGTGAATTCTCATCGAATGATGCCTGGAAGTGCGACAGAGAAGCAAGCCAATTGAGACATTGGCTACACAGCAAAGAGAAAAAAAAAGAAAGAACATTTGGAGAGAACAATGGCGTACCATCTTGGAGAATAGTAGGTGGTGTTCCATGCACAACTGTCTGGCAATTTCCTGAAAAATCAATGTAAGTCTTAGGTGTAACTTTGTTTAGGACATGAAAATGGTGGGCGAGAACAGACCTTAAAGGCACAATTATCATCACTATGCAAGAGTCCATTCAATCTGATCTGCATCACATTGAGATTGTAGTAAGATCATACGATGAGATTAGATAGAAGATAGTTCCAAATGTATTAGAAGTCAGACATACTACTGATACTGAATCAGGAAACTGCTCCAATAAATCACCTACAACGAGATCCAAGACCTGAAATCAACCATTTTTTTTTTAAAGACGAAATCAAACGCCAAGAACGGAGAGAGAGTAGAAGGAAGCAGGGTTCGACATACAGCAGCTTTGCCAGAGCCGCGAGGGCCGAGAAGCAAGATGGAATTGTTGCATCCCTCCGTGATAGAGGTTGATACAATGAACTTCAATTTACTGTGTTTGTATTATAGTAGTTTAGGGTAAAAGCAAGCATAATAATCGAAAGAAGCAAAATTAGACCTGTAATTGCTGTCTGACGAAGCGGAAAGAGGTCTGAAGATAAAACTAGGATCGCAGAGTCTCCCGCGAATCAGATTTAGGGATTTCTCCGCCGGAATCTCTTTGCCCATCGGACTGGCGGGAAAAATGACACAAGCCAAGCGAGCGAGCGAGCCTCTCTGTGAAGTGAACGGACATCACTACAACTGTAGTATTAAAAAACTTACTCTATGGGCCGTCCTAATGGGCCTTTTAAAGCAATAAAAGGCCCAATCAAGCTCCTTTGCTTTCTCCTAAAACGGCGTCGTTTACATTGTGGTAGCAAGTTTTTTGGTGGAAGAAGGATTAACAGAGAAAAAGAAAAGAAAAAGGATTGGGTTTTGGAAATATCAAATGTGGGCTAGGAAACTCGACCGGAACCAATCGTTCTCTGAAGAAGCTCTTTGCAATTGCAAAGCAGACGATACGAGCAGAGATGGGCAGCACAAGCACCAGTTCTGCTCTTATCCACCATTTCCCCCTCACCACTCGCAACTTGGGTTCGCCTACAAAGCAGCGTCCTCCTTACGCTGTAAATTTCTGCAATTCGTGGAGGGAAGCTGGACTCCGATACTCTGTCACGCAACGCCGGAGCAAAGGCTTTGGCCGGGTGGCAGCTCTCGATGATAATTCTGACGATTCACCAACGGAGACCACCCCCGGCGTTGGCTCTGCCGTAGAAGACAGACCACCAGGTAATTATTATTAGGAGAAACTCCACTTCCCGGGTTGTTGATATAGTTAGTTAGTTAGTTAGTGATGAATTACACTGTTGTTGTGGCAGATGCATCCGAAGATAGATCAAGTTCGGTCTATGAGTTTCTCTATCCCCGTAAAGAGGAGCTCCCTGATGACAAAGAAATGACTATTTTCGATCATCTCGAGGAGCTCCGGGAGAGAATATTCGTCTCTGTTTTGGCTGTTGGAGCTGCAATCTTGGGATGCTTCGCCTTTTCCAAAGATCTTATTGTGTTTCTTGAAGCTCCTGTCAAAACTCAGGGTGTACGCTTTCTGCAGCTTGCTCCTGGCGAATTTTTCTTCACAACTCTAAAGGTCTTCAACTAGCTAATGATCAGATTGACGACAGATAGAGTCATCTTGCATCTTTGTCAAGATAGATGATTTCTTTTTTTTCTTTCTTGTTTTGTGTTGCAGGTCTCAGGTTATTGCGGGCTTCTACTAGGGAGCCCAGTGATCCTGTATGAGATTATAGCTTTTGTCCTTCCCGGTCTGACACGGGCTGAAAGAAGGTTTCTGGGGCCAATTGTCTTTGGTTCCTCCTTGCTCTTCTATGCTGGACTTGCCTTCTCCTACTGGGTTTTAACCCCTGCAGCCTTGAATTTCTTTGTGAATTACGCGGAAGGGGTGGTAGAATCTCTGTGGTCTATCGACCAGTACTTTGAGTTTGTACTAGTGCTTATGTTCAGCACGGGCCTGTCTTTCCAGGTACGTTGCAATGATAATATACATGTTCTACAGCATTGCTTTAGCCATCTTCACCTGGAATTTGGTTGCTTCTTGTTGGTTTACAGGTTCCAGTCATTCAGTTACTCCTGGGACAAGTAGGGGTGGTGTCGGGAGATCAAATGCTTTCAATTTGGAGATATGTGGTGGTAGGTGCGGTGGTTGCAGCAGCTGTAGTCACACCCTCGACAGACCCTGTCACTCAAATGCTCCTAGCAACACCGCTTCTGGGGCTCTACTTGGGTGGTGCATGGATGGTCAAGCTCACAGGTCGGTGAGAAACTTAGTTGTTCAAAGACAAATAAATCATGTATCTTGTAGAGTATTTCACACTTTCCGTGCATGAGACCACAGTTTGGTACCCAAAGTGTTTATCTGAACTTCATCTTCTTTGGATGTACAAATTTAGCAACCTAAAGGAGCAACAAGGTTAAGGGGAGGGGTATTTATTGTCGATTATATGATTCATGATAATTCACATTCAGGAGATGAAAGGTCTAATCTTTAGATGCTGCAATGGCTATGTGTGCTGCACTCCATGAAAGTGAAACATACAAGTGATTCCATATTCAAAATAATGAAGAAAATTCCAACTGGACCAGCAAGTAGCATTTATACGTCTTCGTGTGCAACACATGAGCATAGGTCTAAACACCTAGTTTCCGGTATAGCTCAGAGCTTGAGAGTATCAAGAGCAAGAGACCACAATCCTGGTAACTACAAGATGAAGAGAGTATAAAACCAAGATGATTTGCAACATACTCTCCTCTGAACTGCCGATAAAATAATAATCAAAATAAAAACCACGTTCTGCACATAAGCTAGCTAGCCCACGGTCTTAACTCTTAATTATCACAAACATTTCAGAGTTCAATTGGTTGTGTACCATTCATGCAGTCCATTTGAATAGAAAAAGCAACTGAAAAGTTCATCCAGATGGTGGCAACACAATTAATTCAACACAACATTCAGTTCTTATGATGTGAATTAAACAAATACAATCTTCATTTTCATTTGTCCAAGTTGTGCTCTCTTTTCTCATCTGATAACCTTCTTCCATCAGACTCGGATGCTGAATCCCTGTCATGTTTATGATGCCTCCTCCTTCTCATTGCTCCATCTTCCTCACTTGAAGACTCAGCCAAATGATGCCTTTTATGTTGCCTTCTCTTCCTACTTTTCCCACTATCTTCTTCCGAGCCACTCGAGGAGGCTGAACCTCTTTTGTGCCTGTGATATTTGCCTCGCCTTCTTCTTCCACTCTCTTCCTCACTATCACTTGAAGTGACCAACTCACTGCGCCTGTGATGCTTTAAATGTCTTCTTCTCACATCTTCGGTACTGTCATCATCGCAAGTCTTTCTTGAGCTATGCCACTTGTGCCTCCGATGGTGCCTCAGCTCATCCTCTGACCCGCTTTCATAATCATCAGTGCTATCATCGCTTCTTTTCTGCCTCTTGGATTTCTTCTCTTTCCTCCTATCACTGTCATCTGAATCAAAGTGTGCATGTCTTCGGTGCCTATTGTGAGATCTTCTAGACTTTCTTCTCACCTCAGAGCTACTATCACTTTCTGAGCTAGATTCAGATGCACCCCTTTGTTTTTTCTTAGTGCCCTTTGACTTCTTTACTTTGGTTTCTGTGTCAGCTTTAGCATTGGCAGCCGCCTCTAGCTTCTGCTCCCATTTCAAAGGAGCTTCTTGCTTCTCTAGAACTCGTCGTTTCTTCTCCTCAACCATCTGGATGAACTTCTTGCAGTCCATTTGAATAGAAAAAGCAACTGAAAATCTGCATTTTGGTATGAAGATAACCAAAAGTGCATCTCACAAAAGAGAAGAAAAAACAATGTTAGCTCTTCCATCAAACGGTTCATGAGGCCAGTCCAGCCAAAGCACAGAGAGTCAACAACATGATGGTAATACAGAACGAATAAAAAACAAGAAGGGATCAAAACTACACTTTCAGCAAAATTCCAGTTGTTACTATTAGGGTTAAGCATTCCATGGCGAAAAATCAATCCAAACAAAGCACAGAGACTAACTAACTATGTTTTGTTGAAAGGGAAGGGATCAAAACTACACTTTCAGCAAAATTCCAGTAGTTACCATTAGGGTTAAGTATTCCAACATAATAACCAATGCAAAGACCTAATAAGCTTTGAAACTAAAGCGATGAGATTCACTAAATCTGAACCAAACTTCTTACCTGATGCGAGTGTGAGGTATGATAATCCAAAAGAGGAGAGGCAAGCCCACAACAGATTACGAATCTGCAAAAGAGGGGCAAGTCAAAGAAAGTCTACGATAGACTCTGGCATGGAAAAACGAAAAAAGAAGCAACCTAGAGACGAAAACAAATCAGCGGATTTAAAGAACACAAGACGCTATCAGCAGCGGAAATCGGAACACAGATCTGATAGATCGATGATGATCCGTGAGTAATAATAAGGTTAGATCTTGATTGATTTAAACTACTAAGAGATCTTAAATTTGAGAGAGCTTTACCTTTGAAAGGAACAGAGAGGACGCTAGGGCTTTGCTTCTTCTCTTGAGAAAATTGCCTTCGAGTCGTCTCAATATTTATTTATATGCACACACACATCTGGTTTGCGTGCCGTTTATGCACAAAATCAAAGCACAGCGTGCCGTTTTGTTAATATTTCCACCCATCTTGCCTTGTTTTGCTTCTTCCGGGAAACTAGAGACCATTAAGGAGCAACCAACCTCTTTTCATATATATATTAACACCAACATTATTCCTCTTTGAATTAATTGTTCAATGATTTCATACCAAACAGTTGAATAAACTGGACCTATAGAAAAATAAAGATAGAATCGGCTTCTTCGTTTTCATTACTTATTATTAATGACGTATCACAACTTCATACGAAAACAAAGAATTCGCAGTTTGACAGAGAAACAAAACCGAGACGGAGCCCATTGCAATCTGGTTTGCAGTAGTAATGTTCAGCATCCACATCATTTTATATAACTCTGAAAACAAGACTCAAGTCTCCAACTTGCTGTCTTGTCATTTTAGTCTCGCGAACAGCTTAGGTCCGACCTGCAAGCAGATCAACGATACAATTTTCCATCATAGAATGAAACTTTAGGTGTATACAGAAAAACACCACTTACACATTTGTCAACACAATGCCAGTAATCAAAATACTGCCCAGTGCAATGTTTGTGGCCAGACTCATCATCTTGAATTCTCTTGACACACGCCTGAACCACAACAACAAGCTGTTAAAATTGAGCCACACTCCAAGCCATGTGATGTGAGATAGATAAGCAGCACCGAAAGCAATCAACCCTTTTTATGTCAAAAGAATTATACACTCGCATAATGCAAAACAGGGTTATGACTTATGACCAATGACCTATTCACCTGATATTCAAGAAGTGGCTTCACACATTTTGGTTTGCAAGATTCCTCAAAGTATCTTTTCTGATCAACAGCTTCTTCTTCTGCCCTGTAATTATCACCATCGAGTAGGATGGAAACGAAAAATACGTTCATAACTATGACATAGCAACTTGTTGTCAAAGTAGGGCTGTTTAAGGGATGAAGCTAAGCTTCCCATTTTACTCTTATGAACATACACACACAGCTCTTCAAGAAAATGGAGAGAGCCACTAACAAACTAAACTATAGAGGATGTGATTGTCATATAAGACATGTCGATTGCTTCTTACCCCGTGTGAAAGATACAGCTTACTATGTGTCAGAATTCGGATAGTTGTTAGTCTTATTTCCAAATCCTCCTAGACCAATCAAGACGGAATACAAATCTTATCCGATAACTAGCGTATTAGAATTTAGAGAGTAGGAGTAAAAAATTGCAAGAGATCTAATAACGCAGAATCTTATCCGATAACTAGCGTATTAAAATTTTGTGACAGAAGGAACTTACATGGCGAAATTGGAAAGAAAGCTTGACCTGAAATCTGAGAGAAATAAAAGGATCAAAATTTATGTGAGTGGCATTGTTTTGTCGTAAGCTCAAATATGGAAGTATTCATATGATATGATCAGCCTACCAGAGTAGATAGATACTCAAGGAGGAACCCTAAATGTTTCGATTCGATTTCCTCCAATTTCATCGTCTTCTACGTCTGTCTAGTTGCCGTTTCTGTTCTGAACATATGGGCCTGTACCAAGTAAAATTTTATGTAGCCCGTTAATGTCCAACATCCTCAGGCCCGGTGTCGAATATAAAAGATACAAAGCCGAAAATGTAAGGCATGGGCTAATAAACCGAACCGAATGTACCGAACCGAAACCGAAGCAAAATAAACCGAACCGAACCGAACCGAAAATTTGAAAATAACCGAATGAATACTAAATTTTGTAACCGAAATAACCGTAACCGAATCGGTACCGAACCGAAATATTTCGGGTAACCGAAATACCCGAAATACAATTATATTTTCAAAATAATTAGTTATTTATAGATCAAATAATCAAAAATACTTGAAAAATATATAAAAATAATAAAAATATTCGAAAATAACCGAAATATATCCGAAAATACTCAAAAATAACCGAAATATCCGAAAATATCCTAAGCAAAATAACCGAATGGATACTAAATTTTAAAACCGAAAGAACCGGAACCGAACCGAACCGAACCGAAATTTGAAAATATCTGAATGGATATTATATTTTAAAACCGAAAGAACCGAAACCGAATGGACCCAACCGATAACCGAACGGTTAACCGAAATCCCAGGCCTAAATGTAAGTCAGAAGGATGCCAATATTTCAAAGGCCGAGGTGGATATGATACATACACTCTTGTGATTCGTGGGCAGAGGCTGGAGTGGTTTGGTTGCGACCTGTGAGAAGGTTTCCCGGTGTATTACAAGGTAAACTGACGGAAGTCCCTTCCAAAAAGGAGGCTCTCGATGAAAAGAAAGCTATAATGATAGGAGAATTAAAGAGACTCTTAAAGCCAAGCAAGAAGAAAGAGAATAAGGAGGTGGATGTTTGGGAATAGAAAGCTTGCAAGTATTAGAAAATCACTTTCGCAAGCTTTAGACACTTGCCATGGATGGTCGATGGAGGAACTGATCACCTATCTTCAAATATGTAATCCAAAAAGAATAGTCTCGGCTCCCTTCAAGTAAGTATTCTGAGACTGCTTTTGCATATTCCGGTACCATCAAATGGATACCAGGCCATCCGCTCTCGCATTGTAACCGAATCAAGGAAATCACTAACAAAACCATCTCTCAATTCTGGAGCAAGCAGTTCTGAAATAACTCTCACATGCCTGCACCTCTTACATGCACCCCCAGCAGCAAATCTGGAGCTTAGGATTAAAATAAGCAAGGAAGCAGCACAACTATTTGTACTCGTCGATTCAACCAAACACAAAGCGTACATGAAATAGAAAAGAGAATCTGGCAGAGTTTTTTCAAAGCAAACCTCAAATAAATCACACAACATTTTTTGATATGTAGCATGCGGATGAGTGCATATATCTCTAATTGATTAACAGAAACGAATGCAATTTAGATTGGCCAAGGGATTGCAGCGTGAGTAAATTACTGATTAGTATATTTGGTAAACAAAAAAATTTATGTGAGTGGCATTGTTTTGTCGTAAGCTCAAATATGGAAGTATTCATATGATATGATCAGCCTACCAAAGTAGATAGATACTCAAGGAGGAACCCTAAATGTTTCGATTCGATTTCCTCCAATTTCATCGTCTTCTACGTTTAGTTGCCGTTTCTGTCTGAACATATGGGCCTGTATTAAGTAAAATTTTATGTATCCCGTTAATGTCCAACATCCTCAGGCCCATGGTGTCATAAATAAAAGATACAAAGCCGAAAATGCAAGTCAGAAAGATGCCAACATTTCAAAGGCCGAGGTGGATATGATACATACACTCTTGTGAAGTTGTGATTCGTGGGCAGAGGTTGGAGTGATTTGGTTGTGACCTGTGAGAAGGTTTCCCGGTGTATTACAAGGTAAACTGGCGGAAGTCCCTTCCAAAAAGAAGGCTCTGGATGAAAAGAAAGCTATAATGATAGGAGAATTAAAGAGACTCTTAAAGCCAAGCAAGAAGAAAGAGAATAAGGAGGTGGATGCTTGGGAATAGAAAGCTTGCAAGTATTAGAAAATCACTTTCGCAAGCTTGAGACACTTGCCATGGATGGTCGATGGAGGGAACTGATCACCTATCTTCAAATATGTAATCCAAAAAGAATAGTCTCGGGTCCCTTCAGTTGCATATTGACCAAGTAAGTATTCTGAGACTGCTTTTGCATATTCCGGTACCATCAAATGGATGCCAGGCCATCCGCTCTCGCATTGTAACCGAATCAAGGAAATCAATAACAAAACCATCTCTCAATTCTGGAGCAGGCAGTTCTGAAATAACTCTCACATGCCTGCACCTCTTACATGCACCCCAAGCAGCAAATCTGGAGCCTAGGATTAAAATAAGCAAGGAAGCAGCACAACTATTTGTACTCGTCGATTCAACCAAACACAAAGCGTACATGAAATAGAAAAGAGAATCTGGCAGAGTTTTTTCAGAGCAAACCTCAAATAAATCACACAACATTTTTTGATATGTAGCATGCGGGTGAGTGCATATATCTCTAATTGATTAACAGAAACGAATGCAATTTAGATTGGCCAAGGGATTGCAGAGTGAGTAAATTACTGATTAGTATATTTGGTAAACAAAAATTGTTGCTTGTAGAACAAAAATTTCTCAAAAAAGGCAGGGGAAGGATGGATGATCTTGTTCCATTTCTTTACCAGTTTGGCTGGATCTTTTTTGCAACTGGGAGTAGTCAGTACAAATATATATATATATATATAATATTATGTTACAGTTTTGGAATTAGACGCTGAGGCCATCAAAGCCACATTGCTTGTAAATGAGAGCTTGCTTTCTGGGACTAATGCCTATCCCGCAATTCACGGATACCTGCAATGCATGTGAAATCTTATATATTAGCAAGCAGAGTGAATCTTTATATAACTGTTGTTGATAAATTATTAGTACTTTAAATTAATAAACCAGTGAAAGGAAGGCGATGGTGTCGTTTGTTCGTAATTTACACCTCAAGAATAGCTTTTAGGTGGTGGCATAGACGTGGATGATCCTAGAAAATATCAAAAGTGTAGGAGAAGCAAAGGCGAAAAGGAAAGCATAGTGGGGACAGACACAGCATGACTAGTGGTGTAAGGAATCTATTAACTTAACTTAACAGCTTCTTTTTTGTTTTTACCCTTATTTTTTACTCAAAAAGTGTATGTGTGTGGTAAATGGTAATTTCTTTCTCAAAAGTAAGTTAGTGTGTTCACACTAGGCTGGTTAGGCCAGATCCCCGGGCGAGAAAAAGAAGGGAGAAGAAGATGGAGAACCTGAACTCCCGGTGAATCGAAATTCATGACTCGGATCTTAGCCCCCACGTCTCCGCGGACTGTGAGCTCCACTCTGTCGTTTAAGGAAGCATCTCTGACGAGATCGGCGGCGTGGGCTTGCATAAGATTGACTCTATCGACGGAGATGGTGGCCTCCACATTCCTTGTACTGTGCGCATCCTGGTAGAATCCAGGCACCGTCGCCCTTCCCAGTGGCATGCCTTTGTACATCACCGTGAAGCTGGACTCGCCGTACCTGATTCCGACCTTGTTTGGGTTGACGGCGGTGAAGAGCATCCGGATGGTGAGGGAGAGGGAGGCGGTGGTTGGATCCAGAACAGCGCTTGGGTTTGAGATTCCCATGTACACCACTGCCACTTGCTGCAGATCGAACTGCGGCTTCTTCGGCTTCACCGCCAGTATTACTATGAGCACCACCGCCAGTACCAGCAGCGCCAGGAACGCGAACAGCAAGAACAAGCAGCAGCAGCATCCCTTCAGTGACGCCGACGACGACGATGAGTAGCTCCGGTAATACGGCTGCTGGTTCTGAGTAGCAATCGGATGTCCGTTAAGGCCTGGCCTAGAACTAGAAGGAGGAGGAGGCATACTAAGTGAAAGCAGGAAGCTCCCTCTCCCTTTCCACTCTCACTTCAATCTTCTGTAATGGCGGTGTTGTGTTGAACCACAATAAGAGAGAGAGACCCCTGTTTCCGTGTACTAGTACTGACAAATTAGTAATATTACCAATTTTAACCACCAATATAATATCAATAATGTCATTTACAGCAATTTTAGGCAAATCTCACTCTCTTCCTCATCGATTCTAAGTTCTAGACAACACCGGGCTGAACTCAACAGACAAGGATTAGAGATGACTCAAATGTTTGATCTGATTTAGAAAAAAAAACAAATACAAACACACAGTTACTATCCTTTTGTTACATCATATATGTATTACGTCGTAGCTTTGTTGCTTTGTGCTATAGCTGACCTCTTGCTGATATTTATACTTCCGTCAACTCATGATCAAACACAGATGCCAAGTCGTTTCTTTACCGACTATCCTCACTCTCTCTTATCTTCTTCAACATCTTCTTCCCTGTCCGACTCAGCATTCTTCTCTTGCTTAACTAAGCTAATATCACCATCTTGCTTCCCCCCTGTCAGAGATTGAGCTTCCTCGTTTTCTTCATCCACGTCTCCCGAATATGCATATCTGTCCATCATCAGTTTCATATTAGCATCCCTATCACATCCAGGAACAACAAAATTGGACCAATACATAAGAACCACTAGCATGTTAGGCACTTCCCACAAGACTAGCACAATATGCTCAGCTGAAACCGTTTCCATTCCAGCTCATAAAACCAAGCTTATTTGTTGGTATGCCCGAGAGATATCAAATCCTTTAAGTTGATGTAACATACCTTTGGGAGTTCTGTGAGGGGGTCCAGAGATAGCAAATAATACATAGTAACAAGAATGCAATAACATCCCAGAAGGCAGTTATAGTCCAAGCAGTCTGCCATCGTTCATTGAATGGATCTGTTGCTTTGAAATACACCTGCACGGGACAAATAACAAATCATCAGGCAAGCTGGGTATATTCCAAGAGAGAAGGAGCTTCTTTTTTCCTAGCTTGAAATCTAGGCCAGTTTTAGTTGAGCAGTTTATTTCCTAAAGTAAGATTTGAGTTTACTAAATCAGCATCAAATCAGGCTTGACAGGATGGCACCTCATACACTATCCATGCAACAGAGGCAACAACCATCACAGCAAGAGCATTTGAGAACTTGCGGTAAATTTCCAGCTTCACCGAGGTCCTTTTCATCTGCGCAAGAATAAGTAATAAAGAACTTTATAGCTAGTCTGATGAATCTTGCCTCAAAACCCTTACAACTTACAGAGTCTGATGGCTAATTTGGAAAGAAAGAGGTACCTGTAACTGTTCCAGTGTTTTGGAAAGAGAGGTAAATATCCACAATATGAGAAATGCATCCAGGAAGGCGTCAGGAAGGACAAGAAAAAGTTTTGATCTTCCGGACATATCGTCAATTATGCCAACGTGCTCAGCTATATCAAGCATCTCAGAAGCTATGAAGTAAGTAACTCCAACAAGGAGGACTTTAGAAGTGAGACCACCAAGAGTGGATTTGACAACCCCAAATCCCATGGAAACACAGAGAATGAGAATGCGGGAAACAGTCTTTCTGAAGGCACCAATGGTAACAACCCATGTAGTAAGGGCTAAAGGCCTCATCCCCGTGTTGTTAAAATTTGCATAATCCAAGTACCAAAAGAGCATCTCAAGCAATCCGAGAAGAATGACCGCAGTTATGCAATGCTGAAGTGGCAATATATCCATCCGGAACCTCAAATACTGGAAGAACCAGACGGCACTGAGCAACAAATAAGCGAGAGACATAAAGACATAGAAATTCATGAGTGGAGCCATCCTACCAGGAAGATAGCCGTCGGGATTTTTCCAAACAGTCTTTCCGGTCATTGTGAGGCCCTTGAGTTGTGGATCACAAGATATGAATAAGAGATTATAGATTCCAGTCTTGGTGATAAGAATCTCAGTGTCTTCCATCTTAGCAGATAAACGTTTTCCTTTGAAGCGGAGAGGTAAGAGGATAGGCCATCTAGGGTCATGTGCAGAAGGAATCCTAATGATCTCACGCTGCTTACAACCTTGAAGCTTGGCCAGATCTGGAGTGCAGCAAATAGATCTTTGGCCGCCGTAAGCTGAACCACCGATATTGTTACGATCGGAGGCTTCAAAGATCACTGCTTGAACTAACCCATTGCTGCGGTGGCCTTTATCGGTAATTGTCCTCCAGAGAGTGATGTTCTCAAACCTGCACGAGGACCGTCGACCAGTGAGGAGGATAACGTAGAGTAGACAGCAGCACAACAGTTGAAAATGTAATGATAGGATATACCTGATGAAAGATCGGGGAGAGGCGAAGATGCCCTCGCTGCCACCGTAGAGGAGGAGAGAATTACCGACATCGTGGAAGGGCTGGGAAGGGTAGATGTGGGCGGAGGCCCCTGCGATTTTAAAGTGGAATGATAGAAGAAGTGGGCACAACAGCAGAGATAGGTGGATCAGTTTTCTCAAATCCATTATCATCGGGGAACGAGGCGATGAGGCTAACTAACAGGAAGCGGGAGAGAGGAGAGAGGAGAAGTGAAAGCAGAGCAGCTGCAGAGTCGCTGTCTAGCTGCTGACTTTGGTGGACCAACCAACTTAATATAATATTTGGGCCTTAGAATGGTTTTGGCCCATACCGAGATGTCCGGCCCACCCAGAAATGCAGCAATAGTCAATGCCACTGCTTGGAATTCGTCGATCGAGCGATAACAAGTCTGGGAATTTTTTTGAGGAGGACTCTGCTGCATCGCCGCCCAGTGATCAACCGGACACAGTAAACTAGTCTATAACACAAAACCTATTTCAGATTAGATTTAGATTGAAGAAGAGCAAGTTCCGAAAATGGAGGAGCGTCGTCTGATTCTTGTATAGATCCACTACCCACAGGTTCGTAGATTTCATAACCTTGGATTTTGTTATTTTGCTTTCTCGGCGACAAATTCCTCCGATTTTAGTGACCATGTCTCTGATTTGGTGTCAAACCCAACCTGTGGTGGATCTGCCGGAGCAAGTCTTAAACTTGACTTGACTGTTTTTAGTACCTAATTCTGACTGCTATTTCCATTTAGGAGAAAGCCTTGTTTCCATTTCTATCTCTCTCTCTGACTGCCTCATATGTTTTCATTTTCTAGCTTTGCCACAACTCATTACTTTCCCTTCAACGTGTTTATATCTTAGCCCTGATGGAAGGAGACAACGGCGGCACCAATTCTACTCATGCCTCCAAACAACGTTTGCGTTGGACGCATGAGCTTCATGAACGCTTCGTTGATGCCGTTGCTCAACTTGGTGGCCCTGATAGTAAGTTCCCTCTTTCTTTCTTTCTAGCATGCCTTCTTGTTTAGTCTATGCTAAATTAGTAACTCATGTTTTCCTCATCAATATCTGTGGTAATAATATGCACACCAATATGATCAAATTGCTCTTCTTGTATGCCAGCATGTTTACTACTAGTCATGAGAGGGAAAGCTTATATGTTTGCTTAGGGTTTCTAAATATTTTTCTTCCTTTAATTTCCAAAGGAGCTACACCCAAAGGCGTTCTTAGAGTGATGGGTGTACAAGGATTAACTATATATCATGTCAAGAGTCACTTACAGGTATTCTCAAATTGTGTGGCCTCTTGTCTCGTCTCTCTTTCTCTTATCCGTGTATCGGTCTATGCATCCCCAGTTCCTTTCTCCGCTGATTTTTTGCATTTGTGTTTTTGAGTCAGAAATATAGACTTGCAAAGTATCTTCCAGATTCGTCTTCTGAAGGTAGTGTGGACATTCATTTCCTTCAATTTTCTTTCATTCTCCCAGTTGCCTACTTACCTGAAGCTTGTATTTTCAAATTTCAGGGAAAAAAACTGATAAGAAAGAATCTGGTGATATGCTCTCTGGGTTGGACGGCTCGTCGTACGTGAAATTTCATTCTTTGAGCTTGATTTGTGATGCTATATATATTACCTGGTGCTTCAGATTAAGTGATCAGTATATCTTTTCGAGATTACAGGGGAATGCAGATAACTGAAGCCCTCAAGTTGCAGATGGAAGTTCAGAAACGATTGCACGAGCAACTAGAAGTATGCTTCATCATACTTACTTAAGCAAAAACGAAACAATTGGTCAGGATTTCAGTGGGGCTCTTAATTTGCATTACATATGACATTCTTTGATGTTTTTTTTTTTTTAGGTGCAAAGACAGCTGCAACTACGGATAGAAGCACAAGGGAAGTACTTGAAGAAGATAATTGAAGAGCAACAACGACTCAGTGGAGTACTTGGCGAACCCTCAGCCCCAGTAACAGGCGATTCAGATCCTGCAACCCCTGCCCCAACATCTGAGTCTCCTCTTCAAGACAAGTCTGGCAAGGAATGTGGACCAGACAAGAGCCTCTCAGTTGACGAGTCTCTCTCATCTTACCGGGAACCTTTAACACCAGACTCGGGGTGTAACATTGGGTCTCCAGATGAGAGCGGAGGAGAGGAGAGATTATCAAAGAAGCCTAGATTGGTGAGAGGTGCAGCTGGTTATACACCTGATATTGTAGTGGCGCACCCAATACTAGAATCAGGCTTGAACGCTTCTTACCATCCGTCAGACCATGCTCTCGCCTTTGACCAGCCATCTACATCACTGCTTGGGGCCGAAGATGAGTTGGATAAGGGTTCAGGAGATAATCTTTGAGTTGTATCACATGGCATCTATTGAGTGTACCACATGTAGTGTTGTCTATCCTAATCTTTATTAGTTAGGAGTTTCCTCTAGTGATGTGATCACAACTCTGTAATTTTCTAGGCACTGTCAAGAGCATGAAGAATGAATATGTCTGTGTTGTGTTGTAATTTGGTAAACACAACAAAATTACTCTTATTCCCAACACACTGCATTCTTCTAAAGCTACTTTATCAAAACAGTAACGCATGAGGCATTTATACGTACATATTTTTTCCGTTTGTTGAAATGTTAAATTAATAAATCAACGGAAACTGAAAAACCGAGCATAATAGCTAGCTAGGAGATGAGCTCAAGACAGAGCATTACAAACTATCACGTCAATTAAGCCAGCCAGCGTTCTGAAGCTTTGCATATTTGCTGGTGCCTTGATTGTGAAGCCTGGTGATATGATCTCGAATGGTCTTGTCGATGATGGTAATGAGGTGACTGCTCGGGTTGTGCTCTTTATGGTGGCGTCTAGTATTACGTTCTCCCTAAACGTTGTATATTACAGCTCTGATATAGGATCGGAATCACACCAAGTCCTATTGATGACAAGATGTCAAAGTTGACAAGCAAGTTTCTGGTATGACAAAAATGGACGCCTCTGGGAGCTCTCTCATTGACTTAATGCGATCGCATCAAGGATGGAAGATATCAATCAAATCAGCACCGTCCATTTCATATTAGAGATTTAAAACAACAAATCAGCACCGTCCATTTATTTCCCATAATACCTCTTTCTTACTTGGCCGCAACACCAAACTATATCACACTCTTTCTATTACCTTTACATAAAGGAGATTCGCATCTCAAAACTTCTTGGAGAGACATACCAAAAACATAAACTCCAATTGCAACATTTTCGGGTTTTTGGTTGGGGAAGAAGTGGTTTAGTGTTGCGGTGGCGGTTACATTCTTATCCTTGGTTCATATCGCTGTCTCAATTCCATTCATAATGCTTCATGGGATTTCAGCTGAATGTTCTGATCATACAAAATCTAACTTCCCAAGGCTTCTCTCTAACCTCTCGGGCTCTCGTGGCTCTTGCGTGTAATTTTTACTATTTAAGACATTAGACATCTACAGTGTTGGCCAACCATATTTGGTTTGATCCTAACTCGTTTTTTCTCTTTATGAATCCAGAGAAATTGGAAATGGAAAAATCGATTCATGGCTTATGCCACTTACAAAACAAGTAGAAATCGTGTGTGACAAGGTGAAGCAAATGAAAGAGTTACGTCTAGGATAAAACATTGTTGCAAGATCTCAGGTTTCTTAATACACTTTTTTTTTTAAAAACTATAACCGGGCCTTGTGGCCTAGTGGTAAAGGGGTCACAGCTGTGACTTCCGCCACCAGGGTTCGAGGCACGGCCACTGGCAGGTTTACATAGGGGAATTGCCAGCCTCGTGGGATTAGTCCTTGGGCCTAGGAAGCCTTTGGGAGACCCGCGGTTATTCAAAAAAAAAAAAAAAAAAAACTATAACAAACAAAAGTGCGGTTTTTTTTTATCGTTACCCTTTCAAACTGCATGGATAATTTAACAACAGGGGAACCTAGTGGCACGCGGGTTGATTGAGTTTTGCGATGATGGGCCTCCGGTTTACAACTATGTATCTTTAGCAGGTCCTCATGCTGGAGAATCCTCTGTTCCTTTTTGTGGTGTAAGCTTTTTTAATAATTTAATCTCCTATAATCTCTAATCTTCTTATAGTATTTCATTTCCATTCAATCAATAACAGTAACAACAATGTCTTTCTTTCTTTTTTTTTGTATAAAAGTGTGATATTGAATGGTGTGATATAGCAGATAAATTGATTCAGAATAATATCTATTCCGCCTTCGTTCAAGTATCACTCTCTCTCTCTCTCTCTCTCTCTCTCTCTCTCTCACATGATTATGAATCTTAATCAAGGAGTTGTTAACATCTTCAACGATTATGCAGGATCATTTAGCTCCTAGTGGTTATATCAAAATCCCTAATGTATGTTTATTCACCATGCATATATATAGTTGAGAAGAATCATGCATATTAATTAGTTTTTAAAGGAAGGAATCTTTGTTTTTGGTTTCTCAGGATATCCCAGAGTATATGAAAAGTTCTAAGTATCTACCAAAGCTTAACAATGAGATACCAAACCAAAGAAACTCAACTTACAAAGACCGTTTCACCCGCTTAAAGAACTTGGTTCTGATTATGGTTGGGATGATCTCCACAAAACCGTTTTCAATCAGACTGAATCATCCTCTCTTGATGATAAAGTTTGTTTGTTTTACAGTTTCAGGATGATACGGTTATTGTTCCCAAAGAATCATCTTGGTTCGGTTTTTACCCGGATGGTACATCTCAACCTCCTCTTCTCTCTGCTCAACCCTAAACCCTAAACCCTAAACCCTAAACCCTAAACCCTAAACCCTAAACCCTAAACCCTAAACCCTAAACCCTAAACCCTAAACCCTAAGCCCTTGTGATCCTGCTACTTCTCCTTGTGATCCTGGATAAGTTTCAATAGCTTGTGCTTCCTAATTCAAATTTTACAGTCAGTTTTATGCAACAAAACATAGCAAAATAGATACAAAGAAATACAAACCTCATATTTCCTTGGTCTCCCTCTTGGTCTTTTTTGTACACGCAGAACAGTAGCATTTTTACATGTGGCCTTGGTGTGTCCTTCTTGATGGCAGTTAGAGCATGTCATAATTCTCTTTTCTCTTGACATCTTGTTCTTATTTGAAGAAGCTGCAGATTCATTTCTTCCTTTCCTTCTTGCATAGTTACTTGGCCTTCCCGAGTTACCTCTTCTCCATGGTGGTGGCAAGACAGGCAACTTCTGCAATCTAGGCCACAATGGCATCCCTTGGACAGGTCTAATACCATCTCTGTATGTTTCTCGCCACCTTAACTTTGTGTAATAATCATTGACATAGTCTTCAACTTTCTCCTTTCTTCCTATTATCACACATGTTGCATGAATACATGGGATCCCAACCATTTGCCACTTTCTGCAGCCACAAGTCTTCAAATCCATATCAACAAAGTAGCCAACCCCATTATGATATATCTCATGCAGGTTGTTTCTCGACATATATCTCTCACAGCTTTGTGCCCCAACAATCATCCTTTCAATCTCAGCATGAGCTCTTGGTGTGAACCTAGTCTGCAACTTGTCTGCAATGATAT